>JAGIQG010000030.1:598369-1212310 GCA_024679065.1 Sphyrna mokarran
ATTCTTTTCTATGCTATTCCACGACACAGGTAACAAACCAGAGATAACCACTCCGTTTGTTTTAGCCCTAAGTTTCCACCCTAACTCTCTGAATTTCTGCTTTATATCCCCATCCCTTTTCCTACCTAGGTCATGGGTACCTACATGCACCACAACTTGGGGCTGGTTCCCCTCCCTCTTAAGGATCCCGAACACTCGGTCAGAGATATCACTGACCCCAGCGCCCGGAAGGCAACATACCAACCGCGAGTCCCGCTCCTTCCCACAGACCCTCCTATCTATCCCCTTAACTAGGGAGTCCCCAATCACTAATCCAGATCTTTTCTTCCCCCTTCCCACCTGAGCATGAAGGACAGGCTCAACTCCCGAGACCTGTACTCCATGGCTTACCCCGGTTGTATCTTCATCCCCAACAGCATCCAAAGCAGAGTACTTATTACGTAGAGGAACAGCCTCAGGGGAACTCTGCACTGACTGCTTCTTACCCCTTCTAACAGTAACCCATGTATCACATTTAGGAGTAACTATCTCCCTGTAGCTTTTATCAACAGCCATCTCTGCTTCCCTAATAATTCTTAATTCCTCCAGTTCCAGCTCCAGGTCCCTAACACGGTCCTCAAGGAGGTGGAACTGGATGCACCTCTGGCAGGTGTAATCAGCTGGGACACTACCAGTGTCCCTCACCTCAAACATCCCACAGGAGGTACATCGCACTGCCTGCACTGCCATCCCTATTACTTCCTTTACCCAGAAACAAATATAAACTTAAACTTACCTGCTCACACTCCTAGTCGCTCTCCTTTTTTTATTAGGTTAGAGGAGGGGGGAGGGTTGGGATACTCTACACGTGTAGAGTATCGGGATTCTTCACCTTCCCAATTTATGGAGGTCCAGGTGAAAAAAAAAACTCCTGCACAGGCCTCCCTGTGACTACTTCCTGTTTCCGGTTTTAAAAGTTAAAAAAAAACTAGAGACGATTTTTGGGGGAAAAAAAAACACAGAAATTTACTCACCAGCTCTCCTTACACCAGCCGCTCCCAAGGATAAGGTTTATGTTGCCATTGCAAATTGGACTCCTTTGAGGGGTCCAGTTGAGTGATGGTCAGTGTGGATCAGATTGGTGCCATAGCATGGGGTTCGATCCCTGTTGCAATTGGGATGGATTCGGGACCTATGTCTTTGATGTCCCCATGGAAGTTGTGGGGCTGTGGGTTAGACCTGCCTTCAGGCAGGGAATTGAAGAAAAAACTCTAGATAGATAAATCGAGGCACAGTGTGGTTACAGTATTTGGCTCTACTGAATAGTTATGTTTGGGAAATAATGAAGTTTGAAGGGCACAATAAGTTGGAATGATAGGTTGGTGGCACAATGGACTGACAGAACTGGCTTTAATTTTCTGCTGCAGATGTCAGTGGAACTTGAGTATCCCCCCGTAATGAGCTGCCAATTTTGGAAGCAAAACAGAAGCACTGGCAGTGAAAGAATAAGTTTTGATAGAGACCCAAGATAAAAACAAATTACTGTGGATGCTCGAATCTGAAACCAAAAGAGAAAAGAACTGACATTTTTGAGTCAGATGACCCTTTGACAAAGCTAAGTATTTTCTTTCCTTCCAGATCTGTTAAGATTTTCCAGCATTGTCTCTTTTGATCTCAAGCTCTTTACTGGCTACAGGATGGCAGTGGCAGGAGCAATGTAGATGCCTACTTTGATTACATAGAACATAGAACACAGTACATTACAGCGCAGAATAGGCCCTTCGGCCTTCAATGTTGCGCCAACCAATTCGGAAAAAGCAATGACCCTCTAACCTAAACCATTCTCTTTTCGTCCATAAACTTATCTACTAACTTCTTAAACGCCACCAAACTTGGCGCATCTACAACTGCCGCAGGCAGGGCATTTCATACCCTTACCACCCTCTGGGTAAAGAACCTACCTCTGACATCCGTCCTATAACCACCACCCCTTAATTTAAAGCTGTGTCCCCTCGTGCTAGCTTTCTCCATCCTAGGAAAAAGGCGATCACTGTCCACCCTATCTAAACCTCTAATCATCTTATATGTTTCGATAAGGTCCCCTCTTAGCCGCCTCCTTTCTAACGAAAACAACCTCAAATCCCTCAGCCTCTCTTCATAAGACCTGCCCTCCATACCAGCAACATCCTGGTAAACCTCCTCTGTACCCTCTCCAATGCCTCCACATCTTTCTTATAATGGGGGGACCAGAACTGTACACAATACTCCAAGTGCGGCTGCACTAGAGTTTTGTACAGTTGCAACATGACGTTGCGGCTCCAAAATTCAATCCCCCTACCAATAAAAGCTAAGACTCCGTATGCCTTCTTAACAACCTTATCGACTTGATTGCCAACTTTCAGGGATCTATGCACATATACACCAAGATCCCTCTGTTCTCAACACTATTAAGAGTCCTACCATTAGCCCTATACTCTACACATTTGTTATTCCTGCCAAAGTGAATTACCTCACACTTTTCCACATTAAACTCCATTTGCCACCTCTCGGCCCAGCTCTGCAACTTGTCCACGTCTCTCTGCAAACTATAACACCCCTCTTCACTATCTACCACTCCTCCGACTTTGGTGTCATCTGCAAATTTACTAATCCATCCTTCAATACCCTCATCCAGATCATTTATAAAAATTAAAAACAGCAGGGGCCCCAAAACAGATCCCTGAGGTACACCACTTGTAACCGAACTTCATGATGAATAATTTCCATCAACCACCACCCTCTGTCTTCTATCAGCTAGCCAATTCCTAATCCAATTAGCTAAATCACCCTCAATCCCATACATCTGCATTTTCTGCAGAATCCTTCCATGGGCCACCTTATCGAACGCCTTACTAAAGTCCATATATACCACATCAACTGCCTTACCCCCATCCACCTTTTTGGTCACTTTTTCAAAAAACTCAATAAGGTTAGTAAGGCACGACCTACCCTTCACAAAACCATGATGTCTATCCCCAATCAATTCATTTCTCTCTAAATAACTATAAATCCTATCCCTAATAATTCTCTCCAATACTTTGCCCACAACAGAAGTAAGACTCACCAGCCTATAATTCCCCGGAAAGTCTCTATTCCCCTTCTTGAACAGTGGGACCACATTCGCTATCCTCCAGTCTTCCAGCACTATACCCGTAACCAATGACGACCTGAAAATCAGAGCCAGAGGCTCTGCAATCGCCTCTCTCGCCTCCCAGAGAAGCCTAGGGTAAATCCTGTCCGGCCCAGGGGACTTATCTAACTTCAAACCCTCAAGAATATCTAGCACATCCTCCTTATCTACTTCAATACTTTCCAGTTTGCAACGCTGTATCCCAGTGTTCTCCACAACTACATTTACATCTCCCTGCGTGAATACCGAAGAGAAATATTTGTTCAGTGCCTCTCCAATCTCTTCAGGCTCCACGCACAACTTCCCACTGCTGTCTCTGACTGGCCCTAATCTTGCCCTAACCAATCTTCTATTCTTAACATATCTAAAGAAAGCTTTAGGATTCTCCTTGATCCTATCAGCCAAAGTCTTCTTGTGTCCCCTTTTAGCTCTCCTTAACTCACTCTTTAGCTCCCTCCTGGCTAATCTATAGCTATCCATTGCACTAACTGAGCCTTCAAGCCTCATCCTGACATAAGCCTCCTTTTTCCTTTTAACCAGCGAATTAACTTTTTATTACACCATGGTTCCCTTACTCGACCATTTCCTCCTTGCCTGACAGGGACATACTTATCAAGGACTCGCAGCAGCTGCTCCTTGAATAAGCTCCACATTCCAGATGTTCCCAGTCCCTGTAGTTTCCTAGTCCAACCTATGCACCCTAATTCCCTCCTAATGGCCTCATAATTACCATTCCCCCAGCTATAACTGCTGCCCCCAGGTTCGTGCCTATCCCTATCCATCACTAAGGTGAACGTAACTGAATTGTGGTCACTATCACCAAAATGTTCACCAACTTCCAAGCCTAACACCTGGTCTGGCTCATTGCCCAGCACCAAATCCAATGTAGCCTCACCTCTAGTTGGCCTATCTACATACTGAGTCAAAAAACCTTCCTGCACACTTTGTACAAAAACTGACCCCTCTAACGAGCTAGAGCTATAGCTATTCCAATCAATATTAGTAAAGTTAAAGTCCCCCATAACAATTACCCTATTACTTTCACTCCTGACCAGAATTGACTTGGCAATCCTTTCCTCAACCTCTCTAGAACTTTTAGGAGGTCTATAAAAGACTCCCAACAGGGTGACCTCTCCTTTCCTGTTTCTAATCTCAGCCCATACTACATCAACAGACAAGTCCTCATCAAACTTCTTTTCTGTCACTGTGATACAGTCTTTGACTAATAATGCCACTCCTCCCCCCCCTTCTACCTCCTCCTCTACTCCGACTGAAGCATTTGAACCCCGGAACCTGCAACAACCATTCCTGTCTCTGCTCTATCCATGTCTCTGAAATGGCCACAACATCGAAGTTCCAGGTACTGATCCAAGCTGCAAGTTCCTCCACCTTATTGCGAATACTTCTTGCATTAAGGTATACGCATTTCAAACCATGCCCTACTCCACCCGTACGCTGCTGTGCTTTACAGTTCTCATCTATGATCCCCCTATTCTCGTCCCTCTTAACATCCAAACTACACAGGATCCCACCCCACCTCTGAATCAGTTTAAATCCCCCTGCATAGCCTTTGCAAGTTTTCCCCCCAAGATATTGGTTCTCCTCTGGTTCAGGTGTAGACCATCTCTCTTGTAGAGGTCCCACCTATCCCAGAATGAGCCCCAATTGTTCAGGAACCTGAACCCCTCCCTCCTGCACCATCCCCGCAGCCACGAGTTCAAACATTCCCTCTCTCTGTTATTCTCTACACTATCCCGTGGCACAGGCAAGAGTCCAGAGATAACCACTCTGTCTGAATGATTGAATGTGTTCTCAGAGCAAAACTGGGCAACAAAATATACAAAGATAAGTCCTTCAAAGCATCTGAAAATAATGGGGAAATGATCTTATTATATTGAGAGGGATTACGGACTCTCTATTTAGAGAGTGGTCTCCAGTCTTATATGAATACGGGCATCAAAAGGGGCATACCAAAATGCCACATTCATTTTCTGGCCATGGTGTCTGGTCTTGAAGGCAAATGAATCACAGCACGGGGAGGGCTGTAACCTTACAAGTGGGAATGCCATCAGCTGTTGCTCAGCTGAAGAGCAGCATATAGAGCATGATCTGGCCAGCATTATACCAGCTCTGCCAATTCCAAATCTGCACATCGTTCATTACTGCAGTTATTACAGATCACTAAGAAGCTCAAGTTAAATCTGCTTTTTCATGAAAGGCTGTACCTTTCCCACCATTGAAACAAAGCGACATTAATTAATACAATCTAAGCAAACAAGGCCCCATTTTCCTTTTAACAATTGACATTGGCCAAAGGCTCCTAAGGCACAGAGCTCGAACAAGAGATGCTCTTACTGCAAATCACTTTGCAACAGCTACATCTTTCACATATCAAAGGGTTTTTACATTTTAAAAAATGTTATATAACTGGACCAAACTCAGGGCTTTTAATTCACTAAAGTTTGAGATTTTGCCAGATGATCTCTGTTGTTGAACACATTTGATGTTCCAAACTGCTGGGTATACTAATCCTACTAGGGACTTTCTGCAGCTTTATAAATAACCTGCAGTTCAAAAATACTCATAAGTGCTTTCTGCCAAAAACACGGTATGATTAGTATAAAAACTACACCTTATGATCTATTTTGCTCAATCTTATCCTACACAGTGATCTCCTTGGCAATGCACAGCAGAAGCCCTTTGCTACAAATCCCAGGATCTATAAGCTGTTTGAATTTGGCTACTAGTCATTGTTCCTGGCACTTCACACTGGAAATCTGAGAAACATTTAAATATTTAAAGAAGCAGTCAATCTAGTGGGTCTAACCCAGAGAGCTGATTTAACAGTGGCTGGAGAAAAATCTGCAACTTACACCTTGTCTCCTTAACCAAGGCACAGGGATGCATTTAGAAAATGCATGACTTAAGATTATCCCAAGCTCTTTACAAGCAATGAAGTATTTTTCAAGTGCAGCCGCTGCCATAATTTTTCACAGCCAAACTTATCATAGCTCGACCCACAAATAGCATGGTGATAATCACCAGCTAATCTGTTTTAATAATATTATTAAATATTAAATATTAGAAAAGGGATAAATATTGGCCAAATAGCCATAGAATCTCTACAGTGTAGAAGAGGCCATTTGGCCTACTGAGCTTGTGCTGACAACAATCCTACCCAGCTCCTACTCCATAACCCATCATATTTACTTTGATTGTTCTCCTGACACTAAGGGGCAATTGAGCATATCCAATCCACCTAACCCTGCATATCTTGACCATGGTAAGAAACCGGAGCATCTGGATGAAACCCACGTAGACACAGGGAGAACATGAAGATAATGACTCAAAGCCATAATTGAACCTGGGTCCCTGGTGCTGTGAGGCAATAATGCCAACCACTGTGCCACTATGAGAACTGCCCTAATTGTTTCTGAAGTTATACCATGCACTCTTTCATATCCAACTGACACTGTGCCTCAATTTAATGCTTCAACTGAACAACAGTTTGTCAGTGCAGAACTCTCTCCATTATGCAATGGAATATCAACTGGTAAAGGAGTAATTTGATAAATAAGTATTCAATGAATGACATGACACTAGGAAGTTCTATGGAATAAAGAGAATGTTTATGATGGGTATATTTGCCCACAGATATCTGAAGTCAGAAGGACATGTTAGTACATAGAACATAGAACACTACAGCACAAACAGGCCCTTCGGCCCACGAGTTGCGCCGGTCACATCTATACCTACCGAGCCACAGACCTATCTATAACCCCCTATCCCACTAGTTCCCATATACTCATCCAGAAGTCTTTTAAAAGATCCCAGTGAGTTCGCCTCTACCACCACCGACAGCAGCCGATTCCATTCACTCACCACCCTCTGAGTGAAAAACTTACCCCTAACATCTCCTCTGTATTTGCTTCCCTGCACCTTAAATCTGTGTCCTCTCGTAGTGACCATTTCAGCCCGGGGAAATAGCCTCTGAGAATCCACCCTATCTATTCCTCTCAACATTTTATAAACCTCTATCAGGTCGCCTCTCAACCTACGTCTCTCCAGTGAGAAGAGTCCCAGCTCCCTCAACCTATCTTCATAAGGCCTGCCTCCCAATCCAGGCAGCATCCTTGTAAATCTCCTCTGCACTCTTTCAATAGCTTCCACATCCTTCCTATTGTGAGGCGACCAGAACTGCGCACAGTACTCCAAATATAGTTAGTAGTGGAATGGAAAAGGCTTTTGAGACATTTGCCTTTCAAGGCACAGATTACAAAAGCAGAGAAGTCATGTTGGAGTTGTATAGAACTTTGGTGAGGCCACAGCTGGAGTACTGTGTGCAATGCTATTGCCACATTATCGGAAGGATGTGATTACATTGGAGGGGTGCAGAGGAAATTCACCAGGGTGCTGCCTGGGGTGGGACATTTAAGTTATGAAGAGAGATTGGATAGGCTTGGTTGTTTTTGTCACAAAACCAGGTTAAAGTCCAACAGGTTTATTTGGTAGCAAAAGTTACTAGCTTTCAGAGCGCTGTTCCTTCATTAGGTAAGTTGACTTAACTGACGAAGGAGCAGCACTCCAAAAGCTAGTGGTGTTTGCAATCAAATAAACCTGTTGGACTCTAACCTGGTGTTGTGAGACTTCTTACTGTGTTTAGCGCAGTCCAACACTGACATCTCCACATTATGTTTTCGTTGGAACAGTAGACTGAGGGACAACCTAATCAAGGTTTACAAAACTATGAAGGGCACTGGCAGAGTAGATAAAGAGCACCTCTTCCCCTTCAGCCTCCCATGACTTTTAAAATTTGTTCACGTTGTCTTGTTCCTCTGCTAAAGCATTTGCTGGCTTTTCAATTGCTGCAAATAATTCTTGAAATCCTTGATCTCATCTGTAAATTCATTTGTGATCTCACTCCTTAATATCTTATTCAGCTGTATACGCTTTTTTTTTATTTGACACTGGAATCTTTTACACCTCAAGTCTTCTCTTACTTTAGCTGTAGAGTTTTGAGTCTGATAATTTAAAGCCCACTCAGCGCTATGTTGTGCCTCCCCAGTGGGAATAGGCCCTACCTGCTGGTTTTCTGTGTGAGTCATGCTGGTACACCCTGCAGTGCACAGTGTGTGAGCAATTCATTTTGGAGCTCTCGCTGGAAAACAGTGAGATTTATTCCAGTTTTTACACAAGTTCAACACTTCGAATTTTTTTGGGGAGTATCCCACCCCTGAGATTTTTTAGGAGATTTTGAAGGTAGAAGCAAATGTGCTGAAATTAATGGTTGAGGAAGAAAATCTGAAAATGCTGAACTTCATCTGCTTCTGGCTTTGTCACCATTTCTGGGGATGGCTGGGAATGAGCAGATGACCAGATTCGAGTAAGAAGCATTATTTGCAGAAATAATGTGAATCTGGTAGAATTTTTTGAGGAAGTGACGAAAACGGCCGACAAAGGGCGAGCCGTTGATGTCGTCTATATGGGTTTCAGTGACGCGTTTGACAAAGTCCCTCATGGGAGGTTAGTTGAAAAGGTCAAGGCTAATGGGATACAAGGACAGGTAGCTGGATGGATAAGTAACTGGCTTGGTAATAGGTCAGTAAGAATTTAGCAACACCAATTATTAATCCAACCGATTTATTTGATAGTAAAAAAGCGAGCTTTCAACACTCCCGTGTCTTCCTCAGGCAAGTGCAGTGTTCTGGTCAGACAGGGACAGACGCCGTCATTATGTCATAATAGGGACAGACAGTAATAGCGGAAGGGTGTTTTTCTAGCTGGACATCGGTCACTAGTGGTGTGCCGCAGGGCTCGGTACTGGGACCTCTTCTATTTGTAATATATATAAATAACTTGGAAGAGGGAGTAAGTGGAGTGATCAGCAAGTTTGTAGACAATACAAAGATGGCTGGACTTGCGGATAGTGGGAGCATTGTCAGACGATGCAGCAGGACATAGATAGGCTGGGAGCTTGGGCAGACAGATGGCAGATGGAATTCAATCCTGATAAATGCGAGGTGATGCATTTCGGGAGAAAGAATGTAGGGGGGAGGTGTATGATAAAGGGTAGACCTATTAAGGGTATAGAAATGCAGAGGGACCTGGGGGTGCAGGTGAACAAGTCTCTAAAGGTGGCAGAGCAAGTGGAGAAGGTTGTGAAGAAAGCATATAGTATGCTAGCCTTTAAAGGAAGGGATATAGAGTACAAGAACTGGCCTTTAATATTGCAGTTGTATAAAACGTTGGTTAGACCTTATTTGGAATACTGCGTCCAGTTCTGGTTGCCTTACTACCGGAAGGACGTGGAGACTCTGGAGAGAGTGCAGAGGAGGTTTACTAGGATGCTGCCTGGTATGGAAGGTCTGAGTTACGAGGAGTGGTTAGGCAAATTGGGACTGTTTTCCTTAGAAAGACGTAGACTTAGAGGAGATCTAATAGAGGTGTACAAGATTATAAGGGGCATAGATAGAGTAAACAGGGTTAAGATTTTTCCTAGGATGGACTTAAATAGCACGAGGGGTCATAGGCTTAGGGTGAGGAGGGTAAGGTATAACTTGAATGCTAGAGGGAGTTTTTTCACAAGGAGGGTGGTGGGGGTATGGAACGTGCTGCCAAGTAAAGTAGTGGAGGCAGGCACTCTGGAGTTATTTAAGAGATACTTAAATGGGCAGATGAACAGAATGGGAATGGAGGAATATAGAAAACTGATTTAAAATAGGGATCATGAGCCTTGGGAGTCCCTGAGAAGTGTGTAAATAGATGACGATATTGATGTATTTATTTTATCCTACAGGTGCTTTGGTCCGCCTTGTTGTCTAACAAGGGACATACACGCGATGGGTCGTGAGAGGACTGCTCTTGGATTTTTTTCGAGTATCCTAGTGCTTCACGTCGTTAGTGTACGCTTGACCTGGACCATTTGATGGGCAACACGACAGCTCAGTGATTATCGCTGTGCTGTGCAGATACATGGATTTGGGCCTGTGTCTGTGGGAGTTTGCGCATTCTCCCCGTGCTTGTGTGGGTTTTCTCCGGGTGCTCCGGTTTCCTCCCACATCCCAGAAATGTGCTCTTGGGCTAACTGGCAGAACAAATTCTCTCTAAATTGTCTCAAATTTGGTTCTAATCCATAGATCTATAAACATAGACAGGGATCATGGGTAGAAGCAGGAACATCGAGATGGCGGCGTGGGCTCGTTGGGCTGAAGGGCCTGTTTCTTATGCTGTTTTGTTCTTTATTCTTAGTTAGACAATCAGTCATAAGGGGACATCAGTTCAAGGTGAGGGACAGCAGGTTTGGGGACATGAGGAAAAGCTTGTTTATCCAGAGGATGGTGATGATCTGCAATGCACTGCCTGGGAGGGTGATGAAGGAGGGTTGCCTCACATCCTTTAAAAAGTATCCTGGATGAGCACTTGGCACATTATAACATTCAGGGTTGGTAAATGGGATTAGGTGGAAGGTAGGCATTTCTCACACTTTGGTGCAGACTTGCTAAAGAGTACACTGTATGATTCTGTGATTCTAAGTCTCTGGAGTGAGATATCTTCTGGCTCAGAGCTCCACTCAGCCATGGTAACAAGGGAGTAAGACAGAGAGAGCCATGCAGTGGCACAGTGGTTAACACTGCTGCCTCACAGTGCGAGGGATAAAGGTTCAATTCCAGAATGTGTTTGGAGTTTGCATATTCTCCCTGTGTCTACGTGGCTTTTGTCCAGTTTCCTCCCACAGTCCAAAAATGTACGGATTAGATTGATTGGCCATGCTATATTGCCTCTTAGCGTCAGGGGGATTAGCAGGAGTTACAGGAATGGGACCTGTTTGGGATTGTTGTTTGTGCTGCCTTAAATGGGCCAAATGGCTTTGTTCTGCACTAAAGGGATTCTATGATTCTATGAGACTGGGAAATCAAAATGGTATTGTATTACCAAATAAAATCACAATGACCTACCATTAGGTATTATCATAGTGAAAACTTACATATCGAAAGTTAAACCGTGGCCTTTAATCTTTACATAATGAGGTGATTTTTGTGAGTGACATCAAAATACATTTTCCAAACATTGTATTGGTGTGCAATGTCTGTAACCAAAGACAGACAGTTTTTGCTTTACGGACTAACAGTATAATTGTCAGTTAAGTTAGAGAAGTACAACTTGTTTTTTTAATATGCTAATTAAATCAGTGTCTTGCCTCCAAGAAACTGGTTCAACAGTGATTTGCTCTCTAGAAAGTCATATCTTAAAGTTCTTTGGCTGCAGAAGGCCGTAATATCTCCAATTCTCTCTTTTTTTTCCTGAAATGAGCAAAGAACAGGTCAGTCAGCATCTGTGAAAGGACAGGCTAATCTTTCAAGCGGAATTCTTGTTGAGAACTGCATGTTTTCTTCTCGATTTGATCTTTAATTTCCATTTTCCACTTTGGTGACTTTCCATTGTTCAATCTTTAACAACTACCTTTATATTTATATTCCCTCAAATTTTTTGCATATTTTTTCCTCATTATCAATGATTTATTTGACAGAATACTTGGTGACATTTTTGTCCAAATAATTAAGAAGAAATAAGGGATACTTGCCTTTATTAGTCATGGCATAGACTATTAGTAAGAAGTCTTCTTACTGTGTTTACCCCAGTCCAATGCCGGCATCTCTAATCATAGACTATTAGAGCAAGGAACTTGTGATAGATCTGCATGAAATGCTTGTTAAGCCACAACTGGAATACTGTGTATAGTTGTGATTGCCACACTACAGAAACAGTGTGACTGCATTGGAGAGGGTGCAGCCTGGGCTGAAGCATTTCATCTATGAAAGGAGGCTGGTTTGACTGAGTTTGTTTTCCTTAGAGCAGAGAAGGCTGAAGGGAAATCTGAAAAAAGAGGTGTACAAAATTGTGAGGGAGATGGATAGGAAAGATGGGAAGAAACTTATTTGGTAGCACAATGGTTCACACTGCCGCCTCATAGTGCCAGGGGCCCGTGTTTGATTCCTTGCTTCGGTCACTATTTATGTGCAGTCTGCTCATTCTCCCAGTGTCTGTGTGAACATAAGAACATAAGAAATAGGAGCAGGAGTCGGCCATCTAGCCCCTCGAGCCTGCCCCGCCATTCAATAAAATCATGACTGATCTGAAGAGGATCAGTTCCACTTTCCCACTTTCTCCCCATGAACCTTAATTCCCTTGTCTATCAGAAATGTATCTACCCATGATTTAAACATATTCAACGAGGAAGCCTCCACCACTTTAATAGGCAGAGAATTCCAGAGATTCACCATCCTTTGAATGAAGAAGTTCCTCCTCAACTCCGATCTAAACTGCTCCCCCTTATTTTGAAGCTGTACTCTCTAGTTCTGTTTTTCTTTCAAAGCGGGAAGAATCTCTCTACCTCTACCCTATCTGGCCTCTTCATTATCTTGTAAGTCTCTATAAGATTCCCCCTCAGCCTTCTAAACTCCAAAGGGTACAGGCCCAGTGTATTCAATCTTTTTTCGTAAGCTAACCCCCTCATCTCCAATATTAGCCTGGTGAACTTTCTCTGTACTCCCTCTAAGGCCAATATATCATTTTGCAAATAAGGAGACTAAAACTGCACACAGTACGCCAGTTGCGGCCTCACCAGTGCCCTGTACAATTGCAGCAAGAAATTCCTGCTTTTATATTCTATTCCCCTCGCTATAAAGGCCAACATTCTATTCGTCTTCTTGATCACCTGCTGCACCTGCAGACTGGGTTTTTGCGATTTGTGCACAAGGAGCCCCCGGTCCCTCTGCACAGTAGCATCTGCAACTTTTCACCATTTAAATAATAATCCCTCCTACTATTATTTCTATAAAACTGGATAACCTCACATTTGCTAACGTTACACTCCATCTGCCAGGGCCTTGGCCTCTCACTCAGCCTATCCAGATCTCTCTGCAGACTTTCTGCACCCTCCACGCAATTCGCTTTTCCACTCATCTTCATGTCATCAGCAAATTGTTACCCTACACTCAGCCCCCTCCTTCAGATCATCTATGTAAATGGTAAACAGTTGAGACTCCAGCACCGATCCTGGTGGCACTCCACTAGTCACCAACTGCCAACCAGAAAAGCACCCACTGATTCCAACTCTCTGCTTCCTGTTAGATAACCAATCCTCAATCCACGCTAACACTTTACCCTCAACTCCATGTACCCTAACCCTTTACAGCAACCTTTTCTGAGGCATCTTATCAAACACCTTCTGGAAATCTAAAAATGTCACATCCACCGGTTCCCCTCTGTTACTGCACTAGTCACATCTTCATAGAAATCCAATAAATTTGTTAAACATGACTTTGCCTTAACAAATTTTAATCTCCCTAGGGTGGATTGGAAGGTACCTGGAGCTGGGCGTTTGAACGGGCAGGAATTTGTAAAATGTGAACTGGGAGGATCATTGGAGCAGTATGTGGCTAGCCCAACTAGAGAAGGGGCTATATTGGATTTAGTTCTGAATAATGAGCCAGGGCAGGTGGTTGATGTTGTAGTGGGGGAACATGTGGCTAACAGTGACCACAATTCTGTCTACTTTAGGATTTAGATGGAAAAGGATGCTTGTTTCCCTAGGGGCAGGGTGCTGAATTGGGAGAAGGCTAACTACAGTCGGATTAGGCAGGAACTTATGGAAACTGATTGGGAACGGTTGTTCGAGGGTAAGTCCACGCTAGGCATGTGGGATTCTTTCAAGGGAATACTGAAAATGTTGCAAGAAAGATATGTGCCGGCTAAGAGGAAAGATGGGAAAGGTAGGATTAGAGAGCCGTGGATTACTAGGGATATTGAGGACTTGGTTAGGAAGAAAAGAGAGGCGTATGATAGGTCAAAGCAGCTGGGAACGGAGACAGCGTTGGAGGAATATAGAGAGAGTAGAAGGGAGCTCAAACAGGGAGTTAGAAGGGCAAAAAAGGGGCATGAAATGATTTTGGTGGATAGGATAAAGGAAAATCCAAAGGCTTTTTACTCCTATGTTAGGAATAAAAGGGTGGTTAGAGGAAAAATCGGACCTCTTAGGGACAGAGGAGGGGAACTGTGCTTAGAGCTCGAGGGAATGGGCAGAGATCCTGAATGAATACTTTGCGTCGGTACTCACGAAGGAGAGGGGCTTGTTGACAGCTCCTGTCTCTGAGGGAGCTGTGGACCAATTGAGGGAAATATCCGTACTGAGGGAGGAAGTGTTAGAGCTTCTAGGTAGCATTAAAACTGATAAACCTCCAGGGCCTGATGGCATTTATCCCAGGCTGCTTAGGGAGGCGCGAGATGAAATTGCTGGGCCTCTGGCGCAAATCTTTGTTTCTTCTTTGGACACAGGTGAGGTCCCAGAGGACTGGAGAATAGCTAATGTTGTACTGTTGTTTAAAAAGGGTAGTAGGGATAACCCTGGGAATTATAGGCTGGTGAGTTTGACATCAGTGGTAAGGAAGCTGTTGGAGGGGATTCTTAGAGATAGGATGTATAGGCACTTAGAGCGATGCGATCTGATTAGGGATACGCAGCATGGCTTTGTTAAGGGGAGGTCGTGCCTTACGAATCTGATAGAATTTTTTGAGGAGGTGACGAAAACGGTCAATGAAGGGCGAGCCGTTGATGTCGTCTATATGGATTTCAGTAAGGCGTTTGACAAAGTCCCTCATGGGAGGTTAGCTGAGAAGGTCAAGGCTCATGGGATACAACGACAGGTAGATAGATGGATAGGTAACTGGCTTAGTAATAGGAGACAGAGAGTAACAGTGGAAGGGTGTCTCTCTAGCTGGAGGTCGGTCATTAGTGGTGTGCCGTAGGGCTCGGTGCTGGGACCTCTTCTATTTGTAATATATATAAATGACTTGGAAGAGGGAGTAAGTGGAGTGATCAGCAAGTTTGCAGATGATACAAAGATAGGTGAACTTGTGGATAGCGAGGAGCATTGTCAGGCGATGCAGCAGGACATAGATAGGCTGGTAGCTTGGGCAGACAGATGGCAGATGGAATTCAATCCTGATAAATGTGAGGTGTTGCATTTTGGGAGAAAGAATGTAGGGGGGAGTATATGATAAAGGGTAGACCTATTAAGAGGATAGAAATGCGTCCTTCTGGTAGTAGGACGACCAGAACTGGACGCAGTATCGTGGAGACTCCGGAAAGAGTGCAGAGGAGGTTTACCAGGATGCTGCCTGGTATGGAAGGTCTGAGTTATGAGGAGTGGTTAGGCAAATTGGGACCGTTTTCCTTAGAAAGACGTAGACTTAAGAGGAGATCTAATAAAGGTGTACAAGATTATGAGGGGTATAGATAGAGTAAACAGGGTTAAGCTTTTTCCTAGGATGGACTCAAATAGCACGAGGGGTCACGGGCTTAGGGTGAGGGGAATAAGGTATAATTTGGATGCTAGAGGGATTTTTTTCACACGGAGGATGGTGAGGGTATGGAATGCGCTGTCAAGTAAAGTGGTGGAGGCAGGTACTCTGGATTTATTTAAGAAATACTTAGATGGGCACATGAACAAAATGGGAATGGAGGGGTATAGAAAACTGATTTAAAATAGGGATCATGAGCCTTGGGAGTCCCTGGGAAGTGTGTAAATAGATGATGATATTGATGTACTTGTTTTTATCCTACAGGTGCTTTGGTCCACCTTGTTGTCTAACAAGGGGCATACATGCGATGGGTCATGAGAGGACAGCTCTTGGATTTTTTTCGAGAGTATCCTAGTGCTTCACATCTTTAGTGTACACTTGACCTGGATCATTTGATGGGCAACACGACAGCTCAGTGACTATGGCTGTGCTGTGCAGATACATGGATTTGGGCCTGTGTCTGTGGGAGTTTGCACATTCTCCCTGTGCTTGCGTGGGTTTTCTCCGGGAGCTCCAGTTTCCTCCCACATCCCAAAGATGTGCTCTTAGGCTAATTGGCAAAACAAATTCTCCCTAAATTGTCTCAAATTTGGTTTTTAATCCATAGATCTATAAACATAGACAGGGATCACGTGTAGAGGTGGGAACATCGGGGTGGCGGCGCGGGCTCAAAGGGCCGAAGGGCCTGTTTCCTGTGCTGTTTTGTCCTTTGTCCTTTGTTAACCTGTACATCTCTGGTAGAAGTTGGAGCAGTTGGAGGAAACCCACACAGACACAGGACAAGAGTGCAAACTTTACACAGACAGTCACCCGAGCTGGCCTGTTTCCAGTGCTGTTTTGTTCTTTGTTCATTGAATCCATATTGCGTCTGCTTGATCAAACTGTTCTTTTCTAGTTGTCTTGCTGTTTCTTCTTTGATGATGGATTCCAGCATTTTTCCAACTACGGACGTTAAGCTAACCGACCTATAATTCCCTGCCTTTTATCTGCTACCTTTTTTAAACAGCGGTGTAACACTAGCTGTTTTCCAGTGCTCTGGTATTTCCCCACTGTCCAGCGAATTTTGATAAATAATTGCTAAGGCATCTGCTATTACTTCTGCCATTTCTTTCAGAACCCTAGGATGCATTCCATCTGGTCCCGGGGACTTGTCTACCTTCAGTCCCATTAGTCTATCAAGCACTATCTCTCTAGTGACAATAATCGTATTAAGGACCTCATCTCCTACCATCCTTCTATCTTTAATATTCGGCAAGCTATTTGTGTCCTCCTCCGTGAAGACCGACACAAAAAACTTATTTAAAGTCTCAGCCATTTCCCTGTTATTCACCACTAAATCCCCGCTCTCGTCTCCAAGGGTCCAACATTGACTCTAGCTAGTCTCTTCTTCTTTATATACTTGTAAAAACTTTTACTATCATTTTTTATATTTAGTGCTAGTTTAGCTTCATACTCTATCTTTCCTTTCTTTATCGCTTTCTTAGTCATTTTTTGTTTTTTTTAAATCTTTCCCAATCTTCTAATTCCCCATGATTTTTAGCTGCTCTGAACGCATCAACTTTTAATTTAATACTCTCCTTTATTTCCTTCGATAACCACAGCTGATTTTCCCTTCTCCTACATTCCTTCTTTACCATCGGAATATATTTCTGCTGAGTGTTGAAAAAGATCTCCTTAAAAATTCTCTACTGTTCCTCAGCCGTCCCTATCAACCAATCTGTGCCCCCCCCCACAATCTACATTTGCCAATTCCACCCTCATCTTATCATACTCCCCTCTGTTCAAACAAAGGACACAGGTTCAGGACGCTACTATCTCACCCTCCATCTGCATTAGAAATTCAATCATATTGTGATCACTTGTCCCAACAGGGTTTTTCACAAGAAAACCCCTAATTCTACCTGCCTCATTACACAGTGCCACATCTAAGATAGCTCGTTCCCTCGTAGGTTCGTGTTACATACTGTTCAAGGAAACTATCCTGACAGCATTGCAAGAACTCTTCCTCAAACCCACCACGTCTGACTTAACCAGTCAATATGCAGGTTAAAATCCCCCATAATTATCACCGTTCCGTTTCTGCACACATCAATTATTTGTTTGTTTATAGCCTGCCCCACCTCAAAATTATTACTTGGAGGCCTGTAGACCACACCCACCAGTGTCTTCCTCCCCTTACTATTCCTTATCTCCACCCACAACAATTCCACATTTTGCTCTTTGGACCCTGTATCTTCTCTTACTACCATCCTGATATTATCTTTTATTAACAGAGCTACCCCATCTCCTTTTTCCTCTTGTCTATCCGTCCTAAATGTCTGACACCCTTGGATATTCAGTTCCCAGTCCCGGTCACCCTGCAACCACATTTCCATAATGGCCACCAGATCATACCCATTTTCTGCGTGAGTTTCCTCAGGATGCTCTGGTTCCCTCCCACAATCCAAAGATACACAGATTAGGTGGATTGGCTATGCTAAATCGCCTCTTCGTGTCAGAGGGACAAGCTAGGGTAAATGCATGGGGTGAGATTGTGATTGGTGCAGACTTGATGGGCTGAATAGCTTCCTCCTGTTTGATTCTATTAATATAAGATTTTATGATTTGTAGATGGTCAATAACCAGGAGGAATAGATGTAAGGTAAGGGGCAGGAGATTTAGAGGGGATTTGTGGAAAGCATTTTTACTCAGAGGGTGGTGGGAATTTGGAATTGACTGCCTGATAGGCTGGTAGAAGCAGGAGCTCTCAGAAGATTTTGAGAAGTATTTAGATGAGCACTTGCAAAGCCATGGCATACACGGTTACAGGGAAAAAGGGGGTTAGGAATGATAGGTGCTTGACATATACTGTTGACACAATGGGCCGAAGGATCCTCCCGGTGCAGGTCAATGTACCTGTGCGCGATCTACCCTCACCACCACGACAATATTCCAGCCTAAGATTTTAATCACCCTTCAGGGGAGGAAATCTACTATCCTTATCTGGTCCAACCTACATGTGACTTCAGGCCCATAGCAATGTGTTTGACTCTTAAATGTCCTCAATAAAAGGGCAATTGGGAATGGGCAATAAATGCTGGCCCAGCCAGTGACATCCATATCCCATGAACAAATAAAGGGAAGAAAAAAGTCATGTTAAATTGTATTCATTCATTCCTGGAAATCATAGAAACAGAGAACCCTACAATGCAGAAGGAGGCCATTTAACCCATCAATTCTGCACCAGCAACAATTCCACCCCAGGCCCTATCCCCACAGCCCCACACATTTACCCCTCTAACCTGCACATCCTGGGACGCTATGGGCAATTTAGCACAGTCAAGAAACCTAACCTACACATCTTTGGACTGTGGGAGGAAACCAGAGCACCCGGAGGAAACTCACACAGACACAGGGAAAATGTGCAGACTCCACACAGACAGTGACCCAAGCTGGGAATCAAACCCAGGTCCCTGCTAACCACTGTACCACCATGCCACCCATTCACATTGGCTGGTAAGCTGCAACAAGAAGGTAGATGAAGCTGTAATCGTTACAGATTGACTGGAAGATATTCCTCAGTCTCAATTAGTTGGGAATCTTCCTCCAGGAAAACAATCTGCTACTTTTTCTGTGCCTTCAAGTTTATTCAAACCCTTCGCTGTGGCCCCAGCAAACATGAGAACAAACTGAGAAGCTGGACTTAGAACCAGGATGGAATTGTAGAAAATCATTAAATTTCATTGGATTTTCATTTCATTTCTGATTATCAGAAAGCAACCTGGCAAAACATTGCTCAGTATAAGAGGTGAACCATAATATAGAAAATCAGTGTGGGTTGTTGGAAATAACACTCGAAATATTATTTGAAATGAATTGAATCAAAGGCATTTGATTCCTTTGAAATTCACAAAAAGTTGTGAGAAAAATGATGCAGTTGGTTCAACTTGTCTAATATCACAAGATCCTCTTTTCTTCATATACGAATGTGCCATCTAGTGGTAACACTTAAACTGAGTTCAGAAGAAGATGTTTATGCGTTATTTTTTCGATAGTTATATACTGTTACCCATTATAGAAACACAGAATCCCTACATTGCAGGAGGAGGCCATTCAGCCCATCAGGTCTGTAGTGACAACAATCCCACCCAGGCCCTATTCCTGTAACATCACATATTTACCATTGTTAATTCCCCTGACACTAAGGTCAATTTAGCATGGCCAATCAACCTAACCCGCATATCTTTTGACTGTGGGGGGGAACTGGAGCACCTGGAACAAACCCCTACAGATATAGGAAAAACTCCATACAGACAGTGACCTGAGGCTGGAATTGAACCCGCTAACCACTCTGCCACCGTGTCGCCATATCCCTATAACCCAACGCATTTACTCCACTAATGCCCCCTAACCATAACATATTGGGACATTAAGGGGTAATTTAACAATCCACCTAACCTACACAACTGGAGCATCCGGAGGAAACCCACGTAGACATAGGGAGAACATACAAACTCCACAAAGACAGTGACCCACATCGATGTCCTGATGCTGTGAGGCAGCAGTACTAACCACTATGCCACGCAGATACAATCTGACATGTGAAAGCAACTGAGTTAATCGTTGAAAATCAAATATCTGTTTTGGTTTTGCAGAATATCCTATTCTTCTTTAGAAGGTGATATTATGTAAAACATTAACTGCAGAGAATAGTAAGATTCAATACACATACAGAGGAACGTAGAATGGTATTTGGGAGTAGTCTTGTCATCAGAACATATGTTGAGGATCTGTTACCTAGTTCATCATAATTGGTTCAATTCAGATTCCAGTATTTGCATGCCCCTATAAATTGATCCTCTTCCAAATTATTGAAAATACATTCATCCATGGGTATCGCTGGCTTATTGCCCATCCCTAAGAATATTGCTGTGAGTTTGTCACATATAGGTCAGACCAGATGAGGATGATAGATTTCCTTTCCCTAAAGGACATTAGTGAATCAGATGGATTTTACAATAATCGCCAATAGTTTCATGATCATCAGTAGATTCTTAATTCCAGATTTTTATTGGATTCAAATTTCACCATCTGCCATTGTGGTACTCGAACCCGGTTCTCCAGAATATTACTCTGTGTCTCTAGATTACTAGTTCAGCAATAATACCAGTGCACCACCACCTCACTCATAAATTGATACAAGTGGGCTCCGTGGATTAATGATAGAACAGTCACAGATTTTGTTCCTCATGTGCTTAATAACTTCATGTTATAAATAATATAGGGAAATTCTCAGAAAGCAAAGCAGATCCCTGATCATCCAAACAATTAGGGATTTACTTACACATCAACAGACTGTAAAAGTTTAAAATAATTCCTATATCAATGCGGTGAATTTTCCCATTAGGCCCACCATGGGAATTGTAATGGGCAAGGGGTGGACCATGGAAGGTCCATTGACCTTGGGTAGGATTTTCCTGTTTCGGGACGATTGTTGCTGGAAAAATCCCACCCAGATCAAGAATACAAAATAACCATGTAAAAAATAAAGACCTACACTTGAAATATTTACCCATGCTCTACAGTAAACTTGCTGCCATTTTGGAAATAAGATTTTTTTGGATATTGGACAGGTAGGATACAGATTGGAGGTTACTATCAGATCAGCCACAATCTTGTTAAATGGTGGAGCAGGCTCAAGGGCTTGAGTGGTTTACTGTTGCTCCTGGTTTGGATGTTCGTAGGAATCCTAACCCTTTCCTGCCCCTTCCCCTACCCCATTGATTGCAAGGCACCAACTATAAGAGAAAGTGTAGGTGGATGAGCAGTCTAAATCCACACTGCTGCTAGGCAAATGCCTTTTATAAGTGTTATGAAAATACCTGACCACGTGTGTATGAAGTGTCACAATTATGAGGTTATACGATCATATGATTCCATTTTGGGACTGTACCTTTGGGATAAACAAGGTGGATCATGAGGTCCATTCTGAAATCTGCCTGACAGTAAGCCTGGGTGATGTCAGAGGTTAAAGGAAGGCTTAGATTGTTTTACTGAAAAGATGAAATGTGGAGGCAATGCAACAATTTCTGAGCATAGCGTGAGGAAACTTCATGTCTCCCAAAGACCCAGAAAGAAGCTGTTGGTGTCAGGTTGTAAACAGTGTGCTGTAAATAGTCCACTTACTTGTACGATGGAGTTTGGATAAAAGATACCAAATTAGCTTTATTTCCTAGATAGAATGTTTACGTGCTTTATGTTGCCATGGAAAAGGTGGTAGAAGAAGCCATTTTTGATATTAGATTATCAGCTTCCTCATTTGGTCTATGCAATCTGCACTGACTCTCTGAAAGAGAGACTCTCTTGCCATCGTGTGTTCTTAAAGAATGGTGTTCCTCCAATCAGGAAGTTCAACAAAGTAGGTCTCATCTGAGCACTGAAAGAGCAGTTGAAGAGGACTAATTGGAATTGCTCTTTGAAGTGCCAGCAGAAACAATAGGCCTGATGATTCTATGAAATAAAAACGGATTTTTTCTACAGCCTCCACAACAGGGCACGTAGTTACAATTTTTGAGGGTAGAACTTGCAATTCAATGGAGTGGTTTGTGCTATTTGACCCAATTTCTGGTTCACTGGCTGACTCATGGGATGCTACAAATTGTCTCTCAATAGTTCAAGTTACCTTGAAATGTGATTCAGTTGCATTTTCTTTTTTTAGGTCCATGCATCTTCTGCCAAAAAAACTGGAACCATTCCAGCACTCCCGGGCTGCCTCATCTCAGTCATATTAGGAAGTTAACAAACTGGAACATTGAGCCTGCATCTTCCACTTCAATACGCCAGCATCAGTGCTCTAACAGTAGCGCTACATGTCATTTATAATCGGGGCATCATCACCATTGGAAAATCATAATTGCTATTGATCATAAACAGTGTTTTGGAGGATCATTAGTTGTCATTCTGAAACAATGAATGCGGAACTCATTTCAATATAACCTGGATTCTTGAAATTCAATATCTGGCACCCAATGGAAAAGTAAGCCTGAAATTAGATTAGATATTTTTTAAATCCTTAAAAAAATTGAATTGTTGACATGTCCCTGACAACGAAACTCTCAGATGTTGAATAGTCACCAAGTAGTGCAGTAGTGTTGTTTGATGTCTTCCTTAGAGAAACGCCACATTCATTCAGCACCTTCGCAGATAGGGATCCACAAAAAAAAAATTTCATAGAATTCTACAGTGCATAAAGAGGCCGTTTGGCCCATTGAGTCTGCACCAATTACAATACCACCCAGACCCTATCGCCATATCCCTACATATTTACCCACTAATCCCTCTAACCTACATATTCCAGGACACTAAAGGGCAATTTAGAATGGCCAACCAACCTACCTTGCACATCTTTGGACTGTGGGAGGAAACCGGAGCACCCGGAGGAAACCCACACAGACACAGAGAGAATGTGTTAACTCCATACAGACAGTGCCCCGAGCCAGGATTCGAACCCAGGTTCCTGGAGCTGTGAAGCAGCAGTGCTAACCACTGTGCTACCGTGCCACCCAATTTAAAACCACATCATTCACAGAATGTTAGTCATGACTCAATGGTAGAATTCTCATTTTCAATTCAGAGGGTTAAGGTTTCAAGCCCACTCCACAAGTTAAGTATTTAATCTAGGCTAACCATGCAATACTGAGGGAGACTGCACTGTTGGAGATGCTGTCCTTTGAATAAGATATTATACCTAGGCTCCATTTGCCCTCTTGGGTGATGCCAAAGATCCATGGCATTATTGGAAGAGCAGAATTCTCCTTGTGTTCTGCCCAATAGTTACCCGTCAACCAATACCATTAAATCAGAGTATCTGGTCATTATCTCTGCTCTTTGGAAGACTTTACTGTATGTAAATTGGTTAACACAGTAAGAAGTCTCACAACACCAGGTTAAAGCCCAACAGGTTTATCTGTAGCAAACGCCACTAGGTTTCGGAACTGGCTGTTCCTTCATCACGTGGGTGGAAGTTCTGATCACAAACAGGGCATACAAAGACATAAGCTTAATTTACATGAATAATAATTGGAATGTGAGTCTTTACAGCTAATCAAGTCTTAAAGATACAGAGAATGAGAGTGGAGAGAGCATTAAGCATAGGTTAAAAAATGTATATTGTTTCCAGACAGGAAAGTTAGTCAGATTTTGCAAGTCCAGGCAAGTTTTGGGGGTTACAGATAGTGTGACATGAACCCAAGATCCCGGTTGAAGCCATCCTTGTATGTACAGAACTTGGCTATCAATCTCTGCTCAGCGACTCTGCGCTGTCGTGTGCCGTGAAGGCTGCCTTGGAGAGCACTCATCCGAAGATCAGAGGTGAAATCCTATGACCACTGAAGTGCTCCCCAACAGGAAGAGAACACTGTTGCCTGGTATTCATTTATCTTTGTCATAGCGTCTGCATGGTCTCCCCAATGTATCATGCCTTGAGACATCCTTTCCTGCAGCCTATCAGATAGATAACCTTGGCCAATTTGCAACAGTATGTACCGTGTTGGGGAACACTTCGGTGGTCACAAGGCATTCGGCCACTGAACTTCGGGTAAGCATTCTCCAAGGCAACCTTCATGACACACAACAGCGCAGAGTCGCTGAGCAGAGACTGATGACCAAGTTCCGCACACGAGGACGGCCTCAACCGGGACCTTGGGTTCATGTTACACTATCTGTAATCCCCATCACTTGCCTGAACTTGCAAAATTCACTAACTGTCCTGTCTGGAAACAATACACATCTTTTTAACCTGTGCTTAATGCTCTCTCCACTCACACTGTCTGTACCTTTAAGATTTGATTATCTGTAAAGACTCACATTCTAATCATTATTCATGTAAATTAAGTTTGTATCTTAGTATGTCCTTTATTGCATCTGTATTTACTAAGGAAATTGGCATGGAGTCTATGAAAATAAGGCAAACAAGTTGGGAGGTTATGAAACCTATACAGATTAAAGGGGAGGAAGTGCTTGCTGTCTTGAAGTAAATCAGAATAGATAAAACTCCAAAACAGGACAGGGAATTCCCTTGGACCTTGAAGGAAACTAGTGTTGAAATTGCAGGGGCCCTAGCAGATATATTTAAAATGTCGGTGTCCACACGAGGTGCCGGATGATTGGAGGATACCTCATGTTGTTCCATTGTTTAAAAATGGCTCAAAAATCTGGAAAATTATAGTTCGGTAAGTTTGACATCAGTAGTAGGTAAATTATTGGAAGGAGTACTAAGACATAGGATCTACAAATATTTGGATGGAAAGGCACTTACTAGGGAGAGTCAATATGGTTTTGTGCATGGTAGGTCATGTTTAATGAATCTATTAAGAGTTTTTCAAGAAGGTTACCAGAAAGTGGATGAAGGGAAGGCAGTGGATGTTGTCAATATGGACTTAAGTAAGGCCTTTGACAAGGTCCCTATGGGAGATTAGTCAGGAAGGTTTAGTCGCTAGGTATACATGGAGAAGTAGTAAATTGGATTAGACGCTGGCTCAATGGAAAAAGCCAGAGAGTGGTAGTGCAGGATTACTTCTCTGAGTGGAGGCCTGTGACTAGTGGTGTGCCGCAGGGATCGGTGTTGGGTCCATTGTTGTTTGTCATCTATGTCAATGATCTGGATGATAATGTGGTAAATTGGATCAGCAAATATGCTGATGATACAAAGACTGGAGGTGTAGTGGACAGTGAGGAAGGTTTTCAAAGCTTGCAGAGGGATTTGGACCAGTTTGAAAAATGGGCTGAAAAATGGCACATGGAGTTTAATGCAGACAAGTGAGAGGTGTTGCACTTTGGAAGGACAAACCAAAGTAGAACATACAAGGTAAATGGTAGGACACTGAAGAGTGCAGCAGAACAGAGGAATCTGGGGATACAGATACATAATTTCCTAAAAGTGGCATCAGAGGTACGTAGGTTCGTATAGAGTGCTTTTGGAACATTGGCCTGTATAAATCAAAGTATTGAGTATAAGAGTTGGAATGTTATGGTGAAGTTGTATAAGACATTGGCGAAGCTGAATTTAGAATATTGTGGGCAGTTTTGGTCATCTAATTACAGGAAGAATATTACTAAGGTTGAAATAGTGCAGAGATTTACAAGGATGCTGCTGGGACTTGAGAAACTGAGTTACAGAGAAAGGTTGAATAGGTTGGAACTTTATTGCCTGGAGCATAGAAGAATGGAGGGAGATTTGATAGAGGTGTATAAAATTATGATGGGTATAGATAGAGTGAATGCAAGCAGGTTTTTTCCACTGAGACTAGGGGAGAGAAAAATTAGAAGACATAAGTTAAGGGTGAAGAGGGAAATGTTTAAAGGGAATATTGAGGGAATATTGAGGGAATAAAGAGTGGTGGGAGTGTGGAATGAGCTGCCAGATGAAGTGGTAAATGCAGGCTTACTTTTACCATCTAAGAGAAATTTGGACAGGTACATGGATGAGAGGAGTGTGGAGAGATATGGTCCAGGTGCAGGCAGAAAAATGGCTCGGCAAAGCCAAGGGCCAAAAGACCTGTTTCTGTGCTGTAATGTTCTATGGTTTGTGATCAGAACTCCCATCCACCTGATGAAGGAACAGCTAGTTCCAAACGTTTGTGGTGTTTGCTACAAATAAACCTGTTGGATTTTAACCCGGTGTTGAGACTTCTTACTGTGTTTACCCCAGTCCAACACCAGCATCTCCACAATATTGTAAATTGTTGCCATGCTTCTTACATTATAATAGGATGGATGCTGTAAAACAGTTTGGTCATCCAGGTAATGAAAAGCATTGTGTAGAATATTTACAAAGTCAATGTGAAACTTTAAACTCCAAAAACTTGGAATGCACACAATAGCAAACTGTTAGCGGTACATGAAAGAATACAGTTTTCACACAATACAGTTCACATTTTGAGCTTCAACATCACCTACCATCCTTTGTGATGCATTGTTCAATTCAATTTTTAAAAATATGCACCAGTTGCTAACAAGTGATTTCATGAATTTGTGATCCTGGCCTTTGAAATTTGGACTATAGTGTGGTAAAACTTGATAAATTATGCAAGACTTTCTTTTCATCCATATACTGTCACTGTTTGAGATAGTATTTAGCACATTAATCTGTGGCATCATTTGACTGCCCAGAATTGGTTTCAAGTCAAAAGATGTTGAACATAAAGATAACTTGGTTCACAGACATCCAAGATCTTTACCCAGAGAGTGGTAAGGGTTATGGAATGCCCTGCCTGCAGCAGTTGTAAATGCGCCAAGTTTAGGGGCGTTTAAGTGGTCAGTGGATAGGTTTATGGATGAAAAGGGAATGGTTTAGGTTAGAGGGTCATTGCTTTTTTTCCATTGGTCGGCGCAACATCGAGGGCCGAAGGACCTGTTCTGCGCTGTAATGTTCTATGTTCTAAGATTAGTGCCTATTTGCACTGCTCTGTGTCAAGATCTATTAACAGTGATATCTCAGTTATAACACCTGACCAACGTGATGCCAATGTGGATTTCATTCTGGAGATAACTGACCATTAGCT
Source organism: Sphyrna mokarran (assembly GCA_024679065.1). NCBI lineage: Eukaryota > Metazoa > Chordata > Chondrichthyes > Carcharhiniformes > Carcharhinidae > Sphyrna > Sphyrna mokarran. The sequence continues at coordinate 625,417 of JAGIQG010000030.1, forward strand.
GCTGCCTCCCTTATTTTGGGGCAGAAATGTATCTATGGGGTTTGTATAAGTCTGAATGGCATAGTAGCAGAGTGGTTAGCACTGCTGCCTCTCAGTGCCAGGAACGTGGGTTCGATTCCTAGCTTGGGTCACTGTACGTGTGGAGTTTTCATGTTCTCCCCATGTCTGTGTGGGTTTCTTCCGGATGCTCCGGTTTCCTCCGACAGTCTGACAGATATGCTGGTTAGGTTCATTGAGGTAAACAGGTGCCAGACTGTGGTGATTAAGGAAGTTTCACAGTAACTTCAATGCAGTGTTAATGTAAGCCTTGTGATTAATAAATAAACTTTTTAAAAAAAGGTCTGATTCCAGACTCTCTGTGGGTTTGAAAGGATATGGCATGGAGCAGGGATCAATTGTTTTCCATTAGCCATTTGGAAAACAATCAAAATACAACATACGTAAATGCTTGAACCCATACGCCAATATTTACCATGACTGAAAGAGATACATGGAATATGTAACTATAACAGGTTATTTGGAAGATATGCCAATGTAATGACCACTAGGAATTTCCTGTTGGCTCATTGTGGCAGACGTCTGCTATAACGATTTCCTTCACAATTCAGTTAATTATATAGAGCACAGGAAATAACTTCAACAGGAAATTTCTTTCCACAATTTCACCCCGACAAGCAAACAGTAAATACGTACATATGGTAGTCTTTAACCCTTGATATCCTGAATGCATTTTCAACACCTGTCCTTTGTTTCCCCAAATACAGAGGAAATAAAAGCCATCATTCTGCTTAGTGCAGAACTTTTGAAACTGCCTCTGCCATTGCTGAGTCCTGTGGAAGTATATAGTGACCCAGCAAACTAATCAATAATGTAATAATCTTGTCATATCAGTATCAGTGAGAAGATTGCATTTTGTGCTTTTTTTGCCTTCCTTTTTCCTTACTAGTTATTGCACAATATGAATTTATACTTTACTAGGTTTAGTAGAGATCCATCATGATTATTGTTCCCAATACCTTTCATAGAATCATAGCATTCCTACCATGCAGAAGCAGGCCATTCGGCCCATTGAGTCTGCTTGGACAACAGTTCCACCCATGCCCTATCCATGTCACCCCATATTCATAAGAACGTAAGAAATAGAAGCAAGAGTAGGCCATCTAGCCTTTCGAGCCTGCCCTGCCATTCAATAAGATCATGGCTGATCTGAAGTGGATCAGTTCCATTTACCCACCTGCTCCCCAAAACCCTTAACTCTCTTTTTGATCAGAAATCTATCTACCTGTGACTTTAAACATATTCAATGAGGTAGCCACCACTTCAATGGGCAGAGAATTCCAGAGATTCACCACCCTCTGAGAGAAGAAGTTCCTCCTCAACTCTGTTCTAAACTGCCCCCCCACCCCATTTTGAGGCTGTGCCCTCTAGTTCTGGTTTCCTTTCTAAGTGGAAAGAATCTCTCTATCTCTACCTTATCTGGCCCCTTCATTATCTTGTGTGTCTCAGTAAGATTTCACCACCGCCCCCCCGCCTTCTAAATTCTAATGAGTACAGCCCAATCTATTCAATCTCTTCTCATAAGCTAACCCCCTTATCTCTGGTATCAGCCTAGTGAACCTCCTCTGTACTCCCTCCAAGGTCAATATATCCTTTCGCAAATAAGGGGACCAAAACTGCACACAGTATCCCAGTTGCGGCCTCACCAGTGCCCTGTACAGTTGCAGCAAGACCTCCCTGCTTTTATATTCAATCTCCCTCGCTATAAAGGCCAACATTCCATTTACCTTCTTGATCACCTACTGCACCTGCAGACTGAGTTTTTATGATTCGTGCACAAGGACACCTAGGTCCTCCTGCACAGTAGCATGCTGCAACTTTTCACCATTTAAATAATATTCCATCCTACTATTATTTCCTCCATATTCACATAATATTCACATATTTAACATGCTAATCCCTCTAACCTATGCATCCAGGGATACTAAGAAGCAATTTAGCATGGCCAATCAACTTAACCATAGAACATTACAGCACAAAAATAGTCCTCTTGGCCCTTCTTGTCTGTGTCAAACAATTTTTTTTACCTATTCCTACTGACCTGCACCTGCACCATATCCCTCCACATCCCTCTCATCCATGAACCCATCCAAGTTTTTCTTAAATGTTAAAAGTGACCCCACATTTACCACTTTATTCGGCAGCTCATTCCATACTCCCACCGCTCTCTGCATGAAGAAGCCCCCCAACATTCCCTTTAAAGTTTTCTCCTTTCACCCTTAACCCATGCTCTCTGGTTTTTTTTCTCCCCTAGCCTCAGTAGAAAAAGTCTGCTTGCATTCACTCTATCTATACCCATCAAAATCTTATACAAATTCAATATCCTGATCCCTCCTATACCCCTTGAGCACCAAGAGCAATATCTAATTTCTTCTTGAAATCACATAATGTTTTGGCCTCAATTACTTTACTCAATTATGTGTGGTAGTGAATTCCACACATTCACTGCTCCCTGAGTGAAGAAATCTCTCCTCACTCAGTGCTAAAAGTTTTATCCCTTATCCTCAAATTATGACCCCTAGTTCTGAACTCTTCCCACATTCTTTCTGAATCTACCTTGTCTAATTTTATAAGCTTCCACGAGTTCTCTTCTCACTTTTCTAAACTCCAGTGAATATAATCCTAACCAACCTGGTCTCGTCTCATATGACAGATCTGCCATCCCAGGAATCAGCTTGCCTGCATCAAATTTGAGTTAACTCACTTTGATTAACCTATGCGTTTCTAAATGCTTACGCACTTCATTATGAATTATGGGATGTGGTGAGATTGTCCTGGTATTAGGAGGAATTCAGACAGGCTGTCTTGATAATAGAACATAGAACATTACAGCGCAGTAACGATAAGTAAGCAGATTTGTCATATTTGCATTCCAATTATCTGCCAGTATCTTGACTGAGCGCAGCCTTGCACGGGGCTCAAGTTGTGGCACAGCTTAGAGTCATAGAGGTTTACATCATGGAAACAGGCCCTTCAGCCCAACTTGTCCAAGCTGCCCTTTCTTCTTTAAAACCCTTAAGCTAATCCCAATTGCCTGCATTTGGCCCACATCCCTCTGTACCCATATTATCCATGTAACTATCTAAATGCTTTTTAAAAGACAAAATTGTACCCACCTCTATTTCTGCTTCTGGCAGTTTGTTCCAGACACTCACCACCCTCTGCATGAAAAAGTTGCCTCTCTGGACACACTTGTTTCTCTCCCCTTTCACCTTAAACCTATGCCCTCTAGTTTTAGGCTCTCCTACTTTTGGGAAAAGATATTGACTATCTAGCTGATTTGTGCCCCTCTATTTTATAGACCACAACAAAATCACCCTTTAGCCTCCGACACTCCAGAGAAAATAGTCCCAGTCTATCCAGCCTCTTCTTATAACTCAATCCATCAAGTCCCCATAGTGTCCTAGTAAATCTTTTCTGCAGTTTTATTAGTTTAATAATATCCTTTCTATAATAGAATTTTAGAGCAAGATTAGAGCAACACAGCACGGGAAACAGGCCCTTCTGCCCAACAAGCCCACGCCGCCATCGTAACTATATAGTAACAATTCCATTATCCTATTCTAATTTTAGGTTATTCCTAATATGGAAGAGTCTCAATGTAGGGACAATTTGTTTCCCAATCAGCCTAAGAGCGAATTTTTTTGGGATGTGGGAGGAAACCGGAGCGCCCGGAGAAAACCCACGCAACCACGGGGAGAACGCGCAAACTCCCGCAGACACCGGCCCAATTCCAAGTGTCTGCACAGCTACAGCGATAGTCACTGAGCTGTCATGGTGCCCTTCAGATGGTCCAGATAAAGCACTCATGTACGACATGAAGCACCAGGCAACCCATGAATCAACATCCAAGAGCTGTCCTCGCACCACCTGCCGAATGCATGCTCCTTGTTGGTCAAGTTGGACCGAATTACCTGTGGAAAAAAAAGCCATAGTTAAACAGTCCTACTATATCCCTCTATCTGCATACCGCTCATGTGGCTGTCCAAGAGACCCTTAAACAGCCCCAGCGTGCCTGCTCCCACCACCTTACTCCGCAGTGCATTCCACACCCCCACTACCCTTTGTGTGAAAAACTGCCCTCTAATATTCGTCTTATACATAGCCCCCCTCACCCTATGGCCATGACCCCTCATCCTATCCATTTCTGAAGGTGGAAAAAGTTTACCACCATTTACTCTATCTATACCCCTTATAATCTTATAAACCTCTATTAGATCCCCTCTAAGCCGACGTCTTTCAAGGGAAAACAACCCCAGTCTATTTAATCGTTCCTCATAAGACAGTCCTTCCATACCAGGCAGCATTCTGGTAAACCTCCTCTGCACTCTCTCCAAGGACTCCACATCCTTCCGATAGTACGGCGACCAGAACTGGGCGCAGTATTCCAAGTGAGGCCTAACCAAAGTTCTATACAATTGCAACATCAAACTCCTACTCTTGTGTTCTATACCCTTTTCTATGAAAGCTAACATACTATACGCTTTCTTTATCACCTTCTCCACCTGTGAAGACACCTTCAGAGACTTGTGAACCTGCACCCCAAGTCTCTCTGCGTCTCTATACTCCGAATAGTTTTACCTTTTATCCTATAACTCTCTTCTACATTTTTCCGGCCAAAATGCATCACCTCGCATTTTACCCAGATTAAATTCCATTTGCCATCTATCTGCCCAGTCTACCAACCTATCTATGTCCTGTTGTATTGCCTGGCACTGCTCCTCTGTACCCGCCATCCAGTATTCTAGGTGTGGCCTTACCAATGTCTTGTACAACTTGTACATATATTTGTATTTAATTGACAGTTTCTGACAAACATTACAAAGCAATCTGGCAAAAGCATTGGTGCTTTTGCCAGATTGACCAAAGGGAAGAATCTAAGAGCCAGCTTCCAACTTGTGTGTCAATGGATATAATTAAAAAGGAATTTATCCATAATGTTAGATGGAAACAAAGTGCAAATATTTCATTTGCTCCTGGTGTTACTGATTAGTAAGGAGACTGCAAATTATGGCTCAAGTCTAAAGAGCTTCTCATTATTAGAAAAATTTAATACATTTACAGAACATTGTGAATATGTACAGAACATGGAACCTGTGCAACAGCGACATCTGGAGGTAACAGGGCCAATTGCTGCTTACCAGTACAAGTGACTGTACTGTTCAAGGTCATTGATTCTGCACAAGATTGCAGAGTGTGATCTCCAAGCTGTCATTCAAAAGCCTGCAGTTCCCAATTAACATAAACAGAATTTGACTTACGAACCCGAGAAGCAATGTGTAAACAGTCAGAATTAAAGTCTCAGAGAGCTGATGAATCTCAAATGTGACAAAAGCAGAATTTGACTTCAGCCACTGCACAGCAGTGACGCCTTTAATACTGCGCTTTAATTTGGAATAACTGCAGTCAGCCAGTACTTGAGTAAATCAGAACTGTTACTTTTCCGCCCAGGGCTGGGGTGGAATGATTAGCTTTTCTCCCAACAATTCACGTCTATATTGTTTCACATTTATATACAGAATGTGTTGCTCCTCATGTATATCCAAGGCACGCTGTAGATTGTAACTCCCAGTCGAATTCACTGCATACCTCGACTTTAATTTCTAATGCTACACAAGAGGAAAGGGAAACTGATCTCGGCAGAATATTTGAGAGTCAAAAGTAAGTTATTTTCACTTAATTTAAATATAACAACAAAGTAAATAGCTCAGGGATTAGACACCTTTCTGTTGATGATGAATCATAGAATCATACAGTGCAGAAGGAGACCATTCAGTCCATCAAGTCAGACTGACCACAATCCCACGCAGACCGTATCCCTATAACTTCACCCCCGATACTAAAGGGGCAATTCAGCATGGCCAATCCACCTAACCCGCATATCTTTGGACATGAATCATTTTTATCTGTGGCGATTTACTCCTATTGTCTGCTTTTTTTTCAAATGCTCATAAATATAAATCTGCAACACACTGGCATGATATCCATCACACAAGCACAGTGTTAATCAAATGGGTTCCTTATGCACTCAGGGCCAGTGCTCCTGTACACTGAAGGTCATTGGAACTGTTTGTCATTCTGCACCCTTTGGGTACTGTGTGCATATTTAACTGCACACAGACAAGTTAATGGCACAGATTCTCCTCTCCACAATGCAAGTCAAGAATAGTGAGCATTTCAGCAAGGATTCAGGAAACCTGTGAAGTATCATTTCAAACTATTTACAGAAATATTGTTTGCATATGAAGCAAATACCACATATACTTTACAGCCTAAAAAAGGGCATCGCAAAGTAATTTAGGGAGCAGTCCATGTTTTTGGAAGAAGTTAGTGGCCAAAGTGAATCGGAGAATCCCTACAGTGCAGAAGCAGATATTTGGCCCATCAAGCCTACACCAACAATTCCATCCGGGCCCTATCCCTGTAACCTCCTGTATTTATCCTGACAATCCCCCTGACACTGTGGCAAATCCAACTAACCTACATATCTTTTGAACTGTAGGAGAAAACTGGAGCACCAACAAGAAACCCATGCACACATGAGGAGAATGTGCAAACTCCACAAAATGGAAAAACTGGAAATAACCAAATGGCAAGTGAGCTGGTCATAATCTCAACATAAAGAGAACGCAAACTGCCATTAAGTTGTGTGTACTACAAAGCAGCATACAAATATTGAATAGGCAACTAGTAATTCAGCTGTCATATTACTGTAAACACCAATAAGTCTATACATTTGCTGAAACATGGGATACCTTCCATTCTTGACAGCCACTCAGCAAACTCAATGGTAGATTATAGTACACATTGCAGGCTCCACATTTTGCCAGGGCACCGCAACTTTGTGCCTTGTCAGATTGAAAAAAAACATGTTGTTTGAGATGTAGCGAGCTCTAAAGGAAGAATTTGTCGTTACACAACTAAAGTAGCCAGCACAGATCACATGCAGATCACATTGCTGGCATTTACCCCAATGTCTTTTTTTAAACTGGAGCTAATGAACTTAAAATTTCAGATAGTGGGTAATGCAGTCACGAGTAGAAAGACTGTTGACCTGCACAACAAGTATGCTATTAGCAGGAAGCTTTGATTTATCTTTGTACTTTGATACTTAAATAAAATTGGGAAAATGCACATCCTGTACTATCCCTACTGAAGTTTTTTGCCTTTATCGTAAAATTGTGTCATCAATTGGGCAGAATTGTAGTTAGCCTTACAGTGCCAGGGACCCAGGTTCGATTCCAGTTTTGGGTGATTGTGTGGAATTTGTATGTTCTCCCTGTGTCTATATGGGTTTCCACCTGCTGTTTCGGTTTCCTCCCACACTCCAAAGATGTGCGGGGGTTAGGTGGATTGGCCGCACAAAATTGACATTTATTGATCCAAAATGTGTAGTTTAGAGGATTAATGAGGTAAATGTGACGTTATGGGGACAGAGCAGTGGTAGTCTGGGTAAGATGCTCTGCAATCTTAATTGGTCAAATGGCCCTCCTTCCTTCTGTAAGGATTCTATGAATCTATTCTATAATTTAATAGCTGAATGCTATCAGTGAGTCAAGGAATGGCTGACTGGAGGATCAAGACTTATTTGAAATGGGTTGTCTTGTTCATTTGGTCTAGCCTTGGAATCAGTCAATTATCTCGTACAAGTTGAAAATAGTATGGAGAAAAATTGCTTCACATTGATGTTAAACTTGTAGTTTGAAAGCAGTATCAATTACTTAATTGTATATGAATTCCTCAATCAGGTTGTCAAGGCACAGACACCCAAACTCTAGCTTCTTATTCACAAGCTTCAAATTTGTTGGCCAACTTTTTTTTAACCACCTGTTGTGAAGGAATGCCGACCGCGGACATCCTGGATTCCCAACGGGAACTCCAAATAGCATATTCAGACATGCAAGCAGCTGGCCTCAACATCAAGGCAGTATTGACTCAGAACAAGACCAAGTGGTAAAGTTAAACACAGGCATAGACCCCTTCAATGAGTGGAATCACACTTGACTCCAATGAAGATGGTCATGTTGTTGAAAGTCAATCATGGCAGTCTCAAAGCATCATTGCAGATATTCCTCAGGATCACATCCTCAATCCAAAACGTCTTCAGCTGTTTCATTAAGGAACTTTTCTCCATGATAAGTTCAGGAACGGGACTGACAATTTAACACTGTTCTGTTCCATTTATGACTCTCCAATAATAAAGCAGTCATGCCAGACGACAGCAGGTGCTGGACTATATTTCGGCTTAGGCTGACCAGTAACAGATAAAATTCACGCTGTATAAGTGTGAGGCGATGAGCATCTGCAACATAAATTAGCCTAACCACCTCACAAATTTCAACATCACTACTGGATATTCCGCCATCAACTCCTGTGGCGTTCCAATGACAAGAAGTTTAATTGGACCAAACATATCAAAAGCGTAGCTAAAAGAATTGATGTGAAGAATGCACAAATCCTGACCAAACATATCTGCTCTAATAACTAAAATGCTCAAATCTTGAGTGTCCTCTGAAATGGCCTAGCAAGCCACTAAGTTGCTCATCACCACATCCTCAAGGGTAATTAAGCGCAGACAATAGGTTTTGGTCTTGCTAGTGATGCTCACATCCCATAAAAGAAATTTAAGACACAGGTATAGTATTAAAGAAACTTGACAATATCAGGGATTTGACTGGGACCTTACCACTGAAATCATTATCCACACTGAGCATAGAACATAGAACAATACAGCACAAACAGGCCCTTCGGCCCACGAGTTGCGCCGCTCACATCTACCAATCCACAGACCTATCTATAACCCCCTATCCCATTCTTTTCCATATACTCATCCAGAAGTCTTTTAAAAGACCCCAGTGAGTTTACCTCAACAACCTCTGACAGCAGTTGGTTCCATTCACCCACCACCCTCTGAGTGAAAAACCTACCCCTGACATCTCCTTTGTATTTGCTTCCCTGCACCTTAAATCTGTGTCCTCTCGTAGTGACCATTTCAGCTTGGGGAAATAGTCTCTGAGAGTCCACCCTATCTATTCCTCTCAACATTTTATAAACCTCTATCAGGTCGCCTCTCAACCTACGTCTCTCCAGTGAGAAGAGTCCCAGCTCCCTCAACCTATCTTCATAAGGCCTGCCTCCCAATCCAGGCAGCATCCTTGTAAATCTCCTCTGAACTCTCTCAATAGCCTCTACATCCTTCCTATAATGAGGCGACCAGAACTGCGCACAATACTCCAACTGGGGTCTGACAAGAGTCTTATAGAGCTGCATCATTACCTCCTGACTCCTAAACTCTATTCCTCGATTAATGAAGGCCAGTACACTGTACGCCTTCTTGACCACTTCCTCCACCTGCGAGGCCGATTTAAGAGTCCTATGGACCCGGACCCCGAGATCCTTCTGCTCTACAACACAGCTAAGACTCCTACCCCTTATATTGTACTCCTTCATCCCATTATTCCTGCCAAAATGGACGACTACACATTTATCTGCGTTGAAGTCCATGAGCAGAGGAGTATCATTTCATGATATTGTAACTAATAAACTAACAGTGGAATTTAATTTTCCCTCTTTCATTCGTGACAGTTGGATGCTTCGGGCTACAAAATGCATTGGCCTACACAGCCAGAAGGTTCTTTTTTTAAACATAGTCAGCCAGAATTCTACTTTATCTCTGCAGTTTGAAGCTAAACGTTTAAGCAACATGGTTTTCAAACTGGCAAACCTCACCTACAGATCACACCAGCTTGAATGTCACATGATATTATAGACAGGAAAATAATTCACAACATTTTTCTCATATCTTCAATGCAACCAAAATACCAAGTGCCTATACAGAATACAAAACTGTAAAGCAATCTTCGCAAAGCGTAATCCTGAGCCTTATGAAAGCTAAGAGGAACAAACTGAGTGAAGGAATGAGGATAAGAGGCATAAAGTGAAAAGCATATAGAAGGTCAAGGTTATTTGATTTGTATCAGTCTTTTTATTCAAAAAAATGCACAATTGTATTGCGACATCAAACTATCTCTTAAAATCATTCCAAAGCTTTCATCTCCGGGGCCTAGCTAGAAATCTATTCCAATCAGCGTGAACTATTTCTTAACATTAGTCTTAAATTTGTCTCTCAGTTGTTTCAGCTGAATCCCATGTCATACTGTCAAGAATCCAACTTTATTTTTTCTAGATGGTTTATTACCTTATACAACATCAGGTGCCATTCAGCTGCCTCCTTTCACAACTGAAGGGTGGAAATTTCTCAAGGCTTGAATGTCTCATTTGTGCCTCACTGGCAAAAAATAAACAGAGTCCTCAAGGTGCAATCTGATCAGAACATTAACTTGGATTTTGTTTACTTTGTTGATTGCTACTCTCCAGTGACTAGACATGCTGACTGACAATTTCGACACTTCAAGATTCCTTTCAAATTCAAATGAATCGACGCTGACATCTTTCATTATGAGATTTTCTTCCAAAGTGTTCTCCCATAAACTTATTTTTATTGAATTCAAGTGAGTGGACAGGAGAAATTTATGAAGAAAGGAAAAGGAATCAGACACAAGGAGGTAAAAGTGTGAGAAGCATACAAATGGAGGAAAGAAAGCCAACTGAAAGAGTGCAAGACAAGAAGGAAAAGAGATGTAGTGTATTGAAAATTTTATTGTGCATTTTATTCATCTGAGGCTACAATGCACACATTTACTGGCAGAGGGAGTCCGCTTGGAAGAGAAAAATAAAAAAGGATACATACTTAGCAACTCGTACAGTTCCAGTCTATACATCTTTGGTTGAATATATGTTTCTGTTTCAAGACCTTCACAGAGTTAAAGTAAATGGGCAAGGAACATTTTTCCCTCAATAACAGATTAGCTGACCATTTGAAAACAAAAAATATTGTCTCACCAAATATATACATAAGTAACAGTTCCAGTTAAACGCAATCAAAGCCATATCTATCCCTGTACTCTATAAACTGATATACAAATAAAGCAACGGGAAACAAACTTTATCTATTTTGTTTCACATTGGCAGTCCTGAAATTTTAAAAAATTGTAAGTAGCACCGTCTGACTACTTCTCAGCTATAAATCACTTAAAATCCACTTTTTAAAAAAAGTTTATTTTTTTCATCTTTTTGAACCACCAAGTTACAAATGATTACCAAAATTTGCCAAAAATCAGACAACATAGCTACTTACAAAATAACTGTACAATTTAATATTAGACGATACAAGCCATCTGATCCACTTCAGACAGCTTACACGTCATCTTCCTCTTCATCACTAATTACATACTTCTTTGTCCTTTTGCTGGTACCTTTATCGTCATTTTCCGCTTTTCTCTTTCCAGAATGTTCAGCTTCCTAAATGGAGAAAGGGGGGGGGGGGGGGGTTTGAGGGAAGGTGGCATAGGGGAAACAGTACAGATAGAGAAAATACAGTAGAATAAGCATTCATCTATTCATCACACTTGCATATTTTTAAGTTTATTTATTAGTGTCACAAGTAGGCTTACATTAACATTGCAATGAACTCACTGTGAAAATCCTCTAGTTGCCACACTCCTGTTCAGGTACACTGAGGGAGAATTTAGTATGGCCAACCCACCTAACCAGCATGTCTTTCAGACTGTGGGAGGCAACTGGAGCATCTGGAGAAAACCCATGCAGACATGGGGAGAATGTACAGATTCTGCATGGACAGATAATCTAATGCCTTCCTGGTGCTGTGCAGCTTCAGTGCTAACCATTGTGCCACCATGCCATCCTTGAACATGTACAGCACAGGTAACTAGATGCTCTAAGTCAATGATGAGAAACACTGATGTATCTCACCAAAAGAACTACAAATTAGATTATGTCAATAGCCATTTTTCATAAAAGTAGTTTTGCTATGTTGAGGACAGAGGAAACAAAGTTCTTACATTGCAAATTATGGGTCAAATTTGCTCCCTCCAGCCTTCTGGTTTCCCAATATGCTAACCTGTCACTGCACTGACATTAGTTGGACGTGTTGGCTAGTGGCTCGGAGGGAAATCTTGAAGATCAAGATTACATGATACTCAGAAGGCTCCTGAAGGTTCAACTGTCCTCCAAAATGGCAACAATACAAATGACCACAACTACCAGGCAGAAAAGTTGGCATTTTCTTTTGATTATTAAATAGATCTGGAACTATTTTATAATACACTTAAATGCTGTTGAAATAGTTACTGCAATTAAAGATGATCCAACCTCTGTGGGTTTTCTCCAGGTACTCTGGTTTTCTCCCACAATCCAAAGATGTGTAGGTCAGGTGGATTGTCCCTGCTAAATTGGCCTTAGTGTCTTAGGATGTGCAGATTAGATAGATTGGCTATGCTAAATTGCCCCTTAGTATCCCAGGATGTGTTAGTTGGGGGATTGGTGGGGTAAATACGTGGGGATTAGGACCAGAGAAGGATGTTCTGTCAAAGAGTCGGTGCAAACTCGATAAGCCGAATGGCCTCCTTCTGCGCTGTAGGGTTTATCTGATTCTTCCAAATAAAATATTAGGTGTAGTGATCTGCATTTGCTAATGCTGTCATATCCCATTGATCCTGCTTTCAAGGTCAATACATAGAACATTTGTAAGTCATTAGTTTATACGGTTTGCAGCCACACGATTCTCTTTTTCTTTCTCCTCACCTCCATGCTTCCCCTGTATGGCTGTAGGGGCAGACTGTGTGGGTCAAACACTCACCCAAACCTAATACTCAAAGGCTGTTCAGACAGGAAACAAACTTACAAAGAAAAATGAAGTTCTGGAATAATCTATTTCCCCTCCAAATCAAAGAGAAATAATTAACACAATGTGGCTAAAAGCTATCAAACAAAAACATAATACAGTCAAGTGCAAAGAATGCTCATATCCAGTTCATCAAAAAAGTAAGCTGTCAATATATTATCCTGATTCAGGACAAACATTTTCAGTGAGGGGAGTGATTTTCATACATGTCTGCTTTTGAAATTATGTTGGCGAATTTCTGCAAAATAGTATTCAATATCCAATAGGGGGACACAGTGATGTACTGGTATTGTTGTTTGACTAATAATCCAGGGACTTACGATCATGTTCTGGGAAGCCAGATTCGAATCACACCACAGTAGATTGTAAAATTTGAATTCGATAAAAATCTGGAATTAAGTGTCTAATAATGACCTTAAAATCATTGTCGATTGTTGCAAAAGCTCATCTGGTTCACTAGTGTCCTTTAGGGAAGGAAATCTGCCGTCCTTATCTGGCCTAGCCTACATGTGACTCCAGACCCATAGCAATGGCGTTGACTCTTAAATGCCCTCAGGGATGGACAATAAATACTGGCCCAGCCAGCAAAGCCTACATCCCATGAACAAATTTAAAAAAAAATTCATCTATCCCAGCCTTAAACGTTTTCAATGATGAAGCATCCACAACCCTCTGGAGTCAAAGTTCCAAAGATTCCCAACCCTTTGAGTGAAGCAATTTCTCCTTACCTCAGTTCTAAATAATATGAAAGGTGTCAAGCTCTTCGTCAACATTTTAAAATAAAAACCAGCTGACAACACATTGAGATGGATGCCATTTGTTGCACATTACTGAAAACTCCAGTAACTACTGCCATTTGGATTTTGGATTTATGCATGCAATTTTACTGTACAAACCTCATCACTGTCAAGTTTCTTGGCTTTCAGGAGCCTCTGTGTTTTGTCATCATCAGACCCCTCATCACTATCTGAGGAATAAATACGAGCACGTTCCTCTGAAACAAACATGAACATACAATAATTAAACTGGACTCTTATGACATTTATATAAAGAGATTTTTATATAAAGAGATAGCCTGCATTTAGGCTATGCAGGGGGCTTTAAACTGATTCGGGGGGGGCGGGGATCCTAAGTAGTTGGGGTGCTAAGAGGGATGAGAGTAAGGAGGTCATAGAGGAAAGCTGTAAAACACAGCAGCATACGGGTGGGGTAGGGCATGGTTTGAAATGCGTTTACATTAATGCAAGGAGTATTCGCAATAAGGGGGAGGAACTTGCAGCTTGGACCAGTACCTGGAACTTCGATGTTGTGGCCATTTCAGAGACTTGGGTAGAGCAGGGACAAGAATGGATGTTGCAGGTTCCGGGGTTCAAATGCTTCAGTCGGAGTAGAGAAGGAGGTAGAAGGGGGGGAGGAGTGGCATTATTAGTCAAAGACTGTATCACAGTGACAGAAAAGAAGTTTGATGAGGACTTGTCTGTTGAGGTAGTATGGGCTGAGATTAGAAACAGGAGAGGAGAGGTCACCCTGTTGGGAGTCTTTTATAGACCTCCTAAAAGTTCTAGAGAGGTAGAGGAAAGGATTGCAAAGTCAATTCTGGTCAGGAGTGAAAGTAATAGGGTAATTGTTATGGGGGACTTTAACTTTACTAATATTGATTGGAATAGCTATAGCTCTAGCTCGTTAGAGGGGTCAGTTTTCGTACAAAGTGTGCAGGAAGGTTTTTTGACTCAGTATGTGGATAGGCCAACTAGAGGTGAGGCTACATTGGATTTGGTGCTGGGCAATGAGCCAGACCAGGTGTTAGGCTTGGAAGTTAGTGAACATTTTGGTGATAGTGACCACAATTCGGTTACGTTCACCTTAGTGATGGATAGGGATAGGCATGAAGCTGGGGGCAGTAGTTATAGCTGGGGGAAGGGTAATTATGAGGCCATCAGGAGAGAATTAGGGTGCATAGATTGGACTAGGAAACTACAGGGACTGGGAACATCTGGAATGTGGAGCTTATTCAAGGAGCAGCTGCTGCGAGTCCTTGATAAGTATGTCCCTGTCAGGCAAGGAGGAAATGGTCGAGTAAGAGAACCTTGGTGTATGAAAAAAGTTGATTTGCTGGTTAAAAGGAAAAAGGAGGCTTATGTCAGGATGAGGCTTGAAGGCTCGGTTAGTGCAATGGATAGCTATAGATTAGCCAGGAGGGAGCTAAAGAGTGAATTGAGGAGAGCTAAGAGAGGACACGAGAAGACTTTGGCTGATAGGATTAAGGAGAATCCTAAAGCTTTCTTTAGATATGTTAAGAATAGAAGATTGGTTAGGACAAGATTAGGGCCAGTCATAGACAGCAGTGGGAAGTTGTGCGTGGAGCCTGAAGAGATTGGAGAGGCACTGAATAAATATTTCTCTTCGGTATTCACGCAGGGTGATGTAAATGTAGTTGTGGAGAACACTGAGGTACAGGGTTGCAAACTGGAAAGTATTGAAGTAGATAGGGAGGATGTGCTAGATATTCTCGAGGGTTTGAAGTTGGATAAGTCCCCTGGGCCGGACGGGATTTACCCTAGGATTCTCTGGGAGGCAAGAGAGGAGATTGCAGAGCCTCTGGCTCTGATCTTCAGGTCGTCGTTGGTTACGGGTGTGGTTCCGGAGGACTGGAGGATAGCGAATGTGGTCCCATTGTTCAAGAAGGGGAAGAGAGACCTTCCAGGGAATTATAGGCCAGTGAGTCTTACTTCTGTTGTGGGCAAAGTATTGGAGAGAATTATTAGGGATAGGATTTATAGTTATTTAGAGAGAAATGAATTGATTGGGGATAGTCAGCATGGTTTTGTGAAGGGTAGGTCGTGCCTTACTAACCTCATTGAGTTTTTTGAAAAAGTGACTAAAGAGGTGGATGGGGGTAAGGCAGTTGATGTGGTATATATGGACTTTAGTAAGGCGTTTGATAAGGTGGCCCATGGAAGACTTCTGCAGAAAATGCAGATGTATGGGATAGAGAGTGATTTAGCTAATTGGATTAGGAATTGGCTAGCAGATAGAAGACAGAGGTGGTGGTTGATGGGAGATATTCATCGTGGAGTTCGGTGACAAGTGGTGTACCTCAGGGGTCTGTTTTGGGGCCCCTGCTGTTTGTAATTTTTATAAATGATCTGGATGAGGGTATTGAAGGATGGATTAGTAAATTTGCAGATGACACTAAAGTCGGTGGAGTGGTAGATAGTGAAGAGGGGTGTTATAGTTTGCAGAGGGACTTGGACAAGTTGCAGAGCTGGGCCGAGAGGTGGCAAATGGAGTTTAATGTGGAAAAGTGTGAGGTAATGCACTATGGCAGAAATAATAAATGTGTAGAGTATAGGGCTAATGGTAGGATTCTTAGTAGTCTTGATGAACAGAGGGATCTTGGTGTGTATGTGCACAGATCCCTGAAAGTAGGCAGTCAAGTCGAGAAGGTTGTTAAGAAGGCATATGGAGTCTTAGCTTTTATTGGTAGGGGGATTGAATTTCAGAGCCGCAACGTCATGTTGCAACTGTACAAAACTCTAGTGCGGCCGCACTTGGAGTATTGTGTGCAGTTCTGGTCCCCACATTATAAGAAAGATGTGGAGGCATTGGAGAGGGTACAGAGGAGGTTTACCAGGATGTTGCCTGGTATGGAGGGCAGGTCTTATGAAGAGAGGCTGAGGGATTTGAGGTTGTTTTCGTTAGAAAGGAGGCGGCTAAGAGGGGACCTAATCGAAACATATAAAATGATTAGAGGTTTAGATAGGGTGGACAGTGATAGCCTTTTTCCTAGGATGGAGAAAGCTAGCACGAGGGGACACAGCTTTAAATTAAGGGGTGATAGTTATAGGACGGATATCAGAGGTAGGTTCTTTACCCAAAGGGTGGTTCGGGAGTGGAATGCCCTGCCTGCAGCAGTTGTAGATGCGCCAAGTTTGGTGGCGTTTAAGAGGTTAGTTGATAAGTATATGGAAGAGAAGGGAATGGTTTAGTTTGGAGGGGCATTGCTTTTTATATTGGTCGGCGCAACATCGAAGGCCGAAGGGCCTGTTCTGTGCTGTAATGTTCTATGTTCTATTTCAGAGCGATTTATTGCTGAATATTTTGATTCAAGTTAACTGGCTCTGCTTTAGTAGTGTATTAGACGAAGCTAAAACCCAGCACTCCAATCATAAAAGAATTGGGATTTCTGAATGAACTTCTCTGCCACAAGGACTTTGCTATTCACTAGGACCAACTATGCTGCTGAGCCCCTGACTACTATTTGAAATTGTCTTGTGGATTCCAAGGTTGAGATGGAACATAGGGCAAGGAAGCAGGAGTAAGCTAATCAAACCTTCAAACCTGCTTTGCAATTCAATAAGATCATGGTTGCTTCCCATAACTTTTGCTTCCCTTGTCTGTCAAAAATTGAGCTCAGCCTTGAATATGATTATGACTCAGCCGTTATTCTGTTCAACTTCTGAGATATACTTCACTCTTTTCCTATCTCTGAACTGGATCTAAATTTGTCATTTCAGGAGCATTACTACTCTGATTTTCCACAATTTATTCTGGATAAACTCCATTCTGCTGTTCTTCCGAATCAAGTTCTAGTCTTTGGCTGGTTCACTGAATGAAAATCTGCTTGTTTTGGGACCATACTCCATTATGGAGTATGGATATCTGAATCAAACATTGCTATTAATACGGCTCTTTAACTGATATATTCTCCACTCGCTCCCAGATGAGTCTTTGCTCTTACTGGCTACAAATTGAAACTTCGCTGCTTCAATTGTTCACAAACCAGCTCACTCCACTGTTACCTACTGCCTGAAAGCAAAGTCTGGTTCTCATATACTCATAACAGTTACCTTTCTCATCAACTACTAGACTAAATTTCTGCTGTATCACACTTAGTTCTCTGTCCCTGCTCTGATAATCAAATGTGTCCCCATTTCACAAATTCAATGCTTGGACCAGAGTTCTCAATTCTTATTTTTCCTCTTCCTCAGTCTCTGCTACCTGTTCTGTCCTATTCTCATCTTCATCTTCTCCACTATGCTTCTCCAAGATCATTTCTAAGCAATATATTCTCGGAAACAAGCCATTTTTACCAGGATGTTGCCTGGTATGGAGGGCAGGTCCTATGAAGAGAGGTTGAAGGATTTGAGGTTGTTTTCGTTAGAAAGGAGGCGGCTAAGAGGGGATCCTATTGAAGCATATAAGATGATTAGAGGTTTAGATAGGGTGGACAGTGATAGCCTTTTTCCTAGGATGGAGAAAGCTAGCACGAGGGGACACAGCTTTAAATTAAGGGGTATGAGTTATAGGACGGATATCAGAGGTAGGTTCTTTACTCAAAGAGTGATTAGGGAGTGGAATGCCCTGCCTGCAGCTGTTGTAGATGCGCCAAGTTTGGTGGCGTTTAAGAGGTTAGTTGATAAGTATATGGAAGAGAAGGGAATGGTTTAGTTTGGAGGGGCATTGCTTTTTATTTTGGTCGGCACAACATCGAAGGCCGAAGGGCCTGTTCTGTGCTGTAATGTTCTATGTTCTATGACTGCTATATCGATGATGATGGACCCTACTTACATCCTGTAACTTTTTAAAAGATGAATTTACAGGCATGCAGTACAGAGCTAAGTCTATCTTATAATTAACCAAATACATGCATTTGAAGTGAATATGAACTTAAAATGTTTAACATGCTACTATTATTATCATAGCAACTTACATAGTGATATTACATTGCAGGGTATTAAAAGGTTGTGGTTGAAATAATGGACAGAGAAATGTCATTAAGTGCTCACATGCTAATGTCAGCATAATTTCAACATTCAAGTTTCTTATAGTGTGTTCTGCATAAAAACTATTATATTTATAATGTTCTTGGTGACATTCATTTCTCTTTCATACCAGATGCTTTTAGTCAAGTATAAACAGAATTCTTAGATGGAAGGAGCAGGTGCTTTGTGAGGTTTCTGCCTGATGACACAACAAGAGGCCTGAAGTGTTTTTACATTAATGCCCCATTACAATAATATGAGCCATAGGTGCTGAAAGAACACTGACAGCCAGCTCATTGATGGGGGTGGAGTACAGACAGGAAATCTACTGACTCCTCCATAGAGATAGAGTTGGTGCATGGGAGTGGGAAAGAGTGGCTGGCAGCAGCGGGAAGTATTTTGGGGGCTGGATGAAGATTAATGCTTTTTATTCTTTTACAAAAACCACAAAGGTTGCTTGCAGCAGTCCCTGTAAAAACAACCGGCTTGGCCATTCAATACACTCTTCCAATAGGCAACGTGCATTACAAGCAGTGGAACAAAGAAGAACAAAGAACAGTACAGCACAGCAACAGGCCCTTCAGCCCTCCAAGCCTGTGCCGATCATGATACCTGCCTACACTAAAACCACACACACTTACGGAGTCCATATCCTTCCATTCACTTCCTATTCATGTATTTGTCTAATTGCCCCTTAAATGCGCTATCATACAGATAGTGTTCCAGACAGTGTGTTCCAGACATTCACCACCCTCTGTGTAAAAAACTTGCTTCACACATCTTCTGTAAAACGTTTCCCCACACATCTTAAACTTATGTTCCCTAGTACTTGAATTTGCTACTCTAGGAAGGAGCACTTGATTATCCCCTCTGTCCATGCCACTATAATCTTGTGGACCTCTATCTTCTTATGACACTAAAAAGCCTCTGAATACCTTATTTGTGGGAAACTGGGGTTGGAAATTCTGCTTTAAAAATAGGAGATATCTCTTTTTATCTCACAATTGATGATGTGCAATTGAAACTGAATTAGCCACATATTCCTGCAATTTTCTTTGGCTGTTAACTGTGGAGGAAAAACTATTTTACATTTGAGAGAAGCTTTTATAATTTTATAGCCATTATTTGTACCTTTTATCAATTACAGGATTGAAAAATAATCTATACATTTGTAACCATGGGTTCTAGACCCAGAACCTAACATACGACTTGGTACATCATCCGCAATCCCACTCGTACACGTAGGATGATTATTTATACAAACTAGTGTAATACTTTCTGGAAAGAATTAAAACAATATACTGTATTCACAAAGAGATCAATTACACCAGCAAACAGAAAGCTTTGTCATAAAACAATAATGTCTTATATTGGTGAGAACAAACTGCTCAGTGCACTAATTCC
Organism: Sphyrna mokarran; assembly: GCA_024679065.1. NCBI lineage: Eukaryota > Metazoa > Chordata > Chondrichthyes > Carcharhiniformes > Carcharhinidae > Sphyrna > Sphyrna mokarran. The sequence continues at coordinate 645,406 of JAGIQG010000030.1, forward strand.
TTGATTTGTTACCATACCTCTAACTCCTCCCTTGTATTTGTTCTTGATGGCTGCGAGGCTGATGGTGTCGTCACCTTCCTCCTCCTCATCATAGCGATCAGGCTCCAGGTAGGAAGAGCTAAGACCTCGCTGACTCTGCTTCTCTCTCATTCTGCGCTGCTGTGACTCTCTTCGAATAGAAGCCTTCAGACGCTCCTCTTCTTTCTGTCAAAACCAGAAGTTGCTTTTACACTCCCAAACTGGATACTCGCTGCATTGACAACAATACTATTTGTCCCAATAAATGCAAGTGCTTTAAGAGAGGACACCTCTATCTCAATCATTTCCATTAATGTTCAGTCAGGTTTGTCTACCTTTATCATTTCAGAGCGTTGGGATTCTGGATCTCTGCCAGCCATGGGAAGGATTCGAATCTTTTGTGTTTTTGAACATCTATCTGCTAGAGACAGGGTCATCTTTCTGTGGGTAGCACTGTCTGTGGAGTGAGGCCTGTGAAACATTAGGATAAAGATGTTTTAGTACCAACATTTTTACCATAAAAATTAATAAATTCACCTTATAGCCTTGAGGATAAATATGCTACACAACTCAGAGTTACTGATGGGACTGTAGCTACAGCATCATAATGGCTTCAGGGGGAGAAAAATAATCAACTGGGGCACTCACTCTGGATTATAATCCACTGGTTATCAGCTGGAAAGTGCACATTTAGACATCAGATGAGGAAAGAATCAGCCTGGCTCCCAGTGGTCAGTCAAACAGCCTACCATTGCCAGCTAAATTCAATCTAAATTCTTACAACAGGAATGGAAACTGGAGTAGATGCGAAAAACAGATTCAACAACTATGGAGTCTCCCAAAGTGATAGACAGAATATTTTGATATGAGTGTGGGAATTGGTGTGGGTCGGGAATTGGTGTGGATGTAGTACTTTCAGAGATGGTTTGGAAAACCTCTGAACTTGGAAGCATGGCTTACGTCCAGTGAGCATTTTTTGACATTACACAATCACCACTTTATAATGGTGAACGCAGATGCTGATTTAATTTTCTAAATGGCCTGATAAAGGGAACATATTTTCCTTTAACACAAAGGTCATCGTGACATTTAACCTTACTAGATTATGGAACTAAAATACATTTTAAGGCCATTTTTCATAGAAAACAGTTCATTATAAAAGCAGTTTTTTTGTTTGAAAGATGAATGTTAAGTATATTAATTAGTGTCACTCCAATTAAGTTACTGTGAAAATCCCAATGTATCCTCATAAAATATTTCCACTCAAGTTAAACATTCTTTTGATAAAGCCATGGTGCGTCATTCACACAAATGGCAGAATTTTCCAGTCACGCCCACTTTGAGAAAGAAATTCTTGCCCTAGGTCAACGGACCTTTGAATGGTGAGCCAAATTTTCTACGATTCCCACATCAGGCAGAACTAGAAAATTCATCCTAAAGCATTCATTACAGTTTATTAGACACCTGATTAAGTTTTCATAGAATCACAGAATCCCTACATTGCAGAAAGAGGTCATTCAGCCCATCGAGTCTGCACCGACTACAATCCCATCCAGACCCTATCCTCACAACCTCACACATTTACACCTGACATTAAGGGACAATTTAGTATGGTCAATCCACCTAATCCGCACATCTTTACACTATGGGAGGAAACCAGAGTACCCCCAAGAAATCACAGACACGGGGAGAACGTGCAAACTCCGTACAGACAGTGACCCAAGGTGACAACTGAACCCAGGTCCCTGGCATTGGGAGGCAGCAGTGTTTAATTTCAATTCCTGAGAGTTCAACATACCTGAAGGTAAGCTTGGTCTTGAAGACTGCCTGACCTTGCAAACCAGTTCCCTGCCTAATAAACAGATGGTTGTGATCCCCTTGAAGCGGAGCCTTGTAGACATCAAAAACTTCATTCCCGAGATGCAAGGACATGCTACAATAAGAAGAAATTATTTGATTGTGTGGTATGCAGATAGTTTCCCTTTTGGTGCCTTGAAACAATACTAAATTCACAAGTCATTGAACTTTAATATAAGAACAGTTATTATTGCTGCAAAGGGAGATGCATTGCTAAAGTTTTGTATTCATTGGGACAGACAAAAGAATGCCAAATTTCAAACAATTGTGACAATTTATTCTGAAGGGGAAAAAGGATGCCGATTTGTTGGCCAGTTGACTCTGAGTGGTTGTAGCGTTGCCATGGAGAAAGCAACTAGAAGAATAGGCTCCCCATTTTTCCACATAATTCAAAAATGGCAGAAGGCTTGAACAGATTTTTGCTCGCAGAGAACATATCCCTGCATCTGAATGTGCGTCGCTTATAGTGAACAACAATGAGCCACAAGTTACAAGTTTATTGATTATTTAAATTGGTTGTTCACGTAGCTATTAGCGCATTCAGGATTCTTCACCAAATCCTGCCTAATCATTAGCTGGTTAAGTATCGCCTGCACTCTTGCTACTAAGAGCTAAACTGGGCACTTCTCTGGTGTTGACGTGCTGGTTTTAACCAATACCAATTACCAATAAATTGAGGCTTCAAACTAAAACGTGTAAACCTGGCAGGTGCAGTAAACCTGCACCATTAAGTCCAGGCATTTCTATAAAAGCATTACTTTTGAAAGAGTTGCTTAATTGTTCCTTCCGATAGGAGACTCAATGCCTCACATTCAATCTCATAGACACACAATTGCAGGCACACGTGAACACACACTCACACTTGTTTTTGCTTTCAAGGAAAATAGAATTCCTTCTACGTTGCTGGTCATAACCATCAATGCAGACTGAATTAACAGACTGCATGCTCAGCAGTTTTTGGTGCATGGATGTCCAACAAATAACTTAAATCAAACTTAAACCAAATAGAACGTAGAACATTACAGCGCAGTACAGGCCCTTCGGCTTTCGATGTTGCACCGACCACTGGAACCAATCTAATGACCCTCTAACCTCATAAGAAATCAGAATATATCCCAAATTTCATTACAAAATAGAAAGTGATGCAACTCCTAAAACTTTATTCAGAAATATTTTAGTCTGTATTTATAATGAATATTACCAACCTTCCATCTGACCATTTTACTATTCTAGCATTACTTTCCCGAGTTTCGTTTCCCTCATCATCTTTACGCACTCGCCAGCGAATTGTGTTTTCAACCTAAGTTTAGAAACAAAAATTCAACTTGAAGCTGTCAATAATTCAGGTACTTCCTTAATGATGAATTTTTGATTTAGTTTGATTTATTATTGTTACATGTATTAGCATATAGCGAAAAGTATGGTTTCTTGCATGCTATACAAAGCGTACTGCTCATAGAGAAGGAAATGAGAGAGTGCAGAATATAGTGTTACAGTTATAGCTAGGTTGTAGACAAAGATCAACTTAATGCAGGGTAGGTCTATTCAGAAATCTGACAGCAATAGTGAAGAAGCTGTTCTTGAGTCAGTTGGAACATGACTTTGGACTTTTGTACTTTTACCCGGCGGAAGAAGGTGGAAGAGAGAACATCCGGGGTGTTTGGGGTCTTTAATTATGCTGGCTGCTTTACCAAGGCAGCGGAAAGTGTAGACAGAGTCAACAAACGGGAGGCTGGTTTGCGTGATGGATTGGGTTACATTAATTCCCAACACCCTCACAAAACACGTGCAGTAAAATCTTAGCAATCAGGTGTATTTACTACTGATTCTATAGAGTAGGCCTCACCTTTAATTTAAGTCTTGTTCGTCCTTCTTCATCCAACATTTCCTCATCTTCAAATTCATCTTCATAGTACTGGGGATCAAATGGTCTAAAATAATAGAGAAAGAAGATGATTTTAACAACAACTACAAACAACTGTGATTGTTATGGTATGTGCTCAAACAAAATAGCTGTGATGTACAAGCAATAATCCTGATGTACCCTACAAATTGACTGGGGTGTCTCAAAAGTACCAAATAAGTCAGTGTGTCCCAGGCAGGATCAGACTTGAATTGGTTTCAGCTAACTACTAGAAAGCACAACAAAATATAAATAATTTTATAAAAGGCCAATGCAACCAAAACAAACCTTTAACTTTTACTGCAGAACATGCAGCTTTGTGATATATTCAATCAAAAGAACATCTGACGTTAATCAATGTCATTTGACAAAGTGTTTCCTTTATTTTATCTCTTTGTGTCAACATCTATATTTGCATTATGACGCAAGCGAAGATGGTATCACAAATACCTGTATTGCAGGAGAGAAATGTTTACACTGTTGAATATTGTTTAAATAGCTAAGGAGGCAGTTGAAATAGAATGAAAGGTTTTACTAGATTCAGTATTCAACATGTCCAATCACCATAGTGCTATAATCACCAAAGTCAATAAAATGTTCAACTATATAGAAGAAGATTTGCATTTACATTGCGGCTTTCATAATCTTAGAATGTCCAAAAGTGCTCTGCAGCCAACTGGCCACTTACTGAAGCAGGGTCACTACTCAATGTTGGGAAATTGTAGCAGCCAATCTGCATACATGATGCTTCTACAAACAATGATGCATATGGCCAGATAGTCTACTTTTGTTTAATGACACTGGTTGAAATAAAGAAAAACCTGATTTATAATCGCATTTTTCCAGACCACCAGACATCTCAAATCACTTTAAAGTCAAATAAATGCTTTTCAAGTGTCATCACTGCTCTAATGAGATTCAGAGATAAAGATAGGCAAGGTCACTTGGAAAATTCTTCTGTTTTCCTCTGATCAGTGCCTTGGGATCTTTTACATCTACCTTAGAGAATAGATGAGGCCTCAAGTTGGTGAAAGAAGGCATCTCTAACGGCACAGCATATTCTGAAGTGTTAACCTGAAGTATGTGCCCAAGTCTCTGGAGTGGGAATTAAACCTCCTGCCTTAAAGGCCAAATTAGGAGAATGCAACTTGGGGAAGTCAGATTACCACTCTGATATATGTGTTTCAAAAAAGTAGGGATGATGGGCAGAGAGACTAACTGGCTGTCTCTTGTGGTATTCAGCAAGGATCTACATTACAACCTCAATGACTCACTGTAGTTAAATTTATTTATTCATTCATGGGATGTGGACTTCAATGATTAGACCAGCATTTGTTGCCCATTCCTAATTGGCCTCAAGATGATAATGGTGAGCTGCCTTCTTGAACTACTGCAGTCCACGTGTTGTGATACATCCACAGCGCTGTTGGGAAGGAAGCTCCAGGATTTTGACCCAGTGACAAGAAACAGCAATATGGTTCCAAGACAGGATAATGCTGGCTTGGAGGTGATCATGTTTCCATACATCTGCTGCTCTTGTCCTTCTAGAATATTACAGCGCAGCACAGGCCCTTCGACCCATGATGATAGGAGAGATCATAGGTTTGGAAGAGGTTGTTGATAGAAACTTGGTGAGTTGCTGCAGGCATCTTGCAGATCATATACACTTCTGCTCACTGTGCATCAGTGGTGAAGGAAGTGAGCGTTGAAAGTAGTGGATAGGATGCCAATCAAGCGGCTGCTTTGTCCTGGATAGTCCTCTCAAACAAAGGGTCACCCAGACTCAAAACGTTGGCTCTATTCTCTCCCTACAGACGTTGTCAGACCTGCTGAGTTTCTCCAGCATTTTCCGTTTTTGTTTCAGGTTCTAGTATCTGCAGCATTTTGCCTTTGTCCTGGATGGTGTCAAGCTTCTCAGTAGGTTATTGGATCTGCACTCATCCAGGTGAATTATTGGACCTGCACTCATCTAGAGAGTGGAAAGTATGCCATCATACTCCCAATTTGTGCCTTGTAGATGGTGGACAAGTTTTGGGGAATCAGGAAGTGAGTTACTTACCACAGAACTCACAGCTTCTGATTTGCTCTTGTAGCTACGGTCTTTATATGTTGGGTCCAGTTCAGTTTTTGGTCCATGGTAAGTCACAGCATGTTGATAGTGGGAGATTGAACAAGGGGAGATGGTTAGATTCACCCTTGTTGGAGGTGGCCATTGGCTAGCATTTGTGTGGTGCATATATAATTATAATCTGTATCTGTCCATGGTCTGCTTCTTACGACAATTAAATGATCAGACAGAAATGAAATATTAAAACCTGGTTACACAAAGAAAGATGACACTGGAAGAAAATTAGAAAGTGACAGTAATTAAGTGAACGGATAAAACTGTGGCAAATGGATTTTGACTTAGGCATATGTGAGATCATCCACTTTGGACATAAACAGGTTAGGACAAAATACTTCTCAAATGTTGAAAAAACTGAAACACTGGATGTCCAAAGAGACTTGAGGGTTCCACGTACACATTATTTTCTATACGTGTTCATAGCATTGAATAATCAAAATGGTAGAAGATATGTTACAGCTGTACAAAGCCTTGGTTAGGTCACATCTGAAGTACCATGAGTAATTTTGGGCACGATGTAAAGATGCCAGCATTGGGGTAAACACAGTAAGAAGTCTGACAACACCAGGTTTAAATCCAATCGTATTAAAGTTCAAATAATCGTACAAAGTATCAAATAAATTGGTTGGATTTAAACTTGGCATTGTTAGACTTCTTACTAGTTCTGGGCATCAAATCATAGGAAGGATATCTTAGCCTAAGATCGCGTGCAACACGATTTTTCACGATGATACGTGGACTATATTAGCCTGAATCACAGGATGAGATTACACAAAGTAGGTTTTATTGCCTGGAATTTACAATATTGGAGGGGTCGAGGATCTGATCAGTTTTTGGGTTATTAAGGGAAATAGACAGGGCACATAGACATAAACTATTTCAGCTGCTTGGAAACTGAGCAAAAATGAGCGCCAAAACTTTCATGATGAGATTTAAAATCACTTCTACACAGAAAGGTTAATCCAAAAAATTGAAAGACTTCTGCAAATTGCAACTTATGCTAGACTGACTCTTTCTTTTAAAGCCAAGATTGATAAATCTTTGCTAACTGAAGGTATTAAGAAGTGTGGGGTAAAGGTCGAGAATCAGCCATGATCACACTGAATGGTGGAAATGACTCAAGGGGCCATATCATCTACACTGGGGAAGAAGGCAATGGTATGGTCACTGGATTAGTAATCCACAGACCAGGATAATGTTCTGGGAACCCAGGTTCAAATCCCCTCATGGCAGATGGAGAAATTTGAATTTAATAAAAATCTGGAATTAAAAGCCCAAAGATGACCATGAAACCATCTGATTCACTAATGCCCTTAACGCAAGTCAGCCAGCAACCATGGGACTCCAGACAGCCAGCGATGTGGTTGACTCTTAAAAGACCTCAGAAATGAGCCACTCAATCCAAGGGCAATTATGTAGGCAATGCCTACATAAACAAATAAAAAAAATTCTTATGTTAGAATACGTTTTGAGTACTGTAGCCATCAAAATGATAAGTGAGGGTTTTGTCAAGGGCAGGTCATGCCTTATGAGCCTAGTTGAATTCTTCGAAAATGTGACTGAACACATTGACGAAGGAAGGGCGGTGGACGTAGTGTACATGGACTTTAGCAAGGCGTTTGATAAGGTCCCCCATGCAAGGCTTCTGGAGAAGGTGAGAGGGCATGGGATCCAAGGGGCTTTGGACTCGTGGATCCAGAACTGGCTTGCCGGCAGAAGGCAGAGAGTGGTCGTGGATGGGTCTTGTTCTGCATAGAGGTCGGTAAGCAGTGGAGTGCCCCAGGGATCTGTTCTGGGACCCCTGCTGTTTGTCATTTTCATAAATGACCTGGATGAGGAAGTGGAGGGATGGGTTAGCAAGTTCGCCGACGATACAAAGGTCGGTGGTGTTATGGATGGTCTGGAGGGATGCCAAAAGTTGCAGCGGGACATAGACAGGATGCAAGACTGGGCAGAGAAGTGGCAGATGGACTTCAATGCAGATAAATGTGTAGTGGTCCATTTTGGCAGGAATAATGGGATGAAGGAGTACAATATAAGGGGTAGGAGTCTTAGCTGTGTTGTAGAGCAGAAGGATCTCGGGGTCCGGGTCCATAGGACTCTTAAATCGGCCTCGCAGGTGGAGGAAGTGGTCAAGAAGGCGTACGGTGTACTGGCCTTCATTAATCAAGGAATAGAGTTTAGGAGTCAGGAGGTAATGATGCAGCTCTATAAGACTCTTGTCAGACCCCAGTTGGAGTATTGTGCGCAGTTCTGGTCGCCTCATTATAGGAAGGATGTAGAGGCTATTGAGAGAGTTCAGAGGAGATTTACAAGGATGCTGCCTGGATTGGGAGGCAGGCCTTATGAAGATAGGTTGAGGGAGCTGGGACTCTTCTCACTGGAGAGAAGTAGGTTGAGAGGCGACCTGATAGAGGTTTATAAAATGTTGAGAGGAATAGATAGGGTGGACTCTCAGAGACTATTTCCCCGAGCTGAAATGGTCACTACGAGAGGACACAGATTTAAGGTGCAGGGAAGCAAATACAAAGGAGATGTCAGGAGTAAGTTTTTCACTCAGGGTGGTGAGTGAATGGAATCAGCTGCCGTCGGAGGTTGTTGAGGCAAACTCACTGGGGTCTTTTAAGAGACTTCTGGATGAGTATATGGAAAAGAATAGGATAGGGGGTTATAGATAGGTCTGTAGATTGGTAGATGTGATCGGCGCAACTCGTGGGCCGAAGGGCCTGTTTGTGCTGTATTGTTCTATGAGACACTGCAGACAATCCAAAAAACAGCCAGAAGAATTATCCCTAACATCAGAGGGCAATTTTGAATTTTAGCCTTAAAAAGAGATAACAAAAACAGAACATTTTGTGACCAAGTTCTTTACACAACATATTGAATGAATTTCTGAGCCAAATAATGGAGGGGAAAAACTCTGAAATTAATAAATTGGATACTACCGTGAAGATCTGTACAATATTTCTCGATGCGTTAAAACTGGCCAAATAGTCCTTTGCATCTATGCTGTGATTTACAATGGATGGGATATCTGGCCTGTACATTCGTACTAATATTTGAGGAGAAGCCAACATACAAGTCTGACATACCTGGGCTCCACACTAAGAAAATTAGGTAATTTAACAAAGTATAGATCATTTCCCAGATCAGTGTTCACTTTAGGGATCTCTACTTCTATCCGTGTTTCTGGGATTGGTTCTTCTTCTTGAGGTTCTTGATCCATGCCATACTCATCCTGAAGTAAAAAGGAAATCATTAAGCAGGGGTAGGAGGGATGCAAAGATTGGTGCCAAACTTTTATTTGGCATAGTGCTAGCATTGCTACCCCGAGTCACAAAGTCCCAATGAATACAGACCAGTTCTAATTTATTTGTTGACATCTAGCTAAACACTCTCATTGGGTATGGGCAGCTCCAACTCCTTATCATGTGACTTGTAGAAGCCCACAAAAGTCTTTCCCTGTATGGGACGAATTATCCTACCAGCTGCTATGAAGGTGGCTATGAGTATACAAGGAATGCTCATGCCACAGTCTCTCTGGCTATTAGTTAGGGTGTGACGAATAGCAGATATGTAGAGAGGTTTGAACGAATGATTCAGGTTCACAAGTTCAAGTTTAAAAATGCATTTCTTGGAGCCAATCCCTAATTCACCTTGACCCAAATTCTGATTATTTTTATTCTTAAACCTGGAATAAAAATATAGTATCAGTAATGTTGGCCAAGAAAACAAAAACAGAAAACGCTGGAAAAGCTCAGCAGGTCTGATAGCACCTTTGGAGAGAGGACAGAGCCAACATTTCAAGTCAGGATGACCCTGCATCAGAGCTGAAGACAAATAAAATTGACTAGGTTTATACTGTTGATGCATTTTTTGTAATTGACCAAGATTTGATTTAATTTAATTGACCAAGTTGTCATAGATAAAAGACAAAGGGAACGTAAATAGTGGTAATAAAGACTGAAAGTGATGCCAATAGCGTCCATTAAGAGATCAAAATGTGCAAATGACAGAACAAAGGTGCAAAATGTCAAAGAAAATGTGAGACATGTGGCAGAAGGTCTTTGTGAGATGGTTGAGGTGGGCGGTGAGATAGAAAGTGAGATTTAGAAGTGGACAAATGAAATAAAGGAATAAGTTAAAATTTAATGCATTTTAAAGAAAGCAAAATAAGAGTATAAAGAAAAGGAAAAAGGGGGTTTTGATGATGGAATTGAGGGGAAGTAATTCGAGATGTAAGACATAGGACAGATGTGGTTAAAAATGAATGGGAGATTTACTAATGATGCGTGATTTCTTCCATGGCAGCTGCTTCTCTCTCTGTTTCCCGTGCTGAGTCTGTTAAATCAATTCTAGTGCATACATTAATACGGCAGAGCTCCAGTGAGCCACCAAGAATAAATACAAATACTTAACAGGAAGAATGAGACGAATCTTGGATAGAGCACAATGCTGGCATGAACTAATTTAGCTGAATGGCCAGTTTCTGTGCAATTTGACCTGCAAGTTTGGCATGGCTGAGCACAACTTAAAAATTAAAACTTTAAAATGTCCAAACTAAATTGGAGGAAATTCAAATAAAAATGTTGTCGTTTCTAGTTAGTTACAGTCTACAAAATGGAAATCAGACAAAGAATGAAGAAACCCTCAGCACAAGAATAGGCCCTTCGGCCCTCCAAGTCTGCAGTGATTATGCTGCCCAACTGAACTAAAACCCCCTATCCTTTCAGGGATCATATCCTCTATTCCCATCCTATTCCTGTATTTGTCAAGATGCCCTTATTGGAAATATTTAACAAATACTTACGATAGGTTGGCCTGGAGTGGGAGGTTTCTCACCTTCGCTGTCAGATGAAATATCATCTGCACCCCCAAAAAGATCATCTCCTTCTATTTTATCTGCAATTCAGACACATCATTTTGGGACTTATTGAGAAAAACATTGGTAGTGTATAGCAAGTAGTACCAATATACTGGTATCTTTTTCTTCCTTAAAAGTAGAAAGTTTGTGAACAAAACCTTTTCAACCGAAGGTTAAAATGTCTGAAAAAAGGTTACCTTTATCTTTTACATCGCTGTCAGAATCAGAATCTGAAGGAATTACTTTCTTTGGTTTCTGTCTAACAACTTCATCCTCACTGTCACTGCCTCTTGCAGAAACTGAAATTGAAAATGAAGGACAGTTTAAGAGACAAGTTTTTGACTCAAACTTATTGACGTTGAGGCTCTTCCTACAGTTATTTTCAGAGAAGAGCAGGATTACTCAAAATTAAATCAGAAGAGTGATCCTCCCAATATATGAGATTACAAACATTAAAGCACCTCATTCCCAGAACCTCTGGGAAAAAACATAGCCATATTTCACCAATTTAAAATGTTGAAAACTAGTTAAAGCAATTGATATTCCATTTAGAAAATGAAAAACACTGAGTTCTGCCATTAGGCAGATTCCCAATGAATTTGAATGATCCCATATGATTGAAAATATAAATAACAACTCATGGGATGGAATTTTCCCAACCAGTCCATGGCAGTTTTGGTGGCGGACGGGCATGGAGAACTGGCAGCAGCCAAAACGTTGGAAACCCACCTGTGTATAATCCCTTTGCATTTCTCCCAATGGTGGGTAGCTCTTCCCACTGGCAGGTGGCGCAAATTTGCATTAATATGCATCTCATGAATGCTCATTAAAACAACCTGCTGTTATCCTGCCAGGCCTTTCAATCTAACACCACACCGGCGGAACTTTACCTCAGTGTCAAACACAATTACTAAAAAGTGGCATGCATGAGACGGTCCTCAGTTTGCCAGAGATTTCAGAGTAAGCACAACAACTTCCTGCGTAGTGCTGCACTGCTCCTGATGGTATGTTGACCAGCCTCCATCCCTAAGCTGAGCTGGTCTTCATGCATAGCAATGTGTTGTTGGACACATGGACCCTCCTATGTCACCACGTTGTGTCAGTATAGTGCCTCGCTTTGGGATTAGAGAGGTCCTCTTATCCCTGGTGCCACACATCAATGTCCACCTGTACAGGACTGTGCTGCCATACTCATACTGCCACTGCAACAAAGGTCTCATGTTCGATGGGGGTTGAATGCAAGGTGAGGCTGGGGTGTGAGGGGAAAGTGGCCTAATAAAGACATGGGGAAGCAATGTGGAAGAAGGGCTGTGCAAGAAGGGAAGGGGGTGGAGGCAGAAAGACAAAGGCTCACAATGGCTGGCAGAAGGGCAACAGGTGGATGAAGATGATGAACAAGGAAAGCAGAGGGAAGGCCAAGAGGAGGGAAATCGGGCCTGGGCAAGGCAGCGTGAAAAATTCACAGTAAGAAATCTCACAACACCAGAGTATTCCATCACACTCCTGACTTGTGCCTTGTAAACAGGCTTTGAGGCGTCAGGAAGTGAGTTACTAGCCACAGTATCCCTAGCCTCTGTCTAGCTGTTGTAGTCTCTATGTTTGTGTGGTGAGTCCAGATGAGTTTCTGGTTAATGATAACTCCAAGACTGTTTACAGTGAGGGATTTATGACGGTGAAACCACTGAATGTCAAGCGATGGTAGTTGGACTGTCTCTTATTGGTGATAGTCATTGCCTGGCACTTGTGTGCCATGAATGTTATTTGCCATTTGTAAATTCAAACTTGGATATTGTCTAGATCTTGCTGCATTTGAACTGCTTCAATACCTGAGGAAATCTGTGTTGGATTGTTGTTTAAATATGGCACTGGGATCTTTGAACCTAAAACTGATGGTGGGCAAATTGAATGGAACTCATCTGTGCACAATTAATGAGGTTCCCAAACAAGAATCTGGCGCAGAATCCTGCTATCTGGGTCATAGGAAAGGCACTACCAGAGCCTCTCACCACCACACAGAATTAAAATGACAGAATTCTGCCACAGATTTCCACACACACAGGTTATTTATTGCATTTATCCTTGATCAATCTTTGATGAATTCATTTAAAATGGTATGTCAACTGGCTCTATCATACCTTAAAAGTAGAAACAATTTAAATTTCATATTTCTGGGACCACATAAGTATTATAAAGGGAAATAATGAAGCAATATTTTGACTAAAACCTAGCATGACACCAAAGCTTCCTTTGCAAAACTGATTATTGATTTGAAGAATCTGAAACCACTAACAGGAAACTGGAAAACTACACACAAAATTGTCGCTTCTTCTTGTGACAATCAAAGTGTTTAACTAATACAGTTCTCAGAATTCTCCTGAAATGATGTTGACTAAATTCAACTGAGGCTGGGCTGTAGGAATGTTCAACAAATTTGCTCAATCAGTACCTGAGCCATACAGACCAGGACTACACCAAGTTTAATTCCAGCAAATACCAAATTACTTACCTGATTTATGTTCCTGTTCATCGTCTGATAGGTGCTGCTCATCATCTGAATTATGTGGTTTTTCTTCTTCATCTGATTGGTCACTTCTGGACTCTCTCTCCCACTTCTCATTCTCAGAGTGCACCTCCTTCCCAGAAACCTCAGCATCTGACTGGTTACTGGCAGCATCGGAGGGGGAGTGGTTACTGGCAGCATCAGAGTGGGAACGGACGCTGCCAGCATCTGAATGGACATTGCCAGCTTCAGAGTGGAATCGCATGCTGCCAGCATCAGATTGGATGCTACCAGCATCAGAATGGGCGCTACCAGCATCAGAATGGGCGCTACCAGCATCAGAACAGGAACTGCCAGCATCTGAGTGGACACTGCCAGCGTCAGAATGCATACTGCCAGCGTCAGAGTGTACACTGCCCGCAGAGTGCATACTGCCCGCATCAGAATCCACACTGCCCGCATCAGAGTGCATGCTGCCTGCATCAGAACGATTGTCGTCATCTTCATTGTCAAACTGTTGTTCTTCAGACCCACTTTGTTGCTCTGCCTCCGAATGCTGGACCTCATCTTGATCAGAGTGTCCTGACACTATGGACTGGTTATCAGATCTGTCGTCACTTCCACTATGTCTTGAGTGTACTTCGTCCTCACTATCCTCTCCAAATAACTCTTTATTGCTGGGCTTTGCAGCCTCTCTCCCATCTTCATCCTCATTCGCATCTTCCCTTTCACTCTCACTCCCTGAAGGATTGCTTTCGGATGCTGCTTGCTCCTGCTCCGAATCAGAGCCAGATCCAGATCCCGAGTCAAAATCTGTGGAACAAACAAATCAATTAAATGAACCTGGTTCCACTTCTGTCCCTGTACTCAGATTATAAGATGTTGTGACAACAATATGAGCTTTTTGTGTAGCTTGATTCTAATACAATGAAACAACTTAACAAATGGACAGACTACCTGGATTTGCTTACTGTTTTCATAGAATCCCTACACTGTAGAAAGACGCCTTTCTGCCCATCAAGCCTGCATTGATAATAATCCCAACCAAGCCCTATCCCCATAACTTCAAGTATTTACCCTAATCCTCTTGACACTAAGGGGCAATCAATCTACATATTTCATAAGTCCTTAAAGCCTGGGAACCTAAATCACAAACAATGCAACCTCAACAACTATGGACAACCAGTGTACGCTGGCTTTAAAAGAATGGCAAACATTCTCTTCCACAGCACATGTAAAAAAATGCAGAACATGAATCTCCTTCCAAATCTTCAACAGAAAGAAATTGTGTCTCAACCAAGTAAAACATCACAACAAAATAGATTTGCTGAATTATTTTCAACTGCCCTGCTCCACAGGTCTCTTACTAGTTGGTAAGACAAAAATACAATATCCCTCATATCTTTTTGTTCATCCTTAACCAGCAGTTAGGTAATGTTCATTTCCCAACTCAACAGAGCTGGACTACACTACATTAAAAGAAAAAGACAATAAAATTGTAATATCAATGCATTCGCGTATTATAGCAAAGAATGGGTAACAAGTCAAAAAACTTCTCTAAAAGAGGTTGCTTATACAAAGACGACTGTGTCTGTGGTCTCCAAAGAAAATCCCTGTTCAAGATGGCACAGCGACACAATGATTAGCGCTACTGCCACACTGCCAGGGACCTGGGTTTGATTCAGCCTTGGGCGACTATCTGTGTAGAGTTTGCACATTCTTCCCGCATCTGTGTGAATT
Source organism: Sphyrna mokarran (assembly GCA_024679065.1). Lineage (NCBI taxonomy): Eukaryota > Metazoa > Chordata > Chondrichthyes > Carcharhiniformes > Carcharhinidae > Sphyrna > Sphyrna mokarran. The sequence goes on from JAGIQG010000030.1 coordinate 660,413, forward strand.
TCTCCAGAGATGTGCAAGTTAAGTGGAATGGCCATGGTAAATTGCCCCTTAGTTTCCAAAGATGGGCAAGTTAGGTTGATTAGCCATAGTAAATGCATGAGGTGACTGCAGTAGAGTGCAGGATGACTTTGGGGTAAGATGTTCTTTTGGATATTTGGTGCAGATTTGCTGGGCTAAATAGCTTCCCGCTGTACTGTAGGAATTCTAGAATTCTATGGTTCGATAGTTCTAAGGTGGAACATTTGCTGCAAATAAACGACAGGATTGAACAGTGTGCCACACCAATAATTGGCAGAAAACATTTGGGTATATATCCTACCAAGAACTGAATTTCTCCCCACAGAGAATGTTCTATTGGAGATAGAGAGATCATTTTTTTAAAGAAAGATAGCCTTGGACTGTGCATGGCAGATTGGTTGTTTATTGCTAGTTCCTAATTATCCCATTAGAGTTCAGCATTAATCACATAATGTGAATTCATAAGCAAAATACCCCTTCCATGGAGAATATCACGCTTGAGTTTTTCCAAAACAGCAGTATTCATGACAATTTTTCTTGGTATTAACTTTCTTCCTCATCCTTCAGATACCATCCCTCAAACGGCATTGGCCACCATTGCCTTCCACTGGATTGGTCCATGATTATGTTTGGCAAAGTATCGTAGTGGTTTGTCACTGTTCTGTGCAGTATGGCTGATTTACTATCAAATAAATCTGTTGGATTTAAACCTGGTGTTGTTAGCAGAGCACCATATCTATTATTTATTTGTGTCACGAATAAGCTAACAGATGCTGTCAGACCTGCTGAGATTTTTCAGCATTTTCTGTTTTTGTCTCCAATTTCAGCATCTGTAATATTGTGTTTATCCTAAAGAAATGTGGTCGCACACCACCCAGCAACCCCACATATTCAGTTTTGTTTTTAAACTAAGTACAAAAACTGCAGTGCATTGTACATACAAAGACTAAGCGATTACAACAATAAACTACCGCAATCCTCCAATTGCCACACTCCGGTGCCTGTTTGGTGCACTGACGGAGAAGTTAGCATGGCCAATCATTACCAGCACATCTTTTGGAAGGGAAATGGAGCACCTGAAGAGTGCAGTAGTGTATTGTTTGTAATCGCTTAGTCTTTGTATATGCAATAAGCTATAGTTTTTTGCACTCAGTTTAAAAAGAAAACTGAGTATATGGGGCTGATGGGTTCTCTTTTAAGGTAAACACAGAATATTGCAGATGCTGGAATTGGAAACAAAAACAGAAAATGTGGAAAATCTCAGTAGATCTGACAGTATCTGTGGAGAGAGAATAGAGCCAACATTTTGAATCTGGATAATCTGGATCAGAGCTAAAGACAAAGAAAATAGGATGAGATTGATTCTGTAGGGATGGGGGAGGAGAGATTTCTTCAAGAATCATAGAACGTCTTGTGCAAAAATAAGCCATTTGGCCCATCGAATCAACAGTGACGATTCAAAAGACAATCTTACTTAGGCCTACAACCCCACCTTTAAGTAAAATTGCTGCACAAATCAAAGGTACAAGCAGTCCAAAAATATAAACAATCCTAGTTTCATCCAACTTCTGCAGAATTAATTTTTGCTCTCAAAAAATGTGTAACACACACAAAGTTAAATTTATTACAAATTGTTAAATGCCCTCAGAAGTTGGTGGTCTACCTTGATGGGGTAAAAATGGGATCACGGGGGCTAAACAGTTCAGGGGGAGGTTTGTAGACAAGATGCCCCTTTTTGATGGCTCAGATTACCATATATTTGACCATAAATCTGCAAAGAACGGATTGTGAGCTGATATCCTCAGGAGAGTTTCTGGAGTCAGGGGGCTAGTCTGGCCTCCCACAGTCCCTTTCCCTTCTCTCACTTAGGCCCCCATCTCCATTTTTAAGTGATATTGCTCCACAAGCCACAGGAATGTGAAGTCCAAAACCTAATTTCATCAATATCTTGCTATTTTTGTTTTTCCAAGTGTGTAACAAACACAAGGTTAGATTTATTACAAATTATTAATTGTTCTCAGAAGCTGGTGGTCCACCTTGATAGCAGTTTGTAAACCCCTTCAGAAGGCTGAGAATTGAGTCATGGGAAGAAGCAGCAGAGGGGGGGCCTTTTTCAGTGGCTCAGATCACCACAGGTTTGATGCACAAATCTACAAGTAGGAGAGTTTGCAGAGTTGTTAGCATGGCTGTCTCATAGCACCAGGGAGTCAGGTTCAATTCCTGGCTTGGGTCACTGTCTGTGCAGAGTCTGCATGTTCTCCTCTGGATGCTCTGGTTTCCTCCCAGTTTGAAAGACGTGCTAGTTAGCCATGTTAAATTCTCCCTCAGTGTACCCCAACAGGCACAGGAGTGTGGCGACAGGGGAGATCTTCTTAGTAATTTCATTGAAGTGTTAACGTAAGCCTGCTTATGTCTAATGGATAATGTTAAAATTTGAGCTGGTGTCCTTAGGGGAGATTCTGGAGACAGGGGAGCTGGTCTGATCTAACCCATCTCTCACTCAGTGAGAAGACCACAAGCCGCCCTCCATTCGGGCCAGTCTGCAGCACTCTGAGCATCTCTCAATCACCAATGGAGTCAGGGCTCGAGGTGCCGGGAGAAGCCGCCTCAGTGAGTCAGTAAACCCGAGTAGGGTAATGTTGACAGACCCTCGACCCAGGGGAGAGAGTGCAAACCTCACCTACCCCTTCACCCACAGGCAGCTGTTACCTTTCTGGTCAGGCTCGCTATCCGCGTCGCTGCCAAATAAATCCGCCATGTCCGCCATCTTGCCCAGTCGCAAAAACAAGCCGGAGCCGTAAACGGCACGCTCATTTTACGGCACCTGGTCGCATGCGATAGCGCTCACTGTCGGCTGGAGCCGACGGTGCTGCTATGGATTCCTCCGTACCACAGGGGGCGCTGCGGGACAGCTTCTCTCAGCCAGCACAGGGGGCGCTCTGGGGCACATTGCCGGGGCGACAGGAGCAGGTTGTGTGCTGTGTGCTGTATCTTGCTTGAATTCTATCTCAATGTCATTTTCCCTCATTACCCATATCCTGTGATACCTCCTGTAATATATCCATTTCTATCTTGAACATATTCGATGGCTGAACTTTTATATCCTCTAGGGTGGAAAATTCAAAAGATTAACCTCCCACTGAGTGGCAAAATTCCCCCTCATCTCAATCCTAAATGGCCTATCTGAAGTTCCCTAAGGTGCCATGGAAGATGCTCCAGGCATATTCTCTAAGTCACCACCAAGGGCACTATGGACAGATTCCATAAACCTATAGAAAAGTTTTAGTTTAGTTTATTAGTCACAAATGGGCTTACATTAATACTGCAATGAAGTCACTGTGAAAATCCACTAGTCTCTATATTTTGGCACCTGATAAGGTACACTGAGGGAGAATTTAGCCTGACCATTGCACTGAACCAATATGTCTTTCGGACTGTTCAAAGAAACTGGAGCGCCCTGAGGAAACCTAGGCAGACCTGGAGAGAAAGTACAGACTCTACAGACAGTGACTCAAATCAGGAATCAAACACAGATTCTTAGTGCTGTCGTAGTGCTAATCACTATGATACCATGCTGTCTAGAAATGAAGGCTGGCAGGAGATTTGAAAAGAATATTCAAAATCTTGAGGGCTGTGAACTGCATTGGTAGGGAAGAATTGTTCCCATTGGTGGAAGGATCAAGAGCCAGAAGACACAGATTTAAGGTAATTAGTAAAAGAAGCAAAATCAATATGAGAAAAAGTTGTTTCAAACAATGAGTTGTTTGAAAGCAGTATGAGAAAAAAATGTTTCAAACAACTACAGGTACTTTGGTCCACCTTGTTGTCTAACAAGGGGCATACACGCGATGGGTTGTGAGAGGGCTGCTCTTGGATTTTTCGAGAGTATCCTAGTGCTTCACGTTGTTAGTGTACCTTGACCTGGACCAGTTGATGGGCAACACGACAGCTCAGTGACTATCGCTGTGCTGTGCAGATACATGGATTTGGGCCTGTGTCTTGGGAGTTTGCACATTCTCCCTGTGCTTGCGTGGCTTTTCTCCGGGTGCTCCGGTTTCCTCCCACACCCCAAAGGTGTGCTCATAGACTGACTGAGCAATTCTCCCTAAATTGCCTCAAATTTGGTTCTAATGATAGATCTATAAACATAGACAGGGATGACAGGGTAGAAGTGGGAACATCGAGGTGGCGGCACGGGCTCGTTGGGCCGAAGGGCCTATTTCCTGTGCTGTTTTGTTCTTTGTTCTTTTGTTCTTTAGTAGGGAATGCACTGCCTGAAAATGTGGTGAAAGTAGGTACAATCGAGGCATTTAAGAGTGAATTAATTGATTATTTGAAAATAAACAATGTGCAGGGTTATGGGGAGAAAACAGGAGAATGGCAATAATGCTCATTCAAAGAGTCATTGCAGATATAATGGGCCAACTGGCCTCCTTCTGCGCTGTAACAGTGATTCTGATTCCCAAACCCACCAAAGGGTATGCTACGGACCATCACATGCCACAGGGGGCATTAGGGAGAGGTTCTTTCACCTGCCACAGGCAACAATAAAGGCAGATTCCCAAATTATATTCAGAGTCCTTCACTTGACATTGAGGGAGATTTATGCCCACTTAAGTGCCACATTCCCTGCCACTGCTGCTATTCAATAAGTAATGAGTAGGGGAGTCAATATGTAGGAAGTCCAAAAAGCAAACTCTGCCTGATTGAGGAATCAGGCATTGGACAGGGGAGGGGTCCCACCAAGAGCCCATCATGACCCCCAACTCCCCACGCCACTACCCTGGCCTCAACTCCCCTGGGTCACTCACTAATCCTGGGCCTCTATTGGGTACATTATCAGCAGCCACCACCCACTCCCACACTAATGCTTGAAACAGACAGCTTCTCTGATTGGAATGCTGAGCACTTCATTCAGTGGCTTTTCCTGAAAGGAAACAATGGACTTGAGAAAGATGAGGAGAAGGAGAAGAAGTGACACAGAGCAGGATAAACGGCTGGAAGAGGAAGGAGGAGGAAAGACATGGTAAATGTGTGGGATTACAGAGAATGGACAGGGGCTGGGCTTGGGGAAATACTCTTTTGGAGAATAGGTGCAGACTCGATTAATTGAATTGCCATATTCTGTAATGTAGGGATGCTATCGTCCTTCAGAATGGTGGCTCACCAGGGGGCAGGTGACACCCCCATCGCCTGTGCTAAATTCTGACATTGAATCATTTCAGCACAGAAGGAGGTCATTCAAAATTTATCATTAACTTAAGATCAGAAGCATCTTGTGTTTTTTTTCTTTCCCCAGTGGCATTATCATGTATATATATTATAAAGTGTGCACATTGTAGCATCTTAAGCAGAAATGCAGCATTACCAGATATTTCCTGGGAGAAGGTGTGGGGAAATATCAAAAGGCACAACTGATGTTTTGCAAGTTTTCATCACCATTGTGATTATACCGTACAGCCAGATCTTTGACACTCATACAATCCAAACTATTATCAGAAAGATGGTTTACCGAAAGCAAACAACTGGGAAATGCAGGAAATTGAAATAAAAGCAGGAAATGTCGAAAATATGCAGCAGATGAAATAGATTACAGAAGCAAAGAAGTTGGAAACACAACAGGTTTTAGGCAAGGACAGATCCAAGAGGCAGAAGGAAGAACCAAAGGAAAAGTCAATAATATAGGAGAAAGCAGGAAAGATTGGGGCAGCATGATGGTCAGCACTGCTGCTTCATGGTGCAAGGAAAATGGCTTCAATTCCGGCCTCGGGTCACTATCTGTGTGGAGTTTGCACATTCTCCCCATGTTAGCATGGGTTTCCCCCATAATCTAAAGATGTGTGGCTTATGTTGGTTGGCCATGCTAAATTGCCTCTTAGTGTCGGTGGGTAAATATGAAGGGTTATGAGAATAGGGCCAGTGTGGGATTATGGTCGGTGCAGACTCAATGGGCCAAATGACCTCTTTCTGCAGTGTAGAGATTCTATGAGTTAAGTGACAACAGGACAATGATGCAAGGCAAATGGAGACAACAATTTATCAGATAAACAGGAGGTAGATCTAGAACATAGAACATTACAGCACAGAACAGGCCCTTCGGCCTTCGATGTTGCGCCAACCAATATAAAAAGCAATGCCCCTCCAAACTAAACCATTCCCTTCTCTTCCATATACTTATCAACTAACCTCTTAAACGCCACCAAACTTGGCGCATCTACAACTGCTGCAGGCAGGGCATTCCACTCCCGAACCACCCTTTGGGTAAAGAACCTACCTCTGATATCCGTCCTATAACTATCACCCCTTAATTTAAAGCTGTGTCCCCTCCTGCTAGCTTTCTCCATCCTAGGAAAAAGGCTATCACTGTCCACCCTATCTAAACCTCTAATCATCTTATATGTTTCGATTAGGTCCCCTCTTAGCCGCCTCCTTTCTAACGAAAACAACCTCAAATCCCTCAGCCTCTCCTCATAAGACCTGCCCTCCATACCAGGCAACATCCTGGTAAACCTCCTCTGTACCCTCTCCAAAGCCTCCACATCTTTCTTATAATGTGGGGACCAGAACTGCACACAATACTCCAAGTGCGGCCGCACTAGAGTTTTGTACAGTTGCAACATGACGTTGCGGCTCCGAAATTCAATCCCCCTACCAATAAAAGCTAAGACTCCATATGCCTTCTTAACAACCTTCTCGACTTGACTGCCTACTTTCAGGGATCTATGCACATACACACCAAGATCCCTCTGTTCATCTAGACTACTAAGAATCCTACCATTAGCCCTATACTCTACACATTTATTATTTCTGCCATAGTGCATTACCTCACACTTTTCCACATTAAACTCCATTTGCCACCTCTCGGCCCAGCTCTGCAACTTGTCCAAGTCCCTCTGCAAACTATAACACCCCTCTTCACTATCTACCACTCCACCGACTTTAGTGTCATCTGCAAATTTACTAATCCATCCTTCAATACCCTCATCCAGATCATTTATAAAAATTACAAACAGCAGGGGCCCCAAAACAGACCCCTGAGGTACACCACTTGTCACCGAACTCCACGATGAATATCTCCCATCAACCACCACCCTCTGTCTTCTATCTGCTAGCCAATTCCTAATCCAATTAGCTAAATCACCCTCTATCCCATACATCTGCATTTTCTGCAGAAGTCTTCCATGGGCCACCTTATCAAACGCCTTACTAAAGTCCATATATACCACATCAACCGCCTTACCCCCATCCACCTCTTTGGTCACTTTTTCAAAAAACTCAATAAGGTTAGTAAGGCACGACCTACCCTTCACAAAACCATGCTGACTATCCCCAATCAATTCATTTCTCTCTAAATAACTATAAATCCTATCCCTAATAATTCTCTCCAATACTTTGCCCACAACAGAAGTAAGACTCACTGGCCTATAATTCCCTGGAAGGTCTCTCTTCCCCTTCTTGAACAATGGGACCACATTCGCTATCCTCCAGTCCTCCGGAACCACACCCGTAACCAACGACGACCTGAAGATCAGAGCCAGAGGCTCTGCAATCTCCTCTCTTGCCTCCCAGAGAATCCTAGGGTAATCCCGTCCGGCCCAGGGGACTTATCCAACTTCAAACCCTCGAGAATATCTAGCACATCCTCCCTATCTACTTCAATACTTCCCAGTTTGCTACCCTGTACCTCAGTGTTCTCCATAACTACATTTACATCACCCTGCGTGAATACCGAAGAGAAATATTTATTCAGTGCCTCTCCAATCTCTTCAGGCTCCACGCACAACTTCCCACTGCTGTCTATGACTGGCCCTAATCTTGTCCTAACCAATCTTCTATTCTTAACATATCTAAAGAAAGCTTTAGGATTCTCCTTAATCCTATCAGCCAAAGTCTTCTCGTGTCCCCTCTTAGCTCTCCTCAATTCACTCTTTAGCTCCCTCCTGGCTAATCTATAGCTATCCATTGCACTAACTGAGCCTTCAAGCCTCATCCTGACATAAGCCTCCTTTTTCTTCTTAACCAGCAAATCAATTTTTTTCGTACACCAAGGCTCTCTTACTCGACCATTTCCTCCCTGCCTGACAGGGACATACTTATCAAGGACTCGCAGCAGCTGCTCCTTGAATAAGCACCACATTCCAGATGTTCCCAGTCCCTGTAGTTCCCTAGTCCAATCTATGCACCCTAATTCTCTCCTGATGGCCTCATAATTACCCTTCCCCCAGCTATAACTACTGCCCCCAGCTTCATGCCTATCCCTGTCCATCACTAAGGTGAACGTAACCGAATTGTGGTCACTATCACCAAAATGTTCACTAACTTCCAAGCCTAACACCTGGTCTGGCTCATTGCCCAGCACCAAATCCAATGTAGCCTCACCTCTAGTTGGCCTATCTACATACTGAATCAAAAAACCTTCCTGCACAACTTCTGGAGGAATGGGAATTGCGGAATTGTTATTAAGACTGCTTGTCTGAAAAAAAAGTGGGGACAGAGGTTTTCATTGTTTAACAGTTAGAAGCCTTGTGGTGTAGTGGTAATTCCCCTACTCTGAGAACAAATGTTTCCTGCTCAAATCAATGGCAGGACTTGTTGGCCATGGAAGGAACATGCATAATGTGGTTCAATGCTCAGGAATACTTCCTCCACACCACCGTCACCCCACCCTGTCATATTCCTGAAAAGAAAGGAGTGTGTGTATGAAGGTATACTAAAAAATTGTAATAAATAGAACAAATTTCTGCCTGCGTGTTGATTTGACCTCATTGCGCTGCCACCTACTGCCGTTTAACTGCATTTTATTTCAATGTTAGAAGATGGAAGAGGAAGCATCAAAAATGTCAGGCAAATTTTGTTACAGTTTCAATCAAAGCAGTAACATACTTCCCTGCTAATCTCGTCAGTGTTGTCAAACAAGGGCAGTCCTGCTGTATATAACAAGTTATGGCTTTACAAAAATAGTTGGGGTAGAATTGCATGGCCCGACCACACAAGTGCAGAACAGACGAGCAAACAGCCTGTTCTGAGAAATTTATGAGCTTAAATGCATCAATAGGATTCAACTCAATATCTTAGCTACAGGCACAAAAACAGAAAATATCGGAAAAACTCAGCAGGTCTGACAGCATCTGTGGAGAGAGCTCTGATAAAGAGTCATCCTGACTCAACACATTGGCTCTATTCTCCCTCCACTAATGCTGTCAGGCTGGCTGAGATTTTTCAGCATTTTCTATTTTTATTTCAGATTCCTGCACCCACAGTATTTTGTCTTTATCTTAGTTACAGGCTTGGATTCAAACACTACTTTTTATTTCCAAATCTATATTGCAGGTAAGAGGTCCTTAAGAAGATACCTAGGTCAGGATTCTCCGACCTCCTCTGAGGCTGGGATTCTCCAATTCCACTGCTATGGATGGAGATTTGGTGGCGGGGCTTATGACATTGGAGAATTTTGGCCACAGTATTATCAGTTGTTTATATCCTGTCTGTGTCGATACGGTCAGGATTGAAAGCTAAAAATGGCATCTGACGCTGCAACTGATGTAAGCAGCATTAAAAAAAATCTGAATGAATCTCAATTGTGTTTGAAGCCCTCCCTAATCATCAAATATATTGCTGGCTCTTTAAATGTTTATTTCCCCCTTAATAGAACTTAGTTAAAAATTACCTTCATCTCTATATTATAGAATCCCTACAGTGGAAAGGGTGGGGGGGCATTCAACCCATTGAGTCTGCACTGACAACAATTCCACCCAGGCCCTATCCCCATAATCCCACATATTTACCCCATTAATCCCTCTAACCTACGCATCCCAGTTAGCATGGCTAATGCACCTAACACACACATCTTTGAACTATGAGAGGAAACCAGAGCATCTGGAGGAAACCCACATTGACACAGGGAGAACATGCAAACTCCACATGGACAGTGACCCCAGCTGGGAATCAAACCCCAGATTCCTGGAGCTGTGAGGCAGCAATGCTAGCCACCGTACCACCCATTCTCAGGGCTGGAATTTTCACCAAAGAGGATTTGCAATCTAATAGTGTGTAGAAGCATAACAGTAAAGAGGCTCTATCTTTTCCAAAGTTTTTACCGTGATATTAATATGCCTGATAAGCTCTGAAAAAGGCATTGTAATCTTTCAGGTCAGACACTGCCCTTTTACTCAGGGAATAAATTTTACAACAAGTGTTTAAAAGTGTGTTTGCTTCATTTCTAATAATGTGAATAACTGATGAGAACAGAGTTGCAGCTGAAGAAATGAGATAGATTTTCATTTGATTCTGAAGCAGGTGTTTGCAAATTTTGAGTCCTGAATTGACTATCGGACAGATTTATTTGCCTCATTTCACTAAATTACAGAGATTTAATAAAGTCAAATGTTCTGAGCTGAAAAGGATAATCTAACCTAAATTGATTCAGCAGCCTGGATTGCCAATTAGCTGTGGTGAAACTGAAGTTCACAACTTTGAGCTTGTGCATAGAAGGGACTGTTCGGCAAAGGGCTTTTTGTGGGGATAGGTATGGTGATTGGGAAGATGCACACCAGTCTCATGGATTAGAAACATCAAATCAATAAAAAAGGAGAAAGAAAATTCTTGTATTTCGCTGATATGTTTGATGACCACTGAATGGCTCAGAGCCAGTGAGATATTTTTGAAGCAAAGTCTGTGCTGTAATGTTGGTTACAAGACAACCAATTTGCACAAAGAAATATAGTCTCATAAATCCCAACAGCACAGAAGGAGGCCATTTGGCCCATTGAGCCTGCACCATCAATAATCCCAGCCAGGCCCGGTCTCCCTCATCCCACATATTTACCCTGCTAATCCCCCTGACGCTAAAGTTCAATTTAGCATAGCCCACACATTCATTCTTAAATTGATTTTGAAGATGAAGATGAACAGTGAAATTTCACATCAATGAGAGCTCACTCTGAGATCAATGCCATTCTAAAAATGTCATTAACTCCTCACCTTGGTCAAGTGTTTTATAACCACACTTCATTTGTCCAACTGACCCGCACAGCCATAAAAGTAAAATACTGTGGATGTTAGAAATCTGAAATAAAAACAGAAAATGCTGGAAAAGGTCAGCATGTCTGGCAACATCTGTGGAGAGAGAAACAGAGTTAACGTTTCATTCTTCTACAGAACTCTGAGGAAGAGTCATATGAACTCAAAATGTTAACTATATTCTCCACGGATGCTGCCAGGCCTACTGAGTTTTTCCAGCATTCTCTGTTTTAGAACATAGAACATTACAGCACAGAACAGGCCCTTCGGCCTTCGATGTTGTGCCGACCAAAATAAAAAGCAATGCCCCTCCAAACTAAACAATTCCCTTCTCTTCCATATACTTATCAATTAACCTCTTAAACGCCACCAAACTTGGCGCATCTACAAAAGCTGCAGGCAGGGCATTCCACTCCCTAATCACTCTTTGAGTAAAGAACCTACCTCTGATATCCGTCCTATAACTCATACCCCTTAATTTAAAGCTGTGTCCCCTGTGCTAGCTTTCTCCATCCTAGGAAAAAGGCTATCACTGTCCACCCTATCTAAACCTCTAATCATCTTATATGCTTCAATAAGATCCCCTCTTAGCCGCCTCCTTTCTAACGAAACAACCTCAAATCCTTCAACCTCTCTTCATAGGACCTGCCCTCCATACCAGGCAACATCCTGGTAAACCTCCTCTGTACCCTCTCCAATGCCTCCACATCTTTCTTCTAATGTGGGGACCAGAACTGCACACAATACTCCAAGTGCGGCCGCACTAGAGTTTTGTACAGTTGCAACATGATGCTACGGCTCCTAAACTCAATCCCCCTACCAATAAAAGCTAAGACTCCATATGCCTTCTTAACAACTTTATCCACTTGACTGCCTACTTTCAGGGATCTATTGACACATACACCAAGATCCTTCTGTTCCTCAACACTATTAAGAGTCCTTCCATTAGCCCTATACTTACACATTTATTGTTCCTGCCAAAGTGCATTACCTCACACTTTTCCACATTAAACTCCATTTGCCACCTCTCGGCCCAGCTCTGCAACTTGTCCAAGTCACTCTGTAAACTATAACACCCCTCTTCACTATCTACCACTCCACCGACTTTAGTGTCATCTGCAAATTTACTGATCCATCCCTCAATACCCTCATCCAGATCATTTATAAAAATTACAAACAGCAGGGGCCCCAAAACAGACCCCTGAGGTACACCACTTGTCACCGAACTCCACGATGAATATCTCCCATCAACCACCACCCTCTGTCTTCTATCTGCCAGCCAATTCCTAATCCAATTAGCTAAATCACCCTCTATTCCACACATCTGCATTTTCTGTAGAAGTCTTCCATGGGCCACCTTATCAAACGCCTTACTAAAGTCCATATATACTACATCAACCGCCTTACCCCCATCCACCTCTTTGGTCACTTTCTCAAAAAACTCAATGAGGTTAGTAAGGCATGACCTACCCTTCACGAAACCATGCTGACTATCCCAAATCAATTCATTTCTCTCTAAATAACTATAAATCCTATCCCTAATAATTCTCTCCAATACCTTGCCCACAACAGAAGTAAGACTCACTGGCCTATAATTCCCTGGAAGGTCTCTCTTCCCCTTCTTAAACAATGGGACCACATTCGCTATCCTCCAGTCCTCCGGAACCACACCCGTAACCAACGAGGACCTGAAGATCAGAGCCAGAGGCTCTGCAATCTCCTCTCTTGCCTCCCAGAGAATCCTAGGGTAAATCCCGTCCGGCCCAGGGGACTTATCCAACTTCAAACTCTCGAGAATTTCTAGCACATCCTCCCTATCTACTACAATACTTCCCAATTTGCAACCCATTACCTCAGTGTTCTCCATAGCTACATTTCCAGCACTCTGCGTGAATACCGAAGAGAAATATTTATTCAGTGCCTCACCAATCTCTTCAGGAAGAGATTTTTATTGCACACAGCAAGTTCATATACACTGCAATGTGATAAAGACCTGACGGGTAATGGGATAAGCACTGAAACAAGCTTATGTCTAGTTGGAAGTGTAAATGCTGAATTACTAATATTTAATTTACTGTAATGATGGGAATACTCACTGAGGTGATCTGTTGCACGGTTTCATTCTTGTTTTTTGGATGAGAGAGAAGTGATCTCAAATGAAGATCCAATCCTTTCAGAATAACTTATCCTGTGTGCAAACACAGAATGGGCAGAACCTAATAATCCACCCCTCTGATTGGCCAACAGCCTTGGGGGGTGGGGGAAGGATTCCGGCCACATACCCTCTCCACTCCCCCAGGGTCCTTGATCAGGGAAGGTCCATCACTGCCCAATTAGCTGTCAAAACTTCATTTGGTGAATCTTTCTGGGAGTAGGCAATGCAGACCTCTCCCATGTTCTTCAGTCAGTGGGGGGAGAGTGGAGGCTCCCTCCACTTAGATTAAACCTTGTTTAATGTATTACTTGACTCAGGAGTCTGGACACAGACCCAGTCATAGGAGAGGAGGTAGTATAGTGGTATTGCCACTGGACTAGTAATCCAGACACCCAGGGTAGTTCTCTGGAGACCCGGGTTTGAATTCCATCATGGCAGATGGTGAAATTTGAATTCAATAAAAATCTGGAATTAAGACTCCAGTGATGATCATGAAACCATTATCAATTGTTGTAAACACCCATCTAATTCACCATTGTCCTGTCAGGAAGTAAATCTGCTGTCCTTACCTGGTCAGGCTTACATGTGACTCCAGATCCACAGCAATGTGGTTGATAGTTAAATGCCTGCAGGAATGGGCAATAAATGCTCAGTCAGTGCCATCCACATCCCATAAAAAAATTTAAAAAACATAAACAGATGGTGGCAGGGCTAAACATAGGTGCAAATCAGGTTACCTAATTGAATTCATTTGATTTTTGTTAGAATCATGTCAAACGATCAAATGACCTGTCAAAACCACTAAAGAAGGTTTGCTATCTTCACAAAGCACTGCCAACACAAAGGGATTCACTAATATTCAGCACCAATCATTTAAAATTAGACAAATCCGTGCTTATTAATATTATGATTTTGTTCTGCAAATTTCAGGATTCAGTGATTGAATGATAGAATCCCTACAGTGCAGAGGAAGGCCATTCAGCTCATTGAGCCTGCACCGTCTCTCTGACAGAGCACATCACTCAGGCCCTCCGTCTATCCCCGTAACCACCACACATTTACCCTGGCTAATCCATCTAACCTTGACATGAAAGAAAGCAGATGTTACTTACAGTTTGTAGTTTCACAACGCTGATATCACAACACTGAAAGAAGAAAGTAAGATTTTCATTTTATAAAATGCCTTTCATAACTTCAACTCCATCCAAAGTGCTCTACAGCAGGTTTATTTGAAGTGTGGCCATTTCTATGTTATTGTGAAACATTTGAAAGAACATTACTAACATTTTGAAATAACCATCACAGAAAGTGCAGCAATATTCAGGTTTTCAACATGTGTCAAGTTGCACACTAAGATGCTTTAATACAATTGTGATATATGTAATATTCACCATGTACATTCAATGTGAGTCATACAATCCAAGAGGTTCTATACAATACCTCTCCCCTTGGTGCACTACAGCAGTGGCCTTCCCCATTGCACCACTGCAGCAGCAGCTGCCCCAAGCTTTAGTACATCTTTCAGCACGTAGTCCTAGGCTTTGGAAGGTGCCAGTCTGCAACACTTGGTCAAGGACAACTCCTTGTACTGGAAAACCAAGTTCTGGGCAGACCAAAGAGCGTCTTTCACTGAGTTGATTTATCCTCCAGAAAGAGGTGATGTTTGTGCGTCCCTGGGAACAGCTTATTGAGCACACAGTCCTGCGTCATGAAGATGCTCAGGATGAACCTCGACAAAAACCACCTCATCTTTCTTCAGACCTTCTTTGCAAAGGCACCCTCCACATGAGATGGACAATGGTCTCTACCACAGCACATCCATCTCAAGGACAACATGCTGATGGGTTGAGACTCACTCATATAGAAAGCATCTGACAAGGAAGGGCTCTCTCTCATCATCAGCAAAATCTTGGTGCTTATTTGAAAGTTCAGGTGATGAGGAAAGATATGGCAACCGCTCTAATATAGCTACAGTAGAGCACCAAGTGCTAATGGCATTCTGTACCTTTTGTTATCTTCTGAGATTGCAGAAATACAATTTGTCATTAGATTTACAGCATATTGAAGAATATCTCAGACATTGTTCGAGTTTAATTTCCTTTGTTGAGTTTTACTAAAGGACTTTGAACTAAATTATCTTTTTCAGTGCATCTTCATGTTTGCAATAATTTTCAATCACTTTTGGTTGGGCAAGTATCTGAGATGCAAACCCAATATCTTGTTTATGGATCTTGCAAACTAAACTGATGTGGCACGGTGGCACAGTGGTTAGCACTACTGCTTCACATCAGCAGAGACCTGAATTCAATTCTGGACTTGGGCTACTGTCTGTGGGGTATTTGTATGTTCTCCCCATCTCTGTGTGGGTTTCCTCCAGGTGCTCCAGTTTCCCGCCACACACCAAAGGTGTGCATGTTAGCTTGACTAGCCATGCTAAATTGCCCAATAATGTCAGCGGAATTAGGAGGTAAATAATTGGGATTACGGGAATAAAGCAGCATGGGTTTGCTGTGGGTGCAGACTCGATGGGTCAAATGGCCTCCTTCTGCACCAAGGGGAGGGGATTCAATGATATTCAGAAATCCTTAAAAGTAGACTCTCTGTTTTCACTTATAAGAATGTGCATTGCTTTCCCTTAGAGGCAAAATTGTTAATATGGAACTTTGTTGACCAACAGGCAAAACTTAGGGACTCCTGAGTGATTGTCAGGTTTTGTTCGAACTTCTAGCAGCTCAAATTAAGCAGTTTTACCCAAACAGAACTCTGATCATTTTCTGGCTGCACATACAGCTTTGGTCAATTTATTTATTAAGGTAATTGTTTTTCAATAAATAGGAAGTGAAAGGGAAAAATATTCTAATGGGTCCGGTGACACATTCGCTCCTGTTGGTCAATCAACAGTTGCATCTGTTTATACTACAGACCCACTTGGCTGTGATTTAATTAACTATGTCAATGCCAACGTTGAGACAGTCCAAATCTCCTACTATCTCAGAGTGATATGATACTCAGTGGTTAGCACTGATGCTTCACAAGGACCCAGGTTTACTTTCTAGCTTGGGTCACTGTCTGTGTGGAGCTTGCACATTCTCCCCATGTCTGCATGGGTTTCTTGCAGGTGCTCAGGTTTCCTCCCACACTCCAAGGATGTGTGGGTTAGGTTGATTGGCCATGCTAAATTGTCCCTTGGTGTCCCGGATGTGTGGAATAGTGGATTAAATATGTAGCGTTAGGGGGAAAAGGCCTGAGTGGGATTATTGTTGGTGCAGGCTCAATGGGCCGAATGGTGTCTATCTGCATTGTAGGGTTTCTATGATTCTAACATAGCTTCCTGCTTCCTGATATATTTTCAGTGACTAGTGCAGTAAATTTTCAGATTATTTTAAAACTGAGATTTGCAGCAAAATAATGACAAGTATTTATTTTTTTGGTTATCTTTGTTCATTTCTAACCCCAATTATTTCTAAAATAAGGGCAATTAGAGGACACAATTTGAGGTCTGTCATATTATTTTGGTGATATGTCCTGCAATGTTCATAGGAATGAGAAGCTTGACTCATGAGGAGTGTTTGAGGATTCTGGGTCTGTACTGGATGGAGTTTAGAAGGATGAAGGAAATCTCACTGAAACTTACAGAATACTGAAAGGCCTGGACAGAGTGGACATGGAGAAGATACTTCCATTAGTAAGAGAGACTGGGATCCGAGGCACAGCCTCAGAGTAAAGAGAATTTTAGAACCGAGATGAGGAAGAATTTCTTCAGTCAGAGGGTGGTGAATCTGTAGAATTCATTGCCACTGAGGCTGTGGAGGCAAGGTTACTGAGTACATTTAAGACAGAGATGGATAGGTTCTTGATTGGTAAGGGGATCAAAGGTTACAGGGAAAAAGTGGGAGGTGGGGATTGAGAAACTTATCGAATGGCGAAAGAGGCTCAATGGGCCAAATGGCCTAATTCTGCTCCTACATCTTATGGTGTTATGATTACTGGTGATAGTAAAGTCACCCTGTTGAAATGAAATATGTTACCTGAGTCTGTGTCAGCAGGCAGTGGGAATGGACTTGAAGAGGGTTTTACATCAGCTACCAATTAATGGGCTGTAATAGGGGCCTCAGCCAAATGAAGGATTGCAGCCTATCTCTCCAGGCTGCTTTCTCATTAGAGTGCCAATGGCTTAGCAACTCGGCAGTGCCCCATCAGAGCTGACCACTGTTAAAGTTGCAGAAATAAGAAAGAATTGACTCCATGTTGAGACATCCTCAAAGGGCAAGCAAGAGACTTTATTTATGGTGTCAGAATCAGAAACTTTGTCATAGAAGCCTTGCCATCTCCTGGCCTATCTCCAAAGGGCTCATAAAAATTTCAACTAGGCTGTGCTCTGCAGTGGCAGATTCCAGCTGTGCCAATTGGCTTAAAAATTGGTTCAAACAGTCTGATCGTATTTGCTTATTACTGGTGAGTTGCGGGAGCCCCAGAGACAGCTGGTCTGTCCACGGTAACAAGGTCGGCTGATTCAGACTATGGTATCTCTGAGAAATTGACAAGTGGCGGTGGTGGGAGTGTGGGAGGGGAGCATAGGTAGTCAATCCTACTCTTCCCAGTTCCATTGTAAGATAAGTAAAGCAGTTCAAATTCAGTCTGAAGGACCAGTAGTTTGGCTATAACTTTCCTGCAGAAATTGACTGCACTGAGGTCCCACACAATCAAGTTTTACAAGGCAGGCCTCAAACAGTTTATAGATATCCTGTTTTCCAATAAAGGACCTAACATCTGTTTCACACCTTGGAGGCTTATTAAGAAGACTTTACAAATATGTGTGATGATACTGTGCCTTTAAGAAATGTATTTGTGTCATATTTCTTGTGCAGGATTTTTTGAGCAGTCAATTCTATTTATCAATGCTGCTTTGTTTATAATCTGCAGCCCCTATTGATGCTGAAGAAGCATAACTGCTCCTAGTTGCTGGAATGTTTGTTTTAATCTGGACTAATGCCATTCTGTTATCTTAGTGTTTTCCCCTGAGTTTTCAGAGCATGGGCTTGATTAGGTTGATTGGAGGAAATATCATGTGATTGGGCAGGACCAGGCTTAAAAAATCAAGACAGTTGCTGCTTAGGATCTTTAAAGATTTTAACTTTCTCTATGTCTCTTTCTCTCTCTGAATTTGGAGACTTGGATCTTTCTCTGGGGGCTGCTGTATGGGAGTCAGAAGACAGATGCCTTTTTGTGTCTGTCCAGAGGGATTAAAAAGCTGGAAATGTAACCTTGTGAGCATATCTTTTTTTCTGCTTACTGATTCTGAAGGAGGATGTGGTGAAATAGCTTACATTAGAAATATTAAGATAACTAACTGGTAAAAATTATATCTTGTCATACTTAAATATTTCAATTGGTAAATGTTATGCTAATTATTTTTGTTTTTTTATTTCAAAAATATACTTCATTCATAAAAATCTCAATTAAACCATTGCAAACCTACATGTCTATAAATTGCAAACAGTGCAGCATAAAAACATTTTTACAGTCCATACAAATTACAGTCATTGCATTTCAAAACTTAAAACTATATACATGCCTTAAAATTTACTGTGTGCTGTTATTTGTCAGATTGGCACACAGTTATTTTTGTTACAATTTAACTGTGTTACTAAATAAAGTTTGTTTTAATATAAGCTTCTAACTGGGCCATTGGAATCATACCTGGAGTGAAACACCTTATTCTCACCCTAATGCCAAAATCAAAAAAATTGGGATCTAGAATATAGAACATAGAACATTACAGCGCAGTACAGGCCCTTCAGCCCTCGATGTTGCGCCGACCAATGGAACCAATTTTATGACCCTCTATCCTAAACTATTCCAATGCTATCCATATGCCTATCCACTGACCATCTATGCGAACTTCATAACATACCTTGGAGTTTCTGATCCGGTCTTTAACAAATTGTTAGGTCTGTCTCTGTCATGGAGCATGCGCAAGTTGCCTACCATATTAACCCGTAGCTGTTCATTTCATTCCTCTCAGACAGGGATAGTGCATTCAAGTTTGAGGCCAATGAATCCTCAGTATGAATTGAGGAGCAACAAAATGAAAGTGAAGTGTGTCTTCTCAGAAAAACAGAAAGCCAGTCACTCCTCTGTGTTGCCATGTGTGTGCATGTATGTGTGTACATTTGTGTGCGTGTATCTGTGTGTGCGTGTGTATTTGTGTGTGCGTATTTGTGTGTGTGTGTATCTGTGTTTTAATTCATTCATGGAACATGAGCATCACTGGTTGTGTAGATTGCTGTGGCTCTGGAGTCACATGTAGGTCAGACCAGGTAAGGATAGCAGATTTCCTACCCTAAAGGACATTAGTAAACCTGAAGGGGTTTTCCAGCAATCGACAATGGTTTCATGGTCATCAGTAGATTCTTAATGTTTTTAATATTGAATTCAAATTCCATCTTCTACTGTGGCAGGATTCAAACCCAGTCCCAAGATCATTAGCTGAGTTTCTGGATTAATAGGCCAGCGATATGAAGGAAAAATATTTACTGGGTATATGACACTAGTATTCTGACACAAAAGGACTGGCAATGTTTTATTTGTGAATGTTCATTTTTGACCAAACTCCGGATAGTTGCCAGGCGACTATTTTCTAAAGACGCTGACAAGTTACACTCGAAACTCAGCATCCTGAAAACAGAAATGTCACTTACAGCATGAGCTGACAATGTGAAGTGCTGCCAAGTTTAGGATTGCGAAACAAACAAATAACAGTGACTTTCAGGAAACGTAATGTGAGCCAACACACCACAAAATTTTGCATTAAAGTTTTTAAGATGTAATTTAACAGTGAATGTCACAAATGCACCCATCGGGGGGCAGTGGGGGAGGCCACAGTGCCGGAATACAGATCTCAAAATTGCTAGAAAAAGGCACAATTTTTTAAAAAAAATGTAATCTCAAGTAGATCCTGCTGATTTCGTGGGAAACCTTCCTCAAGTTGAATAAACTATACAGTAGTGGTGTCAGTGGGAGGGAGTAGAATGAACAGTTTCTCAATGAGACAGGATATACAACAGCATTAAAGCATAGCTGGAAAGACAACCAGAGACAAAAATAAGATGAGAGGAACTGGCTGACATTTATATACACACAGATGTAGAGACAGATGTAGAATCATAGAATGTCTACAGTGCAAAAGGACACTATTTGACCCATCGATTCTGCTCCAACACTCCACCAGAGCATCCCACCAGGCCCTGTCCCCATAACCCCACAAATTTAGCCCAATCAGCCCCCTCACATCTATGGATGCCCAGGGGGAATTTAGCATGGCCAATCCACCTAACCTGCACATCCGGAAACTGGAGCACCTGGAGGAAATCCACACAGACACAGGGAGAACATGCAAATCCTACCACAATGACTCAAGGCTGGAATTGAACCCATGTCCCTGGCATTGTGAGGCAGCAGTGCTGACCACTGTGTCACCCGTACAGATAGACAGTCACATACAGTGAAATAAAATGCACAAATAATAATAGTTTGATTTGATTTATTGTTGTCACATGTATTAGCATTTAGTGAAAGGTATTGTTTCATGCGCACTGTACACAGAAAGCACACATAGATGCCTCTGTATTCTAATATTTTCTTGCCTCTATGTGGTCTATATCTCTTTATTCGCTGCCTATTTGTGTATCTACCCAGACACCTCCTGAATGTTGTTCTAGAATCTGCTTCCACCACCTCCTCCAGCAGCGCACTTCAAGCATTACTCTGTGTGAAAAACTTGCCCCTTACATCACCTTTAAACTTTCCTCTTCTCACTTTCAACCTAAGCCCCCAAGTAATTGACTCTTTGACCCTGGAAAAATGACTTTTGACTACCCATTCTTTCCAAGCCTATCATAATACTGTAAATTTCTATCAGGCACTCCCTTATTCTCCGACACTCCAATGAAAACAATCCAAGTTTACTCAACCTTTCTTCATAGCCCATATCCTTCAAACTAGGCAATTGTGGGTCAATGGGCCTGTTCTTATGCTTTACTGTTAACATAGAACATTATAGTACAAGCAAGCCCTTCAGCCCACAAGTTGCGCTGATCCCTACCCATACCTACCAGAACTATTCTGTAACTCCCAATCCCATTAAATCGCATGTACTCATCCAGAAGTCTTTTAAAAGACCCCAATGAGTTCGCCTCTACCACCACCGACAGCAGCCAATTCCACTCACTCACCACCCTCTGACTGAATAACTTATCCCTAACATCTCAGTATCTCTATACTTGCTCCCCAGCACCTTAAACCTGTGTCCTCTCGTAGCAACCATTTCAGCCCTGGGAAATAGCCTCTGAGAATCCACTCTATCTATTCCTCTCAACATTTTATAAACCTTTATCAGGTCGCCTCTCAACCTTTAGTCTCTCCAGTGAGAAGAGACCTAGCTCCCTGAACCTATCTTCATAAGGCATGCCTCCCAATCCAAGCAACATCCTTGTAAATCTCTTTTTTGAATATAGGTTCTTTGTTCTATGTTAGTGTGCTTGTGTGGTTTCATATTAAGTTCAATTTTACCATTCTATTTTTCACCTCTGTTTTCTCAGGAGATTAAGGAAATTTGGCAGTCTGCTTTGACTCTCTCAAACTTTTACAGATGCACCATAGATCCTTTTTGATTGTATCACAGTTGGTATGGCTCTTTCTCTATCCAAGATGACAAAAAATTACAAAGGGTCATGAACGAAGCCAAATTCATCACACAAACCAGCATCCAATCTATGGACTCTGCCTGCACTTCCCACTGCCTTGGAAAAGCAGCTAGCATAATCAAAGATCCCATGTGCCAGAAATACTCTTTTCCACCTTCTTCCATCAGGAAAAAATCTCTTCTGCACCCTTTCCAATACATCAATATCCTTCTGGTAGTGTGGCAACCAGAATTGTACACAATGCTCCAAATGTGGCTTAATCAATGTTTTACACAGCTGCAGCATGATTTTCCAATTCCTATACTCAACTCCCTAACTGATAAAGGCCAGCATGACATATGCTTTCTTGATCACCCTGTTCAGCTGAGTTGCCACCTTCAGGGAACTGTGGATCTGTAACTCTATATCCCTCTGTATGTTAATATTTCAAAGGGCTTTATTATTTACTGTGTACTTCCTTTCTGCAATAGACTTTCCAAATTGTATCATTTCACATTTGTCTGGGTTAAATTCCATCTGCCATCTTTTGGTCCAGATCTCCAGCCAATTTATATCCTGCTGAATGCTCTGACAATCCTCCTCACTATCTATTACTCCCCCAATTTACTAATTAGACCACCACATTTTCCTCCAAATCATTTATATATATATTATATATATATATTTATATATATAAAATATTACAAACAACAGAGGCCCCAGCATTGATCATTGTGGAACACCGCTTGTCACAGAAAAGTACTGTTCCACTGCTACTCTCTGCTTTTTATGCCCAAGTCATTTTTATATCCCTCTCACCAGCTGACCTCGAATCCCATATGACTTTGTCTTCTGTTTCAGCCTGCCGTGAGAAGCCTGACTGAAGGTTTTACTGAAGTCCATGTATGCAACATCTACTGCCCTGCCATAGTCCATATTTCTTGTCACTTCCTCAAAGCATTCAATCACGTTTGTGAGACATGACTTCCTTTTCACAAAACCATGTTGCCTATTGCTATGATTTTTATAAATGATCTGGATGAGGGTATTGAGGGATGGATCAGTAAATTTGCAGATGATACTAAAGTTGGTGGTGTGGTAGATAGTGAAGAGGGGTGTTTTAGTTTACAGAGTGACTTGGACAAGTTGCAGAGCTGGGCCGAGAGGTGGCAAATGGAGTTTAATGTGGAAAAGTGTGAGGTAATGCACTTTGGCAGGAACAATAAATGTGTAGAGTATAGGGCTAATGGTAGGGCTCTTAATAGTGTTGAGGAACAGAAGGATCTTGGTGTATGTGTCAATAGATCCCTGAAAGTAGGCAGTCAAGTGGATAAAGTTGTTAAGAAGGCTTATGGAGTCTTAGCTTTTATTGGTAGGGGGATTGAATTTAGGAGCCGCAGCATCATGTTGCAACTGTACAAAACTCTAGTGCGGCCGCACTTGGAGTATTGTGTGCAGTTCTGGTCCCCACATTATAAGAAAGATGTGGAGGCATTGGAGAGGGTACAGAGGAGGTTTACCAGGATGTTGCCTGGTATGGAGGGCAGGTCCTATGAAGAGAGGTTGAAGGATTTGAGGTTGTTTTCGTTAGAAAGGAGGCGGCTAAGAGGGGATCTTATTGAAGCATATAAGATGATTAGAGGTTTAGATAGGGTGGACAGTGATAGCCTTTTTCCTAGGATGGAGAAAGCTAGCACGAGGGGACACAGCTTTAAATTAAGGGGTATGAGTTATAGGACGGATATCAGAGGTAGGTTCTTTACTCAAAGAGTGATTAGGGAGTGGAATGCCCTGCCTGCAGCTGTTGTAGATGCGCCAAGTTTGGTGGCGTTTAAGAGGTTAGTTGATAAGTATATGGAAGAGAAGGGAATGGTTTAGTTTGGAGGGGCATTGCTTTTTATTTTGGTCGGCACAACATCGAAGGCCGAAGGGCCTGTTCTGTGCTGTATTGTTCTATGTTCTATGTTCTAATAAGCATATTCTCTTCCAGATATGAGTACATCCTGTCCCTAAGAATCTTCTCCAATAATTTCCTCTGAGATATGTAGGGAAAGAAAGGTAGAGAGAATTGGCATCTGAGAAGGATTCCCATTCCATATCAATACATGTATTTTAAAGGAAAAATATGTGTGAGCTGATCTATATAATCAGCCATTTGTGTGATATCTTTGAGGTGTGAT
Organism: Sphyrna mokarran; assembly: GCA_024679065.1. Taxonomy (NCBI): domain Eukaryota; kingdom Metazoa; phylum Chordata; class Chondrichthyes; order Carcharhiniformes; family Carcharhinidae; genus Sphyrna; species Sphyrna mokarran. The sequence continues at coordinate 684,469 of JAGIQG010000030.1, forward strand.
GGAGGTTGGATATCTTGGTTGGCTAGTTGGTTAGAGTACAGCACAAAATGATGCCAGTGGTGTAAGTTTGATCCTTGTATTGGTTATGGTAATTAATGGAAACCTGCTTCCTCATTTTGTCCCACAGTCAGGAATCGAACTCCTACCGCTGGAGTGATTTTATGATAGTTATATGTGCCCCCTCGACTATATAGAATCAATCTGTCTCCCTCCCTCTCCAATGACAATGGAACCTATGATCCATTTATGGATTCTGGCCAAATTACAGAAGGCGCAGCATAAACAAGGGTTGAACATGAGTTGGATGAAAAGTGGCAGAGCTCTCTCCAAAAGCATCAAATCAATGCAGCACAAAATAATTAATTTTGGGTTGTTTTTGCAAAGAACAGATACAAACACAATGGGCTGAATGGCCTCACTCTATGGTTCAGCAGATACCGACTTAGCAATCTGAATTTCTCCTTTACAGTTAAATAGTTCCAGGATTGGGCTGTTGTAATGTGAACTGTGAACAAGTTCTAACAAATGGATTGCACGTCATGGGTAGTGAAGATCACCACAGCCCTAAACTTTTATGCCACAGGCTTGTTCTAAGTTATCCCAGGGACGTCAGCAAAATCAGCTTAACTATGATGCACAGATGTGTAGTTTTCCTACTTGAAAGCTGGCAGAAAAACGAGGGATGTAGAATTCTTTCAAATCGCAGGATTCCCAGTGGGTGCAGACCCCATTACTGGCAACCATATGGCTATCCAAACCTCGATACAATTTCATAACCCCCAAGCTTCCCCATGGATTCTGCAACAAATAAAACAAGACACTGGCAGTAAACAGATAGCAGACACAATCCCTTCATTTTAAGGCAATCCGACATAAGATTCTTTAACAGAAATGTCAGAATGTCTTCTAGCAGACAATAATTACCCTCTTCTGAGGGAAGGTCATCAACCTGAAATGTGAACTCTGCTTCCCTCCACAGATGTTGCCACCCTGCTGAGTTTCTCCAGCATTTTCTGTTCTTATTCCAGATTCCCAGCATCCTCAGTATTTTGGTTGTGTACCACCCTCTTCACCTTTGACATATAACACCAATGAGACAAATACAAAAAGCAATTAAACAAAGATAATTAGTAGTTAATTATTCCTTATTAGCAGACTGACATATACGCCAAAGATTCAATGGTTGGTGAACGGAATAGTCTAGGCCAGAAAACATGCACCTAGGGGAGGCAATGGCCTTGTGGAATTAAAGTTTATTTGTTAGTAACAATTAAGGTTTACATTAACACTGCAGTGAAGTTACTGTGAAACTTCCCTAGTCACCACAGTCCGGCACTTGTTTGGGTCAATGCACCCTAACCAGCACATCTTTCATTATGTGAGAGGAAACCCACGCAGACGTGGGATAACATGTAAACTCCACGCAGGCAATGACTCAAGCCAGGAGTCAAACCCAGGTCTCTGATGCTGAAAAGCAACAATACTAACCACTGTGCTACCATGCCGCCATTATTATCGCTAGACTATTAGTCCAGAGACTCAGCTAATGTTCTGGACATCCAGGTTCAAATCCCACCTTGGCAGATGGTGGAATTTGAATTCAATAAAAAAAATCTGGAATGAAGAATCTACTGATGACCAATGAACCATTGTCGATTTTTGGAAAAACCCATCTGTTTCACTAATGTCCTTCAGGCAAGGAAATTTGCCGTCCTTACCTGGTCTGACCTACATATGAATCCAGAACTACAGCAATATGGTTGAATCTCAACTGCCCTTGGGCAATTAAGGGATAAGCAGTAAATACTGGCCAGCCAGTGACGCCCATGTCCCATGAATTAATAAACAAATAACCTAAAACAGTCAAAGGTCAGTACGAGAATATCTTCGAATTGTCATGTAATCAAGAAGGTATTTGGAATAATAATATTTAGGCAATAAAGAAATAAACTAACAATTACAGACTGGTGATTTTTTTTTTAATTTCCAAAACTGCGTACACTTTTTTCACCCACATGTTTTTGATTACAGCAAAACAATAAAATGCTGAAGCAAACATTTAGCTCTCAAAATAAGCTGAAGATTTGCCAGTTGACTTTTCTAACCTTAACATGCAGCTGCAACAATGATAACTCATTTTTGGATACAGCCCATTTCCAAACTCGAGAGCTGATTTTCAAAGTCATTTGTCAATAATTCTGGTTGAAATTTAAAATGAATTTGGCTGGACCAATGTTAGCAACCAATTTTAGAAGTATCTTCAACTGAAGATATTCCATTATGTCAGTGATGTTTTTTTCTCTTTGCTGGCTTTATTTGGGTTTTCTCACCTTCTTGTCCCCTTCCTGCTCTCTAACCATGGCAGCTTTCTTACCCAATCCATCACATTCAGAATCCAAAAAATGGTTCCTGTTGGATCAGAAACTCCAAGGTATGTTATGAAGCCAGACTAGACCCAGAATTTTTTCTATTTTGGCATAAACGTAAGGAAAAGGGATTTTACTCAAGTAGTAATTCCTTTGACAAACAGAGGATCTTTTCAACATAACATGCTTTATTCGTAACACAGTTTAAGTATAACACTAACAAAATAAAACAATTTAACTCTGAATCATTGAACAATTTCTAAACATGAAAAGAAACAATTCTTAACTTCTAACTTCTTTCCGGTTCCAATTAAGCAATATTTCTCTTATAGACTTGAACCCCACTTTAAAAATAGTTAGCAAATACAGGCATACTTGCTTTAACCTTTGTTAACAGTTTTGGAGCTTCCAGAGAGACTTGGGGGAAAGAAGGTGAAAGAGAACTGTTTGTAGGGTTCTATCTTAAAACAGCTTTCTCCAGCCACTGAACTCAGGAAGGTGTTTTTCTCAACTACAAATCTAATTGCTCCCATTTCTAGTATCATATGACTAGCTGACCCTGTATACGTAACTCACCTTCATTATTTTAATATAGAAAACAACCCAAGGATCTTCTATGTTAAACAAAACCTCATTAAGCCTTCAGTTAAATAAATAATTACATGGTGAAAATGAGTAATTAGCCTGCTTTCTAGCATCTGCTGTCTTCTCTCTAGATAAGCAGACTGTAAGAAAACTGTGAATCTTACAGTAGTCCTTCTCAAACATAAAATATATTAATGGCACGGTATCATCACACTAGCAAGAATTTCATATGGGTTCTTCTGCTGGAGTTGCCACAGTGGGAGACCAACATATAGCTGATTTGCATCCCGCTGGTGGGATTCAGATGATGGCCTGACCAGAATCCTCCCCCAACTCTGATGGTAATCTCTCCCTTAATGTCAGTAAAATGAAAGAGATAGTCATTGACTTCAGGAGGCATAGCAGACGACATGCCCCTGTCTACATCAATGGGGATGAAGTGGAAATGGTCGAGAGCTTCAAGTGCCTAGGTCTCCTGATCACCAATAACCTGTTCTGGTTCCTCAACGGCAACGCCATATTTACAAAAGCCCCGAATTACAGAGGCGAAGGATTCATGTTTGCCTTGCAGGAAACTCTACATTTAATCGGCAATGAGACTGAATAGCATCTAATTTACCTAGTATCAAATCTGCAGAAATACTAAAGTGAAGAAAGCCCTCCAATGCCTCTACTTTCTCAGGAAGTTAAGAAAATTTGGCATGCCTGCAATGACACTCACCAACTTCTATAGATGCACTATAGACAGTAATAAATCAAATCAAATTCTTCCTATGCAAGTGGGAAAATATGCTGGTCCAGAACATATCTGAAACAATGTGGCATGCAGAAATCAGGATTTACCTGAACAATGTCCGGGGCTGCCTGCAGTTTTCAGCTACCAGAGTCCAGCAACCCTGGACTCTGGAACAGCCTAGCAGGGGTGGGGGAATCATCAAAAGGTGGGTCTTCCAGATTCAATGTCATGAGGAGGACCTTCTTCCAGCCTCAGAATATTCCTGCAAGCCCATCTTCTTTCTCCAACAGTGGGTCACTGAAGGTGGGCACCTTTTCAATACGGCATCGGGTGTGATGGTGGGATTTCTGCTATCGTTGCTGAATATGGCACAGAACCCCCGGGACCATAATTAAGATTGGGGCCAAAAGATTGGCCCCGAAGATTGGTTAATGCAGGCTTGGAGGGCCGAACGGCCTGTTCTTGTGCTATAATTTTCTTTGCTCTTTGTTCTTTATGTGGACTAGCTTCCTGCCAGCCTCCGCAGTGGGAAACACTACCACTGGAAATTTACTGCCTCGCCTGCCACAGGACGGGCAAGGCGCAGGCAATGGGAAAGTCCACTGATCTCAGGTGGGATTTTCCAGTTTTGGGATGAGTGAGGCCATAAAATCCTGTCCTATACATTCTCACCTTGACCAAATGGGAGAATTCCACTTTGTAGAGCAGAACAATCACTATTTATTATAAAACATAAATACATGCAGATATACAAGATGGGGGCTTCTTCAGTCTAAGCCATGAACTATTTCCATTGAGACTTCTACCAGCCCACTGTTTATTTTATTTATTACTGTTACAACTAGGCTTACATTTATACTGCAATGAAGTTACTGTGAAGATCCTCTAGTCGCTACACTCTGGTGCCTGATCAGGTACACTGAGGGAGAATTTAGAGTGGCCGATATATTTTTGGCCACTCTAACCAATATATTTTTCAGACTGTGGGAGGAAACCGGAAGAAGCCTAGCAAACACAGGGAGAATATACAGACTCATCACAGACAGTGACCCAAGCTGGGAATCAGACCTGGGTCCTTGGAGCTGTGAGGCAGCAGTGCCAATCACTGTGCCACCATAACTTAATTTACAGCATTGTGTGGTGTGGTTTTTCCAGTCCATGAATGCTCTAACACTCCAATTTCCACCTTGCCACAATACTAAACCAAATTTCATAAATGTCACAAATGACATTCTTTGCAACTGTGCTAACTCTGTCTTTTATTCTTCTCAAACTTCATGCAGCCTCTTATATTGTCAAATAATTATACTCTTCCAACACCTCCTCTCCATTGTCCATTACAATTGTCCAGTTGTAGAGACAGAATCTCCAGAAATGGTTTTGCTTCTCATTGTTGAACATCTACCATGGGCGGAACATTCAATCTCATTTTTTTTATTCATTCACTGGATGTGGGTGTTGCTGACTGACCCAGCACTTATTGTCTATTCCTAATTGCCCTTGGTCTGAGCATATCACTGGGCCATTTCAGAGAACATTTAAGAGTCAATCACATTGCTGTAGATCTGGAAACACATTTAGACCATACTGGGTAAGGAAGGCAGATTTCCTTCCTTGTATCTATCTCTGCTGCGGAGAAAATGAAGAATTTAGTGCTCAGCCAAAACTCCGTTCACTGCAGAGGCACCAGAGAATCCCAACTGCACAGGAGATACCTCTGGATATTCTCAAAGATTTCTCATTGACTTCTTCCTTATTTACATTCTTGGTGACATTATCCAAAGGATGACCTGTCATTCTACTTCTCCAACTTCTCTTTTGACTCCTGAAAGTTATTGGGTTGTTATGTCACTTCCATGAGGTTTTATTGTCCCCAGCAGTGAACTGGTCAATGCTTTCTTTATGTTTCAGTTCAGAAGTAAAATAAAAGTTTATTTATTAGTCACAAGTAAGGCTTACATTAATGCTGCAATGAAGTCACTGTGAAATTTCCTTAGCTGCCAGTTTGGGTCAATGTACCTAACCAATACATCTTTCAGACTGTGGGAGGAACCTGGCGCACCTGGAGGAAACCTGCGCAGACACAGGGAGAATGTGCAGAATCTGCACAGACAGTGACCCAAGCTGGGAATTGAACCCAGGACCCTGGTGCTTGAGGCAGCAGTGCTAACCACTATGCCACTATGCCAGCCCCAGAAAACCAATGAAGTGAACAGGTGTACTCTAGTAGTACAGTAAGAAGTTTTATTTTGTTTCACAAGTGGTGCGACATAAGTAAAAATTCAATTTATGGTTTACTGCTGAAAGCAAAGTGATTCCAAACGAACATTAAATGTAGACATGAAGTTGGATTTACTTAATACAAAAAAAAGGCACCATTCAACATTAACTAATGACTCAGTACTTGTTGCACTGTTGGCTAAAGGGGAGAAATATGAAACAAAACACGATTATTGTTTCTTACTCAGTGATGGATTTGCTAAAATCAGATTAAGAACAGAAGAAAATATGCAATAAAAGGTCAGCTTCGATATGATTCAAGTTGACTGAACAAAAGAAATCTAACCGAAAGGGAATCTAGAGAGATTTTGATTCTGTTCTTAGCATGCTGGCTACTGATTCAAAAATTTGAGAATTCAAACCTCCCTCCAAGACTTGGGCACGTGATCTCAACCAATACATTTCACAGCACTGAAAGAGTGCTCCACGTGAGACATGGGATGGGATTTTCCGATCATGTTTGACCTTAAACCGGAAAATCCCTCCCAGTGGGTCTTTGCATCGTCCGTCGCCCACTCATTACGATTCCGATAGTGGCCCAAATGGGAAAATTTCCCCCAATAGTGTCAACAACAATAGTTTGCATTTGCACAGCACCTTTATTATAGTGAAACAAGCAAAGAAACATTCACCTAAGATCCCATCTGTCGGATTTGATGAGCATGAAGTTGTCACAATAATATTAGGCGAAGAGCGAGTCCCAAGTCAGCTGTGATCTCACAGAATGGTGGAACAGATTCATGGAATCCCCACTGTGTAGAAGGAGGCCATTCGGCCCATCCAGTCTGCACTGACAACAATCCCACCCAGACCCTATCACCATAACCCCGCGTGTTTGTCCTGCTAATTCCCCTGACACTAAGGGGCAATTTAGTATCGCCAATCAACATAATCTGCTCATCTTTGAACCATGGGAGGTAACTGGAGCACCCAGAGAAAACCCACGCAAACAGAGGGTAAATGTGCAGACTCCGCACAGTTTCCCAAGGCTGGGATTGAACCCAGGCCCCTGGCGCTGTGAGGCAGCAGTGCTAACCACTGTGCTACCATGCCACCCCTGGGGCTGGTGGGGGGGTGGTGGTGGTGCTCAATAGCCTACTCCAGTTCCTATATTGTTATGCAACAAGGAATTGCTCTATACCCTGGCTAACACTGAACAGTCAGGATGTAGAGATGCCAGTGTTGGATTGGGGTAAACTCAGTCAGAAGTCTCACAACACCAGGTTAAAGTACAACACGCTTATTCATAACAAAAGCCACTAGCTTTTAGAGCACTGCTGTTTTGTCAGGTAAGTGGGAGTTCTGTTCACAAATGGAGCATATAAAGACACAAACTCAATTTACAAAATGATAGTCGGAATGTGAGTCTTTGCAGGTAATCAAGTCTTAAAGGTACACACAATGTAAGTGGACAGAGAATTAAGCACAGGTTAAAGAGACATGTAATATCTCCAGCCAGGACAGTTAGTGAGACTTTGCAAACCCAGGCAAGTAGTGGGAGCTCCAGATAATGTGACATGAACCCAAGATCCCGGTTGAGGCCATCCTCATGTGTGCAGAACTTGGCTGTCAGTTTCTGCTCAGCGACTGCGTGTGTCGTGTGTCATGAAGGCCACCTTGGAGAATGCTTACCCAAAGATCAGAGGCCGAATGCCCGTGACGGCTGAAGTGTTCCTCAACAGGAAGAGAACAGTCTTGACTGGTGATTGTCGAACGGTGTTCATTCATCCGTTATCGTAGCATCTGCATGGTTTCTCCAATGTACCATGCTTTGGGACATCCTTTCCTGCAGCGTATCAGACAGACAACGTTGGCCAAGTTAGAAGAGTATGTGCCATGTATCTGGTGAGTGATGTTCCCATGTAAGATAATGGCATCCATATTGATGATCCGGCATGTCTTGCAGAGGTTGCTATGGCAGGGTTGTGTGGTGTTGTGGTCACCATTCTCCTGAAAGCTGAGGAGTTTGCTGCAGACAATAATCTAATTGAGGTTGTGCGAATTTTTGGAGGCAAGAAATGGCGGTGTGGGGATGGCCTTGGTGAGATGTTTGTTTTCATCAATGACATGTTGAAGGCTCCAGAGAAGATATCGTAGCTTCTTCCCTGGCAACTACTGGATGACGAAGGGTACTTTGTCCTCCGTGTCCCGTGTTTGCCTTATGAGGTTGGTGTGGTTTTTTGCTATGGCGCGTTGAACTGTTGATCGATGAGTCAAGCACCATATCCTTTCTGACAAGGGCATCTTTCATGTCTGGAGATGTCTGTTGCAATCCTCCTCATCTGAGCAGATCCTCTGCATACGGAGGGCTTGTCTGTAGGGGATGGCTTCTTTAATGTGTTTAGGGTTGTTGTAGATAAAGATATCCTTGAGGTGAATTGTGAATCAAAGTACAACAAGTTCATTCAAAAGCTTTTGGGAAATACACCTGGCACCTAACAGTGGTTCCCCAGGCATCTCACTGAATACAAGTTAAGAGCATATATTTATACCCCCCAGTCATGTACGCATCTTCTCATTCTCAGCAGGTTTCTAGGCTATGAGTTGTCCTCCATCGTGGGAACATTCCTGCCTCAGCATTTCTTCATGGTTATCTCAAGGCCGCAGTTGACATGTGTGATTAGCCCTTAGCTAACGTACAGACCGACAAGTTAAAATTAACGGGCCGGTATAACAATCTATGCTCACAAGTATATAACACATAATATGTATAGTATGTTGGTACATGACACATAAGCAGTATTTTTAACAAATATATACATATATTTACATATATATCTGAATATATTTACGACATGCAAGCTTCACGATGTTAGACAAAAGTCCGCAAAATTAAAGACACAACTTAACTACAAGCTGGGTCAGCTACATTTCTGAGTGGGCTTATCATAAACTTGTGTATAATAGCAAGAGCAGTGCTTGTCTCCCTGTAGTCTGGGCACACGGAAACAAAGTTACATTTATCTAAAGTATATGAAAAACTAACTGCATGTCGATATTTTTTCATTCTCCACCAAGTATTATGAAGTTCATTAGCCCATTCACTACTGCAGGTGGAAGCTGGAGAAGGGGAGCATCATGAGGTTATCCATGAGCTTGCGGTACAGTGAGGTGCTGAGGTGACTGTCCTTGATGGAAATACGCGTGTCCAAGAATCCAACTGATTCTGGAGAATAGTCCACGGTGAGTCTGATGGTGGGATGGAACTTGTTGATGTCATCACATAGTTATTTCAGTGATTGTTCACCATGAGTCCAATGTCACCCATCACACACCCGGAACACACCCATCAACTCAACAGACTGATCAAGACCTCTGACCCTGACCTTCAGAGCACTCTCCATGCTCTCATGCCATTTATTCCCCACATTGGCCATTTCTGCTGCCTCCTGAAGATACAAAAGGCAAACACACACGGCCGTCCCATTATATCGGGCAATGGAGCCTTGTGTGAGAACCTCTCCGGCTACATAGAACATAGAACATAGAACATTACAGCGCAGAACAGGCCCTTCGGCCCTCGATGTTGTGCCGACCAATTAGGAAAAAGCAATGACCCTCTAACCTAAACCATTCCCTTTTTGTCCATAAACTTATAAAACATAGAACATAGAACACTACAGCACAAACAGGCCCTTCGGCCCACAAGTTGTGCCGAACACATTAAAACCTACCCAGCCATAGACCTATCTATAACCCCCAATCCCATTGGATCCCATATACTCATCCAGAAGTCTTTTAAAAGACCCCAGCGAGTTCGCCTCGACCACCACCGACGGCAGCCGATTCCATTCACTCACCACCCTCTGAGTGAAAAACTTTCCCCTAGCATCCCTTCTGTACTTGCTTCCCTGCACCTTAAATCTGTGCCCTCTTGTCGCGACCATTTCAGCCCTGGGAAATAGTCTCTGAGAGTCCACCCTATCTATTCCTCTCAACATCTTGTAAACCTCTATCAGGTCGCCTCTCAACCTTCGTCTCTCCAGGGAGAACAGTCCCAGCTCCCTCAACCTGTCTTCATAAGGCATGCCTCCCAATCCAGGCAACATCCTTGTAAATCTCCTCTGCACCCTTTCAATAGCTTCCACGTCCTTCCTATAGTGAGGCGACCAGAACTGCGCACAGTACTCCAAGTGTGGTCTGACAAGGGTCCTATAAAGCTGCAGCATTACCTCCTGACTCCTGAACTCAATCCCTCGATGAATGAAGGCCAGTACACCGTAAGCTTTCTTAACCACATCCTCCACCTGGGAGGCCGATTTGAGAGTCTTATGGACCCGGACCCAAAGATCCCTCTGCTCTTCCACACAGCTAAGACTCCTACCTTTGATAGTGTACTCATTCATCCTGTTGGATCTGCCAAAATGGACCACAACACATTTATCCGCGTTGAAGTCCATCTGCCACTTCTCCGCCCAGTCTTGCATCCTGTCGATGTCATGCTGCAACTTCTGACATCCCTCCAGACCATCCACAACACCACCGACCTTTGTGTCATCGGCGAACTTACTCACCCATCCCTCCACTTCCTCATCCAGGTCATTTATGAAAATGACAAACAGCAAGGGTCCTAGAACAGATCCCTGGGGCACTCCACTGGTGACCGACCTCCATGCAGAAAAAGAGCCATCCACAACCACCCTCTGCCTTCTGCAGGCAAGCCAGTTCTGGATCCACAAGGCCAAAGCCCCTTGGATCCCATGCCCTCTCACCTTCTCAAGAAGTCTTGCATGTGGGACCTTGTCAAATGCCTTGCTGAAGTCCATGTACACCACGTCCACTGCTCTTCCTTCGTCAATGTGTTCAGTCACATTTTCGAAGAACTCAATTAAGCTTGTAAGGCATGACCTGCCTTTTACAAAACAATGCCGACTATTTCTAATCAACCTAAACTTTTCCAAATGCTCGTAAATCTTGTCTCTCAGAAGCCTCTCCATCAGCTTACCAACCACTGAGGTCAGACTCACCGGTCGGTAATTTCCAGGACTATCCCTGTTCCCTTTCTTGAAAATAGGGACCACATCCGCAATCCTCCAATCCTCCGGAACCTCTCCCGTCTCCATTGACGATGCAAAGATCATTGCCAGGGGCTCTGCAATGACATCCCTCACCTCCCACAATAACCTGGGGTACATCCCATCTGGTCCCAGAGACTTGTCTACCTTGATAGCATTTAAAAGTACTAACACATCCGCTTCCTTAATATCTACATACTCAATCTTTTCAGTCTGCCGCAAACTTGTAGTGCATCCTCCCAGATCACTTTCCACCGTGAATACTGAGGCAAAGTACTCATTAAGCACCTCTGCCATTTCTCCCGGTTCCATACAGACTTTTCCCCCTTCACCTTTTATAGGTCCTATCCCTTCTCTTCTCATCCTTTTACTTTTCACATATTTGTAGAAGGCCTTGGGATTCTCCTTAATCCTACCAGCCAAGGCATTCTCATGACCCCTTCTGGCTCTCCTAATTTCCTTTTTAAGCTCTCTTCTATAAGCCTTATACTTCTCTAGATCCCCAACATCTCCTAGCTCTTTGAACCTTTTATACACCTTTCTTTTCTTCCTGACTATGTTCACCACAGCCTTCGTGCACCACGGTTCCCGCGTCCTACCAAAACCTCCTTGTCTCACCGGAACGTTGTCGTGCAAAGCTCCAGACAAGCATTCCTTGAATATCTGCCACTTTCCTTCTGTGCTTTTCCCCAAGAACACCTCCTTCCAGTTTATTCGCCCCAACATCTGCCTGCTGTCTTCATATTTCCCCTTATTCCAGACAAACACCTTCCTAGCCTGCCTGATCCTATCCTTTTCCAATGCAAGGGTGAAGGAGATAGAATTATGATCTCCATCCCCAAGATGCTCTCCTACCGAGAGATCCATCACCTGTCCTGGTTCATTAGCTAGTACCAGGTCCAGTACAGCCTCTCCTCTCGTAGGCTTGTCCACGTGCTGTGTCAGGAAACCCTCCTGAACACACCTAACAAACTCCTCCCCATCCAAACCCCTTACCCTTGGGATATTCCAGTCGATGTTTGGGAAATTGAAGTCTCCCATCACAACAACTCTGTTATTTCTACATCTCTCCAGTATCTGTTTCCCTATCTGCACCTCAACTTCCCTGTCACTATTGGGCGGCCTATAGAATACACCCAGCAACGTCACCACCCTTTGCTATTCCTAACTTCCACCCACAGAGACTCCGTAGACATTCCCTCCTCGGTATCCACCTTCTCTGCAGCCATGACACTGTCCCTAATCAACAGTGCCACTCCACCACCTCTTTTGCCTCCCTCCCTGTCCTTCCTGAAGGATCTGAATCCCGGGACCTGTAGTACCCAGTCCTGTCCCTGAGACATCCAAGTCTCTCTAATGGCCACCACATCACCATCCCAAGCAGCAATCCACGCCCTAAGTTCATCCACCTTATTTACTACACTCCTGGCATTAAAATAGACGCAGCTCAGTCCCTCAGACTGGACATTTCCCTTCTCCCCCACTCGTCTAACCTGCCTCTCATCCTGCCTAGAGTCCTTCCCTACCTGGGAGCTAACTTCCTTGCTCCAGTCTCCACATCACTATTCCCTCCCCCTAACCTTTCTAGTTTAAAGTCCCCCCAGTAGCCCTAGCCAGTCTTCCCGCCAAGATATTAGTCCCCCTGGGATTCAGGTGCCACCCGTCTTTGCTGTACAGGTCACACCTGCCCCTAAAGAGGTCCCCATGATCCAGGAACCGGAATCCCTGCCCCCTGCTCCAGTCCCTCAGCCACGTATTCAACCTCCACCTCATACTATTCCTGCTCTCACTCTCCCGAGGCGCAGGCAGCAATCCTGAGATTACTACCTTCGCTTCCCTCTCTCTCAGCTGCCTACCCAGTTCCCTATAATCCCTTTTCATGTCCACTTCCCTCTTCCTGCCTATGTCAGTAGTACCTATATGTACTACAACTTCCAGTTCCTCACCCTCCCCTTTCAGGATGTCCGGGACGCGTCCAGAGACATCCTGAATCCCAGCTCCAGGGAGACATACCGCCATCCGCGACTCCTGTCTGCGTCCACAAAAACACCTGTCCGCCCCCCTCACTAGGGAGTCCCCTATAAGCACTGCCTTTTTGCTCTGTTTTTTAGGTTTTTGTTTTTGTTCAGCTCCAGGGAGCTGGCCACCGCTGCCTCCCTTGGATGAGGTGTCCCCCACAGTAGTACTCGGGCAAGAGTACTACTTATCTACTAACCTCTTAAATGCCACCAAACTTGGCGCATCTACAACTGCCGCAGGCAGGGCATTCCATACCCTAACCACCCTCTGGGTAAAGAACCTACCTCTGATATCCCTCCTATAACTACCACCCCTTAATTTAAAGCTATGTCCCCTCGTGCTAGCTTTCTCCATCCTAGGAAAAAGGCTATCACTGTCCACCCTATCTAAACCTCTAATCATCTTATATGTTTCAATAAGGTCTCCTCTTAGCCACCTCCTTTCTAACGAAAACAACCTCAAATCCCTCAGCCTCTCTTCATAAGACCTGCCCTCCATACCAAGCAACATCCTGGTAAACCTCCTCTGTACCCTCTCCAATGCCTCCACATCTTTCTTATAATGCGGGGACCAGAACTGCACACAATACTCCAAGTGCGGCCGCACTAGAGTTTTGTACAGTTGCAACATGACGTTGCGGCTCCGAAATTCAATCCCCCTACCAATAAAAGCTAAGACTCCATATGCCTTCTTAACAACCTTATCGACCTGATTGCCAACTTTCAGGGATCTATGCACATATACACCAAGATCCCTCTGTTCTTCAACACTATTAAGAGTCCTACCATTAGCCCTATACTCTACACATTTGTTATTCCTGCCAAAGTGAATTACCTCACACTTTTCCACATTAAACTCCATTTGCCACCTCTCGGCCCAGCTCTGCAACTTGTCCAAGTCTCTCTGCAAACTATAACACCCCTCTTCACTATCTACCACTCCTCCGACTTTGGTGTCATCGCAAATTTACTAATCCATCCTTCAATACCCTCATCCAGATCATTTATAAAAATTACAAACAGCAGGGGCCCCAAAACAGATCCCTGAGGTACACCACTTGTAACCGAACTCCACGATGAATAACTTCCATCAACCACCACCCTCTGTCTTCTATCTGCTAGCCAATTCCTAATCCAATTAGCTAAATCACCCTCAATCCCATACATCTGCATTTTCTGCAGAAGCCTTCCATGGGCCACCTTATCGAACGCCTTACTAAAGTCCATGTATACCACATCAACTGCCTTACCCCCATCCACCTCTTTGGTCACTTTTTCAAAAAACTCAATAAGGTTAGTAAGGCACGACCTACCCTTCACAAAACCATGCTGACTATCCCCAATCAATTCATTTCTCTCTAAATAACTATAAATCCTATCCCTAATAATTCTCTCCAATACTTTGCCCACAACAGAAGTAAGACTCACCGGCCTATAATTCCCCGGAAAGTCTCTCTTCCCCTTCTTGAACAATGGGACCACATTCGCTATCCTCCAGTCTTCCAGCACTATACCCGTAACCAACGACGACCTGAAGATCAGAGCCAGAGGCTCTGCAATCGCCTCTCTCGCCTCCCAGAGAAGCCTAGGGTAAATCCCGTCCGGCCCAGGGGACTTATCTAACTTCAAACCCTCAAGAATATCTAGCACATCCTCCTTATCTACTTCAATACTTTCCAGTTTACAACCCTGTATCCCAGTGTTCTCCACAACTACATTTACATCTCCCTGCGTGAATACCGAAGAGAAATATTTGTTCAGTGCCTCTCCAATCTCTTCAGGCTCCACGCACAACTTCCCACTGCTGTCTCTGACTGGCCCTAATCTTGCCCTAACCAATCTTCTATTCTTAACATATCTAAAGAAAGCTTTAGGATTCTCCTTGATCCTATCAGCCAAAGTCTTCTCGTGTCCCCTTTTAGCTCTCCTCAACTCACTCTTTAGCTCACTCCTGGCTAATCTATAGCTATCCAGTGCACTAACTGAGCCTTTAAGCCTCATCCTGACATAAGCCTCCTTTTTCCTTTTAACCAGCAAATTAACTTTTTTAGTACATCATGGTTCCCTTACTCAACCATTTCCCCTTGCCTGACAGGGACATACTTATCAAGGACTTGCAGTAGCTGCTCCTTGAATAAGCTCCACATTTCAGATGTTCCCAGTCCCTGTAGTTTCCTAGTCCAACCTATGCACCCTAATTCCCTCCTTATGGCCTCATAATTACCATTTCCCCAGCTTTAACTACTGCCCCCAGCGTCATGCCTATCCCTATCGAGGCTATGTTGAGGGCATCTTGAAACCCATTGTACAAAGAACCCCCAGGTTTTGTCGCGACACTACGGACTTCCTACAGAAACTCAGCATACATGGAGCAGTTGAACCAGGGACACTCCTCGTCACAATGGATGTCTCAGTGCTCTACACCGGCATCCCCCATGATGATGGCAGTGCTGCAACTGCCTCAGTACTCAACACCAACAACTACCACTTTCCAGATGCAATTTTATAACTCATCCGCTTCATCCTGGACCACAATGTCTTCACCTTCAGCAATCAGTTTTTCATCCAGATACACAGAACAGCCATGGGGACCAAATTTGCACCTCAATGTGCCAACATCTTCATGAAAAGATTCGAACAAAACCTCTTCACCACACAGGACCTTCAACCAATGCTATACACTAGACACATTGATGATATTTTCTTCCTTTGAACTTATGATGAGCAATCATTGAAACACTATATGATGACATCAATAAGTCCCATCCCATCATCAGACTCACCATGGACTATTCTCCAGAATCAGTTGCATTCTTGGACACACACATCTCTATTAAGGACGGTCACCTCAGCACCTGAGTATAAGTGTTTCAGGCATGACAGATGAGGGTCAAGAAGAGGTGGGGGAGTGACGTTGTTAGTTAGGGAGCACATCACAGCGGTGCAGAGGGAGGCTAATATAGAAGAGTTAGGAGTTGAGTTGCTGTGAGTGAAGTTGGGGAATAGGAAGGGGGCAATCACGATGCTAGGGGTGTATTATAGGCCACACAAAAGCCCGTGGGTATTTGAAGAAGGCATATGTAAAGACATTTTGGATAGGTGCAGAAAGAACAGAGTTGTTATAGTGGGAGATTTTAATCTCCCTGCGGTGGACTGGAAGGTACCTACAGCTGGTAGTTCGGACGGGGAGGAATTTGTAAAATGTGTACTGGGAGGATCATTGGAGCAGTATGTGGTTAGCTCGACTAGACAGGGGGCTATATTGGATTTAGTTCTGAGTAATGAGCCAGGGCAGGTAGCTGAGGTTGTAATAGGGGAACATGTGGCTAACAGAGACCACAATTCTGTCTACTTTAGGATACAGATGGAAAAGGATGCTTGTTGCCCTAGGGGCAGGGTGCTGAATTGGGGGAAGGCTAACTACGGTTGGATTAGGCAGGAACTTATGGAAATTGATTGGGAACGGTTGCTCGAGGGTAAATCCACGCCAGGCATTTGGGACTCTTTCAAGGGAATACTGAAAAGGTTGCAGGAAAGATATGTACCGGCTAAGAGGAAAGATGGGAAAGGTAGGGTTAGAGAGTCATGGATTACTAGGGACTGGAGAATAGCTAATGTTATACCGTTGTTTAAAAAGAGACAACCCTGGAAATTATAAGCCGGTGAGTTTGACATCAGTGGTAGGGAAGCTGTTGGAGGGGATTCTTAGACATAGGATGTATAAACACTTAGAGCGTTGCGATCTGTTTAGGGATACGCAGCATGGATTTGTTAAGGGGAGGTCGTGCCTTACAAATCTGGTAGAATTTTTTGAGGAGGTGACAAAAACGGTCGACAAAGGGCGAGCCATTGATGTCGTCTATATGGATTTCGGTAAGGCGTTTGACAAAGTCCCTCATGGGAGGTTAGTTGAAAAGGTGAAGGCTAATGGAATACAAGGACAGGTAGATAGATGGATTAGCAACTGGCTTAGTAATAGGAATGATGTAGAGTTGCTGGCGTTGGACTGGGGTAAACACAGTAAGAAGTCTGACAACATCAGGTTTAAGTCCAACAGATTTATTTGATAGTAAACTCACACAAGTTTCGAGGCTGTCCTCTTCGTCAGGTGAAAGAAGGGTCAAATAAATTGTTTGGACTTAAACCTGGTGTTGACAGACTTCTTACTTGGTAATAGGAGACAGAGAGTAGGATTGGAAGGGTGTTTTTCTAGCTGGAGGTCGGTCACTAGTGGTGTGCCGCAGGGCTCAGTACTGGGATCTCTTCTATTTGTAATATATATAAATGACTTGGAAGAGGGAGTAAGTGGAGTGATCAGCAAGTTTACAGACAATACAAAGATGGCTGGACTTGCGGATAGTGAAGAGCATTGTCAGGCGATACAGCAGGACATAGATAGGCTGGTAGCTTGGGCAGACAGATGGCAGATGGAATTCAATCCTGATAAATGCGAGATGATGCATTTCATAGAACATAGAACATAGAACATTACAGCACAGAACAGGCCCTTCGGCCTTCGATGTTGCGCCGACCAATATAAAAAGCAGTGCCCCTCCAAACTAAACCATTCCCTTCTCTTCCATATACTTATAGAACATAGAACATAGAACACTACAGCACAAACAGGCCCTTCGGCCCACAAGTTGTGCCGAACACATCAAAACCTACCCAGCCATAGACCTATCTATAACCCCCAATCCCTTTGGATCCCATATACTCATCCAGAAGTCTTTTAAAAGACCCCAGCGAGTTCGCCTCGACCACCACCGATGGCAGCCGATTCCATTCACTCACCACCCTCTGAGTGAAAAACTTTCCCCTAGCATCCCCTCTGTACTTGCTTCCCTGCATCTTAAATCTGTGCCCTCTCGTCGCGACCATTTCAGCCCTGGGAAATAGTCTCTGAGAGTCCACCCTATCTATTCCTCTCAACTAACTATAAGGAACTATCTATTCCTTATCAACTAACCTCTTAAACGCCACCAAACTTGGTGCATCTACAACTGCCGCAGGCAGGGCATTCCACTCCCTAACCACCCTTTGGGTAAAGAACCTACCTCTGATATCCGTCCTATTACTATCACCCCTTAATTTAAAGCTGTGTCCCCTTGTGCTAGCAATTTCGTGCTAGCAATTTCGGGAGAAAGAACGTAGGGGAAAGGTATATGATAAAGGGTAGACCTATTAAGAGTATAGAAACGCAGAGGGACCTGAGGATGCAGGTGAACAAGTCTCTGAAGGTGGCAGAGCAAGTGGAGAAGGTTGTGAAGAAAGCATATAGTATGCTAGCCTTTATAGGAAGGGGTATAGAGTACAAGAGCTGGCCTTTAATATTGCAGTTGTATAGAACTTTGGTTAGATCTCATTTGGAATACTGCGTCCAGTTCTGGTCGCCTTACTACTGGAAGGACGTGGAGACTCTGGAGAGAGTGCAGAGGAGGTTTACCAGGATGCTGCCTGGTATGGAAGGTCTGAGTTACGAGGAGAGGTTAGGCAAATTGGGACTGTTTTCTTTAGAAAGACGTAGACTGACAGAAGATCTCATTGAGGTGTACAAGATTATGAGGGGTATAGATAGAGTAAACAGGGTTAAACTTTTTCCTAAGTTGGAATCAAATATAACAAGGGGTCATGGGCTTAGGGTGAGGAGTAAGGTATAATTTGGATGCTAGAGGGAGTTTTTTCACATAGAGGGTTGTGGGGATATGGAATACACTGCCAAGTAGGGCAGTGGAGGCAGGCAGTCTGGAGTTATTTAAGAGATACTTAGATGGGCACATGAACGGAATGGGAATGGAGGGGTATAGAAAACTGATTTAAAATAGGGATCGTGAGCCTTGGGAGTTCCCTGGGAAGTGTGTAAATAGATGATGATATTGATGTATTTCTGTTTTATCCTACAGGTGCTTTGGTCCACCTTGTTGTCTAACAAGGGGCATACACGCGATGGGTCGTGAGAGGGCTGCTCTTGGATTTTTTTTTCCCAAGAGTATCCTAATGCTTCACGTCGTTAGTGTACGCTTGACCTGGACCATTTGTTGGGCAACACGACAGCTCAGTGACTATCGCTGTGCTGTGCAGATACATGGATTTGGGCCTGTGTCTGTGGGAGTTTGCGCATTCTCCCCATGCTTGCGTAGGTTTTCTCCGGGTGCTCCGGTTTCCTCCCACATCCCAAAGATGTGCTCTTAGACTGATTGGCAAAACAAATTCTCCCTAAGTTGTCTCGCAAATTTGGTTCCAATGCAGATTTCTATAAACATAGACAGGGATCATGGGTGGAAGTGGGAACATCGAGGTGGCAGTGTGGGCTCGTTGGGCCGAAGGGCCTATTTCCCATGCTGTTTTGTTCTTTTGTTCACCTCACTGTTCAGCAAGCCCACAGATAACCTCACGATGCTCCACTTCTCCAGCTTCCACCCTAAAGATGTTAAAGAAGCCATCCCCTATAGACAAGCCCTCTGTGAACACAGCAACTGCTCAGATGAGGAGGATTGCAACAGACAACTCTAGACACTGAAAGATGTCCTCGTAAGAACAGGATATGGGTTTGATTCATTGATTGACAATTCCAATGCACCATAGCAAAAAACCACACAGACCTCCTCAGAAGACAAACATGGGACACACTGGACAAAGTACCCTTCGTCGTCCAGTACTTCCCCGGAGGGGAGAAGGTATGACACCTTCTATAGGGCCTTCACCATGTCATTGGTGAAGACAAACACCTCGCCAAGGCCATCCCCACTTCTTGCCTCCAAACAACCGCACAACGTCAAACAGACCATTGTCTGTAACAAACTTCTCAGCCTTCAGGAGAACAGTGACCACGACACCACACAACCCTGCCTCGGCAATCTCTGCAAGATGTGCCAGATCATCAACATGGATACCATCATCTCATGTGAGAACACCATCCACCAGGTACACGGTACATAGTCTTGCAACTCAGCCAATGTTATCTACTTGATACGCTGCAGGAAAGGATGTCCCGAGGCATGGTACACTGGGGAAGACCATGCAGATGCTACAACAATGGATGAATGAACACAGCTCGACAATCACCAGGCAAGACTGTTCTCTTCCTGTTGGTGAACACTTCAGCTTTTGGCCTCTGATCTTCGGGTAAGCGTTCTCCAAGGCGGCCTTCACGACACACGACAGTGCAGAGTCGCTGAGCAGAGACTGACAGCCAAGTTCCGCACACACGAAGACGGCGTCCACCGGGATCTTGGGTTCATGTCACACTATCTGTAACCCCTATCACTTGCCTGGACGTGCAAAATTCACTAACTGTCCTGTCTGGAGACAACACACATCTTTTTAACCTGTCCTTAATGATCTCTCCACTCACATTGTCTGTACCTTTAAGACTTGATTACCTGTAAAGACTTGCATTCCAACCATTATTTTGTAAATTGAGTTTGTGTCTTTATATGCCCTGTTTGTGAACTGAAATCTCACTGACCTGATGAAGGAGCAGTGCTCCGAAAGCTAGTGGCTTATGCTACAAAATAAAGCTGTTGGACTTTAACCTGATGTTGTGAGACTTCTTACTGTGTTTAACACAGTAAGAGAGCATTTACCTCACTGTTATGTATAAAAATGGATACAGCATCTGATACACCACAATGTGCTACTGTGAAGCTCCTTATGATCTTTGTGAGAGGCGTAAATGTGAGGTGTTTTTTAAGAGGATGCAACAATGACTCATTTTAATGACGCAAATGAGTCGAGGAAACGTCCTGTAAAGGGATAGTATGTAAAATCAAAAGAAGTTCAGCAGTTCAAAAAACATTTTTCCAGGAAATAGTTATACTGTCGATGATATCTAGTCACATTTTTCCTCTTGTGTATATTCTGTGATATTCACTGTCTTAAAGAACTGAAAGATGAATTGATAAGATATGAATGCAAAAGCACAAAGTTACCAACCATCTACCTAAAATGTATGGAATATTTTTATCTGCCTTTTACAATGTTTGCAGCTTTAACACGTGACTTGTGCTACAATCTTGAAAAGAAATTCTTAGCTGGAGCACAATCGGAAGTCATCAGTTCATTGACTTAATTTGTATAAAATTAGATTCAATTAGTTTCCAAACCACATTTGAAACCAATGAGGAAGCTGGTTCATGCTGCGAAGAACGATAAGAAGGAAGAGGAAATGATGGTCAACATAGTACAGCTGACATCTTTTCAAATTATTTTTCACAGGATCAGAGTGTCATTGGCTAGGCCAGCATTTTTACTGTCCTGTCCTTAATTGCCCTTGAGAAGGCACTTAGGCTGGCACGATGGCACAGTGGTTAGCACTGCTGCCTCACAGAATCAGGGACCCAGGTTCAATTCCGGCCTCTGGTTACTCTCTGGGTGAAATTTGCATATTCCCCCCGGCCAGAATCTTTCTGCCCCACCCACCCCAGAATTGAAGCGGATGGGACTTGCAGAACGGCATTCTCCATGGGATCTTACCAGCCTCAGGGTTGGGGGAGGGGGTGTCAGTAAAATTCCAGCATCCATATCTGTGTGGATTTCCTCCAGGTGCACCACTTTCCTCCCAGACTCCAAAGATTTTTGGGTTAGGTTGATTGATGATGCTAAATTCCCCCTTAGTATCAGGGGGATTAACAAGGTAAATGCATGGGGTTATGGGGATAGGGCCTGGGTGGGATTGTTGTTGATGCAGACTCAATGGGCCGAATGACCCATAGGGATGCTATGACTCTAAGGTGAGCCTCCAGCTTCTGAAAGACAACCTGATTTTTATATAGGACTTTTAGAAAAAAAACTTTCATGTTTGCTTTTACTGAGAAGTGTCATGAGCATCTCGCCAGCCCCAAACCAAACCCAGTGAGAGTTGGATGATGGAATGTTTTAAGAGTTAACTAATGTGCTATAGACTGTTTTCCACCAGCTGTGATGCGGCAATGCCAGTGTTGGACTGGGGTAAACACAGTAAGAAGTCTCACAACAACAGGTTAATGTTCAATAGGTTTATTTAGTAGCAAACACCACTCACTTTTGGAGCGCTGTTCCTTCGTCAGGTGAGTGAGGAGTTCTGATCACAAACGGGGCATATAAAGACATATACAGTTTACAGAATACTGAGTAAAATGCGAGTCTTTACAGCTAATCAATTCTTAAAGATGTAGACAATGTGAGTGGAGATAGCATTAAGCACAGGTTAAAGAGATGTGTATTGTCTCCAGACAAGACAGTAAGTGAGATGTTGCAAACCCAGGCAAGTCATGGGGGTTACAGATAGTGTGACATGAACCCAAGATCCTGGTTGAGGCCATCCTCATGTATGTGGAACTTGGCTATCAGTTTCTGCTCAGCGACTTTGTGCTGTCGTCTGCCATGAAAGCTGCCTTGGAGAGCATTTATCTGAAGACAAGAGGTCAAATGCCCGTGACTGCTGAAGTGAACACTTCGAAGCAGTGTTCCAAAAGCTAATGCTGCGTGTTACTAAATAAACCTGTTGGACTTTAACCTAGTGTTGTGAGACTTCTTACTGTGTTCCACCAGCTGCCCAGGAACATTCATTATTTATCACACATTAGCTATTTCAGACCAGTTTTTTAAAAATCTTTAACCATAGGTTTACACACTAGGGTTTCTAGAACTTCTGGCACGTATAAGCCATCAGGTTCTCGATATTTCCATACAGTACTCATTGATTTACTGGAACATTATTGCTGTTCCCATGTGTGCTTATTCATAAAGAGATGGTCTCCAATGGTAACTGTATTTTCCTTTCAGAATTGAGCAGTATGGTGTTGAATTTCTATGGGGATAGTTTGACATGGATCTTTACAGAAGTTCCATACAATTCCTGGAGAAACTGTTGAGTGTCAGCAAGCTGCCTGGAATATGTTCATATCCTCAGTGATTCACAACTGAGAAAAGTTTCAAGAGCACTTATTTAAAATCAAAGCAGAAAATTCTGGAAGATATTCAGCAGGTCTGTTGTCAGTTTGCAGCTATTTTTGTTCCTTCTAATTAGCATGGATGAAAAGTTGTATTTAATCCTTTCTACCATAAACTGTGGCTACGTTGCAAAGGATTCAGTAGCACATTACGTCTTAGTTTCTTAGTTAGAAAGTTATTATGTTCAGGGACATGAAGAGTAGAATGGTTCCTCTCTTTTCCTGCTCCACATTTCACACTAGCTCCTTTTTTTAAAAGGGTATATTCGTCAATTCAGTGACTATTTAACTGTTTGTATGCTGTGACTATTAAACTTGCTGGCTGGATGGAGACAAGGAGATAAGAACCCAAGTAGCTCCTGCTTCTTCTGTTCTGATTGACCTGAAATAAATAATTTTCATTGGTTGACTACATTATTCTCTCCCCACTAACTGACCAGTTACTCAAATATGGTCACGGGATGTTGATTCTCAGTCCATGGTTTGGTCATGGTTAGATCAAGGGTGGATGAATTCCTTTCTCAGCCAATCTCCATTGTCCAAAGTGATTGTGTCAAATGACTTGATCCACACCTCGTGGAATATACAGGTTGCTTTGTGAACAGTTTGGTTGCCTCTGAGGTGTTTTGCAAAATCTTTACTTGTCTCATTGAGAGCAGAGGTCAGGAATGACAACTCTTGACAAACCTCAGACTTTCCATACATATGCTTCTAGGAGTGGGCAATTCAGTATTATAAGATCATCCCAGAGAGAGAATAGGAACCGGAAGAAGTCCCAGTTCGGTTAATAAGAAAGGAGCAAAGAAAGAAAAAAAGCTCCAATTAGGAAAAGAGCTTTGTTTAACAGACTTTTAAGAGAGCTCAAGGGAAGCCCTCGTAATTGAAGAGGGCTCAGAAGAAGCGAATATGCAAGAAGGTGATTGAAGGTTTGTAACGTGCTGTTGGGACAAAGCTACCCTTTTGGACAGTTTTCTGTGTGGCTAATGATCTGAAACGGTTCTTGTGAGTTAGTGCTGTGTGTCTATGCAGGAATTTAGGGGAACAAAATCTCGGGAGACAAGATTGAAGCAGTGGAAGTGAGCTGCTCTTGATGCTATCCAGGTTGGAGAGACATTTGAAGAGAATTTCAAGGATAGATCTTTGCAGGCAAAGACTGGAATCCCTCTGAGAGAAAACTACATTTCCAAGAGATTTGATTTATTATTGTCATATATATTGGGATTCAGTGAAAAGTATTTTTCCTGTGCACCATACAGACAAAACATATCATTCATGGAGTACATAGGGGAGAAGGATAGGATAGGATGCAAAATATAATGTTGCAGTTACAAATATGGTGAAAAGAAGGATCACTTTAATGTACGATATGTCCATTCAAATGTCCGATGGCAACAGCGAAGAAACAGAGAAGATGTCAGGGGTAAGTTTTTCATTCAGTGGGTGGTGAGTGAGTGGTATCGGCTGCTGTTAGTGATGGTAGAGGCAAATTCGCTGGGGTCTTTTAAGTGACTTCTGGATGAGAACTTGGGATTTAATGGTATTGAGTGTTATAGATAAGCCTGGTAGGTATGGATATGAAGGGCCTGTTTGTGCTGTAGTGTTCTATGTTCCACGTCCTATACATGATCTCAGAATTTTTTTATCATTTTCCTGAAGGAAGAAGATGGAAGGGAGCATATCTGGGGTGCGTAGGGTCCTTAATTATGCTGCTGCTTTTCCAAGACAGCGACAAATGTAAACAGAGTCAATAGATGTTGGGGGAGGGGGGGTTAGTTTGCATGATGGACTGGGGATTGGTTGATTCGCAGTGTTATTGATACCTAGATGAGTTGTTGAGAAATCCATGGACTCTGTTTTGGTCGTGTTTGGCATTTACAGTGTGTGTGACTGAAGTTTGCCTGTTAATTCACATGCACCTTATATTAACCCCAAATGTTAGTGCATAAGGTAGATGTTGCAAATTGTTTTATTTTTCTGACCCTTTTATAGTAAAGTTGATTTTTGTTTGTTCCAAGGCCATTGAATATTGTGGCTTAAACCAAAAGAGAGAATGCTGGAAAATCTCAGCAGGTCTGGCAGCATCTGTAAGGAGAGAAAAGAGCTGACATTTCGAGTCCAATTGACTCTTTGTTTAAAGCGAATCAACATTATGGCTTTATTCACTGAGCAAGTATCTTACATTTCAAACTTTATTGACATTAAATAAAATGCTATTGGTCCCTACCAGATCTTACCAACAACTTGGGGGCCTGGCTAGGGATTACAAAAGGTTATTGTTACTGATGGATTCTTTGAGACAACCTGATTCCGATTTAATGGACCCAGTCCAGAGGCTTGATCACAAAATATAATCTTAGACAAGCTTGTCCAACCTTTGTGCCTCGGGGCCACTATTCCATTTCTCCTCCCTTCAGGAGGCCAATGAGCAAATTTTGTAAAGACAAGGCTTGACACAATATTAAACAGGAAGAAACAAAACAACTTGCTGAGCAAAGATAAAACAATGTCAAAGTAATTATTTGAAATTTTTTTTAAAAAGAGTAAGTAATAAAGATGGTTGTTAAGAGCGTGAGAGGGTCAGAGTATGTATGTCCAGTTCACTCCCAGTCTCAGGGTCTTTACTCATGAACCCTCACCCACTGTGAGAGTTTGTGTTGGTGGGTGGAGGTGAGGATGCGCGAAAACACTGAGACTAAGAGAAAGCCAGACTTTCTCTCCCCTTGAACACACACTCCTCTTTGACTCTCACACAAACTCTGTCTCATACTCACTGGCTAAGAATCTCTTCAAACAGAGCTGCACAGCTAGTCAGTTCCCCAATGGCTTTACAGCCAGTCTGTTCCCCTATGGTTCCCACAGCCATCCTGTTTCCGATTGAGCCCTATAGTGAGTCTGTTTCTCTCCTTACATAAGAAATAGGAGCAGGAATAGGCCATCTAGCCCCTCGAGCCTGCCCCGCCATTCAATAAGATCATGGCTGATCTGAAGTGAATCAGTTCCACTTTCCTGCTTTCTCCCCATAATCCTTAATTCCATTGTCTATCAGAAATCTATCTACCCATGATTTAAATATATTCAACAAGGTAGCCTCCACCACTTCAATAGGCTCAGAATTCCAGAGATTCACCATCTTTTCAGTGAAAAAGTTCCTCCTCAACTTCGTTCTAAACTGCCCCCCTCCCCTTATTTTAAGGCTGTGCCTCCAGTTCTGTTTTCCTTTCTAAGTGGTAAGAATCTCTCAACCTCTACCCTATCTAGCCCCTTCATTGTCTTGTAAGTCTTTATAAAATCCCCCCTCAGCCTTCTAAACTCTAATGAGTACAGACCCAGTCTATTCAATCTCTCTTCATAAGCTAACCCCTCATCTCCAGTATCAGCCTGGTGAACCTTCTACAGCGCAAGGGACTTTGGTTCGATTCCCAGCTTGGATCACGCTGGGATCTGTTGGGTTTCCTTTGGGTGCTCTGGTTCCCTCCCACAGTGCAAAATGTGCGGGTTAGGCTGGTGCTAAATTGTCCCTTAGTGCCAAGGGACTGGCTAGGGTAAATGCATGGGGTTATGAGGATATGGCATGGGTGGGATTGTGGTCAACACAGATTCCTTCTGTAATATAGATGCTATGCTATGATTCCTGAAATCCTTTCTTCCTCCTCCCTACACTTAGTATTCACTGCTCCGCCAATCAAAGATTTTCACATTTGCTGCTGATAGGCTGCCAGATGAGCCTATCTGCAACAAGCATAGGACTGGAGTGACCTATGATTGGAGGAGTATCTCCACTTTCCTTACTGACCGATATTTTAAACATTGGTTTCAGGGGCACAGTCCAGCCTGTGAGCCATGTGTTGGACAAGCCTGGTGTGAGATAATGCTGAGGGAATGTCACACATTCCATGTTCTCACTTTGAAGAGGAGTAAAGAAAGTCTGATTTGCATTCCAGCCAACAACTACCCCTCAAACAACATCACCAAATGATAATGTTGTCATTATCACACTGTTGTTTGTGGGACCTTGCTGTGTGCAAATTGGCTGTTGTATGTCCTAGATTAGTGACTATAATTTGAACATATTTCATTGGCTGTAAAGTGCTTTGGGGATGTTGTGAAAGGTGCAAATATGATATATATTATTGATCTAGATTCAGATATCTGCGGCATAATTTCACTGTCCGCAGATGACAAGAAACTCAGCAAAGTAATATTCAATGATATAACTTGCTAAAATGGACAGTAAATTAAATTTATTGCAAAGAAATATAGAGTAATACATTTCAGCTGGGAAAATAAGGAGAGGAAATATAAATTAAATTACACAATTTTCAAAGTACCGCAGGAACAAAGGGACACGGCTTTATGTGTACATCTGTGAAGGTGATAAGACAGATTGAAATTGCTCTCATTATTCGGGTATGTTTTCTGGTTCCTTGACTTTAATGATAGAGACAGAGAATACAAAATTAAGGAAGTCATGCTGAATGTTTGAAAGTCATTTCTTAGTTTCCAGCTGGAGTATTGTCTCAACTGTTGCAACGATTCAGAATCTTACACAAGCTGCAGAAGAGATTTATTGGAATGGTTCCAGGAATGAGAGTTCGTATAATCCCTATAACACCAAAGGAGACCATTCAGCCTGCACCAACAACAATCCCATGTAGGTCTTATATCCCACAAATTTACTCTGCTCAGCCCCCTGACACTAAGGAACAATTTAACATGGCCAATCATCTAACCCATACATCTTTGGGAGGAAACAGGAACACATGGAGAAAACTCACACAGACATGGAGAGAACATGCAAACTCCACATAATTATTCGAGGTCGGAATTGAACCTGTTTTCTGGTGCTGAGAAGTGGCAGTGCTAACATCTGTGCCACTGGTTTAAAATGTGGAGGTGCTGAGGAAGGTGGGTTTGTTCCTATTACATCAGAGAATCATAGAATCTCTACAGTGTGGAGAAGCCCATGAAGTCTGTACTGATGCTCTGACGGAGTATCTTACTCAAATCCTCTTCCCCGCCTTATTCCTGTAACCCCACACATTTACACCTAACGTATTTGTATCTTTGTATCTTGGGACACTAAGGTGCAAATTAGCCTGGCCAATCTACCTAGCCTACACGTCTTCAAAGGTGAATAAGAAACAGACATGTTCAAAGTTAATGGTTTTGATAGATTAAATAAGGAAGTTTCTTTTGCAATGTTGGAAGGGTAAATACACAGATTTCAGATTAGTGGAAGGATTAACGGGGAATGAATTTAAAACAGCAATGATCTGTGGTGGTACGATAGCACAGTGATTAGCACTCCTGCTTCACAGCTCCAAGGACCTGGGTTCAATTCATGGCTTGAATCACTGCCTGTGTGGAGTTTGCACATTCTCCTTGTGTCTATGTGGATTTCCTCTGGGTGTTCCAGTTTCTTCCTACAATCCAAAGATGTGTTGGGTTTGGTTCATTGGCCATGCTAAAATTGCCCCTTAGTATCTTGCAATGTGTAGGTGAGAGGGATTAGTGGGTAAATGTGTAGAGATAAGGGTGGGGCTTGAGTGCATTGTGGTCTTGCAGACTCGATGGGCCAAATGGCCTCTTTCTGCACTGTAGTGTTTCTATGATGAAATGCATTACCTGGAAGGGTGGTTGATTCAATAATGACTCTCAAAAGGGACTAAATTAAATAACGATGGGGGAAAATTTGCAGCTCTTTAGAGAAAGAAAATTAGACTTGAGTTAAGAATAAAACAAAAACAGAATGTGCTGGAAAATCTCTGACAGCATCTGTGGAGATTTTTCTTTCATAATCCAGCATCTAAACTATGTTTCCTTTATATTCGAACTGGTTACCGGGATCCATCAAAGAGCTAGCATGGGCATAATGGGCCGAAAGATCGTGGACTCTGTCGTGTCTTCCCTATACGCAGCCTCGAGAGGGCGCTCCTGAGGACGTGACGCGCAAAACCCGCCCAACTTTCAAAACTTGCGCAACAACAGCCGCAATGCGCCTGCGCACTCCACACAGCTGGCTGCCTTCCGCAGGGGCGGGGCGAGGGGCGGGGCGGGAAGGCGATAAGAGGCAGTAGTTGCCAATTGGGTGACGTGAGGAAGGAGAGCCGCATTCCGATTAGTGAAGATGGCTGCCAATCGGATGACGTAAGGAAGGAGCTGCAGAGGCACAATAGGCTGAGGGTGCCAATCGGGTGTCGCGCTGGGCGGGAAGCCTCTATTCGATTGGCGAAGATGGATGCCAATCGGGTGACGCAAAAGGTGGAGGCGGGTGCCCACAGGACGAAGCGTTGGGCGGGGAATAGCGGCACGATTGGCTGAGGGGGCGGTCAATCAGAAGACGCAGCCGAGGTTGCGTCACCGCGCGGTGTGGCGGTTGGTGCCAGCGCGCGGTGACTCCGCCCCCTGCAGCCCAAGGCGAGAGCGAGGCTGCGGCCGGGGCGGCGGGCGGGGGAGTGCGGAGTGCAGGGGCGCTCCTTGTTGAAGCAGCCGAGTGGTAAGTGTCCTGTCACCGGCTGTTGGTAGCCGCAGTCAGCTAATGTTATCGCCTCAGTGGGGCGAGAGGGGAAACTCTGGGCAAGAAGCCTGAGGCAGGATCCCTTCCCCCTCCGGGCTGGATGTTGTGCTGAGCCGCCGACATGTCCAGTCAGGGCGCGGTGTGTGTGGGGCTGAGGGAGTCAGTCACTCAGTTGGGGAAATCCGGAGACGGCTCCCGCTTTAGGCCCCACTCTCCCCGAAAGGCTCCAACGCTGAGGCTCCTATCTCCCTTGCATAAGCAGGGCTGTCATCCTGAGCAGTATGTATGGCTCGAGACCTTCATCCATCAATAAAAGCCCTTTTACCACCAGCTCAGGGCGGGGGCGTGAATTACAGCATTTAAACTCTGTGTTGACCTTGTTATGATGAGTCCTTCAGTTGGCAGGATCATGACAAAAAACAATTGTGTAAGATTTGGATAATATTGGCAGCGAAGTGAATTGAGCTGCAGTTATGACATACAGAATGTGTGTTTATGGGTGGTATTACTAAAAGTTGGGAGGATTGGTTGTGCTAAGATGCCCCTTGGTGTCCAAAGATGTGTAGGCTAGGTGAATTATCCATGCTAAATTGCCCCATAGTGTCCAAAAATGTGTAGGTTAGGTGGATCGGCCGTGCTAAATTATTCCTTTGTGTCCAAAGGTGTATAGGTTAGATGGATTGGCCATAATAAATATGTAGGGTTAAAGGGATAGTGCAAAAGGATGGGCCTGAGTAGTGGCTCTTTTGGAAACATGGTGCAAAAATCAGTGGGCCTGAAGATCTGTGCTAAGGACTCTGAGGTGTCTGGAGAAAATGAACAGGCTGGCAGGATTTTTAAAAAAAATCCCTAAGACATGACTGTTTTCTCCACACACACTGATCATCATCTTTCTCAGTTTTTTCAGAATTAAAAATTGATCAGTAAATACTGGGATGTTAATGCTTATGGAAAGTCACCTCAGCTTTGAGGCTGCAATAAGTCCTGTTGGTTATCACTTGGAATTTGAAAAATGACAAATGAGAGACTTCAGATCTGTGTTAGGTCTTGGGATTATGTTTTCTAATTTCCGGGTACATAACAGAATGTTTTAAATTTGCCTTCTAACTCCACAGGTAAATTTTCATATATCTTGTAGGTGCTGCACAGTGGCCACCAATTGCAAGATGAAGGATGTAGATAACAGTTTATATTTCTGTACGAAAGGGAACAAGACAGTACTTCATGAAGTGGAAGAAAACTGAAATTTAAAGCTGGTGTGCTGAAAGCAGAATTGAGAGAGGTTTCAGGATTGTTTAGAAAATAAAGTGGGAGATGGTGAAATAAAGGCATTATCTTATTGGATAGAGGCTGAATAATCTGCGACTAATATAGAATAAAAATGGCAACACGCACACAACAGGAGTAGGAATTTGGGTTCTTTTTTTCCCCTATTAGTTCAGTTGCAAAAACGTAATCAAATTTGTAGGGACAGGAAGGAAATGATTGTGTCTATCATTGGTGCTTTACAATAAGCGCAAAAGTTGCATTGGGAAGTATTGGCGGTGATTGCTGATGTGTTAGGGCATGATGCGGAGGGAATTATAAAATGAAATAAAAATCTTGAAACCATTTATTAGAGCTTTATCTGTACACTAGAATTCCTACAATCTTTTCTGTCTAGTTACATATTTCATCTCCAGAAACATTCTCAATCTCTTACCTAACAATATCCAGCTGTGATCATTTCCATCCCTCTGTACCTTGAACATATTTTGTGTCAGTCCTGAATGTTGTAGGTATTGCATGAACGAAATTGTTGGCAAAATTTGGGTGATGGTTTTATAGGAGTTTGCATGGTCAAAGATGTGACTTTAAGTTTGAATCAGCTGTTATTCTTAGTGGCTGGCTAAAAAAAACTTTGGAGATGTTGGACCTTGAGGTGAGGGGCCAAAGCTGTGTTATTGGGGAAATGTGTGGAGATACTCGGGTGAACACAGTAAGAAGTCTCACAACACCAGGTTAAAATCCAACAGGTTTATTTGTAGCAAACACCACTAGCTTTCGGAACTGGCTGTTCCTTCGTCAGCACCCACAGTTTTGAAAGCTAGTGGTATTTCTACAAATAAACCTGTCGGACTTTAACCTGGTGGTGTGACTTCTTATTGGGGGGAAAACAGGGGAGGTGGCAGATTATGTGGATCCAGGAAACTCACTTTTTGATAGTGTACCCTGTTTCTGGGCTTTGAAGAAATCTGGAATAGCATCTGTGGGGATGAGTGGATTAAAGGCCATGGACAAAACTGGAACAGGTGACAATGGCTTTCTCTTCTGAAAAGAATGAATTTTATCTTGTTTGGAATTCGTTAGGATGTGTGGCAGCGTACACTTTCACGTGTATGTTGTATTCTGGAGCTATGGATAGTGATGGTAGAGGCTCCAACTTTCTTTTGAGTACATGGCTGACCAGGGATCTGACTTGCTCTGCCTGTCTGGCATTGGAATGTGAGCATATGCAACCTGTTAGGAACCTACCTTCCACGATTATCAAGTCTTGGGAGGGAAGTTGAACCGAGACTTTCTAGCTCAGAGACCATGTCACTATTCATTGTGCCACAAACTTCCTCTCATTTGCAGCAACTCCTGCCTTGGACTAACTGGAGTTGGATAGGTACAACTAAATGTCAGCCTTTGCATGAAAACTCAAGGTGACAATATTGGTGCTTGAGAAAGGCCAATTGGAGATATAATATCTTTACAACCCATAAAATGAACATGTCAATACTGTATATGTTGAAATGGAAACTGCTAGTTACATACATACACACATGCCTTCAAATGTAAATGCTTTGCTAAATTTTTCTTCATTCCTCTGCCAGCCAAATGAATGTGGTGGTGGTGAAACTTCCACTGTCAGCATGATGTGTGTAACGAGCCAAAAAATACCCCTAGAATGACATCCATTTGAGAAGCTTGTGCTTTAAGGGGTACACTGTGTCTCTAGGCATGTGAAATTTAATGTGGTTGTTTATGATATCATAACATTTCTAGACTCCAACATTAGTTGGGTTTATAATATTGTTCTTTGTTCATGTTTTTAACACTGACTTATGGCACAGTGGTTAGCTCTGCTACCACATGGCGCCAGGGGCTCTGGTTCGATTTCTGGCTTGGGTGACTGTATAAAGTTTGTATGTTCTTCATGTGCCTGTGTGGGTTTCTTCCAGGTGTGCTAGTCTCCTCCCACAGTGAAAGACGTGCTGGTTAGGTGCATTGGCCATGCTAATTTCTCTGTGTACCTGAACAGGTACTGGAATGCGACAACTAGGGGATTTTCACAGTAACTTCGTTGCAATGTTAATGTAAGACTACTTGTGACTAACAATTAATTTTTATCTTTGTCCTTAACTAATGCTCCAATAAACAAAAGGTTGCAGTACTGAAGACATACTTGTTTGACTTCAGAAGCTCATGTTACATCTCTTCTAATTAGATTAATTCCTTTGGTTACTTAGGCATGTAAAAGCTGAAAGTAGCATCCCTAAATAAACTTAATTAGAGCAGTGAAACTGTTTTGATAGCTCGAGTTCAGCTGTTCTTTACAATTGAGCCATGTGGTATAAATGCTTAGGTGTCTAGCATTAGTGATGGTATTTTTGAATGAATTGAATTGCTGCATGGTAATCTTGCTGTAATGTCATTCTAGTGCGTCACTTCATAGTGGATGGATTCAGTGCAGGTCTGTAGTAGCCTGATGTATAAATTTATATTGTTTCATCTCATCTATCTGTTAAAATTGCTTTTAAATGTTGTATTCTGTACATGGAGAAATATTTTTTCTAAAACCTAATGATGCTTGTCCATATTTATTTTTACAATGGATGTTTAAGATATGTGTTTCATGTGTGATAGGTTTTAAGTATTTGATGTATGCATTTGGGTAGTTTTAAAAAATAATTGTGGAAAAATAAATGTTCAAGATAGTCCTTGTCACTTTGTTTTTTATGTGACCAGAATGGGTTTGTATTTGCAGTGTGGAAAGCAGTGCTTGCTTTCTCTTGTTTTGAATTAGGATGTTTCAGTTGCTCCAGCTCAAGAAATTAGAGTAAGAAATGTGAGCTGCTTTTATATAGTGTTCAAATTATTGTGTTAGGTTGTGTAATCATGGGAGTAATAGGAATGAGCACTTAAAACTCTAGACACTTGAGAACGCGATTCTTGTATGTCTCATTTTATCCTTCATTGGCCTTTTGTAAATCACATGATATGTACATTTTAATATTCCTGATGGATCTTAAGCATACAGCCTTTAATTAACCTGAATGTACTTTGTACCCTGTGTTACGTTTTGTAAATCCTGGTTTGTGAAGATGCATTCATACTTCAAATGAACCAAGAGTGAATTGCTCCCAGTTACTTATTATTAATAGCTGCTCTTTCTGATCAGATGTAATATTTCAGCTTTAAATTAATATTAAGCCACATGCCAGCATTCCAGGAATTGATCCTTAATTTGCACTTATTAACCAAACTGGGCAGGAATCTGCAATTCAGGAGCACAGTCCTCAATTGTTCTGATGTATTCTTTGCAAATCATTTTGAAGCATTACTTTTTTGTGCAAATTGCTTTGCTGTGGTGGCAACATGGTGATATTGTGCGAGGATTCTTAAATTGGAGCATGTTTAAAAATCCACTTTACAATTATAGAAATGTTCTACTGCAGTGTGATCTTATCTTATAAAGCCTTTCTTTTTCTATCTTAGAAAGAAAGTAATCGCTCCACTTAATAAGTTATTGGGTAATAAAGAGGCCTGTTAATAGATTCTTGGGGTTGATAGTTTGGCTTTTCTTTTAAAATGTTGTCTTTCCTTTAATAGATACTATCTCTCAAAATATGGTTGCCAGACTTGAATAACACAATAATCTAAAAACGTAGTAATGGCTTGGATGAAATAACAATACCACTCCATGGAGTCTGTTCTTTTAAACCTCCTATTTGTTCCTATACTTCAGTTTCAGAGTTGATAACCCAGCATTTCATTTACTAATCCAAATGTAACCAAACCTTTTCTCTTTAAGAAAAAGCTCAGATTACCCTCATCATATTTAGTAATTTCTTCCACAATTTTATCACCATCTCACTTTTCAGAACAAAAGTAGTCAATGCCCTTAACTTGACACTTTGTTCAGTACCTCTTAAATTCTCTGTCAAACAAGAACTTTTTTATTCTTTTCATGGATTTAGGTATTGCTGGCTTGGCCAGCATTTATTGCCTGTCCTAAATTGCCCTTGAGAAGATGATGATGAGCCACTGCCTCGAACAACTGTAATCCATCTGGTGTAGGTTCATTCACAGTGCTGTTAGAAACATAAAAACTAGAAGCAAGAGTAGATCATTCATTTTGATCATGGCTGATCATCAATTCAATATCCTGCTTTCCCCCCCTTCATTTCCCCACCGTCCATATCCCTTGATCCCTTTAGCCCCAAGAGGTATATCTGATTTCCTCTTAAAATCAGACAACATTTGTTCTCAACTACATTCCACACATTCACCACCCTCTGAGTGAAGAAATTTCTGGTCAAGTCAATTCTCAAAGGTTTACCTCTTATCCTCAACACTGACCCTTAGTTCTGGACTCCCCCACCATTGGGAACATTCTTTCTGAATTCACCCTCTTTCACACTCAAAATTTTGTAAGTTTTTGAGATCCCTTCACTCTTCTGATCTCCAGTGAATATAATCCTAACTGACTTGGTGTCTCCTTATATGACAGACCTGCCATTTCAGGAATCAGCCTGGTAAATCTTTGCTGTACTCCTTCTATAGCAAGGACATCT
This sequence comes from Sphyrna mokarran, assembly GCA_024679065.1. NCBI lineage: Eukaryota > Metazoa > Chordata > Chondrichthyes > Carcharhiniformes > Carcharhinidae > Sphyrna > Sphyrna mokarran. The sequence goes on from JAGIQG010000030.1 coordinate 719,740, forward strand.
TTCCTCAGATAAGGACACCAAAACTGCACATAATACTCTAGGTGTGGTCTCACCAATGCTCTATACAATTGCAGCAAAACATCTCTATCCCCATACTCAAATCCTCTCACTACGAGGGCCAACGTACCCTCTTTACTGCCTGCTGTACCTATGCACTTACTTCCAGTGACTGATGTGTGAGGACATCAAGGTTTTGTTGAGTATAAATTTACACCTATTCAGGTGGTAATCTGCCTTTCTATTATTGTTGCCAAAATAGGTTTTTGACCCAGCAATGGTGGAGGAGCAGTAATATAATTAATTCCAAGTCAGAATGGTGTGTCTTGGAAGGAAACTTGTAGCTGCTGGTGTTTCCACGCATCTGCTATCTTTGTCCTTCAGGGTAGTAGAGTTGAAAGGTGCTCTCAGAGAAACCTTAATGAATTACTGCAGTGCATCTAGGGAAATGAGCTACATCATTGCTATTGTGCAGTAATGGAGGGAGTGATGACGGATGGGGTATCAGTCAAGTGGGCTACTTCTCCTAGATATATCAAGCTTTTTGAGTGTTGATGGAGCTGCATTCATCCAGGCAAGTGGAAAGTATTCTATCAGACTCCTCATTTGATAACGGTGCACTGGTTTTGTGGAGTCAGAGGGTGAGTTGCTCACTGCAAAATTCCCACCCTCTCTGCTCTTGTAACGACAGTATTTATATGGCTATCAAGTCAAATTTCTCATTCAATGTCAAGTTCAATGGTAATATCAGGATGTTAGTAATTGGAGAGATTCACTGATGGTAATGCCATTGAACGTCAAGAGAACACGATTAGATTATTTTGTATTGACAAATGTATATCGCCCAGTGCTTGTACATTGCAAAGGATATTTTTATCAGCCCAAGCCTGAATATTGTCCAGGTCTTGCTGGGCAAAACCAGTTCTGTGGAGGTTTATAAAAATTATTAGTTGTAATTTGCACCAGCTAATGTTTTTATTTTACTACCCTCCTAATTACATCCTCTTGTTTCTCACTCTTTCTATCTCTAACTTTCTTGAGTCCTCCAAATCTCCAAGAACTCTGTCCTCATCTAGACGTAACCTATTGCTTGTTGCTCTACTGCTGCTGCCTAATGCCCTGACCTTTGGAGTTCCTCCCTGAACCCCTCTATCTTTTCCTTCTGTAAGCTACTTGTTAAACGCATTACGCTTACCAAACTTTTGATCACCAATGCTAATAGTACTTTATGTAGCCCAGTATTGATGTTCCTTTGAAGCGCAGTAGGACTTTGACCATGTTATGGGTGCAATATGAATTACTTGTTTTAAGGATGAGCTGACTTTGATTTGTTTCACAACATCAAGTTAAAGTCCAACAGATTTATTTGATAGTAAACGCCACAAGCTTTCAGAACGCTATTCTTTCATCAGGTGAGTGCAGAGTTCTGATCAGAAACAGGGCATGTAAAGGCACACACAATTTACAGAATACTGATTAGAATATGAGTCTTTACAGCTAACCTGCTTTTCAAGTCTTAAAGGCGCAGACAATGAGAGTGATGATAGCATTAAGATAAGTTAAAGAGATGTGTATTGGCTCCAGACAGGACGATAAGTGAGATGTTGCAAGTTCAGGCAAGTCATGGGGGTTACAGTGTGACATGAACCCAAGATCCCATTTGAGGCTGTCCTCGTGTGCAGAACTTGGCTATCAGTTTCTGTTCAGCGACTCTGCACTATCGTGTGTTGTGAAGGCCGCCTTGGAGAACATTTACCCGAAGATCAGAGGCCAGATGCCTGTGACCACTGAAGTTCACCAGTAGAGCGGGAACAGTCTTGCCTGGTGGTTGTCGAGGGGTGCTCATTCATCCGTTGCTGTAGTGTCTGTATGGTCTCTCCAATGTACCGTGCTTCGGGGTATCCTTTCCTACAGCGTATTAGGTAGACAATGTTGGCTGAGTTGCAAGAATATGTGCCATGTACCTGGTGGATGGTGTTTTTCATGTGAGATATTAGCTTTTATTGGTAGGGGGATTGAATTTTGGAGCAGCAACGTCATGTTGCAACTGTACAAAACTCTAGTGTGGCTGCACTTGGAGTATTGTGTACAGTTCTGGTCCCCACGTTATAAGAAAGATATGGAGGCATTGGAGAGGGTACAGAGGAGGTTTACCAGGATGTTGCCTGGTATGGAGGGCAGGTCTTATGAAGAGAGGCTGAGGGATTTGAGGTTGTTTTCGTTAGAAAGGAGGCGGCTAAGAGGGGACCTAATCGAAACATATAAGATGATTAGAGGTTTAGATAGGGTGGACAGTGATAGCCTTTTTCCTAGGATGGAGAAAGCTAGCACGAGGGGACACAGCTTTAAATTAAGGGGTGGTGGTTATAGGATGGATGTCAGAGGTAGATTCTTTACCCAGAGGGTGGTAAGGGTATGGAATGCCCTGCCTGCTGCAGTTGTAGATGCGCCATGTTTGGTGGTGTTTAAGGGGTTAGTAGATAAGTTTATGGATGTAAAGGGAATGGTTTAGGTTAGAGGGTCATTGCTTTATCCTAATTGGTCGGCGCAACATCGAAGGCCGAAGGGCCTGTTCTGCGCTGTAATGTTCTATGTTCTATGATGGCATCCGTGTCGCAGGATTGTGTAGTGTTGTGGTCACTGTTCTCCTGAAAGCTGGGTAGTTTGCTGCGAACAATGGCCTGTTTGAGGTTGTGTGGTTGTTTGAAGGCAAGAGGTTTGGAGATAGAACATTACAGTGCAGAACAGGCCCTTCGGCCTTCGATGTTGCGCCGACCATTATAAAAAGCAATGACCCTCCAAACTAAACCATTCCCTTCTCTTCCATAAACTTATCAACTAACCTCTTAAATGCCACCAAACTTGGCGCATCTACAACTGCCGCAGGCAGGCATTCCACTCCCTAACCACCCTCTGGGTAAAGAACCTACCTCTGATATCCGTCCTATAACTATCACCCCTTAATTTAAAGCTGTGTCCCCTCGTGCTAGCTTTCTCCATCCTAGGAAAAAGGCTATCACTGTCCACCCTATCTAAACCTCTAATCATATATGCTTCGATAAGGTCTCCTCTTAGCCCCCTCCTTTCTAACGAAAACAACCTCAAATCCCTCAGCCTCTCTTCATAAGACCTGCCCTCCATACCAGGCAACATCCTGGTAAACCTCCTCTGTACCCTCTCCAATGCCTCCACATCTTTCTTATAATGTGGGGACCAGAACTGCACACAATACTCCAAATGCGGCCACACTAGAGTTTTGTACAGTTGCAACATGACGTTGCGGCTCCGAAATTCAATCCCCCTACTAATAAAAGCTAAGACTCCATATGCCTTCTTAACAACCTTATCGACTTGACTGCCTACTTTCAGGGATCTATGCACAAATACACCAAGATCCCTCTGTTCATCAACACTATTAAGAATCCTACCATTAGCCCTATACTCTACACATTTTTATTCCTGCCAAAGTGAATTACCTCACACTTTTCCACATTAAACTCCATTTGCCACCTCTCGGCCCAGCTCTGCAACTTGTCCAAGTCTCTCTGCAAACTATAACACCCCTCTTCACTATCTACCACTCCACCGACTTTAGTGTCATCTGCAAATTTACTAATCCATCCTTCAATACCCTCATCCAGATCATTTATAAAAATTACAAACAGCAGGGCCCAAAACAGACCCCTGAGGTACACCACTTGTAACCGAACTCCACGATGAATATCTCCCATCAACCACCACCCTCTGTCTTCTATCTGCTAGCCAATTCCTAATCCAATTAGCTAAATCACCCTCTATCCCATACATCTGCATTTTCTGCAGAAGCCTTCCATGGGCCACCTTATCAAACGCCTTACTAAAGTCCATATATACCACATCAACCGCCTTACCCCCATCCACCTCTGTCACTTTTTCAAAAAACTCAATGAGGTTAGTAAGGCACGACCTACCCTTCACAAAACCATGCTGACTATCCCCAATCAATTCATTTCTCTCTAAATAACTATAAATCCTATCCCTAATAATTCTCTCCAATACTTTGCCCACAACAGAAGTAAGACTCACTGGCCTATAATTCCCTGGAAGGTCTCTCTTCCCCTTCTTGAACAATGGGACCACATTCGCTATCCTCCAGTCTTCCGGAACCATACCCGTAACCAACGACGACCTGAAGATCAGAGCCAGAGGCTCTGCAATCGCCTCTCTTGCCTCCCAGAGAATCCTAGGGTAAATCCCGTCCGGCCCAGGGGACTTATCTAACTTCAAACCCTCAAGAATATCTAGCACATCCTCCTTATCTACTTCAATACTTTCCAGTTTACAACCCTGTATCCCAGTGTTCTCCACAACTACATTAACATCTCCCTGCATGAATACCGAAGAGAAATATTTGTTCAGTGTCTCTCCAATCTCTCTAGGCTCCGTGCACAACTTCCCACTGCTGTCTATGACTGGCCCTAATCTTGCCCTAACCAATCTTCTACTCTTAACATATCTAAAGAAAGGATTAAGGAGAATCCTAAAGCTATCAGCCAAAGTCTTCTCGTGTCCCCTCTTAGCTCTCCTCAACTCACTCTTTAGCTCCCTCCTGGCTAATCTATAGCTATCCATTGCACTAACTGAGGCTTCAAGCCTCATCCTGACATAAGCTTCCTTTTTCCTTTTAACCAGCAAATCAACTTTTTTCGTACACCAAGGTTCCCTTACTCGACCATTTCCTCCTTGCCTGACAGGGACATACTTATCAAGGACTCGCAGCAGCTGCTCCTTCAATAAGCTCCACATTTCAGATGTTCCCAGTCCCTGTAGTTTCCTAGTCCAATCTATGCACCCTAATTCTCTCCTTATGGCCTCATAATTACCCTTCCCCCAGCTATAACTACTGCCCCCAGCTTCATGCCTATCCCTATCCATCACTAAGGTGAACGTAACCGAATTGTGGTCACTATCACCAAAATGTTCACTAACTTCTAAGCCTAACACCTGGTCTGGCTCATTGGATTTGGTGCTGGGCAATGTAGCCTCACCTCTAGTTGGCCTATCTACATACTGAGTCAAAAAACCTTCCTGCACACTTTGTATGAAAACTGACCCTTCTAACGAGCTAGAGCTATAGCTATTCCAATCAATATTAGTAAAGTTAAAGTCCCCCATAACAATTACCCTATTACTTTCACTCCTGTCCAGGATTGACTTTGCAATCCTTTCCTCTACCTCTCTAGAACTTTTAGGAGGTCTATAAAAGACTCCCAACAGGGTGACCTCTCCTCTCCTGTTTCTAATCTCAGCCCATACTACCTCAACAGACAAGTCCTCATCAAACTTCTTTTCTGTCACTGTGATACAGTCTTTGACTAATAATGCCCCTCCTCCCCCCCTTCTACCTCCTTCTCTACTCCGACTAAAGCATTTGAACCCCGGAACCTGCAACATCCATTCTTGTCCCTGCTCTACCCAAGTCTCTGAAATGGCCACAACATCGAAGTTCCAGGTACTAGTCCAAGATGGCCCTGGCAAGATGTTCATCTCCATCAACGACATATTGAAGACTTGGAAGAAGATGTCATAGCTTCTTTGCTCCAGAGAAGTACTGGACGACGAAGAGTATTCAGTCCATCGTGTCCTGTGTTTGTCTTTTCAGAAGGTCGATGCTGCTTTTCACTGTGGCGCATTAGGATTGTCTGTCGATGAGTCGACTGCCGTATCCTATTCTTACAACGGCATGTTTTAGTGTCTGGAGGTGTCTGTTGTGATCCTCCTCATCTGAGCAGATGCTGTGTGTACAGAGGGCTTGTCCATAGGGGATGGCTTCTTTAACACGTTTAGGGTGGAAGGTGGAGAAGTGGAACACTGAGGTTACTGGTTTTGTAAAAGGCAGGTCATGCCTTACGAGCTTAATTGAGTTCTTCGAAAATGTGACTGAACACATCAAAGGAAGAGCAGTGGACGTGGTGTACCTGGACTTCAGCAAGGCATTTGACAAGGTCCCCCATGCAAGACTTCTTGAGAAGGTGAGAGGGCATGGGATCCAAGGGGCTTTGGCCTTGTGGATCCAGAACTGGCTTGCCTGCAGAAGGCAGAGGGTGGTTGTGGGTGGCTCTTTTTCTGCATGGAGGTCGGTCACCAGTGGAGTGCCCCAGGGATCTGTTCTAGGACTCCTGCTGTTTGTCATTTTCATAAATGACCTGGATGAGGAAGTGGAGGGATGAGTGAGTAAGTTCGCCGATGACACAAAGGTCGGTGGTGTTGTGGATGGTCTGGAGGGATGTCAAAAGTTGCAGCATGACATCGACAGGATGCAAGACTGGGCGGAGAAGTGGTAGATGGACTTCAACGCGGATAAATGTGTTGTGGTCCATTTTGGCAGATCCAACGGGATGAATGAGTACACTATCAAAGGTAGGAGTCTTAGCTGTGTGGAAGAGCAGAGGGATCTTGGGGTCCGGGTCCATAAGACTCTCAAATCGGCCTCCCAGGTGGAGGATGTGGTTAAGAAAGCTTACGGTGTACTGGCCTTCATTCATCGAGGGATTGAGTTCAGGAGTCAGGAGGTAATGCTGCAGCTTTATAGGACCCTTGTCAGACCACACTTGGAGTACTGTGTGCAGTTCTGGTCGCCTCACTGTAGGAAGGACGTGGCAGCTATTGAAAGGGTGCAGAGGAGATTTACAAGGGTGTTTCCTGGATTGGGAGACATGCCTTATGGAGATAGGTTGAGGGACCGGGACCTGGAACTGTTCTCCCTGGAGAGGCGACCTGATAGAGGTTTACAGGATGTTGAGAGGAATAGATAGGGTGGACTCTCAGAGACTATTTCCCAGGGCTGAAATGGTTGCGACGAGAGGGCACAGATTTAAGGTGAGGGGATGCTAGGGGAAAGTTTTTCACTGAGGGTGGTGAGTGAATGGAATCGGCTGCCGTCGGTGGTGGTCGAGGCAAACTTACTGGGATCTTTTAAAAGACTTCTGGATGAGTATATGGGATCCAATGGGATTGGGGGTTATAGATAGGTCTATGGCTGGGTGGGTTTTGATGTGTTCGGCACAACTTGTGAACCGAAGGGCCTGTTTGTGCTGTAGTGTTCTATGTAATCTGGGGGCCTGCAGTACAGTGAGATGCTGAGATGATCATCCTTATTAGAGATACGTGTGTCCAAGAATTCTCCGGAATCGGATGCATAGTCACGATGAGTCTGATGGTGGGATGAAACTTGTTGACATTTTCTTTGGACTCATGGTGAACAATCACTGAAACAACTATATGATGACATCAACAAGTTCCATCCCACCATCAGACTCACCGTGAACTATTCTCCAGAATCAGTTGCATTCTTGGGGACATGCCTCTCTATCAAGGATGGTCACCTCAGCACTTCACTGTACCGTAAGCCTACAGATAACCGCACAAGGCTCCACTTCTCCAGCTTCCACCCTAAACATATTAAAGCCATCCACTATGGACAAGCCCTCTGTATACACAAGATCTGCTCAGATGAGGAGGATTGTAACAGTCACCTGCAGACACTGAAAGGTGCCTACATAAGAACAGGATATGGCATTCGACTCCAAGTTGCAACGAAAAACTGCACCAACCTTAAAAGGCAAACACGGGACATGGTGAACAGAGTACCCTTTATCGTCCAGTACTTCTCTGGAGCAGAGAAGCTACGACATCTTCTTTGGAATCTTCATGTCAATGATGAAGGTGAGCATTCGCCAGGGCCATCCCCACACCTCCACTTCTTGCCTTCAAATAACTGCACAACCTCAAACAGACGGCTGTCCGTAGCAAACTACCCAGTCTTCAGGAGAACAGTGACCACAATACCACACAACCCTGCCACAGCAACCTCTGCAAGACATGCTGGATCATCGATATGGATGCATCGTTTCACATGAGAATACCATCCACCAGGTACATGGCACATGATCTTGTAATTCAGCCAATAATGTCTACCTAATACGCTGCAGGAAAGGATGTCCTGAAGCACGTTACATTGGGGAGACCATGCAGACACTACGACAATGGATGAATGAGCAGCAGTCAACAATCACCAGGCAAGAATGTTCCTGTCCTGTTGCGGAACACTTCAGCGGTCATGGGCATTTGGCCCCTGATCTTTGGGTAAACATTCTCCAAGGCGGCCTTCACTACGTACGACAGCACAGAGTCGCTGAGCATAAACTACTAGTCAAGTTCCGAGCACATGAGGACGGCCTCAACCAGGATTTTGGGTTAATGTCGCACTATTTGTAAAAAGGAACCCCCCCCCGCCCCAAGAACTTGCCTGAAGTTGTACCATTTTTTTATTTTACTTGGCAGGTGATTCCGTCCACCTTGTTGATCAACATGGGGCATACACGTCGTGGGTCATGCGAGGGCTGCTCTTGGATGCTTCAAGAGTTGCCTAGTGCTTCACATCGTTAGTGTATGCTTAAACTGGACCATCTAACAGGTGACATGACAGCTCAGTGACTATCACTGTTTGCTGTGCAGATACACAGATTTGAGCTGGTGTCTGTGGGAGTTTGCACATTCTCCACATGGTTGCGTGGGTTTTCTCTGGATGCTCTGGTTTCCTCCCACATCCCAAAAACGTGCTCTTAGGTTGATTGTAACAAATTGTCCCTAAATTAGTTCTCCCTCGATCTTCCCCAACAGGTGTAGACAAATGTCATAGGTAGAGGAGGGCACTCGTAATGTTAAAATGGAGGCGCAGGCTCGTTGGACCGAAGGTCCTGTTTCCCGTGCTGTTATTGTTCTTTGTATCTCACTTACCGTCCTGTCTGGAGACGATACACATCTCTTTAAGCTATGCTTAATGCTATCTCCGCTCACATTGCTTGTTTAAGACTTGAATAGCAGATTAGCTGTAAAGACTCACATTCTAATCAGTTTTCTGCAAACTGTGTGCCTTAACATGCTCTGTTTCTGATCAGAACTCTCCACTCACCTGACGAAGGAACAGTGTTCCAAAAGCTTGTGGCATTTAGTATCAAATAAACCTGTTGGACTTTAATCTGGTGTTGTGAGACTTCTTACTATGTTTACCCCAGTCCAACATGGGGGTCTCCACTTTTGATTTATTTGACATACATTTTCTTTTGATCTAAATCCATAAGCTTACATCAAACAATCACGTGATATTTACTAGAAAACAAACCATGCTACTTCATAAGAAAAGCTATGAATAGATTTGCCTATAAGTACTTAACTCTCTCTTTTAGTTCAAGTTTCATCTCAAAGGCTGTAACACAGCTGTAACAGTGGTAAATGGCAGAATTATATAGAGTTATTGATAACTGACCATGTTTGTTCGTCTTTCTCAAAGTTCCTGAAATATGTTTGAAGAAGGCAGTTTGCTCCAGCTGGTGTGGTTTCAAATCAAATTGTTCTATTTCTGTCCATCCAACATGATCTTTCTTTTTAACCAGGCAGGTTCTTTATCCTGTACTATTCATAAGATCAGTCTTGTGTAGCACTTAAGATATTGAATTGCATACAAAGAAGGGCGTTGGAAATTTCAGTAGACAATAGAAGGTGACGCATAAAGAGTTTTTGTTTTCATAGGGAAAGCTAGGTTAAAGGTTTTTTCTTATCCTTTCATTATGGGCATCGCTAGTATTTGTTGTCCATTTCTAAATGCTCTTAAACTGGCAGTTAAGAGTCAACCATGTTACTGTGGGTTTGACATCAGCTCAGGATGGCAGATTTTCTTCCCTGAAGGACATTAGTGTACTCTGAAATTCCATCCTTAAGTTAGACAGAGGTGGACCATGAAAGGGTATAAACAGGAAAATGTGTGACAAAGCAGAGCACAAATCAAAGTAGTGGGCAAAAGGAGTGGAAGTGTTGTGAGGAAAATGTTTTTCACTCAAAGTGGTTGGATTTTGGAACAAATCTCTTGAGAGAATGGTGGAGACAGCTTTTATTGACGTGTTCGAAAAGGAATTGGAAATTGCTATGTGAAAAGATATAACGCGCAGCATTATGGGAACAAAGGGGAGTGGGATTAGATAGAATGCTCATTCATGAGCAATTGCAGATTTGATGGGCCAAATGGCCTCCACATGCACTGTAAAGATAGAGAATTTTTAGTTTCACACATTGAGGAACTTGGAGCTAATATAGATTAGCAAAAACAGGAGTGTGGAGTGCCACTTTGCATGGCATAGGACAAGCAGCAGAGTTTAGATAATCTGAAATAGTCTAAACAGGAGGTATTAAAAGTGCTGCTGAAGGCTTTGAGCAGCTGAGTTAGGGTGGAAGTAGGTGGTCTTTTACAACGGAGAGGATCTGTAGCTCTGTTCGGTGTTGAACTGAGTGCGATGGTTTGAACCGTCAAGTTGAACATGGCCTGCGTGGTTTTGGATTTCCTAATGTTTAACTTGTAAATTGTGCTCATCATAGACTGGCTGACTGTCAAGCCATCTTACAACACTCAAGTGATGGAGGATTGGGAAATGCATGTCTGTGGTTTTGCGGTGGTTGTTTATAATCGCCCTGCCCAGTACAATTTATTGCCGGAAACAGATTTAAGCTACAGAGAATGGTAGAATAATTGCTACACAAGTGATCCTGAAGCTTGGACTAATCCACTGAGCACAAATCCCACCAGTGCAATTTGAGAATTTGAATGTTTATTATTTAAAAAAAAGTCAGATGACAACAATGCTTGATTCCAACTGATTCATCAGTACCTTGGAGAAGAATACCTACCATTGATTTGAAGTCACCTTGAGTGACTGTTAACTACTATCTTAAGTAGCTTAAGCAACTGGAGGTTCACCACCTTGGTAATTAGCATTAGGCAAGAAATGGTAGCCTTGTCAGTAATGCTTACATCCAAGGAACTTTTTTAAAGATGCAAGAACCTTCTGCTTTTATCAGGTAAAATTCAAATGAAGGTGGATGTTTCTACTGTGAATTACAGCTGTCCATTTTCCTGCGTCTATAAAATTGCAATTAATGTATTTTTTGTTGCATAAAAAAAATGCAAGGCTTCCTCTGACTCTGAGCTGTGGCATATTTTTATATTGTGCTAGTAGCAGCTGCAGCAGGAACTTGGCTGTTCTTGTCATACGCAAACTGGTGCTTCTTTGACAGGGCTCTCAAGACAATGATGTTCGAACACACTTGAAATCTCTTGTTACCTATCCTGTTTACCTTCTGCCCAGTGCAGTTTATTTTCTGAGACATGACCTTCTGCATTTTGCTATTCCTCAGGTATGGTTTAGGGAAGATTTGAGAGTAAGAGTGCTGTTTTTCAGAGGTTGTGTAGCATTGTTATTGCTGTTAATGAAATATGTATTTCCTGAAGAGAAAAAACATTTTAAGCGGACCTGATTTTGTTGTGGAAGTTGTATTTGAATGTGACACAGTATTTTTCCTTGTATCCTCAGCTATGCTATTTCGAAAGATGCCTTAGTCACTCATGGTAGTGTTATTGTTTGAGTTTTATAAGTTTTTGAGTATAAAAGGAAGGCATGAGCACTAAAGTTTTTACCATAGAAGCATAGAACAGTTACAGCATAGGTGGCGGTCATTCAGTCCATGTCAGCCCGAGGACACCTCGGTGCCCTTTCTAATCCCAGGTTGCACATCATACTTTCAGTGCTTGGCGTTAGTATCAGCTGTTAAGATTGTGCATGCCTCTTAACTTGTTTGTTATTAACAGGCATGGTCATTGTAGAGAATTTCCTCAGGTTTTTGAATCGAAGATTGGTGGCACAATGGCACAGTGGTTAGCACTGATGCCTCACAATGCAGGAACCCAGGTTCAATTCCTGGCTTGGGTCACCATCTATGTGGTATTTCCACATATCTATGTGGATTTCCACCAGGTGCTCTGGTTTCCTCCCACAGCCCAAAAATATGTGGGTTAGGTTGATTGGCTATGCTAAATTGCCCCTTAGTGTTAGTGGGATATCAGTGGCATTAGTATGGTAAATGCGTGATTATGGGGATAACTTTGGGTGGGGTTGTTGTTGGTGTGGGCTCGATGGCCAAATGGTGGCTGTTTGCACTGTAGGGGTTTTGTGAAAGTTGTGAACTGGCTGGTCACTTCAATCATCATGCAGGTTAGCTGAATATACAAAAATCAGATAATTAAATCAATAATAAGATAGACTGCTTCATGTTTTGATATACTGTTTGCAGCCTCAGGCCTTGCTTATTCTGTAAATGTTCAATTGCATTAGACATCTAGACTACCATGCTTCAGTTTCTTGGTGCTTACACAAAAAATTTAGAAAATGGTTCTTCCTAGATATGTATTCAAATGTCTGTGATGTTTCTGTAAATTTCCACTCACCTGAGACAGTAGCAGACCAGTGGGATTATAATCCTAAAGAGAGTGCCTATCCACCAGTTCTTGATTCAGTGGATTGGCATTAGTCTCTAAGTGTGACACTAATATAAAGAACAGCTGAGGTTTTGTATTATTCATGTAGTTGCTAAAATTGTCATTTTTAGTTACTGGAGAAGTAAAGATATGAACCATTCTTAGCCACTGATCTTAAGAAAACTGCCTCCAAAGATCTAGCGATCTTTGTGATGCATGTTTTCTTATTTTCCAATTTTGTTTGAAACTGATGCCAAGTCAGAGGGATCTCTGGCTTTCAAGCAAGCTAAGCAGTAAATCAATTAAAGTATTTGCACCAACAGCAAATCACAAAAACGTTGAATCCCTCTGTACTTTTAATTTAAAATTCTCAGAACAAGGCGTACAGTGCCAGGGACCCGAGTTCAATTGCAGTCTCCGGTTACTGTGTGGAGTTTGCATATTCTCCTCATGTTTGCATAGGTTTCCTCTGGGTGCTCCGGTTTCCTCCCACAGTCAAGCAGGTTAAGTTGATTGGCCATGGTAAATTGACCTTAATGTCAGGGGATTAGTAGGGTAAATAAGTGGAGTTGCAGGGATTGTACCCGGTACAGATCAATGAGCTGAGTGGTGGCCTCCTGTACTATAGGATTCTGATTCTATATGATTGCAGCACACAGGAGGCATCAGAAAAGAAGCTGTAATGGCATTAGCTTTTTTAAAGTGGAATTTCGTATATGGGAAACTTTAAAATTTGCAAATATGAAACTACTCTGTGAGGCCATTTAGCAGTAATTAAAAAACCCAGTTGCACCTCATTCAAAAGTGTAAGCTTCTCAAGGGTGTTGAAAGAGGTTAAGAACGTGGAGTACGGGGAGTGTGGGGAGGCTGAACAAACTTCCAAAGATGCATTAAATCCATGGAAGTAGCATAATTGATTTAAGTGACTAACCGTATACATGCAGACTCCAGAATTTGTTACTCTTGGGAGTAATGATGGCAAAAATCAACATTGATATTTTGATGTCCTCACCGCTGCAAAGTCTGGACTCTTAACTTGTACCTAAGAAAGGGAGCATGGGTTAAAAGTTTGTAGGAGAGTGTCAGTTATTATGTTCCCTTAAGCTACTGTTTATTTTCCTTTTAATAAACCTGTTCTGTAGTTTGTAATGTAAACTATTATCTAAAGACTTGAAGGACTTGTTTTCTGTAACAAGAATTTCTGTTTCAGACCAAGTATTGTGTATTGTGTTATTCTCTGTTTAAAGTTACCAAGGATTTGATTACAGGATTCTACTGGACTTTGGGGTTGAACACTAGAACTATTTCTATAAAACCTTAAACAGTTGTTTAAGTTCTTTGTAAAATAAAATCAAGATAAAATATGTAAATATGTTAAAATTCCGTCACTTATTCACATTTTGTGAATAATCTCTCGGGAGGAGGCTTTTTAGTTATTTTGAAGTCATTTTTAATATTACAGAAGTGCCAGATCATTTTACAGTTGAAATATTTCTTTTTCCTTTTTAGGGACGTGACAAGTTACTGAGGCATTATTTCATATTTATCTCAGCCTGGTTTCCATTGTATTATCATTATCCATAATTTTTATTTCCATTCCTTAAAGGGTACTTTCTTTGCATGATTCTTGAGCAGTGAGCAAATACATTCATATAGATATCTTCTCATGGTAGTTAGCTGTGGCAAGGATAGAAATTTGCTTCCATGCACTACAGATAGTGAACCATGTTTAAAACCTTGCATCTGTTCAGCACCTGGTTAAATCCTGCTGTCTTGTAGTAAAACGCAAAATGCATGGCATATTACAACTGAAACATTTTTCCTGTTATCTGTTTACATTAACCATTGAAGCAAATTTGAACTATTGAGAATGTGCTGTGATACTGACTGTAACAATGCAAAGTATTTAGGAAATTTCTAAAGGGACAGTAAAAAGATTTGTAAGAGGGGGAGTTTGAGAGAGGGGTCTTGTAACATGAGCTCTGATCTGGGAATGATTTGAGCACATTTCAGAATGTCAGACAGTTAGAATAACCTGAATTGCTAAAATCACTCAACTAAAATAATGTGACCATTTGGCTTGTTCAGTCTGCTCCGTCCTTCAATGAGATTGCAATTGATCTGATATGATCCTAATTGACGAGTTCCAGGAGTTGACTCTTAGAGAAGTTTATACATAGTGTCTTGCATGATATCACGAGGTATTTTCCACCCAATGACGTACTTGTTGAATTGTAATTATTGAAATGTGGCAAACAATTTATGCACAGCCACATCCAAGGCAATAATGTGATGATATGTATTTTAATTGATGCTGATTCAAGAGTGGGTATTAGCTAGCCAGCAGGATTAACTCTCTACTTTTCTTTGAAATTGACCTGTTATCTAGTTGAGACGGCATGGGACTTCAATTTAATGTCATCTTAAATGACAGTACAATATTTCCTCGGTACCACATTGGAGTGTCAGCCAGGAATTTGTGCTCAAGTCTCTGGACTGGGACTTGAACCTTCAAGCAGTAATGTGACAATGACTAAATAATGTATTTTTGTGATGTTGATTAAGAAATAAATATTGGCAAGGACACTGGGGATAATGCCCTTGCTTTTCTCTGAAATAGTGCTATGGAATCTTTTGTGCCCACCTGAGAAAACACATGGAGCCTTGGTTTAACATCTCATCTGAAAGATGACAGCTTTAACAATGCAGCAATCCCTCAATACTGCATTGGAGTGTCAATCTTAGATTGTTATACTGAAGTCCTGGAATGAGCCTTGAACCTACATCTATCTGACATGGGTGAGAATGCTACCAACTGAGCCACAGCTGACAATTGTGAAATGTTGGTGTCAACTAATGGTGTCATTTTCGGCAAATACTGGAGAAATTCAAGTTGCAGCAAATGCTATATATAATCGGTGAAATTTGATCCCTTATTTCCTGATCAAGTAGGGGACTGTGGTCTTGCATTAGAATAATGCTGTATTTCAAATGACTTTGATTATTGAATGAATAGGTTTTGTGTTATAAAGTGCATTGAAATCAAACCAAGCAGGAGCCAATTGTGGCAGCCAAAGAACTCTGCTTTAGTGTTAAAATTATTTAATGTTTTGCTTGAGAAAAGCCAACCTATTCTTCACTAAACGAGAATGACTTGTATTGATGTAACACCTTTTGAAGTAATAAAATATTCCAGGTGCATTGTTAAACAAATGTGACACTGAGCAAGTTTTTGGTTATCTTATCTTTTACCAAACTCATGTAACTTGGAAGTAGGTTTAACCATCTTAAATGGAATGTAACCTTGAGAGCTGTAGGGCAAGTATTTCAAGCCTTAGAGCCTAGGCAATGGAAGGCATGACTACCAATAATGAAATGATTTAAAATTGGAATGCTAAAATGAACCTTGCATTTCAGTTAAAATGACCATGCAACTTGTAATGAAGGGAAGAGATAACGAAGAACAAAGAACAAAACAGCATGGGGAAACAGGCCCAAAGAGCCCACGCCACCATCCCGATGTTCCCACCTCTACCTGTGATCTCTGTCTGTTGAGAGATCTATGGATTAAAAATCAAATTTGAGACAATTCAGGGAGAATTTGTTTTGCCAGTTAGCCTAAGAGCACATCTTTGGGATGTGGGAGGAAACCGGTGCCCCTGGAGAAAACCCATACAAGCACAGGGAGAATACACAAACTCCCATAGACACAGGCCCAAATCCATGTATCTGCACAACACAGCAGTAGTCACTGAGCTGTTGTGTTGCTCATCAACTGGTCCAGGTCACGCGTACACTAATGACGTGAAGCACTAGGATACTCTCAAAATCCAAGAGCAGCCCTCTCATGACCCATCACATGTATGCTCCTTGTTATACGAGGTGGATCGAAGTACCTGTAGGATAAAACAAATACATCAATATCATTGACAATTTACACACTTCCCAGGGAACTCCCAAGGTTCATGATGCCTATTTTAAATCAGTTTTCTATATCCTTCCATTCCCACTCTGTTCATGTGCCCATCTAAGTATCTCTTAAATAACTCCAGAGTGCCTGCCTCCATTACTTGGCAACATGTTCCATACTCCCACCACCCTCTGTGAAAAAACTCCTAGCATCCAAATTATACCTTGCCCCTCTCACCCTAAGCCCGTGACCCCTCATGCTATTTGAGTCCATCCTAGGAAAAAGCTTAACCCTGTTTATCTATGCCCCTCATAATCTTGTACACCTCTATTAGATCTCCTCTAAGTCTACGTCTTTCTAAGGAAAACAGCCCCAATTTGCCTAACCTCTCGTAATTCAGACCTTCCAAACCAGGCAGCATCCTGGTTAAACCCCCTCTGCACTGTCTCCAAGGTCTTCACTTCCTTTCGGTAGTAAGGCTACCAGAACTGGACACAGTATTCCAAATGAGGTCTAACCAACGTTTTATACAACTGCAACATTAAAGGCTAGCATACCATAGGCTTTCTTCACAACCTTCTCCACTTGCTCTGCCACCTTCCCAGACTTGTGCACCTGCATCCCCAGGTCCCTCTGCGTTTCTATACTCTTAATAAGTCTACCCTTTATCATTTACCTTCCCCCTACATTCTTTCTCCTGAAATGCATCACCTCGCATTCATCAGGATTGAATTCCATCTGCCCCAGCTATCTATGTCCTATGTTGAACACAAGCACGCAGAATTTCAATTCTAAACTGGACTGAAGGTTGGCTTTTGTCACGCTTGTGTTAATTTAGTCAAGCAATGTTGGCCTAGCAGTATTCAAAAATTGGCTACACAAAATGGGCTCCTCAGCCATTCTTGTATGTTCACATATTAATGCCTAGACGTGTGCAACTGCTAACCTGCTTAGCTCCCATACTGGCAACTGATATAACTATCAATGATTTTCCCATTTTGAAATCATTGGGTCCTGTGGAAGAATCTGTCCTTCAAAAGAATGTTAGCCTCTTCTGTCAGGATATATAAATTTGTGCCTTGTGTGTGACACTGATTCATACAGACCAAACTCCTGTGTCAGGTCTCTGTGCAGAGGAAAATCATGCATTGGATGTTGTGAGATGGAGGAGGGGAAGGTAAAGCGTTTGGGAAAAGAGGGGATATATTGAAGCTGCAGAAAATGTTTGTATCTCCATCTCTAATTAATCCAAGTATTCGTTGTCTGATTGTATGTTCTGAGTAGACTTGGAATCGAGATTGTTTTGCTTTTATCTGGCATCTGATCATATGTGGTAATCAGTTGGGGTGTGGCTGCAGCTGTGTGTACTGAAACCAAAGAAGGATAAACCTCTGAATAAACCATCAAGTCAACGCTTCTAAATTTTGTACTTGTTTTTCTTACATTTCTAAAAGCTGTTTTTGTTACTAAATGTGGCAATGTGTATACCGTTACTTGCATTGTGCCTCATTTCAGGTGGAATTGTGATGTGTGTAGTGCGGTCCAGAGTTCTAATAGTTTACAAGCTGGCAAAGACTCAGCAGATAGATATCATACTAAATTTTAAGTATTTTAACAAGTTTTTTTGAGCACAGTAAAAGCAAAAGATTTATGTAAAATTAGGAAAGATCCAAGTAAATATATGCTGTTTTCAGTTAATGTTGAAATATTTAAAATGCAGTATCATTTGAAGAATTTGACTTTTGTTTTGCAAACGTAGAATACTTGACGCATTTCACAATAAATGCAGCTCTAAATGCAACCTGTTATGAATGGAAAATGCACTTATACTGTGCAGGTTTTTGACAGGAACTGGCTTCAGTTTTAGGTTGATCCAATCTATATGCTGTAATTTGAATATGTGTTATAATCCAGATGGGGTGAACTCAGATTTTAAGTGCTCAGGCTGCCCAGTGGACTGCAGAAACTTTAAAAATGTTGAAGCTGATGGAAAATTGTGGTTTAATGTTCAACATTAGTTATTTTAGGTGGAGGTATAGAGTTTACTCGAATACAGGATAGCAGAGCTCAGTTTGCTTAGAGACCAAAACAGAGCAATCTGTTTCTGTACTCTGGCTTCAAACACATGTCTATTCTATGCTGTTTTATTTAATAGCTAATATTTTCATAAGGAGAAGGAACTTTTGGCTGAAAGCATTTCAAATGTCACTGAACACGTGTAAGGATCACATGTTAATACTCTGGCATGTTTTTGGTCATTTAATTAAATGCTGATTGAGATCGAGTGAAATTATTTGAAGCTGCAGAATAAAGGGGGAGAAAAGTTTGTACCTGTATACTGATTTTCACAATCTCAGCATTTCATACCACAGCATTTTATAGCCAGTGCAGTTACTGGTGCAATTTAGAAAAAATAAGTCTATTTGTATACTTCCTCCCAAAAGTACTGTGATACTGATTGTCGGCTAAGTATTGGTCAGGACTCCAGGAATAACTTACTTTCTTGTTTTCAAAACAATGCCATGGGTTTTTTATCCACCCTGGGGAAAAAAGGCATCTCATCCAAAAGACAACACTTCCAAAAGTGCAGAAATCCTTCAGTACTGCAAGGTACTCCAATCTCTGAGTTGGACTTGAAGCCATAACTTTGAACTGAGGTGTGAATGCTACCAACTGAGCCATAGTGGACTTTAGTAAGGCGTTTGATAAGGTGGCCCCTGGAAGACTTCTGCAGAAAATGCAGATGTATGGGATAGAGGGTGATTTAGCTAATTGGGTTAGGAATTGGCTAGCAGATAGAAGACAGAGGGTGGTGGTTGATGGGAGATGTTCATTGTGGAGTTCGGTGACAAGTGGTGTACCTCAGGGGTCTGTTTTGGGCCCCTGCTGTTTGTAATTTTTATAAATGATCTGGATGAGGGTATTGAAGGATGGATTAGTAAATTTGCAGATGACACTAAAGTCGGTGGAGTGGTAGATAGTGAAAAGGGGTGTTATAGTTTGCAGAGGGACTTGAACAAGTTGCAGAGCTGGGCCGAGAGGTGGCAAATGGAGTTTAATGTGGAAAAGTGTGAGGTAATGCACTATGGCAGAAATAATAAATGTGTAAAGTATAGGGCAAATGGTAGGATTCTTAGTAGTCTAGATGAACAGAGGGATCTTGGTGTGTATGTGCATAGATCCCTGAAAGTAGGCAGTCAAGTCGATAAGGTTGTTAAGAAGGCATATGGAGTCTTGTCTTTTATTGGTAGGGGGATTGAATTTCGGAGCCGCAACGTCATGTTGCAACTGTACAAAACTCTAGTGCGGCCGCACTTGGAGTATTGTGTGCAGTTCTGGTCCCCACATTATAAGAAAGATAGAACATAGAACATAGAACATTACAGCACAGAACAGGCCCTTCGGCCTTCGATGTTGTGCCGACCAAAATAAAAAGCAATGCCCCTCCAAACTAAACCATTCCCTTCTCTTCCATATACTTATCAATTAACCTCTTAAACGCCACCAAACTTGCGCATCTACAACAGCTGCAGGCAGGGCATTCCACTCCCTAATCACTCTTTGAGTAAAGAACCTACCTCTGATATCCGTCCTATAACTCATACCCCTTAATTTAAAGCTGTGTCCCCTCGTGCTAGCTTTCTCCATCCTAGGAAAAAGGCTATCACTGGCCACCCTATCTAAACCTCTAATCATCTTATATGCTTCAATAAGATCCCCTCTTAGCCGCCTCCTTTCTAACGAAAACAACCTCAAATCCTTCAACCTCTCTTCATAGACCTGCCCTCCATACCAGGCAACATCCTGGTAAACCTCCTCTGTACCCTCTCCAATGCCTCCACATCTTTCTTATGTGGGGACCAGAACTGCACACAATACTCCAAGTGCGGCCGCACTAGAGTTTTGTACAGTTGCCACATGATGCTGCGGCTCCTAAATTCAATCCCCCTACCAATAAAAGCTAAGACTCCATATGCCTTCTTAACAACTTTAGCCACTTGACTGCCTACTTTCAGGGATCTATTGACACATACACCAAGATCCTTCTGTTCCTCAACACTATTAAGAGCCCTACCATTAGCCCTATACTCTACACATTTATTGTTCCTGCCAAAGTGCATTACCTCACACTTTTCCCCATTAAACTCCATTTGCCACCTCTCGGCCCAGCTCTGCAACTTGTCCAAGTCACTCTGCAAACTAAAACACCCCTCTTCACTATCTACCACTCCACCGACTTTAGTGTCATCTGCAAATTTACTTTAAAGATGTGGAGGCTTTGGAGAGGGTACAGAGGAGGTTTACCAGGATGTTGCCTGGTATGGAGGGCAGGTCTTATGAGGAGAGGCTGAGGGATTTGAGGTTGTTTTCGTTAGAAAGGAGGAGGCTAAGAGGGGACCTGATCGAAACATATAAGATGATTATAGGTTTAGATAGGGTGGACAGTGATAGCCTTTTTCCTAGGATGGAAAAAGCTAGCACGAGGGGACACAGCTTTAAATTAAGGGGTGATAGTTATAGGACGATATCAGAGGTAGGTTCTTTACCCAAAGGGTGGTTCGGGAGTGGAATGCCCTGCCTGCAGCAGTTGTAGATGCGCCAAGTTTGGTGGCGTTTAAGAGGTTAGTTGATAAGTATATGGAAGAGAAGGGAATGGTTTAGTTTGGAGGGGCATTGCTTTTTATATTGGTCGGCGCAACATCGAAGGCCGAAGGGCCTGTTCTGTGCTGTAATGTTCTATGTTCTATAGCTGACACCTATATATATTCAGAATTAATTTATAGAAGGCATTGAAAGTTTCCCTGACTCCAAAATGTTTATCCTCCTTCTCTTCAGCTTGGAGTTTTTAGTTCAGATTTAGATGAATAGATTTGCTGAAATAAATGTTCTTGGCTGGGAGTTTTGTTACTGTGGTTTGGGTGGGTTTAAACTGGGTGGGCATGGAGATGGGAATCAAAACAGGTCAATAAGCATAGAAGCTGGTGATGAGCTTGGGGCCAGGACAAGGTTGCCTAAGAGGAAGAGCGTTCTAGGGGAGGATGACCTCAGTGGGCCTGGAGTTCTGGAGTGCATCTGCTTCAATACAAGGAGGGTAACAGGCAATTTAGACAAACTTAGAGCCTTAATGCTTGCGCAGAACTTGGATATGGTTGCAGTGATGGAGACTTGGTTAAAAGAAGGATAGGACTGGCAGCTGAATATTCTGGAGCATAAGTGTTTTAGGCAAGACAGAAAAGGGGCTAGAAGAGGTGGGAGAATAATAATACTGGTTAGGGAACATATTACAGAGGATGGACGATTCAGAAGGGTCATGTAATCAGTCACTGCAGGTGGAGCTGAGAAATAGGAAGAGCTGAGTCACTATGCTGGGGTTATACTGCCAGCCTCCCAACAGCCCATGAGAAGTTGAGAAATGGATATGTAAGGAGATTCTTGACAGGTGCAGAAAAAATAGGGTTGTTGTAGTGGGAGACTTTAATTTCCCTGGTATAGACTAGAAATCGCTTAGGGCTGGGGTCTGGACGGGGAGGAATTTAAAAAATGCATACAGGAAGGTTCTTTGGAACAATATGTTAGAGAGGGGGATATACTGGATCTAGTACTGAGGAATGAGTTTGGTCAGGTCTTCAAAGTTTCAGTAGGGCAGCATGTGGCAAATAATGACAGCAATTCTGTAAACTTTAGGATACTAATGGAAAAAGATGAATGTTGCCCTATGGGTGAGGTGCTGAATTGGGGGAAGGCTAACTACAGCCAGATTAGCCAGAATTTGGTGGCTGTTGATTGGGAGAGCCTGTTCAAGAGTAAATCCACATCTGGCATGTGGGAGTCTTTTAAAGAGCAGTTCTTAGGGCTGCAGGATATGTGAAATATAAAAAGGAAGAATAGGAAAGACAGGATTCGAGAGCAATGGATAACCAGTGAAATTGTGGTCTAATCAAAAAGAAAAAAGAGGCATATGCAAGGTCCAGGCAGCTAAAAACAGATGGAGCACTGGAGGAATACAGAGAAAGTAGAAAAGAACTCAAACAGGGAGTTAGAAAGGCAAAAAGGGGTCACAAAATGTCTTTGGCAGACAGAATTAAGGAGAATCCTAAGGCATTTTATTACATACATTAGGAACAAGAGGGTTGTCAGGGAAAGAATTGGACCTCTCGGGGACAAAGGAGGGGAATTACGCTTAAAACCCAAGGAAGTAGGTGAGATCCTAAACGAATACTTTGCATCAGTATTCACAAAGGAGAGAGACGTGTTGACAGGTAGTGTCTCAGAGGGATGAGTTGAGCTCATCAGAAAAAAATCTCAATTACAAGGGAGGAAATGTTAGGTTTTTAGAAAACATTAAGACAGACAAATCCTCGGCCTGATGGCATTTATCCTAAACTGCTCAGGGAGACGAGATGAAATTGCTGGGCCTCTGACAGAAATCTTTGTTTCTTCACTGGACACAGGTGAGATCCCAGAGGATTGGAAGATAGCAAATGAGGGTAGCAAGGATAACCTGGGTAGTTATAGACCAGTGAGTTTGACGTCCATGGTAGGGAAATTGTTGAAGATTCTTAGGATATATGCACATTTAGAACTGAATCTCATTAGCGAAAGCATGGTTTTGTAAGAGGGAGATCATGCCTCACAAATTTGGAGTTTTTTGAGGAGGTGAGTAAAACGATTGAGGGAAGCACCGTGGATGTCGTCTATATGGAATTTAGTAAAGCGTTTGACAAGATCCCTCGTGGCGGGCTAGCGCAAACAAGAAGTTTGGTTAAAAGGTTAAATCTCACTGGATGAAAGGTGACCTAGCTAGATGGGTGGAGAACTGACTTGGCCATAGAAGACAGAGGGTAGCAGTAGAGGGGCCTTTTTCCGGTTGGAGATTTGTGACTAGTGGTGTTCCACAGGGCCCTGTACTAGGACCTCTGCTGTTTGTGATATATATCGCTGGAGTTGCAGATAGTGATGAACATTGTCAGAAAATACAGCAGAAGATAGGCTGGAAAATTGAGTGGGGAAATGGCAGATGGAATTTAATCCAGAGAAAAGCGAAGTGATGCATTTCAGTAGATCTAATGTAGGGGGAAGCTATACAATAAATGGCAGAAGCATCAGGAGTATAGATACACAGAGGGACCTGGGTGTGCAAGTCCACAGATCCTCAAAAGTGGCAGCACAGGTGGAGAGGGTGGTGAAGAAGGCATATGACATGCTTGCCTTTTTTGAATGGGCATAGAGTACAAAAGTTGGCATGTGATGTTGCAGCTGTATAGAATGTTGGTTAGGCCATATTTGGAATACTGTGTCCAGTTCTGGTCACCACACTACCAGAAGGATGTGGAGGCTTTGGAGAGAGTACAGAAAAGGTTTACCAGGATATTGCCTGGTATGGAGAGTCTTAGCTATAATTAGAGATTGGATAAACTGTGGTTGTTCTCCCTGGAAAGATGGAGAATGAGGGGAGACCTAATAGAGGTGTATAAAATTATGAAGGGCATAGGTGAACAATGGGAAGCTTTTTCCTAGATCGGAGGTGACGAACACAAGGGGTTATAAGTTCAAGGTGAGGGGGGCAATGTTCAACGCAGATATCAGGGGGATGTATTTTACACAGAGGGTGGTGGGGGCCTGAAATGCACTGCCAAGTAAGGTGGTTGAGGTGGACATGCTGGGATCATTTAAGACTTAGCCACATGAACAGACTGGGAATAGAGGGATACAAATGAATGGTCAAGTCTGCGCCGTTCATGCGCCCAGCTAGGAGGGCCAAAGGGCCTGTTCCTGTGCTGTATTGTTTGTTCTTCTTTGAAAATCTGAAGCTTGTTCAGCATCATTATTGCTTAAACTTTGCCAAATAACTGCATGGTATGCAATTTAGAAGAAACTATAATTCTTCAATTTGCCATTATTTTCACTTTTAGATAAAAATTGCATGGTCTGATCCATCTATGTATACAATTATACTGGTGAATTGTGTGCAAAGGCATTTGCATTAGAATGGACATTGAGTGTGACTCATTTCAGAGCTATTGAGCTATTGATCGTCTACGTTATCTTCATGGTGCAACCCATGACGGGAATCTGATTCTACAGTAGAAATTAGGAAAAATACAAAATATTACACTAGTTTAGTCAATGAAAGAAAAGGTGAACTGATTTGTGCAATACATTTAATTTTTATAACTAATCAAATTAGATTACAAAGTTGAAAACTGGCTTCAAAAGTGCAGAAGAGAGACCAAACTTGCACATTAAAATTTATACACATTGTGACTTAATTTGCTTGCTACCAATGCTGCTTTCGTGTTATTTAGTCCTGTAGGATTCAGATGCTCAGTTTGTATAAATTCCACATATGTATGTTCTAATGGAAAAAATTATATTGTTGGGTTAAATATTAAAATAACATGGAATGCTCTATATATAGTGCAAAACACAGAAATATTGCTACTCGTGTTAGAAGTAATCCAGTAAAATAAATTGCCATTAATACTAAGTTTTATATCCAAGTCTAATAATTTAAAAACAGAATCTAGTATAATTGCCCCTGCACACCCCATCCAAGTTTTCTTGAAGGGCAACGTTTACAGGCGGTGCTATATTGGTATTGCAAAGAAATTTCTTTAATAACATGAATCCAAATTCCA
The DNA here is from genome assembly GCA_024679065.1 of Sphyrna mokarran. Lineage (NCBI taxonomy): Eukaryota > Metazoa > Chordata > Chondrichthyes > Carcharhiniformes > Carcharhinidae > Sphyrna > Sphyrna mokarran. Next base: position 744,629 of record JAGIQG010000030.1, read on the forward strand.
GACCTTTTGAATTTGATCATGGCACTTTTGCAACCTCAGATTCAATATTTATAGTTTCTGAAGTTTTTTTGTTCATTAGTGCTTCAAACTATAATGCAAAACACATCACTTGTTCATAAGACTGGAGTGCATTGTGAGAATAGTTTATCAAACATCTACAACATAATCAGTGCAGTTTTAAAATTAACTTAATATTTGAGTACATACACAAAACCATCTATATTTCATGGTGCTGACAAATTATTAGTGTGATGACTGTAAATTGTGTCCAATGGCTCAGTTTACTTTGTTACAATTTTTGTTTCCCAGCATGGCTAGAGCACTCGGTGACGAGTGGTGTGCCTCAGGGGTCTGTTTTGGGGCCCCTGCTGTTTGTAATTTTTATAAATGATCTGGATGAGGGTATTGAGGGATGGATCAGTAAATTTGCAGATGACACTAAAGTCGGTGGAGTGGTAGATAGTGAAGAGGGGTGTTATAGTTTACAGAGTGACTTGGACAAGTTGCAGAGCTGGGCCGAGAGGTGGCAAATGGAGTTTAATGTGGAAAGTGTGAGGTAATGCACTTTGGCAGGAACAATAAATGTGTAGAGTATAGGGCTAATGGTAGGGCTCTTAATAGTGTTGAGGAACAGAAGGATCTTGGTGTATGTGTCAATAGATCCCTGAAAGTAGGCAGTCAAGTGGATAAAGTTGTTAAGAAGGCTTATGGAGTCTTAGCTTTTATTGGTAGGGGGATTGAATTTAGGAGCCGCAGCATCATGTTGCAGCTGTACATAACTCTAGTGCGGCCGCACTTGGAGTATTGTGTGCAGTTCTGGTCGCCACATTATAAGAAAGATGTGGAGGCATTGGAGAGGGTACAGAGGAGGTTTACCAGGATGTTGCCTGGTATGGAGGGCAGGTCCTATGAAGAGAGGTTGAAGGATTTGAGGTTGTTTTCGTTAGAAAGGAGGCGGCTAAGAGGGGATCTTATTGAAGCATATAAGATGATTAGAGGTTTAGATAGGTGGACAGTGATAGCCTTTTTCCTAGGATGGAGAAAGCTAGCACGAGGGGACACAGCTTTAAATTAAGGGGTATGAGTTATAGGACGGATATCAGAGGTAGGTTCTTTACTCAAAGAGTGATTAGGGAGTGGAATGCCCTGCCTGCAGCTGTTGTAGATGCGCCAAGTTTGGTGGCGTTTAAGAGGTTAGTTGATAAGTATATGGATGAGAAGGGAATGGTTTAGTTAGGAGGGGCATTGCTTTTTATTTTGGTCGGCACAACATCGAAGGCCGAAGGGCCTGTTCTGTGCTGTATTGTTCTATGTTCTATGTTCAGTTAGCTGGAAACTCTGAATTGCAAATGCAATGACTTTCTGCCAGTACAAAAACTGAAATCGTATTGCAAACATGTGGAATCTAGTACTTACAGCTTCTGTTGTACGTTTCTTATTCCCTATTAACATAATCTGAATAAATATCACAATTGTTGATCGCTGAAAACAATCTTTTGAGAAGGGCAGTGATTTGATCAGTTAATTTTTAGTTTTGAAATTAAACTTCTGATAAGCAAAAGACTGTTATTTAACTTCAGACCATCAAATTTTCTTCTGTGTAAACAAATTTTGGGTGGGACTGTTAGATAATGTTTCTAGCTGGGAACAAACTGCCACTTGGAACCTGGTGCATGCAATTCCAATTTTTTTGTTTGTTTCTATGCTTTCTTTAGCTGTAACATCTGTTCAACTGAACATTTCCAGAAATCTGAGCTTTCTGCTATCAAACTGCTCATGTCTGCTGAGTATAAGACATTGCATTCTATCTACTATTGCCAATTCTCTGATCCTTGAGGTTTTTAAGTGGCGAAAGATAATGGTTTTAGTTCACATTATTTATTGAGTTTGGTTATTCCTCATAATATCCGTTTTATAGCTGGTATGTAATTGTTTATTTTTGCTTATTGGCATCAAGTCAAACTGTATGGCGAAATCTAATTTGCAGTCTCACTTGGAAAGCTGATGCATTCACAGTAACTAAATGGATGCGTACTTAAATCAGGAACACCGAACGTTTTGAAGCCTCGTGCCAAAACAGGGAGAGAACTGTATGATTCTCAGAAATGCAAACTCCTGTTATACAAGGTTAAATCCTGAGGCACAGAAATCAAGACTCTCTCTCTTTCTCTCTTCTCCTGCCCCCCTCCACCGCCACCATGCATGCACGCACCAAAAAATGCAAGTTCTGCAAACGTAGCATATGATGCAAGTCTGCCAGTAGACAAAAAAGTACCCCCTTCCTTCACTGCTTGAAAATTTGAAGGACTGCAGCTATGTAGATATGCAATTGGAAGGACTTGCTTAAGGTGAGAACAAGGGGAAAGATTGCTTTGTGCCCAAATCTGATCCAAAAACCATCTGGATGTCTCTCTAATCTGTATATTGACCAGTATGTACTATATATACTATTAAACATTGTATTGTGTAGGTGTTAATAAAATTGACCTATATTGTAAGTTCCTTTCCTGTTCTTTCTCAACGTACCATGCCAATTGCTGTTTTAGGGTATGTTAGCGTTTAAATGGATTTATTCTGCATATACCACTTACTGCTTAACCTTGTATGCTTCATGATTTAGGAGTTGGGTTCTTTACTTTATCTACTTACAGTGCCTCAAGCTTTTATGTGGTAAACATGCCCTACTGTAATCTTGTACAATATTTAACTTGATCATTAACCTTTAAAGCTAAATCCTACCATTGTGTTGCTAGTTGGTAATGGGAAGTAATGTAAGGATACGTCACTTGCAACTGGTTGACCTCCAGTATTTGCTGGTTTTCAAATAATTTAAGCTTTATAAGAAGTGATGGAATGTTTGATGCCTTATGGACCATGTGAATCTAGTTTCAATTGTGTAACTTGTATAGTTCCATTAAATTAAGGGAAGTAGTGAAGCTCTTCCAATTCAATCAGTTTGGAGTGCCTCTATTTGCTAAGGAAACAGAATCAGAATTGTTTTACATCTGGACTAAAGGTTGAGAAGCATTTATTAAGGGCTGACATGGTGGCACAATGGTTAGCACAGCTTCCTCAACTCCGGGGACCTGGGCTCAATTCTGACCTCAGGTTACTATCTATATGGACTTTGCACATTCTTCCTGTGTCTGCGTGGGTTTCCTCCAGATGCTATGGTTTCTTCCCACATTCCAAGCATGTGTGGTCTTGATGGATTGGCCTTGCTAAATTGTGGGCAGAATAGATATGAGGTTGGGTGGGATTGTTGTCGATGCAGGCTCAAAGGGACAAATGGCCTCTTTCTGCACAGTAGGGATTCTATGAAACGATGCCTATAGTAAATTAATATAAATGTGATGCTGGTGAGCTTATGTTGGTTGGCTACTGAGTTGAGTCCAATGTCTGACATGACTCGTAGATTAGTTGTTAGATAAATACTTGAAGGAGAAAAGGTTTGCAGGTTGGAGAGCAAGAGAACTGATTTAATTGGATGACTATTTCGAAGAGCCATACGCCATGGAATGAATAATAGACATTGATTCGACAGATGAATTCAAATAGTTATTTAGTTCATTGTCTTTCTCCCAAGTCAGCACAATACCTTGCTATCCACTGCATTCCCAGGGAGTTCTTGCTGCTCTTCAACACAAACTCATTAGTCAAATTGTTTCATATATCTTCATATAATGTACTATGACATTCTGGCATTGGTCAATAGAGTAACATCAGTAATTAATTGTTATCGCATCTATATAAAGCATAAGTATCCTTGTCTATTTATTGCTCTATGTGCAGTATGTGTATGTTTAAATTATTTTCTAAATGTAACGTCGGACTCAAGTTTGGAGCACAGAACAAAAAACAAGTAGATAAGAAACAAATCCTCAAATTCCAAAACATGCTGGAGATTGGTGAGACTCTCAACAAAGTAGATTCAGAAAATTAGCTTTACAGTATCTGGAATTTTGAGGGGGAGGGGAGAAATAATAGTAGGAGGGATTTTTATTTGAAGGGTGAAAAGCTGCAGCATACTATGGTGCAAAGGGACCTGGGGGTCCTTGTGCATGAATCGCAAAAACTCAATCTGCAGGTGCAGCAAGTGATCAAGAAGGCGAATGGAATGTTGGCCTTTGTAGTGAGGGGGGATAGAAATATAAAAACAAGGAGGTCTTGCTGCAGCTGTACAGGGCACAGTTGAGGCAACAACTGGAATACCGTGTGCAGCTTTTGTCGCCACATTTGCAAAAGGATATATTGGCCTTGGAGGGAGTGCAGAGAAGGTTCACTAGGCTAATACTGGAGATGAGGGGGTTAGCCTATGAGGAGAGATGGAATAGACTGGGTCTGTACTCATTGGAGTTTAGAAGGCTGAGGGGGGATCTTGTAGAGCTTATGTAGAGACATATAATAAAGGGACTAGATAGGATAGAGGTAGAGAGATTCTTCCTGCTTAGGATAGCAGAACTAGAGGGCACAGCCTCAAAATAAGGGAGGAACAGTTTAGGAGGAACTTCTTTACTCAAAAGGGTGATGAGTGTCCAGAATTCTCCGCCCATTGAAGTGGTGGAGGCCATCTCACTGAATATATTCAAAGTCACGGGTAGATAGATTTCTGATAGACAACGGAATTAAGGGTTATAGGAGAAAGCGGGAAAGTGGAACTGATCCACGTCAGATCAGCCATGATTTTGTTGAATGGCGGCACAGGCTCGAAGGTTAGATGGCCTACTCCTATTTCTTATGTTTTTATGTATGATGCACACCCAAAGTGAAATAATATATTGTCTCTTCTAACTTGCAATTTAAAAAGTTTTAAGGCATCAGTGTTAAAGCGTAGAATCATACACCACAGGAATTCTTTTGTTCCATGTTCCCTATGCTGGCGTTTTGAAGTAGCTATTCAATTAGATCCATTCTTTGTTTGTTTCCCAATAACTCTGCATGATTTTTTTCCAAGTATGTATTTTTTACACTTTTGGGCAATGCAATGATAACCTTGTAAAATAAATTTTTATGTTGCTTCGAGTTTTTCTATTATTTAACTTAAATCTGCTTACTGACCCTTCCAGTACTGAAAAGTTGCTCTTTATGCATTCTGTCAAATCCCTCTGATTTTGAATACCCTATACCATTTTTTAATCTTCGCTTTTTTAAGGAGAGCAGCACCTCACCCTCCTCTTACCCTCCAAATTTGCTGGTCTTTTTATGTAACTGGACATTATGCTTTATCTGGGGCCTAATCAGTGATGTATCCTAGTTGAGAACTATGTTCTTTTTGTAATTTCTGCCACCGTTCATAAATCCACGAATCTAAAATATTAATTAGTTCAGCTTGTCCTTCAATAGTGTTAAGCCAAGAACATCTCTCTCCTTGCATCTCTTCAAGATGGTACCATTTTGTTTATGTGCCTCTTATACTTCCGACCAAAATATGTCGCTTCTCACTTATTGTGCATCTGCACGATTTCTGCTCGTTCTGTCAGTCTGTCTATTGTTATGACCGATCCTCAGGCAAGGACCCTAAGTTGATATGTTCAGATGAGGACAATTTATTCAACAACTTCTGGGCACAACAAGATTCATTTAAAAAGGATCCTTTGCCTGGTGAATATCGTTTACCCATCATATTTATCTTCTGAAAGAAGCCAATTTAATCAGGTTTTTTTGAGCTAAAGTGTTAGTGAAGCACGAAAAAAAGTAAGGAAAAGACAACACAGACAGATTAGAACATAGAACACTACAGCACAAATAGGCCCTTCGGCCCACAAGTTGTGCCGATCACATCCGTACCTACCAAGCCATACACCTATCTGTAACCCCCCAATTCCATTAGATCCCATATACTCATCCAGAAGTCTTTTAAAAGACCCCAGCGAGTTCGCCTTTACCACCACTGACGGCAACCGATTCCATTCACTCACCACCCTCCGAGTGAAAAACTTACCTCTTAACATCTCCTCTATACTTGCTTCCCTGCACCTTAAATCTGTGTCCTCTCGTAGTGAATGAGATTTCTCTCATAGAAATGAGAGAGTACTCCAAAAATAAAAGTTAAAAAGATTTAGTTTCAAATCCTTGATTTTTTTTTTTAGGCCTCCAGGTCACCAACAACTGCCCTGGTTCCCACATGCTGACAGTATAGTTAAGAAAGCCCACTAATGCCTTTACTTTCTCAGAAACCCTCTTTAGCTGTCTCCAACTTTTACCATAGAAAGCATTAGAACATAGAACATAGAACAATACAGCACAGAACAGGCCCTTCGGCCTTCGATGTTGTGCCGACCAAAATAAAAAGCAATGCCCCTCCTAACTAAACCACTCCCTTCTCTTCCATATACTTATCAACTAACCTCTTAAACGCCACCAAACTTGGCGCATCTACAACAGGTGCAGGCAGGGCATTCCACTCCCTAATCACTCTTTGAGTAAAGAACCTACCTCTGATATCCGTCCTATAACTCATACCCCTTAATTTAAAGCTGTGTCCCCTCGTGCTAGCTTTCTACATCCTAGGAAAAAGGCTATCACTGTCCACCCTATCTAAACCTCTAATCATCTTATATGCTTCAATAAGATCCCCTCTTAGCCGCCTCCTTTCTAACGAAAAACAACCTCAAATCCTTCAACCTCTCTTCATAGGACCTGCCCTCCATACCAGGCAACATCCTGGTAAACCTCCTCTGTACCCTCTCCAATGACTCCACATCTTTCTTATAATGTGGGGACCAGAACTGCACACAATACTCCAAGTGCGGCCGCACTAGCGTTTTGTACAGTTGCAACATGACGTTGCGGCTCCGAAATTCAATCCCTCTACCAATAAAAGCCAAGACTCCATATGCCTTCTTAACAACCTTCTCGACCTGACTGCCTACTGTCAGGGATCTATGCACATACACACCAAGATCCCTCTGTTCATCTAGACTACTAAGAATCCTACCATTTGCCCTATACTCTACACATTTATTATTTCTGCCATAGGGCATTACCTCACACTTTTCCACATTAAACTCCATTTGCCACCTCTCGGCCCAGCTCTGCAACTTGTCCAAGTCACTCTGTAAACTAAAACACACCTCTTCACTATCTACCACACCACCAACTTTAGTATCATCTGCAAATTTACTGATCCATCCCTCAATACCCTCATCCAGATCATTTATAAAAATTACAAACAGCAGGGGCCCCAAAACAGACCCCTGAGGCACACCACTCGTCACCGAACTCCACGATGAATATCTCCCATCAACCACCACCCTCGGTCTTCTATCTGCCAGCCAATTTCTAATCCAATTAGCTAAATCACCCTCTATTCCACACATCTGCATTTTCTGTAGAAGATTTTCTTTCTTCTTGTATCACATGGTTCCTGCTCTGCCCAAGACTGCAAGGAACTACCCCTCTTCCCCCACATCTTCATCTGTTGCAGCTTACCCTCTGATTTCAATTGATTTCAGTCTCTCTATGGACTGCCATTAGCAGCCTTTTCCCTTGTTTTTTGTGGCTATCACTCATCTTACATTCCCTCACCCTACAATATAAATATTTCCCACTTTCTGTATCTTTTAGCTTTGACAAACAATCACACAACTCAAAATGTCAGCTGTTTTCTCTCCTTACAGATGCTGCCAGACCTCCTGGAATTTTCCAGCATTTTCTCTTGGTTTCAGAAACTACAAAAGGTCATGAATGAAGTCCAGTCCATCCACACAACCCTGCCTCTCATCCGTTGACACTGCCTCTCATCCGTTCCTGCTGCCTTGGAAAAGCAGCCTGCATAATTAAGTACCCCACTCACCTGAGACATACTGTCTTCCATCAGGAAAAAAGTACAAAAGTCTGAGGTCATGTACCAACTGACTCATGAACTGCTTCTTGAGACTCAAGAACAGCCTAGGCTAGGGAGGAAATTGTGGGTCTCCTGGCTGGGATATTTGAATCATTGATAGTCACGGGTGAGGTGCCTGAAGATTGGAGAGTGGCAAATGTTGTGCCTTTGTTTAAAAAGAACTGCAGGGAAAAGCCTGGGAACTACAGGCCGGTGAGCCTCACATCTGTAGTGGGTAAGTATTTTGAGAGACAGGAAGTACAGATGTTTAGAGACGCAAGGACTGATTAGGGACAGTCAGCATGGCTTTGAGTGTGGAAAATCATATCTTACAAATTTGAGTTTTTTGAAGGAGTAACCAAGAAGGTAGATGAGTGGAGTGCAGTTGATGTTGCCTTCATGAATTTTAGCAAGGCCTTTGACAAGGTACCGCATAATATAGAACATAGAACATTACAGCACAGAACAGGCCCTTCGGCCTTCGATGTTGCGCCGACCAATATAAAAAGCAATGCCCCTCCAAACTAAACCATTCCCTTCTCTTCCATATACGTATCAACTAACCTCTTAAACGCCACCAAACTTGGCGCATCTACAACTGCCGCAGGCAGGGCATTCCACTCCCGAACTACCCTTTGGGTAAAGAACCTACCTCTGATATCCATCCTATAACTATCACCCCTTAATTTAAAGCTGTGTCCCCTCGTGCTAGCTTTGTCCATCCTAGGAAAAAGGCTATCACTGTCCACCCTATCTAAACCTCTACTCATCTTATATGTTTCGATCAGGTCCCCTCTTAGCCTCCTCCTTTCTAACGAAAACAACCTCAAATCCCTCAGCCTCTCCTCATAAGACTTGCCCTCCATACCAGGCAACATCCTGGTAAATCTCCTCTGTACCCTCTCCAATGCCTCCACATCTTTCTTATAATGTGGGGACCAGAACTGCACACAATACTCCAAGTGCGGCCGAACTAGAGTTTTGTACAGTTGCAACATGACGTTGCGGCTCCGAAATTCAATCCCTCTACCAATAAAAGCCAAGACTCCATATGCCTTCCTAACAACCTTCTCGACCTGACTGCCTACTTTCAGGGATATTTAGTGTGCAAGAATATGTTGTTGCATAAGGTTAAACCTCACAGGATCCAGGGTGAGGTATCGAAATGGGGTTTTAAAAAAAAAAAGGGGGTGTCATGGACAAGTTGAGCCAAAGTGTCTGTTTCCATCCTATAAACCTTTATGACTCTGACTCTGAGCTTCTTCCCTGCTGCTCTCAGACTTTTAAATGGTCCTACCTTTCACTAAGTTGATCTTTCCGTACGTCTTAGCTATGACTAACGCTGCAATCCGCATCTTCTTTCCCTCTTTGAGTGGAATGCTTTGTTAGCGTGCAAGAAACAATACTTTCCATTGTATACTATACATGTGGCAATAATAAATTAAATCAAAATTAACTGTGAGGACTAGATTGTGAAACGTAACTGTTTAAATTGGATGATTCCATATTACTGACTTGATTTGGAGGTTCTTGGTTCAGGAGGTTAGTGGAAAGTTGTCCTGTTTCATTTTTGATTTGGTTCTGTTGACTTGCATCTTGTTTCAAGCAACGAGCGTGCGAGAGAGAGCAAGTGCAAAGATATGTAGTGGATATTCTTCAGCTTGGACCTTCATAGAACCATCTAGCACAATAAAACCAGAGCATCACACTATCAGAGGCAGGGTCGCTGTTGGTTTTTAACCACTTTCCTTGTGTATTTGTGAATGTGAAAATTCATGGACACAAACCTGTCTTTCGTCCAGAATAGTTTCTTGCAACTTGCGTCATTTCCACAATCTGGCATATAACTCACAGGAGATGGTTTCTGCTTTTGCTGTGTTGGTAATGGCTTCTGTTAACACTACAGAAGATTACAGTTCAGTTTTTGCATTGCATCTCCTCCTTTGAAGTGTCTCTGAAAAGGTGTGACATTCTGTTCTCTCTGGACTAGTTGATCCAAGTGTAATCCATGCTGGAACTTTCCAACATATGGTTACTATACAGTCTTAGCCAGTTTTTGCTTGAGTGCCATTTTTTTAATCACATCTTATTTAAAAGTTCAATGTGTTCAAAAGTAATTCAGGATTTTGACCTATTGTAATGATGCTATATCCTCTTGCAGTCTATTACTGCTGTCTTTGGGCACCTGCAAACTTTGTAATTGTGTCCTGAACTCATTGCATATACCATATGAAGTGCACAAAATGCAGACAACAAGGCATCAATGTGTATACTTCAAATACATTTGAAATTATTGTTGCCCTTTTTTTTCGTTGCCAAGAGAGAGGCGAGTATTGATGTGGCACGTGAAATATGAGATGCTGGCTTTGGGCGGTAGAAAGGTTTAATTATTTGCAGGCTATGCCCTGCTCAGTATTGCATTATTCAGGTACGGCAGTTCTTTGATTTCTAACTAATGATGTGAGATTAAATTGGCACTTTAGAGGTTTTTTGGAGTCAGAGCATTAACTTGATTTTCTTGTGTGGCAGCTATTATGTATAGTACATGATGTTTTCAACTTTGAAAAGGAAAATGTTTACTGCCCTGTTGTGACATTAACTTAAATTGACTGCAACCCGTTCTGCAATAATTCAAGTTGTTAATAAAAGTAATGCATTGGAAATAATGGAACTTAATAGTTCACATACTCAGTTTAAAAATCACACTTATTGAAGTGATTACCTGATTACAAATAACTTTATACTGTGTTTTTCACAATCTAAAGGATGTTTCAAACTGCTTCACTGACAGTTTGTGAAATCAATTTCTACAAATGTGAACTGTAGAAACTGAGCCTGAGTCTTAGGAAAACAGTGCTGACATATTGTATTACGTGCCTTTGAAATATGGATAAAAACAGACTGTTAGTAAGTTGAATGTATTTGAGATGTGGATATATAGGTGAATGTTTCACGTCACTTAGAGGGACTGGAATGAGAAAATGCTGGAAATGGCTGATGAAGAGGAAATTGGTGCATAATATCAGAAAAATGCAATATTTTGGTCACAGAGCAGATGGAGATGATTATTGAAAGAAAAGATCAATGGAAAGATCGATGGGAGAAATTTGGTCTATTCTTGGAGAGCGCAGTTCTTGGGCGGCACTGTGGTTAGCAGTGCTGCCTCACTGCAGGGGAACCTGGTTGATTCAGCCTTGGGTGGCTGTGTGAAGTTTGCACATCCTGCCTGTGTCTCTGTAGGTTTCCTCGAGGTGCTCTGGTTTCTTCCCAAGTCCAAAGATGTGTAAGTTAGGTGGATTGGTCATTCTAAACTGCCTGTTAGTGTACCAAGATGTAAAAGTTAGGAGGATTAGCAAATGCATGAGGTTATGGGAAGCGAGGGATGGGCCTAGGTCAGATGCTTTCTGTGCGTCAGTGTGGATCAAATGGCCACGTTCTGCACTGTATGGATTCTATGCAAAGAGGCTAAGAAGGGACTCAATAGAGTTGATATTTGAGATCCTGAGAGAATGGACAGAATAAACTGTTCCCACTCAAGATTATAATCAAGAATTAGATAGTGGAGATTCAAAGTAATGAGCAAAAGGAGTAGAAATGATGTGAGGAAAAATATTTTCACTAGAACAATCTTTTTGAAAGAGTTGGAGGAAGGTATTCAAAAGGGTTACCATTGGAAAATGAATAAATGTGCACAGTTATGGGGATAAGGCAGGAAAGCTGGATTAGTTGGAATGCTTTTTCAGTGAACCAGTATAGATTTGATGGGCCGAATAGTCTCCTGCACTGTAAAGATAGTGTTCTGTGAAAAGATAAGAAAGAGAAGCAGAGGAAAAAGTGTATGAATGATGCTATGGATTGTATGCAGTTGGTCTTCATAGAATGTGTAAGAGGTACGAAGGTCAGACGGATGACGATGACGCCAGTGGAACAAACTGTTCTAATGTTTGTTCAATATAAGATAAACAATAGTGAAAAATTATTAGATAATTTCGTGATTAAAAATTGAGGGATGGTGTTGGCCAGGGCATAGGGAGAATTTTGCTTTTTTGAGTAGTTGGGATCTTTAGCACCTACTTGTGGATAGTGAGGAGCATTGTCAGGCGATGCAGCAGGACATAGATAAGCTGGGTGCTTGGGCAGATAAATGGCAGATGGAATTCAATCCTGATAAATGTGAGGTGATGCATTTCGGGAGAAAGAATGTAGTGGGGAGGTATATGATAAAGGGTAGACCTATCAAGAGTATAGAAACGCAGAGGGACCTGGGGATGCAGGTGCACAAGTCTCTGAAGGTGGCAGAGCAGGTGGAGAAGGTTGTGAAGAAAGCATTTGGTATGCTAGCCTTTATAGGAAGGGGTACAGAGTACAAGAGCTGGCCTTTAATGTTGCAGTTATATAAAACGTTGGTTAGACCTCATTTGGAATACTGCGTCCAGTTCTGGTTGCCTTATTACCAGAATGACGTGGAGACTCTGGAGAGAGTGCAGAGGAGGTTTACCAGGATGCTGCCTGGTATGGAAGGTCTGAGTTACGAGGAGAGGTTAGGCAAATTGGGACTGTTTTCTAAGACATAAACTTAGAGGAGATCTAATAGAGGTGTACAAGATTATGAAGGGTACAGATAGTGAATAGGGTTAAACTTTTTCCTAGGATGGACACAAATAGCACAAGGGGTCACAGGCTTAGGGTGAGGTGGGTGAGGTATAATTTGGATGCTAGAAGGAGTTCCTTTCACGCAGAGGGTGGTGGGGATATAGAATGCGCTGCCAAGTGGTGGAGGCAGGCACTCGAGTTATTTAAGAGATACTTAGATGGGCACATGAACAGAATGGGAATGGAGGGATATCGAAAACGGATTTAAAATAGGGATTATGAGCCTTGGGAGTCCCTGAGAAGTGTGTAAATAGTCGATGATATTGATATATTTGTTTTTATCCTACAGGTGCTTTGGTCCACCTTGTTGTCTAACAAGGGGCATACGTGCAATGGGTTGTGGGAGGGCTGCTCTTGGATTTTTTTCAAGAGTATCCTAGTGCTTCACGTTATTGTACTCTTGACCTGGACCATTTGATGGGCTGCACAACAGCTCAGTGACTATCGCTGTGCTGTGCAGATACATGGATTTAGGCCTGTGTCTGTGGGAGTTTGCGCATTCTCCCCGTGCTTGCGTGGGTTTTCTCTGGATGCTCCGGTTTCCTCCCACATCCCAAAGATGTGCTCATAGGCTGATTGGCAGAACAAATTTTCTCTAAGTTGTCTCAAATTTGGTTTCAATCCATAGATCTATAAACACAGACAGGGATCACGGGTAGAAGTAGGAACATCGAGGTGGCGGCGTGGGCTCGTTGGGCCAAAGGGCCTGTTTCCTGTGCTGTTTTGTTCTTTGACAGGCACTATCTCTGTTAATCTCCCATTTGAAAGATAGCAAACTTGACAGTACTGATGTGAAGTATCATCCTAGATTATTTTAAGCCTCAAAGGGTTTGGACCTACGTCTTGCTGAGAGGCAAAGAGGGGGTCTGGCGTGTGAGGTTCCATTGTTTGGGTTGTGTAATTGTCGATGCTATCTGCAAAGCAATCACAATGCTGCCTATTGTGGGTAATTTTCTTTTAATTTATGATATGGTTAGGAAAATATTGACATTTCCTTTAGACTTGTTTTATAAACTTGAATCCCCCTTTTCCTGCACCTGAATTTATTTGGGGGAACCAAATAAGAACATAAGAAATAGGAGCAGGAGTAAGCCATCTAGTCCCTTGAAGCTGCTCCGCCATTCAATAAGATCATAGCTGATCTGATCGTGGTTCCGTTCCATTTAGCCGTCTGCTCCCCATAACTCTTAATTCCCTTATTGGTCAAATCTATCTACCTGTGACTTACAACTTAAAGAAGCTTTGTATTGATTTTGAATCTATTTTTGTGATTTTCTTTGGCAGAAAGCTACACGTCTGCAGATTGGATTGTTAATTTCTTGCAAATTAATTGATCGCAAGTTACTGTTACTGAAGAAATGGCGCTGCCATTCAAAAAGGACCTGGAAAAGTACAAAGATATTGATGAAGATGAGCTTCTCGGCAAACTTAGTGAGGAAGAATTGAAACAGTTGGAAACTGCCCTCGAGGAACTGGATCCGGAGGTGGGGATTGAAATTCTTGATCTTTCCTTCCAGGAATGAAGTCACATCTGTTGAAATGTGGTATTACTTCAAAAATAAGCTATTTTGCATCTATTTTTGGAGAAGTTAAACAAATGGTAATCTGAGGTTGGTGAATGGAAATACTTAATCAAATTTCGGGAAACTTCAAACCTATTTATAGCATTAGTGAAGCTTTAAACAATGTTAAACCCAGTACCAGAAGTTTATTATCTTCTATATGCTATGTAAAACAAGCTTGAAATATTATGTGGGAGCATTATATACATTTGACTAACATTTCCCATTCTCCTATCCACTAGTTATCCCATGGTAACACTCTTCCCCGACCTTTAATTTTAAGGCATTTTCTCATAGCCACGTATGCAACGTTTCAGTGGAATGGAAAATTGAACCTGTGCTCTGCCCTTCACCACCCATCAATTGCCATGATGCTGCACTTAATTTCATTTTTGGAACGTAATGATATAATATCTTGTTGCAGCCTTTAGTTGGTGGGCTGAGATTTTGATATCCAGGGTGGGTGCAAATCAATGCCTATACTTTAAAAATTGGTTTTGCGATCTTAACTAAATCTTAAGATGCAATTTTATTTGTTTGATGGTTTGTACATTTTAAATTTGGTAATTTCCTCGTGGTCTACTGATCTTTCACTTCCTGTGTATGTTCAGTATGACAAAATTGCTTGTGTCCCTGCTCTTGTCCACTTTATTCATGTGACGGGCTTGGGGAAGCTGCAGGATGGAGATAGAGCAACAGGAAGGAGAGGAGAATTTGAATGCAACGTGTTCTGATGCTTTTGGAAATCAAAGTTAATATAAGGGGGTTTTTTGGAGCTATGGGAATTAGCCAATTCATATTGTATAAGAAACGAAAAGTTAGTTTTAAATGAAAAATACTATGCTTAATCACTAAGGAAAGTATAATTAGCAATTTAATGTATTCCATTTATGGTGAAAGAACATAGAATGTAGAAAGTATGGCACAGTACAGGCCCTATGGGCCTTGATGTTTCACTGAACTATGTCTGAACCCAAGATCAAAATATCCCATTCCTCATCATTCTGTTCTGTACCATGTGCCTATCCAATAACTGCTTGAAAATTGCTAAAGTATCCAATTCCACTGTCACAGCAAGCAATTCCTTCCACACCCCAAGCAGTCTCTGAGTAAAGAAACTCCTCCTACATCTCCCACCATGAACTTTGTAGTTATGCCCCCTAGAAACAGCTACATCCACCTAAGGAAATAGAGTGGACATTCAGAGACTATCTGTTCCCCTCATCATCTTATAAACTTCTATTAAGTCGCCTCTCATCCTCTTCCGCTGTAAACAGAAAAGCCCCAGCTTCCTCAACCTTTCCACATAAGACCTACCTTCCAAACCAGGCAGCTTCCTATAAATCTCCTATGCACTCTCTCCAATGCTTCCACATCTTTCTTATAGTGAGGTGACCAGAACTGCACACACTATTCCAAATAGTTGCAGCATAACCCGATGATTCTTAAACTCAAACCCCTGTTAATAAACACTAACACACTAAGTCGTCTTGGCTCTGTCCTCTTGAGCGGCAACTTTCAGAGATCTGTGGCTATGAACCCCAAGATCTCTCAGTTCCTCCACATTTCTCAGAACCCTGCCATTGACCCTGTAATCCGTATTCAAGTTTGTCCTACCAAAATGAATCACCTCGCACTTATCAGGGTTAAACTCCATCTGCCACCTTTCGGCCCAGTTCTGCATTCTATCAGTGTCATAAATAGGGCACATGAAAAATGGAAGAAGGTACATGTGTACTTGAACTCCCTGCAGAAAGATAATTAATGTGGCACTTCTTGTGACAAATTGTGCTAAGGTACGAAAAATTGATAGAAGTTGGCACTCCAATGTTGACTCACTAAAACACAATCACTTTCTCATGGTGATGATACAGTACAGTTTAAAAACCAAAAATTAATAGATGAATGTGACATAGTAATGGTGTGAGTGTAGATGAATCTGCTTTTTGTTTTTTTTCCTTTTGTTGTCCCTTGCCTTACCTCCACCCTAACAATCAATTTCAAACTTTGTGGCTGGAGTTCTACCACCCCTTCTGCCACCAGAGTCCGACAGCAGAAATGACCTCGAATGAGAATTTTCAGTCTCACTCAAGCAAGACCATAAAACCTGGCTCTTTATGTTTACAAATATTGTATCAACGCATTGTGAATGTTCTTTAGAATTCTAGATTTTTGTCAGTCTTTGGAAATCAGAGACTCGTAATGTAAAGAGACATTCCTCTCGCAGCAATAACTAAATAGGGAATATGCAAGAAAACAGAATTGGCAGAGCACAGAAATCTGAGTTGTAGAATTGAAGGGGCAAAGCTGTGAGACAATTGAAATTCAGGACAAGCATTTTAAAATTAGAGCATTACCACACCAGGAACTAATTGAAGTCAGAGGGCATGAATCAACAGGGTTTGGTCCAGGTTACTGATTGTCAAGTCGAATGTAGCAAGCATCTGGGTTACAGCAGCATTTGAGGTGGCAGGAGCAGAGCCATATGATATTAGAGTTGCAGATACGCATTGTGAAGGTGTGGTCTGAAGCTTATCACTGGGTGAGGTATCGCACCAGGTTTTTGAGCAGTTTATTCTGATAACCCTTTTCCCCCACTGCTGCCTCCCAAAACTGATCTACTTTTATTCTCACCAGTTCTTTAAGATTTAGGTATTATGTTACAACACTGAAACATACGTTCTGACAAGTTTATGATGCTAATCATTGTGAAGAGAGAAACAAAAAAAACGGTTGAAGTAGATCCTGATCTATATTTGTACTGTTTGTATTTTGACATAATTTAAAATATTCTAATCTCCATGTCTTCAGTGGAAGCTGTCATGTGCATGCACTTCATGTGCGTATCCACATGTTCAGATTGCATTTGATGTATCTTTTGGTTCAGACATCTAAAATAATGTTTTCTCCAATGTTCTAGCATTCACTGCTGCCAGCAGGATATCGTCAGAAGGACCAGACTGTCAAAACCCCAACAGGCCCCTTTAATAGAGATCAGCTTCTTGCATTCTTGGAGAAAGAGGCATTGGAATACAAAGACAGGGAGGATTATGTGCCTTTCACAGGGGAGAAAAAAGGTATTGTGCTAGCCTGATTGTGGGGCTGCAGATTATCATCGTTCTCCTGCATGTTTCTGAAATTGGGGAGGGAATTAAATGCTCTTTTTTTTAAATTAAGGATCCTATCTCAGTTTTATGTAAATTAAGCAGCAGCATAGCGAATAAACCCACACTCAAATACGTAATGGTTTTGATTGATCACTTTATCTGATACTTTAAAAAAAAGCTTTCATTATGATATTTAAGAATTTCATTTTTAAAAAAATCAGTTTCTAATATCAGTGCTCAACATATTTGGTAACTGAAGAAACTTTATATTCTAATTATCATGGAAAAATAATTTTCCAAAGGTTTAATACTTCCCATTTCATGTGAATATGAAGAAATCCTCTGTCTTGAATAAGATTTTTTTATATTAATGCACTTTTGACCTTTATTTTAGACACTAAATGGAAAACATCTATTAGGCTATTTAGTGGTCAAACCCCCTGAAGTAGGGTGATCTGAAGTTTGATTACAGGAAGAGTAAAATTATCTGAAAATATTTTGCAGTAATGGGACTTGTGTAGTCCCTCTTGCAGATTGTTAAACGTATTTAAAAAATGCAAAGATTCAATTAAATTATAATAAATCCACATCAGGGTTTGGAACATTCATATGAGGCATCAGAAATGTTGATTACAGTATTTAAATATATTGTAACTGAGGAGAAACAGATTTTTGAATTGTATAATGGAATTTGGTGTGGTTACAATCTATTATATTCATTCTTTTCCCTGGCTGTTAATGAACATGTTAGCACTGGTTGGAGGCATGGATTTAGCTCCAAGATGAAATTTTGTGGAAGTAACTTTAATCTCATTAGGAGATGTTAGAAGTGAGAAATGCCAAAACATTGATGTATTAAATGCACATATAATATTCTAACATCTCTTATTCTAAACAATTTGTCTCCACACTTCACAGTACTGGCATTTTCAATTAGTGCCGAATTGTTCGTATTTTCCTCAGCTTTAAATAATATTGAAAGTAAGCTTCCTCTGAAATAGTTCTTTTTTGCGAGTTTGTAAATAGTTAGAGATTTTAAAGATAGAGCTTCAACATCCCAAAAATTGGGAAGCAAAACTCCCAGATGTCTAACAAAAAACAATACAACACAGGAACAACTCCTTTGGCCCTCCAAGCCTACACTGATTATGTATTCCCGACTAAACCATCCGTTTGTATCCTTCTATTCCCAGTCTGTTCATGTGGCTATCTAGATAAGTTTTAAATGGTCCTAGCATGTCTGCCTCAATCACCTGGCTTGGCAGTGCATTCCAGGCCCCCACCACCCACTGTGTAAAATATGTCCCCCGCATATCTGTATTGAACTTTGTCACGCCTTACCTTGAACTTGTGACCCCTTGTGTTGTCATTTCTGACCTGGGAAAAAGCTTCCGCTATTCACCCTATCTATGCCCTTCATAACTATATAAATTTCTATTAGGTCGCCCCTTAACCTCCATCTTTACAGGGAGAACAACCCTAATTTACTCAATCTCATCTCATAGCTAAGAGCCTCCATGCCAGGCAACATCCTGATAAACTGTTTTTGCATTCTCTTCAAAGCCTCCACGTACTTCTGGTAATGGTGACCAGAACTGGATGCAATATTCCAAATGTGGCCTAACCAGTGTTCTATATAACTTCTGCAATGTATTCCAACTTTTATACTCTGTGCCCTGTTTAATAAAGGCAAGCATGCCATATGCTGCCTTCACCATCTTTTCCACGTGTTGCAACCTTTAAGGATCTGTGGACCTGCGCACCTAGATCCCTCTGTGTGTCTACACTCCTGATGGTTCCGCCATTTATTGTATAGCTTCCCCCTGCATTAGATCTACCAAAATGCATCACTTAGAATTTATCCAGATAAATACAATCTACAATTTCTTGCCCAATTTTCCAGCCTATCT
Organism: Sphyrna mokarran; assembly: GCA_024679065.1. NCBI lineage: Eukaryota > Metazoa > Chordata > Chondrichthyes > Carcharhiniformes > Carcharhinidae > Sphyrna > Sphyrna mokarran. The sequence goes on from JAGIQG010000030.1 coordinate 763,686, forward strand.
ATATCCTGCTGTATTTTCTAACAATGTTCGTCATTATCTGCAACTCCAGCAATCTTTGTGTTGTCCGCAAACTTACTAATCAGACCAGCTACATCTTCCAAATCATTTATTTATATCACAAACAGAGAGCCCAGTACAGAGCCTTGCAGAACATCACTAGCCACAGACCTCCAATCAGAAAAAGACCCCTCCACTGTTACCTTCTGTTTTCTGTGACCAAACCAGTCCTGAAACCATCTAGCTAGTTTACCCTTGATCCTGCGTGATTTAACCTTTTGCACCAGCCTGCCATGAGGGACCTTGTCAAACGCTTTATTAAAATCCATGTAGGCAACATCCACAGCTCTTCCCTCGTCAATCATTTTTGCCACCTCCTCAAAAAAAACCCCACCAAATTTTCTTCTCTTCTAAATGTGTATAGATCCTATCTCTAAAAATCTTCTCCCTACCACGGACATCAAGCCAACTGGCCTATAATTACCCAGATTATCCTCGCTATCCTTCTTAACTAACAGTACCACATTTGCTTTCCTCCAATTCTGTGGGACTTCACCTGTGAACAATGAAAAAAATAAAGATTTCTGTTAGAGGCCCAGCAACTGTCTCCCTCAGTAATGCAGGGCAGATGCCATCTGGCCCTGGGGATTTGTGTACTTTAATTCTTCCTAAAAACTAACACTTCCTCCCTTGTAATTGTGATTTGTTCTAACAGGTCTATACATCCCTCTTGAGACACTATCAATCAGTGTATTACCTCTCCTTTGTGAACACTAATACAAAGTATTCATTTAGGATCTCACCTACTTTCTTGGATTCTAAGCATAATTCCCCCCCTCGGCTCTTGAGAGGCCCTTGGAATTCTTCTTAATCCTGTCTGCCAAGGACATTTTGTAAACCTCTTTTTGCCCTTCTAACTCCCAGTTTGAGTTTGTTCTACTTTTTCTGTACTCCTTCAGTGTTTCCTTTGCTTTTAGCTGCCTGGATCTTATGTATGCCTCTTTTTAATTAGACCCACAATTTCCCTGGTTGCCCATGGCGCTCAAATCCTTCCTTTCCTGTCCTTCCTTTTTACAGACACATGCCTGTCCTGCACTCCTAGCAATTGCTCCTTGAAAGACTCCCACATGCCAGATGTGGATTTACCCTCAAACAGCCTCTCCCAATCAACAGCCACCAAATTCTGCGTTATCCAGCTGTTGTTAGCCTTCCCCCAATTCAGCACATTACCCATAGGACGACACTCATCCTTTTCCATGACTATCCAAAAATTTATAGAATTGTGGCCATGCACACTGTTGTAAGGAAGTCCAGGATTTTGACCCAGTGACAGTGAAGGAAAAATGATACAATTCGGAGTGCTTGGAGAGGAACTTGCAGCTGCTGCCCACGTCCTTCAAGATGTTAGAAGTCACAGGTTTGAAAAGTGCTATCGAAGGCACCTTGCTGAATTACTGCATTGCAACTTATAAAATGTACACAATGCTGCCATTGTGCATTGGTCATGGAAGGAGTGATTGTTTGAGATGATGGTGGAATGCTAGTCAAGTGGGTTGCTTTTGTCCTGAATGGTATTGAGTTTCTTCAGTGTGATTGGCACTGCTTTTATTCAGGGATTTATATCTTTTAGATAATAAATAGGCTTGGAGGTGTCAGGAGGTGAGTTACTCATCCAGGATTCCAAGCCTCTGACCTGCTCTTGTTACCATAGTAGTTATATGGCTAGTCCAGTTCAGTCACTGGTCGTTGTAATCCCCAGCATGTTGCTAGTGGGAAATTCGTGATAATAATGCCATTGAATGTCAAGGGGAGATGGTTGGATTCTCTCGTGTTGGAAATGGTCATTGCCTGGTATTCGTGTAATGTGAATATTACTTGTCATTTGTCAGCCCAAGCTTGACTTGTCCAGGTTTAGCTGAATATGGGTTTGGGCTGTTTAACTTTTTAAAGGGTTGCGAATGACGGTGAACATTATATAGTCATCAGGAAACATCACCACTATGACATTTTAGCACAAATAGGCCCTTTGGCCCATAAGTTATGTTGATCATATACCTACCAACTAAGCCTACCTATAACCCTCAATCCTATTAAATCCCATGTACTTATCCAGAAGTCTCTTAAAAGGCCCCAAAGAGTTTGCCTCTACCACCGCTGACGTCAGCCGATTCCACTCGCCCATCGCTCTGAGTGAAAAACTTACCCCTGACATCTCTTCTGTACCTACTCCCCAGCACCTTCAACCTGTGTTCTCTCGTAGCGACCATTTCAGCCCTGGGAAATAGCCTCTGAGAATCCACCCGATCTATATCTCTCAACACCTTATAAACCTATCAGTCACATCTCAGGGTCTCTTCGTCTCTCCAGGGAGAAAAGACCCTAGCTCCCTCAACCTATTCTGATAAGGCATTCCACCCAATCCAGGCAACATCCTTGTAAATCTCCTATGCATCGTCTCATAGCTTCCACATCTTTCTTGTAATGAGGTGACAGAACTGCGCGCAGTACTCAAGTCAGGTCTGACTAGGGTGTTATAAAGCTGCAGCATTATCTCCTGACTCCTAAACTCAGTCCCTGGATTAATGAAGACTAGTACACCCTATGCCGCCTTGACCACATCCACCACCTACGAGGCCAATTTAAGAGTCCTATGGACCCAAAGCCCAAGGTCCTTTTGATCCTCAACACTGGTAAGAGTCTTACCCTTGATATTATACTCCTTCATCCCAATTGACCTGCCAAAGTGGACCACTACACATTTATCTGGGTTGAAGTCCATCTGCCACTTCTCCGCCCAGTCTTGTATCCTATCTACATCACGGTGCAACTTCTGACATCCCTGCAGACTATTCACAATACCACCAATCTTTGTGTCATAGAACAAATACACCACAAACAGGCCCTTCAGCCCACGAGTTGCGCCGCTCACATCTACCAATCCACAGACCTATCTATAACCCCCTATCCTATTCTTTTCCATATATTCATCCAGAAGTCTTTTAAAAGACCCCAGTGAGTTTGCCTCAACAACCTCCGACGGCAGTCGATTCCATTCAATCACCACCCTCTGAGTGAAAAACCTACCCCCGACATCTCCTTTGTATTTGCTTCCCTGCACCTTAAATCTGTGTCCTTTCGGGGAAATAGTCTCTGAGAGTCCACCCTATCTATTCCTCTCCACATTTTATAAACCTCTGTCAAGTCACCTCTCAACCTACGTCTCTCCAGTGAGAAGAGTCCCAGCTCCCTCAACCTATCTTCATAAGGCCTGCCTCCCAATCCAGGCAGCATCCTTGTAAATCTCCTCTGCATTCTCTCAATAGCCTCTACGTCCTTCCTATAGTGAGGCGACCAGAACTGCGCACAATACTCCAACTGGGGTCTGACAAGAGTCTTATAGAGCTGCATCATTACCTCCTGACTCCTAAACTCTATTCCTCGATTAATGAAGGCCAGTACACCGTACGCCTTCTTGACCACTTCCTCCACCTGCGAGGCCGATTTAAGAGTCCTATGGACCCGGACCCCGAGATCCTTCTGCTCTACAACACAGCTAAGACTCCTACCCTTTATATTGTACTCCTTCATCCCATTATTCCTGCCAAAATGGCAGGAATAATGTCATCGGCGAACTTGCTAACCCATCCATCCATTTCCTCATCCAGGTCATTTGTGGAAAATTGCAAACAGCGAGGGCCCCAGAACAGATCCCTGGAACACTCGACTGACCTCCATACAGAGAAAGACCCATCCACAACCACTCTCTGGCTTCTGCAGGCAAGCCAGTTCTGGATCCACAAGGCAACAGCCCCTTGGATTCATGCCCTCTCACTTTTTCAAGAAGTCTTGAATGGGGGACTTTATTGAAATCCCCCATTTCAATATGGAGAAATATTGAAATCCCCATATTGCTGATAGGGATCTTGCAATATCCCCAACTGATATCCATTGGGGTACCAATGGGTATTGGTATTCCATTGGTGATAATGGAATACCCATTATTCCATTATGGGTATAATGGAATAATACCCATTATTCCTTGGGTATAAACAAGGAATACCTTGCTGAAATTGGAGGTGTTGGAACTGTTAAATTCCATCAAGGTAGATAAGTCGCCGGGTCCGGATGGGATGTACCCCAGGTTACTGTGGGAGGTGAGGGAAGTGATTGCAGAGCCCCTGGTGATGATCTTTGTGTCGTCAGTGGAGGTGGGAGAGGTTCCGGAAGATTGGAGGATTGCGGATGTGGTGTCTGTTTTCAAGAAGGGGAATAGGGATAGCCTGGGCAATTACCAACCAGTGAGTCTGACCTCAGTGGTCGGTAAGTTGATGGAGAGGATTCTGAGAGATAAGATTTATGAGCATTTAGAGAAATTCAATATGATCAGGAATAGTCAACACGGCTTTGTTAAGGGCAGATCGTGCCTTACGAGCCTAGTTGAATTCTTCGAAAATGTGACTGAACACATTGATGAAGGAAGAGCAGTGGACGTGGTTTACATGGATTTCAGCAAGGTGTTTGATAAGGTCCCCCATGCAAGACTTCTTGAGAAGGTGAGAGGGCATGGGATCCAAGGGGCTTTGGCCTTGTGGATCCAGAACTGGCTTGCCTGCAGAAGGCAGAGAGTAGTTGTGGATGGGTCTTCTGCATGGAGGTCAGTCACCGGTGCAGTGCCCCAGGGATCTGTTCTAGGACCCTTGCTGTTTGTCATCTTCATAAATGACCTCGATGAGGAAGTGGAGGAATGGGTTAGTAAGTTCGCTGACAATACGAAGGTTGGCGGTGTTGTGGACAGTCTGGAGGGATGTCTGAAGTTGCAGCGGGACATAGATAGGATGCAAGACTGGGCGGAGAAGTGGCAGATGGACTTCAATGCGGATAAATGTGTTGTGGTCCATTTTGGCAGGACCAATGGGATGAAGCAGTATAATATCAAGGGTAGGAGTCTTGACAGTGTTGAGGAGCAGAAGGATCTTGGGGTCCGGATCCATAGGTCTCTTAAATCTGTCCCGCAAATGGAGGATGTGGTCAAGAAAGTGTACTGGCCTTCATTAATAGAGGAATTGAGTTTAGGCGTCAGGAGGTAATGCTGCAGCTTTATAAGACCTTTGTCAGACCCCACTTGGAGTACTGTGTGCAGTTCTGCTCGCCTCATTATAGGAAGGATGTGGAAGCTATTGAGAGGGTGCAGAGGAGATTTACAAGGATGTTGCCTGAATTGGGGGGGGCATGCCTTATGAAGATAGGTTGAGAGAGCTAGGTCTCTTCTCCCTGGAGAGACGAAGGTTGAGAGGCGACCTGATAGAGGTTTATAAGATGTTGAGAGGAATAGATAGGGTGGATTCTCGGAGGCTATTTCCCAGGGCTGAAATGGTCGCTACAAGAGGACACAGATTTAAGGTGCTGGGGGGCAAGTACAGAGGAGATGTTAGAGGTAAGTTTTTCACTCAGGGTAGTGAGCGAATGGAATTGGTTACTGTCAGTGGTGGTAGAGGTGAACTCGCTGGGGTCTTTTAAGAGACTTCTGGATGAGTACATGGAATTTAATGGAATTGGGAGTTACGGTTAGTTCTATGGCCTGGTAAGTATAGATATGATTGGCACAACTTGTGGGCCGAAGGGCTTGTTGTGCTGTAGTGTTCTGTGTTCAAAGTTGATTCACTCATTGACTGTTTCAAAGCTCTGAAGAGGTTAGAGACTCAACATTAACTAGCAAATGTACTTAATCCTTTATCAATCATTGAGTTCCACATGATAAATATTAAACTGTTGAAGATGTCCATTCTTCCCAAGGGAAATATTTTGGTCAAGTATGACTAAAGGTCTGAACACTTATGTTCTTCAGAGAGTTAAAACTATTTTTCTATGCTGAAGTTAACATGCCAACATCTAAATTTTTCTGCGTAGGTAATTATCTAATTCCAGTGTAATGCAGTACGTGAAGAGTGTCCAAACCAGATTTACCAACTATCCTCAGGAAAATACTGAAAATGTAGCCTCAATGGGGTATCACTGATTTCATAATGTAGGTTCCAGATGCGCTGGAAGCACATCATCATCAAACAGCATAGCTAAAAGGGCTTGGAACAATGTCAGTTAGTTCCAGGCTTGAGATTGCCTTCACAAGGCATAATTCCTAATCTTCTGCAACCTTACTATTGATTTAACCCTTTAAACTCTTGTACAATCCTAGTTATTTTGCTCTATAGTCTCTTCCAAGGCTGCTATATCATGTCCTGAGGTCTGATGCCCCAAACTGAATGCAAAACTCCAATTGGGACATGATAAATTAAAGCTTCGCTTCCTCACTTTTGAAATTCTACCCTGTTAAAATAAAGGATGTTAAATTTTAATTATCAAGAAATCACTGGTTTGTGAACAGGAACCACATATCTTTGTTCCCCCACAGATCCTAGTCACTATTTTTAATTCTAATTTTTGTCTCAGGTTTTTAATATTTATATTTGAGGCCCAGTGAATATTTCTATGGCATTCATTTCTCTTTTCATTTTCAAGCTCAAATTCAAATACAAATCCATGGAGTTCATTGACTTCTTCGTTTGTAAGATTTAAATCATACACTCTATTGCCTCTGCTGCTTTTTCTTTCCCCAGCCTACCAAGCCTATGCATCCTAAATTTCTCTAAATGCACCCCTTCCTCTCGCAATGAACTCACATTTCTGTAGTTTGTCCTCGCTTTTCTATCATTCCCTTTCTCAGCTCACTTGCCTATGCAAACTGCATCCTGTTCCGCCAACTTTATTCCCACTACGTTGCTGACCACCTAACTGCTTTTCCTGGTTCCCATATCAGTTGATGTTGTTAATGGTTTTCTTTCTGTAATACTGTCCCTTCTGGGTATGTATGGGGTGATGTAGAGATGCCAGCGTTGGACTGGGGTAAACTCAGTAACAGTCTGGCACACCAATTTTAAATCCAACTGATTTCTTTTGATAGTAAATCTGCAAGCTTTCGACTTTCATCTTCGTCAGGCAAATGCAGTGTTCTGGTCTGCAATAGCATACATATGAGCACAGGCAGTCACAGATTGCTGATTAGACTGTGAATCCTTATACCTAACCTGCTACTCAAGTCTTAAAGTGGCTAACAATGTGGGTGAAGGGAACCCTGAGCATTGGTTAGAGAGATGTGTATTGTCTCCAACAGCGCAGTGAGTGAGGTTTTTTGCTAACCCAGGCAAGTCATGGGGGTTACAGATAGTGTGACATGAAGCCAAGATCCCTGTTAAGACTGTCCTCGTGTGCGGAACTTGGCTATCAGTCTCTGCTCAGCAGCTCTGCGCTGTCATGTGTCATGAAGGCCCCCTTGAAGAACATTTACCCGAAGGTCGGAGGCCGAATGCCCGTGACTGCTGAAGTGTTCGCCCACAGGAAGGCAACTGTTTTGCCTGGTGATTGTTGAGCGATGTTCATTCATCCGCTGTTGTAGCGTCTGCATGGTCTCCCCAATGTACCATGCTTTGGGACGTCCTTTCTTGCAACGTATTATGTAGACAACGTTGGCCGAGTTGCAAGAGTATGTACCGTGTACCTGGTGAATGGTATTCTCATGTTTGATGATGTCGTCCATGTTGATGATCCGACATGTCTTGTAGAGGTTGCTGTGGCAGGGTTGTGTGGTATTGTGGTCACTGTTCTCCTGAAGGTTGGGTAGTTTGCTGCGAACAATGATCTGTTTGAGGTTGTGCGGTTGTCTGAAAGCAAGAAGTGGGGGGGTGGGGATGGCCCTAGCGAGATGTTCATCGTCATCAATGATATGTTGAAGACTCCGGAGAAGATGTCGTAGCTTCTCCGCTCCGGGGAAGTACTGGACAACAAAGGGTACTCTGTCCACCGTGTCCCGTGTTCGTCTTCTGAGGAGGTCAGTGCAGTTTATCGCTGTGGCACGTTGGAACTGTCGATCGATGAGTCGAGCGCCATATCCTGTTCTCACAAGGGCATCTTTCAGCGTCTGGAGGTGTCTGTCATGATCCTCCTCATCTGAGCATATTCGTATATACGGATATTCGTATATTCGTGTATACGGAGGGCTTGTCCATGGGGAATGGCTTCTTTAACGTGTCTAGGGTGGAAGCTGGAGAAGTGGAGCATTGTGAGGTTGTCTGTCGGTTTTCGGTACAGTGAGGTGCTGAGGTGACCGTCCTTGATGGAGATGCGTGTGTCCAAGAATGCAACTGATTCTGGAGAATAGTCCATGGTGAGTCTGATGGTGGGATGGAACTTGTTTATATCATCATACAGTTGTTTCAATGATTGTTCACCATGAGTCCAAAGGAAACAAAATGCCATGAATGTATCTAGTATATAGCCTTGGTTAAAGATCCCGTGTGGTGAAGAAGTCTTGTTCGAACCTGTGCATGAAGATGTTGGCATATTGAGGTGCGAATTTGGTCCCCATGGCTGTTCTGTGTGATGGGATGAAAAGCTGATTGTTGAAGGTGAAGACATTGCGGTCCAAGATGAAGCGGATGAGTTATAAAATTGCATCCGGAAACTGGCAGTTGTTGGCATTGAGTACTGAGACAGTTGCAGCAATACCATCGTCGTGGGCAATACACATCTCTCTAACCAATGCTCAGGGTTCCCTTCACCCACATTGTTAGCCACTTTAAGACTTGAATATCAGGTTAGGTGTAAGGATTCGCATTCTAATCAGCAATCTATGACTGTCTGTGTTGATATGTGTGCTATTGCAGACCAGAACACTACATTTGCCTGACGAAGACGAAAGTTGAAAGCTTTCAGATTTACTATCAAATAAATTGGTTGGATTTAAAATTGGTGTTGCCAGACTGTTACCATGTATGGGGTGTCAGGGAGGGATAGTAATTTTGATGGGGGAACATGTCACGTCTTTCAGGACGGTTTGTCCATCCTTTGTCCCCACATGGCACTCAGCTGTCACCTGTGGCTCCTCGTAGCTGTTTATCTGCAACAAAGGCCGCACCCCGGGCAACAGCCTCGACAAGCCAGCTAAACCACATGAGGGTAGCCGATGGATCTCAACGCTCAGTAAGATAGGAAGATGTCTATTGCAGTATGAGAAGACAGAGTCCAGCAGGTTGAGCGGAAGAGACCAATGGAAGGTCCACTGGTCAAGAAGGCAGCCTCTACAAGCATTGTGGAACGCAAAGAGCAGGACAAGACGCGGAAGACATCATGGTCATCCACTGCACCTAGTCTCACCTCCAGCCGTCTTGACTCCTGTCTTGCCACTGGATCTAAATGGGAATTAGGAAGAGAGTGAGGCTGACTCTGTGCAACTCTTCTTCTCTTTAATTCAAATGAAGCGTTAGTTTTGACAGCACCAGTATCATCATCAGTACCTGTTCAACTCTTGAAGTCCAGTAGCGATGGGCGAGCGACGAAGCAGCAGGTGTGGATACACAGGGAGCTATAATCACAGACCCGCACACAGGCAGCTCGGGTCTAATGGTTGTTTTTTTGCTGATCAAAGCAGCAGTGGAATTCAGTGTCTACTTGGGCAGCTGAGCAGCCCTCTTCAGGAATGCACTGCTCACCTCCGTAGAATGAGGAAGAGGCTAGAAAAATGCCTTAAACATTGCCTACTTTAATACACCCTGGCCAGTTTACTGCAGCTGGCAGTGATTCCATCTTGTGGTTGAATACACAAAATAAAAAAAGGTGACACCACTCACCATTGGCACTTGGAACGTGCGCACGCTTTTGGACAACCCTGCAGCAGACAGAGCAGAGAGAAGAATGGCCTTAGTTGCCAGAGAGCTTGCAAGATATAACATTGACATTGCAGCCCTGAGTGAAACTCGTTGATTGACTGAAACTGGAGGCGGATACACTTTTTTTTTTCTGGAGCAGCCACAGCAGTGATGAAGGTTGTGATGCTGGAGTTGGATTCACTGTCAGGAATCACCTTGTTCGGAAACTTGATAGTCTACCCAAGGGTGTGAACAACCGGCTTATGACATTACTGCTTCTGCTACAGAACAGAAGTCGAACCCCCTGATCAGCGTCTATGCCCCCACAATGAACAACCCGGACGAGATGAAAGACAAGTTTTACGAAGAACTAGACACCCTACTATCAGCAGTGAGCAGTATCGACAAACTGATCTTGCTTGGCGATTTCAATGCAAGAGTAGGGTATGACTCTGCAATCTGGCAGGGAGTCATTGGGAGGTATGGACTGGCAAGTAAAACAGTAACGTCCTACTCTTACTGAAGACCTGTACAGCACACAACCTCCTATCACCAACACAACCTTTCATCTGCCTACCTGTAACAAGACCTCCTGGATGCATACCTGCTCTAAGCATTAGCATCTTATCGACTATGTCGTTGTCAGGAGAAAAGACAGGCAGGATGTCAGAGTAACCAAGGCCATATGTGGTGCTGATTGCTGGACAGATCACAGCCTCCTTGTCTCCAGAATGAGGCTCTGCATCAAACCCAAGAGGCGATCACAAGGAAGCAAGGTTATGAAAAGAATCAATGCCGCCAAGTTAAAGAACCCCAGCATAGTTTCAACACTGGCTGAAGACTTAGAAATCAAGCTTGCTGACCTACACCTTGCAGGCAGTACTGAGGACGACTGGGAACGCTTCAGGGATGCTATCCATACATCTGCACTGAAGATGCTCGGGCCCTCTACCAGCAAGCAGCATGATTGGTTTGATGAGAATGATGAGGAGATACAGACTCTACTTGTTGGAAAGCACCATTTCATTGGACCTGTCAGAACAACCCATCTTCAGCTGCCAAGAAAAGTGCTTTTACCAGTGCTCTCAGGACAGTCCAGAATAAACTGTATAAAATGCAGGATGCCTGTCTGAGCGCCAAGGCAGATGAAATACAGGGATATACTGATAAACGACTTGAAACAGTTCTATGACATCCTCAACACTCTGTATGGATGTCAATCTCTCAGGAGTCTTTCTCCTCCCTCCCCCCCCCCCCACCCACCCTCCCGAGTATGGATGGTACATCTTTCATTACAGAGAAGGTTCATATCCTGCAAAGATGGGCTGAATACTTTGAAGCCATCATCTATTAACGATGAGCCAATAGACAAGATTCCCCAGGTTGATATTAACAGCACTATGGATGATCTGCTGGTAGTAGCCGAAGTCACGAAAGCTGTCAGCCAACTATCCAGTGGCAAAGCCCCAGGGGCAGATGTCATACCCACAGAGATCTATAAAGTTGCTGGTCCCGCACTTATCAAGAAGCTCACTGAGTTCCAGTCCTTTTTGGAAGCAAGGATCCATTCCTCAGGAACTTCAAAGATGCTTCCATTGTACATCCCTACAAGAGGAAGGGCAATCGGCAAGTATGCGACAACCACTGAGGAATCTCGTTGCTCCCCATCACAGGAAAAACCCTTGCAAGAGTCCTGCTAAATCGTCTGGTCACTCATCTGGAGCTGGGCCTGCTTCCAAAGTCACAGTTTGGCTTCTGCAAAGATCGTGGGACGACTGACAAGGTTATTGCTGTGTGCCAACTTCAGAAGTGTCAGGAGCAGAATCGTGAGCTCTAAACAACCTTTGATGCTGTAAGCCAACAAGGCCTGTGGAGGATCATATCAAAGTTTGGCTGCTCCCCACCCCCTCCCCAAATTCATTCAGATGGTTCGCCAGTTCCATGATGGCCAGAGTACTGGATGGCAGAGAATCTTCTGAGGCATTCTCAGTCACCAATGGCGTCAAACAGGGCTGTGTCTTGTACCCACACTGTTCAGCATGATGTTACTGCCTTCCAGGACAGTGTTGTTGGAATCAGCTTCAAGTACAGAGTGGACGGGAAGCTTTTCAACCTGAGGAGACTGTTCTGAGAGATTTCCTCTTTGCCGATGACTGTGCCCTGTATGCTAGCTCAGAGCCAGAGATGTAAGTCAGTATGGACAAATTTTCCACGGCTTGTGACAACTTTGGACTCCCATCAACATTAAAAAAAACAGAAGTCATGCATCAGCCTACTCCTCATGCACCGTACACAGAACCCATAATCACAATCAAAGGGCAGAAACTACAGGCAGTGGACCAGTTCACTTATCTTGGCAGCACCCTCTCCCAAGCAGTGACTATTGATGCAGAAGTTAACTGCAGAATAGCAAAGGAAGTTCTGCTTTCAGTAGACTGCACTCCACTATATGGGAATGTTAAGGAATCAAACCAACAACAAAACTGAAGGTCTACAGCGCTGTGATACTCACTACCCTCCTATATGTCTGTGAAATGTGGACTGTGTATTGAAAACATGCAAGGCAGCTCAATCATTTCCGCATAACTTGTCTTCGCAGAATATTATGCATCCAATGGCAAGACAAATTACCAGACACTGAAGTTCTCTCTAGAGCAAGTCTACCATCAGTCCACACTGCTGATGAGAGCACAGACCCGGTGGGCAGGTCATGTCATCCACATGTCAGACGAGCACATACCAAAGTGAACACTTTGGGGAACATTCTGCTGGAAAACGCTTGATTGGAGGGCAGAAAAAAATTTCAAAGAGACATACTCAAAGCTTTCCTGAAGTCACTTGACATTAACACAACCGCCTGGGAAATGCTGGCACAAGACCGCCCTACCTGGTGGTGCCTCATCCACAAAGGCTGTCAAGCTCATGAAGCAAGGTGTAATGCTAAAGCACAACTTGAGCGTGAGCTGTGCAAGTCCAGAGCCACCAGCGCAACAACTCTAATATGTGCCAGGACATTCCGTGCCAAATTGGCCTAATCAGTCATCTTCGATCACATCACAACCAGCCTGAAAATGACTAATGGTGTCGAAGTCCTCATCGATGATAATGGACGAACAATAGTCCCTTCTGGTCAAAGACATGATGAGCAGGGAAAGGAGTGGAGTTAAATGATAATGGTGGAAATGGGTGATTTTCCTGATGATGGGGTCAGAAGCTCACCTCAGTCAAATACTGCACCAAGGTTGTGAACAATCTGGTTCAGCTTCAGGAACTTGCTAGAAATAGAAATGGGATGTGCAACAAAGGAATGGACATTGTAGCAAGGCCTGAAGATAATGGCTTTGGTCTTTCCATTCTTTTATTTGGAAGAAATTATTTGACCATCTAGTCTGAATGAGGAATAAGTCTGACAACTTAGAGACAGTGGTTAAGAAAAGTGGTGATAGTATAGAGATGAATATCATCTTAGAAAGAGGTAATTTACCCATCGACCCAATACTGACAACAATCCCACCCACCCTTTCCACATTTGTTCTAATTCCCTGGGCACTAAGGGACAATTTAACATGGCCAGTCAACCTAACCTGCGCATCAATGTAATGATGGAAACTTTTCTTTTTGAGTGATACTTTGGGCAGTATGAGTTGAGAAATCAGAGGGGGCTGAGTATAGATCCTTCACAGACGAGAGGTAATGGAAGGGAAATTCTGGTTACATTTAGATAGATAAGAAAGGAACCAGGTGAGTGCTGGCCACCGAGCTGATGGGCAGTAGGGAAATGTTGGAGGAGACTGATGTGGTCAACTGTGTATGACTGCAGTCAAGGAAGGATCGTTTCCTGAAGATTTGACCTTTCTAATTATTGGCTTGATATTATTTGGCTGATTCCTTGGACTTGAGGTACTCTGGTGAGGACTGTTATACAAAATGGTTCTGTGATCTCTCAGGTTACTGGGGATGCTATGAATTTGTTTCAAAATATGAATATGGATTAGAAGCTCCATCCATCCAGAATGGTGGGGATGGGGAACTAGTGTCTCCCCACTTGTGTCCAGCTTACTCTGTTTAACCTGCATTGCTATATGCAAGGCCTGTTCTATGTGCTACCCTGGATTGCTCTTGAAGCTTTTTCTGTCAATCCGATTTGCTTTTTGTAAATTTGAGCCTATGCCATCCTAGTCTTATCTAGTCGTGTTCTGGATATCATTTTTCTATTTATTTCATAGCTTATAGACTATTCCTACTGTTTATCATGGCTAAAAATCTTCAGTTTCCCCAGTATTTCTTCACATCACAAACATGAGTGGAATATTTAGTGCATTAATGTTCTCAGGCTGTTAAGTATCTGATAGTTAACAATATCTAATTTTTGAGTTAAGTAAGCTGTGATTTATTTGTGCCATTTTGAAAACTGGTTCATGTGAATTTGCTGATTCAAAAATTTTGAGACAGGTCTATAGACCATTGAGCCCTATGAGTCTGTAGATCATTCAGCCTTACAAGTCTGTTCTGCCAGTCAATTTGATCATAGCTGATCTCTATCTTAATTCCATCTACCTACTGGAGTGTAAACTGGATTAGCTAGGAATCTGTTCTCTACTCTGACCTATGGTGGTTAACTAATTGGAAAGAACATGTTTTCCCTTCCAATATCAATACTGTACATCTTATTTTCTCCCTCTGTGGAACAAGGATAACTGGAATGTATCGATTTGAGTCGAAATTGTTACATAGGAAAAAGCATCTAAAAGACCCTCCCTGAATTACAGAAATTCTGTTGCATGCTTTAAATGAAGGAACATGTCATGTATGGGGTATCTTTTTTGCATGATGCTCTTTGCCTTAGCTAGATTTATGTTGCATTTTATCTTCCTAGATTGTGGAGGTAGTGCATGGGCTGTTAAATGCCAATCTTGGGTTGCACTGAATTTTGCTGTTTAAAGGTGGTCTTTATTTTGGATTCCTTGCACGTCATTGTTGTTTCTCTTGTCTATTGTCCTTATTTTTGCTGGATTTCTGTACCTTGCTAACCTGTGCTCTCTGCTGCTCACCCTAATGCCAACCACAGGAGCAGCAGCCTCCACTGCCTCAGGTGAGACTTCCTCCATTGAAAACTCATGTTTCTGATCATTTCTTCCACTCCTATGGTTGAGATTTTCTTGTCAAAATCTGATGTTCGTGCTAACTATTGATTACTTACAGCTGTTCATTTTCATGTCCAAAGACTAAACTGGGATTATCAATAATGCAGTTAAGCTTTAAAAAAAACTTCTTTCCCTCATACATTTCTTAAATCACGCCATTAAAAATATCTGTAGACATTTTTTTAAATGGAAGAAAAATTACCTCATCTGTGGCACTCGTTTGGAGGAATTGAAACTCTGACATTGCAATTGAACTAAATTGATATGTACAGTACTGTTTATTACTAAATTTGTTTCTTCAGATAAATGGAATCTTGTTCTCGTTTTATTGGACTTGCTCAGTGACCCCCAACTCCTGTTTCCCTGATGCCGTAAAAACTTCTGATCGTGGTGCTGAAAAATTCCCTAGGTGATTTCATTTTAAAGTTTATTTATTAGGTCAAAGTAGGCTTACGTTGATATTGCAATGAAGTTACTGTGAAAATCCTCTAGTCGAAACACTCTGGCGCCTGGGTATACTGAATTTAGCTTAGCATGGCGAATGCGTGTAACCAGCACATCTTTTGGACTGCAAGAGGAAACTGGAGCATGCGGAGGAAACCCACAAAGACAAGGAGAGAACTTGCAGACTCTGCAGAGATACTGACCCAAACCAGGTCCCTGGCACTATAAGGCAGCAATGCTAACTATGTCAGCCTGTGTCTTTATTTTTGTATTTTGCCACTAACCCTACTATCCTTTTTTGTAGTTTTTTGTGTCTGGGTTGCTCAGAATGTGGTACTTCTGAATTGTTGCTGTTCTCAATGGTCTGGATCTAATTTAATAGTCTCCAACACTCAACTTAATGATGTAAATTTAACTAGAATGAGAAAGTTATTCAACTGACTCATATGTTTGTAGTTAGAATTCTAGAGGGATTTGGCATGAAATTTGTCTTGTGTCATAAGCATAATATGCTGATGATTTAAAGCCACTCTTAAATTTCAAGCTGGAAGTATATTAATATTAGGATACAGGACAAATGGTTTCAGTAGAATTTTTGTAGCCTAATGGAATATAGCTAATATAATTTGAAAAAAAATGTTAAGTTGGCTATCTTCAATAGTTTTTCTGCAGTGTTGTCAAAAGCTATATTTTCAACATGGCCTTTGAGCATTTACCTGTCTGGCATTAATTTGGTAGGTAATGTTGGAACTTTGATCTCAGCAATGGTTATGGTTGAAATTCCATAAAACCAAATGACTAGTTGGGGAGTAAAGAGGGAGCCAGAATGGAGAATTCCTTTCAGTGCATTCCCTACAAGCTTCCTCATCAATACTTTGCAATTAAATTGATGATGTGACTCGTTCTTGCCAAATGTTGCAGGGAAAATTATAATTTTGTGCGAACAGTCCTTGTATGTATTTTATAATTTTCAAATATTTGAAGAATTTGGGACCACTTCTTTACTGTATAAAAACTTCAGAATAATTGGTCTGTAACAGTTTTATAAGCTGAGTGAATTCTTCAAAATGATTTTAAAATCAAGGTACTTGCTTAGCTTCATGAGAATAGTTAGATTCAGAATGTGGTAGATTAAATAGTAAAATTTCAAGAACTGAAAATTAATGAAGGACGGCATAATATTTTTGTAAGAAGTTGCAAGTACGCACTTAGAACAAAACAGCGCAGTACAGGCCCTTCGGCCCTCGATTTTGCACGGACCAGTGGAACCAATGTTATCCATATGCCTATCCACTGCCCATTTGAACACCCTTAAAGTTGGCGAGTCACAACTGCTGCAGGCAGGGCATTCCACGCCCTTACTACCCTCTGAATAAAGAACCTACCTCTGACATCCATCCTACAATTATCACTCCTCAATTTAAGGCTATGTCCCCTCGTGTTAGCCATCACCATCCGAGGAAAAAGGCTCTCACTGTCCACCTGATCTAATCCTCTGATCATCTTGTATGTCTCAATTAGGTCACCTCTTAACCACCTTCTCTCTAACGAAAACAACTTCAAGTCCCTCAGCCTTTCCTCATAAGACCTTCCCACCATACCAGATGATATCTTGGTTAACTTCCTCTGCACCCTTTCCACTGCTTCCACATCTTTCTTATAATGTGGCAACCAGAACTGTACGTGATACTCCAAATGCGGCTGCACCAGAGTTCTGTATAGTTGCAACATGATCTGACGGCTCTGAAATTCAATCCCTCTACCAATAAAAACTAATACACCGTATGCCTTCTTAACAACCTTATCAATCTGGATGCCAACTTTCAGGGATCTATGCACAGGTACACCGAGATCTCTCTGCTCATTGACACTGCCAAGAGTCCTTCCATTAGCCCTATATTCTGTAATCCTGTTACTCTTTCCAAATTATTCACCTCGTGCTTTTCCGTATTAAACTCCATTTGCCACCTCTCAGCCCAGCTCCACAGCTTATCCATGTCCCTCTGCAAACTGTAATATCCATCCTCACTGTCTACAACTCCAACTCCGATTTGTCATCCACAAATTTACTAACCCTCATCCAGATCATTTATAAAAATGACAAACAGCAGTTGCCCTAAAACACACATCTGCAGTACACCACTAGTAACTGAACTCCTGGTTGAATATTTCCCAACAACTACCATCCTCTGTCTTCTATCAGCTAGTCAAATCCTGATCCAAATTGCTAAATCACCCTCAGTCTTGTGCATCTGCATTTTCTGCAGTAGCTTCCCATTGAGAACATTTATCAAATGCTATCCTGTTCCTATATTACTTCAATAAACGAGTCCACATCAAACATCATTTCTGCCACCATAGTACTGTCCTTGACTAACAATGCCACGCCTCCCCCTTTTCTACCACCTGTGCTCTGACTGAAACATCTGAACCTCGGAAGCTGCAATAACTATTCCTGTCCCTCTCTATCCATGTCTCCAAAATGGCCAGAACATCAAAATCCCAGGTACCAATGCAGGCTGCAAGTTCATCCACTTTATTCTGTATGCTCCTAGTATTAAAGTATACACACTTCAAACCACCCTCCCGCCTGCCAATACACTGCTGCGACCTTGAAATCTTATCCATGACCTCCCTATTCTCAATCTCCTGTACATTGGAGCTACAACCCCCCAAGATATTCATACCTCTCTCGTTCAGATGCAGGCCATCCCTTTTGCAGAGGTTCCACCTACCCCAGAATGAGCCCCAATTGTCCACGTATCTGAAACTCTCCCTCCTGCACCATCCCTTAAGCCACAAGTTCAAATGTTTTCTCTTTCTCTATTCTTCTCCTCGCTATCCTGTGGCACGGATAACAAACCAGAGACGATGACTCTTATTTGTTTTAGCCCGAATCTTCCACCCTAACCCCCTGAATTTCTGTCTTACATCCCCATCCCTTTTTCTACCTATGTCATAGGTGCCTACGTGAACGACGACGTGCTGCTGGTTTCCCTCCCCCTTAAAGATCTCGAACACTCGATCAGAGACATCACGGACTATGGCACCTGGGAGGCAACATACTGACCGCGTGCCTTGCTCATTCCCACGAAACTTCCTATCTGTCCCCTTAACTATAGAGTCCCAACATATGGGCTTCAACATTATCCCAACATAACTGTGGAGTCCCAACTTGACAACATATTTCAGAACAGGGTTATGTTATTGATGACTACTGGTGGAAGCATCAGTTTTCAACAGCTGTGTTGCATGCCTTAGCTTTATGCGGTTGTTTTCAAACTATTTTGCTTATCATTTCGATAACACAAAAAGGATGGCACAGTAGTTAGCACTGTTGCCTCAATGCCAGCTACCTGGGTTCAGTTCCCGGGTTGGATCACTGTCTGTGCAGAGTCTGCACACTCTCCCTGTGTCTGCATGGGTTTCCTCTGAGTTCCTCCCATAGTCTGAAAGACATGCTAATTAGATGCATTGGCCATGCTAAATTCTCCCTCAGTGTACCCGAGTAGGTGCCGGAGTGTAACAACAAAGATTTTCACAGTAACTTCATTGCAGTGTTAATGTAAGCCTATTTGTGACTCTAAATAAACTTAAACTTAAAAACATGACTGTCAATAAGAAGACTTTTAGCTGTAAGTCAAATATTTTCTAAATGTATTAGTAAAGAATGTAGTAATCTGCTATTAGTTGGTAACATAAATTCTCAGTGTGGGTATGTGATACAGTAGTTGACCACGGAGAAATTGATTAAAGTAGTTCAATCTGATGTTAGCCAGTGTAGAAGAAGGCAAAATGTTGAGCTGTTAGTTGAGAGAACCAGTTTCAATCCCAGCTATAATTGAGCCTTGTATTTATGAGGTATTGCAGAAGGAAAATTAAAATAGTTAGTCTCACCCTGGTCAGCCACAGGCCAAGAAAGAATGACCCTTAATGTTCAAATATTTGAGCTGATCAGAGTGACAGTATTGATGTCTGGCTAATGTCTGTAATTTAACCTGTCTTTTGATGTGTGTGTGTGGAAAGGTTTGTGTCCCACAGAATGTAGATTGCATATTCTGGGTACTTGTTCTACAAATATGATCACCTTTTAAGCAATATTTGAGTAACGTATAATGGATTTATTTGCCATAACTAATTTCTTGCAGAAGTAAAAGGTAAGTTAGCTAGAGGTTGCAAATAACCATGCCAGTACAGGAGACCAAAAATTTTCAGAAATCATTTATGAAATGTATTTTAAAAATGTCTGGTAATTAATGGCAAATAATATTCAAAAATGTGAAATGGTAGTTTTGATCTGGATTATAAATACTAATTTAAGATGAAATTGACAATTAAGTTGCATTTTATTACTGTGTTGTTCAGATTGGATATTTTGAATTACCTATACAGTGTTAAAGACAAACAACTTGGAGGATCTTGAGAATAGGATAAGAATTTAAATTGAAGGATACAAATATACTTTATTCAACCCTAGTGGACCATGAATGAAACACTGCCAGTTCTCTGCAATGCCCTGTCAGTTGTGAGGTATCTATCAGTTTTTATCTGCTTACCTAAGAAAAGATATACTTGCCATAGAGGAAGTGCACTGAAGGTTCACCAGAGTAGTTCCTCAGCATGATTGTTATGAGGAGAGATTGGGTCAACTAAGCCTGTTTCCAGAAGAATGCCAGGATCTCAATGTATAAAATTCTCTCAGGGTTGGACAGACTGGATGGAGCAATGATGTTTCTCCTCTCTTCAAGGTGGTGGGCCTTGAACAAGAGGCCATGTCCCAGGATACAGGGTAGGTAACTTAAGACTGAGAGGAGGCATTTCTTTGAAAGATTGGTGAACTTGTGGAATTCTCCATCACATAAAGCTATAGAAGCCAAGTTCTGAATATGTTTAAGAAAGAAATGGATTTCTAGGCTCTAGAGGGATATGGGAAGAGAACAGGAGTATAGTGTTGAGATAGAAGATCAGTTATGATATTGAATGGCAGGGCAGGCTTGTTAGACTAAATGGCCTCCTTGTTTCTGTTTATAGCTGAGGTTCATCCTTTCATTTCTCTTAAAACACAATGAATTTATTTCATTACTTTGGAGCAAGATGATTAGGCAGTTCAGGTCCTTAAGTTTGTTCCGTTATTCAGTTAGATTATGGCTGATCTCTATCTGAATTCCATCTACCCACTGGAATGTAAATTGGATTGTCTGGCCATCTGTTCTCTATTCTTCCTGATTTACAGTAATTAATCCAAATATTCCCATGCTGTGTAATCGTTTGAGTAGAGATCCTAAAAAAGTTTACTAAAATTTTAATTTGGAGTGTCTTGTTATATTCTAAGGCATGAGAGCTAGTGCAGCAAGTTAATTAAAGAAGATTAGATGGATGTAAAACGAGAGGAAGAAAGAGAATGATGACATTGGACAACAAATTTAAAAAGGGGAGGCTTCTTTGAACAACGGAAGAATGAAAGCACAAAGTGAGTGTGGGGAAATGAGTAGGGAATGTAGCCTTGGGCAGATTGCTACTAGTATTAACTGGGAAAGACATATTTTTCCTTCCAGTATTGTTTATTATTGTTAGTGTATGTTATGCTGGGATATATCCTTTTAAGAGGTGAATCACGTGCACTGGTGATGCACGTTAGCCAGGTTTGCAGGCTTTAGTTTGTGTTGTATTGAGTCTTAGGGAGTGCACAGATATTGAATAAACCTCCGTGAGTTACAGCAAAATACAAGCTTGTATGTTCTTTGGTTCCAGCTGCAGCCTAGTAAATTGCCCACTACAGAATAAGTGTTGGTACAGCATCTTTTGTGCACCCATTTTATCTTTGCAAGGCTAATAGCACAGATTTCAACATGCATTTTTCATCCTCTGATTACGAACTGGACACTTTTATGGAGTATACACTTAAGCAGTTCTAAAATATTTAAGCAATGGTCTGGGGAATTTGAATTGCTACGTGGAAGGATGTAGGATAGAGTTTGAATATTAGTATGTGTTGTTGGATGTACCAGAGCATGACCATAGAAATAGACAACGATTAGTATAAGTAATAGGGTGATGAGAGATTTTTTGAGGAGGTGAATAAGAGGATAAGGGACCAGCAAGAGTAAGGCCATCGAATGTTCAAAGTTCTGCCTGGTGGGTATGGTGATGGTGGTGCACAGAAAGTCAGGGTAGAAAGGGTACAAGATAGGCAATAGACCTAAAGGATGCTGGAATAGTTTGAGGGCTCGCTCCGTCTTGGGATTTGCAATTGTGGGCAAGCAGCTGGAATTGTTTTTGGCTCAAATGTGACTGGTAAACCGTAAAGATTGAGGTTTCATAATTGTAACTGATTATATATAACCAAGTCCGATGTGTGCAAGACTTCCTGTGCATCTAGACTTCAGTGCCTGCAGGACTGGTTTTCTGATAACATTTTCTACTGGATAATGAAAATTGAAGCTTGAAATACATAATGGACTGATATTAAACCTTCGAAGCATAATTAGTTTTATAACCATATACATACATCTAAGAGTAATTTTTGAGAAGTGATTATTATTCCAGAGTTTCTTGACTATGGTATTGTCTGTCACCTCAGGTTGAAAAGTGTGCTTCTAATTTAGATTTCAAAAATGATCATTTATGCTTGAAGGTATATGTGGTGATTATGCTGTGCATTTGTAGATATGTAAGAGACATTTATTTAATGGATTATAGATTCATGAGAAATAATCTGTTCTGGTGGTTTTGTAACTTGTCTATCAACTCTTCAATTTTGGGATATAATTATGGGTTTTCTTACCATAGAATCCCTACAATGCAGAAGAAAGCCATTTGGCTCATCAAGCATGTACTGACTTTCCAAAAAAGCATCTTTTATTATTCATTTGTGGGACATGGGCATTGCTAGCTGGCTAGCAATTTTGTTGTTAGAAAATGATGGTGAGCTGCTGTCTTGCAACATGGCGGTCCACGTGCTTTGGTTGATCCATAATGCTGTTAGGAAGGGAATTCCAGGAGTCTGACACAGCAACGACAAACGAATAATATATTTCCAAGTCAGGAGAGTGAGTGGCTTGGAGGGGAACTTGCAGGTGGTGGTGTTCCTGTGTATTAGTTGCCCTTGTCCTCCTGCATGAAGTTAGTCATGGGTTTGGAAGGTGCTCTGTAAGGATCTTTGAATTTCTGCAGTGCATCTTGTAGATAGTACATACTGCTTATCCATGCTCACCCTACCCCTCTAATCCAGCATATTACCATAGCTAATTGACTCATTCTTGGACAAAAAGAAGCAATTTATCTTAACTTGCATGTCTTTGAATTGTGGGAGGAAGCCAAAGCACTAGAAGGAAACTCTTGCAGACACTGAGAGAACTTGCAAACTCCATACAGATAGTCACCCAAGGCCGGAATTGAACCGGGATCCCTGGCACTGTGAGGCAACGGTGCTAATCACTGTGCTAATCATTGTGCCACCATGTCTATTTGTATTGAACTGTGGATTTTGCAATTAATAGCTTTGAAAATTGTTCACAGACTTTTTGTATTTTACATCAGTTTTAGGATTGTAGCATGCCATGGCAAATTGATCTGAATTATTGTACTTCTATCATAACATACCTGTGTGATTGCAAAGGTTAGATGCTGCAAAAGATAACTGAAGATCTCATTTGCTTTATCCAAACCTCATTACCCCAAATCTCTGGGGATTTGAACAAGCTTGTCAGACCAACAGCAATTTTCCATTATAATTACTTCTGTTAATACAAATCCCTGTTGCTCTGAATCCAGATGGTATATTTTCTATAGGAGTAATCAAACTCTATTGTCTTTGCTAAGACTGTACTTTTGTCCCTTGCCAAGTTATCTCTATAATCTGTTTTTTATTGTAAATGTCAAATTTATTATCTATTTGTCCAGTTGTTAAAGAGTAGGCAACTGTAATTGTACTATACTGCACATTGTTGCCAGTAACAAACTGGTAGTATATCTAAAATGCATTCCATTCTTACTCTTGAAGCATTTAAGGGCATAAAAATGTTCAAGTTCAAATACTGCATTGACAAACTGTGAAGCTGGAATTTAATTAATTCTGTCAGTTTGTAGGCTGGCATTTAAAAATGACCATAAATACTGCTATTTTGTGATTTTTTAAAAAAATACTTGTTCTAGTGGGAAAGAAGCTACTGCTCTGGTATGTTCTATTTTTGATTTGGATTCTAGTTCCACACTATACAGTTGAGATTTATGCCCCCTTTCTGATTTATCAAGCCATTTGATTGAATGCTAACCATGCTACATTCTGCCTCAATGTACCTGAATAGGTGCCAGAGTGTGGCGACTAAAGTTTTTCACAGGAACTTCATTGTGGTGTTAATATAAGCCTACTTGTGGCACTTTTAACTAAACTTAAAAATTTATGATTAAGAATTTGATAGTTTTCCATAAATATAGACAAGAACAAAAATAAGCATAAAAGCATAGAATCGTAGAATGCAGAAAGAGACCATTCAGTCCATTTAGACTGCACTGACTCTGACAGAGCATCTTATCCAGACCATTCCACCACCCCTTCCCCACATCATTCCATAACTCTACACATTTAGCATGGCCAATCTACCAAACCACATCTTTTGGACTGTGGGAGGAAAGACCAGAACACCTAGTGAAAACCCACACAGATATGGGGAGAATGTGCAAACTCCACACAAGCCGTCACCCAAGGCTGGAATCAAAACCAGGTCCCTGGAGCTGAGGTAGCAGTGCTAGCCATTGTGCTACCAAGTGCATATATGAGCAGATTTTGGAATAAATTCTCAGTGACTTGGGTATATTCCTATCTTTTCCTTAAAAATGTAATTGAATGCTTCAATCATTTCAAATTTGGTGCATATGGTAATTAAGTCTAATCCATGGGGGATCATAAGCATCCCTTGCTTGCAGAATTAGAGAAGTATTTTTATAGCTTAGGCATCACTCTGCATCAAAGCTGGAGCAAAGCGTGGAGGTAACCCTCTATGAACTACAGCCGACACAGGAATTGAACACGTGCCACTGGTGTCATTCTGCATCATGTTTTGCACATGTGTGCTTTAAAATAGGCTGACGTGGAACATCTCACATAAAACTCAACCAATAATTTATACAGCTTTATTTTTTTCAAGTAGAAATCTTCAGGCCATAGAAGTCCACCAGGCTTTAGAATATGCCATCTATTCAGTGAAAGGAATTAATTATCCCAATGTGAAATGGGTGTGTTCTCAGTTTGTTCATTGTTTTTAAAAACATTGAAACCAGCTCAACAAATGTTCCATTCTTTGTATGAATGGTTTTTAAGGTCAGTTCTAGTTCACAGCTCTTCAAACCTTGTTGCAGTGACTTCTAAAAATGGTTATGTAGCTACAAGGAAGGGTTTTACTTGAAAAAGATACTCAGAATCATAAAATCCCTTGCAGTGCAGAAGGAGCCATTCAGCCCATCGAATCTTCACTGACCACAATTCCACCCAGGCCCTACTTTATAATTCCCCTGACAAGGGGAAATTTAGCATGGCCAATCAACCTAACCTGCATATCTCTAGACTCTGGGAGGAAGCTGGACTACCTGTAGGAAACCCAAGCAAACACGGAGAATGTTCAAACTCCAGACAAACAGTGACCGGAGGCCAGAATTTAACTTGTCCCTGGTGCTGTGAGGCAGCTTTTCTTGTGTGGGAAGACTCAAATGCTTGTGTTTTTTTTTGAAAATTATCAATGTTTGGAATAGCAGATTTTTGATAAAGAAGACTACTTTTTTTACATGGGATCTTAGAGCAGGATTAAGCTATTTGGCCCCACAAGCCTGCTCCACCATTCAGACAACTGGTCTAGCTGTGGTCTCGGTATCACTTGACTGTCTACACCTCAAACTTTGATTCCTTGTGTAATCAAAATCTAATACAACCTTGAATAAAGTTAAAATCCAGCTTCCCCAACCTTCTGCAGAAGAAAATTCCACATCTAATGACCCTCAGAGGAAAGATCCCCTCTTGTCTTGCATTTCTTCCCACTTTTGACTCGTATTAAACTATATCCCAGAAGAAGAAACATCGTTGGGCATATTGATCCTTATCCAGTCCCCTCAAGCTCTTACATTTCAGGAGTACATCTCATTCTTCTAAACCCTCGTGGATTCAGGCTTAATTCCTTCAACCTTTTTTTATAAAGTAAATCCTTCACCCCAGGAATGAGTTGAGTGAATATTTTCTGCTCTGCTTTTAAATCAATATTATATTTTTCCAAATGAAACTAAAATTGCACATTTGAAGGAATGGAAATGCTGTAATTCATAATATGCTCTTTCACATCTGGGCTGCTTGTTGAGTAATCTCAACCTTCATTAAACTGGTGATTATGTGGAAAATAGGAACAGGGCTATATTTATTCACTGTGTTCTTAAATCCATCCTTGAATATTCTGGGTTACTTCTAGTTTGAAAAGAACCAAATTTTAGTGAGTGTCTGTGTGAGAAAACAGAAGATTGGCATTTGTTGTATGACGTTATATCTATGGATCATTTTATTGCTCAGTTATTTTAATTTTCCATTGCTATGGGCAAATTCATTCCATACATCTGGGGGCGGGATTTTCCGGCGTGCTCGCCCCAAGACTGGAAAATTCTGCCAATGTCAACGGACTTCTGTATGGTCCTGTCCCACCCACTTCGATTCCCGTGGTGAGTGGGATGGGAAGATTCTGTCCATTGTTTTTTTTTACATACATCGTACATTTATGTTGAGGGGCAGCAGTCAATATGTTGGTTTAGTTTTTACTTGATTGGAGGAGATCACTTCCAAAGTAGGCACAATAAAAATGTAAGGTGTTGAAACTAATCAACTAATTTCCAATCATTAATGTAATTAGAATGAGTAGACCTCTGGTCATTGACTCTCCAAGGATCTACTCAGCACTCGCCCATTCCAACTTAATTACTTTAATGAAAACTTGCATCTTATGCAGTGACTAACATTGCTAGGTTTTTGGAATGTAGGGATTGGAGCAGGAGTAGGCCATTTGCCCTTTTGAACTTCTCAATTTGATATGATTGTAGTTAACCTAGTTGTGATCTCAGCCCCTTAACTCTCTTGCCTTGAATTAAATAAATGACCCAGCCTCTGCTTTCTGCAGAAGAGAATTCCACAGACAACCCTCTGGGAAAAGAAAATTCCTCTCATCTCCATCTTTTAAGTGAGGTCTCAAACTGTATCCCCATTCCATTTAACTTAATCATTTGCTGCGCGTCATACTATTTGTAATTCATGGACCAGAACACTCTAGATTTCGTTCTATGTCTGAGTTCTACAAGAGAAAACATCCTCCTGGTATCCACCCTATCAGTCCCCTCAGGTTCTGTTATATATTTTTAAAATCATCTAAGCTGAATTGGGTATAAGCCCAACCTGGACAATCTTTCTTCATAAAATTAACTGCTAAAATAATTTGTCTTTTTTCAAATAGAAACCAAAACAATATTCCAAATGCAGGCTCACCAAGGCTCCCTATAGCTACAGTAAAACTTTACTTCTATATTCCATTCCCCCTGCCATATGGCAACATTCTGTTTAGCTCCCTAATTATTTGCTGCATCTGCAAATTAACTTTGTGATCCAAGTATTAGAATGCCCAGGTCCCTCTTTACCATTGAATTCTGCAATATGTCTCCATTTAAAGAGCATACTACTCTTCTGTTCTTCCTGCTATAGTAAGTTCACACTTTCCCAAATTATTCTCCATCTGCGAATTTTTGCTCACTCGCTTAGCCTAGCTACATCCCTTTGTAAACACTTTAACTCCTCTTTGACAACTTACTGTCCTACCGTACTTGGTGCCATAGGCAAAGTTAGCAGCCAAACATACATTTGGTTGAAGTTAAATAGTTGATGCATTAGCACTGACCCCTGTGGCATTCCAGTAATTACAGCTTGTCAACCTGAAAATCATAGAAGCCATATAGTGCAGAAGAGGCCATGTGGCCCATCAGGTCTGCACCAACTTTCTGATAGTATCTTACCCAGGCTGCCTCTTCTTTGCATGTTCTTCTTTATGCTTCCTGAAATCGATTACAATATCCTTTGTTTCATTGACATTGAGAGAGAGATTATTGCTGTACCAGTTATGGATTGTAGCAATCTCTCCATAACATGTCAGACTAACAGTCCTATAGCTTCCTCCTTTCTGTCTCTCTCTCTCTTTCTTGAATAAAGGTGTTACATTTGTGATTATCCAAACTTCTCACTTTTCCAGAATCCAAGGAATCTTGGGAGCTGTTACAACCAATACCTCTTCTATCTCTGCACCTACTTATTTAAGACACTCAAATGCAGACCTTCTGGTCCTATGTATTTGTTAGTTGAGATCTAATATTCTCCTGGCTCCTATTTCCAAGTGACGGTGATTGTTTTAAGTTTTCCCTCCCTTTTATTAATTTTCTGGATGGGAAATTTCTTTTAAGTCTTCTACAGTGTAACCATACACAGGAATTCTGTTCGGTGCTTCCACTATATCTGCCTTTTCCACTAATCAATTCTATAGGCATATGAATTAAGAGTCGGCCATTCAGTCTCTCTAGCCTACACTGCCGTTCAATTAGCTCGCGACTAATCTGATTGTGGCCTCAACTCCACATTCCTTACTCCTGGTAATCTTTGACACCCTTGCAATAATTTATCCTCCTTTATCTTAAATATTCCATGACTCTGCCTTTACTGCTGCCTGGGAAGAGGTGGTTCCAAAGCTCTCTGACTTCTCAAAGGGTGCTTCTCTCAAAAAATTCTAAGTGCTGAGCTGGTAGGAAAAGTGGTGTAATTTATGATTTTTTTTTCAGTGGGAGTTTAGAGTTGAATCTCCCACATTTTGTGCACCTCAGAGATCACAATCATGAATATCGTTAAAAGCTGTGTCCCCTAATTACAGTCTCTTTCCATAAGGGGAAATGTCTTTTCAGAATCTACCCTGTTACGTCTCCTCGGGTTCTTATGTTTCAATAAGATCACCACTCATTCCTCTGAATGCCAGTAGATACAGGTCCATTACTCATTTCCTGTTTAAATACTTGTAGGAGCTTGCTATCTCTTATACTATAGCCTACCTTTGCCTGTACTCTGTTTGTTTTTAGTCATTCTTTGCTGCCTCTTAAAATCTGGCCAATTTTCTGACCTGCCAATATTCTTTGCAGGTTTGTACCTTGCTTCTTTCAATTTTGTATTATCCTTAACTAACTTATTTTCCCATGGATGATGCATCCTTCTAAGTGAGAACTCTTTACTGAGAATTATTAAATAGCTCCTTAAAAATCTGCCATTGCATCTCAACTGTCCTACTTTTGTAAACTAGTTTCCAGTTCACCTTGGCTAGCTGTGCCTTTATATCCTTATTACCTTAGATTGAAAACACTAGTCTTGGAACTTCATTTTTCCCCTTCAAACTGACCATGAAGTCCTATCGTTCAATGATTGCTGTCACCGTAAGGTTATTGATTAATCTGTCACATTCCCGTTACTAAGTCTAGAATAGTCTGCTCCCTAGTTGGCTGTAAAATGTACTGCTTTAAGACATTGCTGAAATGCAGTTTATGAACTAATTTTTCAGTCTACTTTTGCCAATCTCCATTGCTTCCAATGTAAATAGCAGCCTTTCAAATAAAACTTTGTTAGATGCTTGGCGTTCAAAATCTGAAATATCACTTCCTCAAAAATGTCAGGTCATTTGGTCACTTCCTAATGTCATTCTTTGATTATGGTTTTGCGAAGTGATTGGGGTATTTTATGACATTAACGGTGTTATGTAATTAGAAGTAGTCCTTGTTATATAGTGCTGAATGATTAACCATTCTTGCCGCTGTTTTTCTCAAGATGCCAAACATGGCTGCTTTCCCTCAGGAAGATATCTATGTGTTACTGTATACATTACGTATTGATTATGTTCAAAATTATGTTTGGTTGCAGTCTGATTTTCCTACTACCTTCAGAACCACTCTGCCGATATAATCATTTCCACAACAGCCATCCTATTCCATGTGCTTCTAGAGATCATGTATATTGACATCCATTGTAGACTTATCTGCTCTATTGGCTCTCCTTTTAT
This sequence comes from Sphyrna mokarran, assembly GCA_024679065.1. NCBI lineage: Eukaryota > Metazoa > Chordata > Chondrichthyes > Carcharhiniformes > Carcharhinidae > Sphyrna > Sphyrna mokarran. The sequence goes on from JAGIQG010000030.1 coordinate 793,071, forward strand.
GTACCTATTTCTTGCACCTGGGTCTTGAGTTATTGTGAGCTTCTCTATCATTGACTACTTTCTGTGCATTGATCATTCTGCTTTTGGTATCCAGATTGTTTTTCCGATTCCTTTTGTGCTTTTCTCATCCACCATCCTTCGGGAATTAGACTATAGAACCCTTCTGTGCATCAATGTGTAAGGTTGAATTTTGAAGGCTCTTGAATGATTCCTGATTCTTGATGTCATCTATCCCTGAGCAGATAACATTACTGGATCCCTTTCACCTTCATTTGCTCTTGAAACTGGTGTGAAATTATGTAGTTCCAGTTAACCATCACCATCATATCATATGATGTACATCTACCTTCCTGAATGGATGTTCTATAGCTACGTAATTGTAATATACATAGTAAACCATGATTTCATAATGTGCAACCTCTTAATGTATGAAGGAATTGAGCAATACATAAGATTTCCCTGATGTCGAGTATGTTAAAATTGGATATTCAGGGATGGAAATCTGTGTTTAATGAACAGAATGCTCCTCATCATTTTTTTTTAATACAATATAGTTGTATAGACCATTAGTTTACCAACACCAAGACTTTTGGCTTTAAATTGTCTGGGAAGCGCAATTAATTGTTTCAGTGCTATTCACTCCAGCATCCATAGTATATTCCCTTTGCCATTTTTCCTGTGCCTTTGTTCTTTTTCTAAAAAAATCTACCTCTTTCAGTTTCTTCTGTACTGTGGAACTTCTGTCTGGTATCTTTATTATGACAGCTGTAGTCTTTCATAAACATCCTGATCTTTATGACCCTTTTCTTTTTTAATCCAGTTAATATCTATATTGTCAAGTTATTCTAAAATACTTTATTGCTCGTGAAATACTTTTGCAGTGCAGTCATTGCTACACCATAGGAAATGTTGAATAATTGGCTTTTCTGCTGAATTTAGTGTTTTCCAGTTTCTCATCTACAAATAAGTACATTTTATTTGATTGTCTTGATGTACAAATTTATAATCTAAAATAGAGGAATACAAAACTCTGCATTTCTTCTCCCCTTTAGTATGGTCAGTTTATTGAATTAAGTTTTGTTAGTTCAATCGCTCCTGTGCTTGCTGACCTGTACTGGTTCTCAGTCCCACAATATCTCAACATATTCATTCCTGTTTTCAATCCTCCATGGCTTCAACCCTCTCCATTTCTGTGACTGCCTCTGGAACCTTAAAACCCTCATCTCTGATGCTCTCCATTTTCATGTTTCAACTGTAAAAAGCCCTGATTCTACCTCGCTTGGTACTATAAGCAGTTCATATTGGCTTTTTGCCTAATTTTTTATGCCTAATTGTGCATATTGGCTTTGGAAGGAAGGATACCAGAATAACTCCAGGGGTTTACTTAGAGGAGTGATTTTGCGAATTATGGTTACAGTCCCTGAAATTTGAAAGTTGAGGTGTGATTTGATCAAAATTTCCATTATGGTAAACAGTTACAGCAAAGCTGTTTCTGCTGACTGCAACTGTACAACCAGGGAACAGAGTCTAAAAAGTAGTCAGACCTTTCAAGAGTTAAATTGGTGAGACTTCCAAGCACAGTTTGGAACTATTATGCAAAGTGCAGTTGATGCTTGATCAATTGCTCATTTTAAATTGGAGATTGATTAGCCAAACGTATTAAGGGTTCTGCAGGCATGTGGAGTATATGTAGTGCAGCGGTGATCTCGTTAATGGTGGATCAGGCTGGAGGGGGAGCACCTACTTATATTTCTAATTGCTCCACTGTTGATAGTCATGTCTTCAACAAACTAGGCCCAAAAATCTAGAATTCACTCCTAAATCTTTGAGACGCTTCTTAAAACATAATTATTTGACCAAAGCTTTACTCATTTGTTCTAATGGGTCCTTATGTAGTTAAATTTTTATTTTATATTCATATGAAATGCCACAGGACATTTTACTTCATTAATTGTGCTATTTGGAGTATAATGTTAGCAAGTGTGAGGTTATCCACTTTGGTAGGAATAACGGTAGAAAGGATTATTATTTAAATGGAGAAAAGCTGCAGCATGCGACGGTGCAGAGGGACCTTGGGGTCCTAGTGCATGAATTGCAAAAACACAGTCTGCAGGTGCAGCTGGAGATCAAGAAGGCGAATACAATGTTGGCCTATATCTTGGGGGATAGAACATAAAAGTAGAGAGGTACCTTTGCAGCTGTACAGGGTACTGGTGAGGCCGCAGCTGGAATACTGTGTGTGGTTTTGGTAGTCGCATTTGAGGAATAATATATTGGTCTTGGAGGGGGTGCAGAGAAGGTTTACTAGGCTGATACCAGAGATGAGGATGTTGAATTATAAGGGGAGACTAAATAGGCTAGGTTTGTACTCGTTGGAGTTTAGAAGGCTGAGGGGGAATCTTATAGAGACATATAAGATAATGAAGGGGATGGATAGGGTAGAGGTTGAGAGACTCTTCCTGCTTAGCAAAGATAGCAGGACTAGAAGGCACAGCCTCAAAATTAGGTGGGAGGCGGTTCAGATCGGAGTTGCGGAGGTATTTTTTCACACAAAGAGTGGTGAATCTTTGGAATTCTCTGCCTGATGAGGTGGTGGAGGCTTCCTCACTGAATATGTTCAAGTCAAGAGTGGATAGGTTTTTGATTGACAAGGGAATTAAGGGTTACGGAGAGAAAGCGGGAAAGTGGTACTGAACCACTACAGATCAGCCATGATCTTATTGAATGGCAGGACAGGCTTGAGGGGCTGGATGGCTTACTCCTGCTCCTATTTCTTATGTTCTTGTTTAATACTGAGTAGTTTTGTTACTGATTTCCCAGAACCTGTTGCATATGTTTGTTCTTTTAATTGGCTACCACTGAGAACCAAATCACCTGGACTGCAAACTGCCTCCATGTAATAATCTGGCTCTAACCTAGTAAACTCGCTGAAACCAGTAGATATATTGAGTCACAAGTTGTGCTATGATCCAAACATCAAGTTCCTGGTTCAGAGCCAAGTGCTGTATTGGCTCAATCCTAGCTCTTGTTACCAAAATGTAATAGTAAAATATAAACATGAATAATATCTACTAATCATGCTTATGTAGAAACAAGTCTATAGTTGCCTTCCATTTGGCTATATTTGGAGGCAAGAGTGGAATCTCTGACTTGAAAACTTTCTTCACTCAAAGCTAGTTAGTTTTTGGTTAAACCTTTGTAACAAACATCAACAAGAAGCTGATCTGAGAAAAGAGATTGGAAAAAGTGTTGGAATGTAATTTAGAAATGATTTGTTATAGGAAAGTTATGGATACCCAAGCAGAAACCTGTGGAACAACGTGTGGAAGAGAAAGTGACCCTGGATCCAGAACTAGAAGAAGCCTTGACCAGTGCAACAGATACAGAACTCTCTGACCTTGCAGGTAAACTAATGTGACGACAACATTTTCCTGATATACGGACCTGTTCTCTGAAAACAAAAGGAATACGTTCAACCAAAAGATTAAATTCTGGAAAACCTCAGCAGATCTGGCAGCATCTACAAGGAAAGAAGAGCTGGTATTTCAAATCCAAATGACTCTTTGTCAAAGCAGACTCAAAACGTCAGTTCTTCTCCCTCCTGACAGATGCTGCCAGCCTTGCTGAGATTTTCCAGCATTTTCTCTTTCGGTTTCAGATTCAAGCGTCCACAATAATTTGCTTTTATCCAGGAATATGTTCACACTTTGTACCTTTTGTGAATTGCCCAGAAGCTTGGGGAGCCTATAGTTCCCTAATGCTGAGGAGATGGGGAGGGAATTGTGCAGAACCTTTAAAGTTGGTGGATTTTATTTGCATGTTATAATTGTAGGCTTAATTTTAATTGAATAATAACTGAAAATGTGGCAAAGAATCTACTACTAGTTTGGACAAAATTCAGAGGAGATAGTTGATTTTACAGGGGCAGATGTTCTAAGAATTGCATCTATGAACTTTGTCCATGTTTTATGACAACTTCTGCCTATTGTGTAACTCGCCTCTTTGGGCATGTTTTGATTTGCAATATATTCACCTGCGGAGTATTTATATTCATTAATTCACTGCTTCTGCAAAATTGTCCTTGAACATTCATGGAATCGTTCGCTGAGCTATGTTGGGTATGCTATTTACTGAAAGCAGAAATAGTCTTTGCACAATATTCATGTAGTTTTGCAGCTAATCTCCATCAAGAAAGAAGAAATACATTGAATGTTGGGACCAATGCCCCATACCGCAAAATTATAGGATGTAGCTTTGATCTCCTCTGTTCTTTTTGGCCATTCTGCTGTTGGTGGATTTCTCCAGTGGGCAGGGTTGGGGAGAAAGAGGACAATGAGAGAAATACACTAGTCGGCAGTTCCGCCTAGCTGCACCGATACCATTACTAGTGGCCTGGGAGGAGTGTGCCTGCTGTCCCTTTGAAATGGGAGCTATGTTGTTCAAATGGAAACCAGAAAACCAAATTCATGAAGGAAATGGGATAATATACCTGCAAACAAAGCTGTGCAATAATTATAGCTGCCTTTTTTTTTCAGGCATGGTTGGTGTATTAGTGTACATACTTAAAGTAGTTTGCTTAGTCTTTATCTGATATCTTCCCCTAATACAGCTGATTTAAAACTTAATTCCAAAATGACACTCCATGATAATATTTCATATTTCTTTATAGCACTTGAAAGAATTAGTGCTTGTAACAAGTTGCTTGCAAATACTGAATTCCAGCAGTTTTTATCCAGAAAACTTCTAATTTCAGCTGCTATGCTTCGTTTTAGTGACATACTTTAGAAAAATCTATTTGTTGCAAATACATCAAACTTTTGTTTATCTAATCTCAGTTAATGTGGGATATTTGCCTCCTCATTTAAGAGGAAATCACTGGCAGTGACTGAATTAAATAATAAAAGCTTCAAATTGTCCCTTTTTATCCATTTGTTTATCTTGCAGCTTGGATAAGAACTAAGTCAAATTGATGTATTTGACTGCAAGGTTAGCAAATCTGTTAAGATTTATTTTATTTCTTCCTAATTTCAGCCATTCTAGGGATGCACACTTTGGTGAGCAATACACATTACTTGGATTCTGGTGGAAGCAAAGGCTTGAACAGTAAGTTGGAAAATAAGTTCTTAACTGTTTCAGTTAAAATGGCCTACTTTCTACTGCGTTTGTAATAGAACTATGACAATCCTTTGGTGAACTAACAGCAGTTTGTTTCATTTTTTACTCAAAATGATTCATGTAATGGCACCTGTGATAACTAGAGAAAAGATGATTTGTATTCAGCCCGTGTATATTTGTACGGCATTCTGCATTTGCTACGGAACTTTCCACCACTAAAAACAGTCCTGTAACTACTTTAACTTCTCCCAGGTGATGCACAACTCAGAATGCTCTCTGCAGGTGCAAGCTGTGTTTGAATGATGTATGTTGTACTTGATATTTTGGACACTATGGTAAAAGTTTTAGCAGCAGGGGAAGGGTGAGGCTAGGAGAATGGTATTCTCTCTTGGCCTCGGGCAGAGTTGTATGAACCTCAGGCAGATGTGCCAGTAAAATTTGCCAGTATATTGAAAGTTTCACCGGGCCTTCATTTAAGTTTTACTGAAAAACTTAAGTTTTACTGAGTGGCTCTTTGTCTTCCTCTCTCCATTCTTTAACTCTTCTCCAACAACCTCCCCCGGATAAGAACAAAAAACAGTACAGCAGAGGAAACAAGCCCTTTGGTCCTCCAAGCCTGCGCTACTCATTAGTTCAACTAGACCATTCTTCTGTATCCCTCCATTCCCAGTCTGCTCATGTGACTATCCAGATAAGTCTTAAATGATCCCAGCGTGTCAGCCCCTTGGCATTCCAGGCTCCCACCACCCTCTATGTAAAATACGCCCCTCTGATATCTGAGTTATAAACCTCGCCCCTCTCATCTCGAGCCTGTGACCCCTCGTGTTTGTCATCTCCGACCTGGGAAAAAGCTTCCCACTGTTCATCCTCGCCATATTCAATTTTATACACCTCTATTAGATCTCCCCTCATTCTCCATCTTTCCAGGGAGAATAACTCCAGTTTACCCAATCTCTCCTCATAGCTAAGATCTACCATACCAGGCAACATCCTGGTAAGTCTTCTCTGCACACTTGTAGTGTGGCAACTGGACGGAGTATTCCAAATGTGGCCTAACCAATGTTCTATACAGCTGTAACATCAGACACCTATTTTTATACTCTACACCCTGTCCTATAAAGACAAGCATGCCATATGCTGTCTTCACCACCACCTCCACCAGTGCTGCAACCTTCAAGAATCTGTGGACTTGCACACCCAGGTCCCTCTGTGCATCTATACTTTTGATGATTCTGCCATTTATTGTATACTCCTCCCTACATTAGTCCTATCAAAATGCATCACTTGCAGAGAAATGGCAGAAATTCCATTTGCCATTTCTCTGCCCAATTTTCCAGCTTTGCTATATCCTGTTGTATTCTTCAACAATGTTCATCATTATCCGCAAGTCCAGCCATCTTTGCGTTATACGCAAACTTACTGATCACACTGGTTACACCTCCTTCCAAATCATTTATATATATCACAAACAGCAGAGGTCCCAGTACAGAGCCCTGCGAAACACCCTGGTCACAGACCTCCAGCTGGAAACAGACCCTTCCACTACTACCCTGTGTCTTAAGTGGCCAAGCCAGTTCTCTACCCAACTAGCCACCTCTCCTTTTACCCCATGAGATTTAATCTTCTGCACCAACCTGCCATGAGGGACTTTGTCAAATGCTTTACTAAAATCCATATAGATGACATCCATAGCTCTACCCTCGTCAACGGTTTTTGTCACCTCCTCAAAAACTCCACCAAATTTGTGAGGCATAACCTCCCTCTTACAAAACTATGCTGCCTATCACTAATGAGATTATTCCATTCTAAATGTGCATACATCCTATCTGTAAGAATCCTCTCCAACAATTTCTCTACCATGGTCGTCAAGCTCACTGGCCTATAATTACCCGGGTTATCCTTGCTATCCTTCTTAAATAACAGTACCACATTTGCACTCCTTCAATCCTAAGGGATCTCACCTGTGTCAAATAAAGAGATAAAGATCTCTGTCAGAGGCCCAGCATCTGTTGTCTCCCTGAGCAGCCTAGGATAGATGCTATCGGGCACTGGGGGTTTGTTTTAATGTTCCCTAAAAAAACACTAACACTTCCTCCCTTGTAATGGAGATTTTCTCTAATGGGTCAGCACCTCCCCTTGAGACACTCCTAGTCAACACATCCCTCCTTTGCAAACACTGATGCGAAGTATTCACTTAGGATCTCCCCTATCTCCTTGGGCTCTAAGCATAATTCCCCTCCTTTGTCCTTGAGAGGTCTGCTTTTTTACATATATTTCACTGACAACCCTCTTGCTCCTAACACATGAATAAAATCCCTGAGGATTCTCCTTAATCCTGTCTGCCAAGAACATTTCATGACCCCTTCTTGCCCCTCTGACTCCCCATTTGAGTTCTTTCCTACTTTCTCTATATTCCTCTAGTGCTCTGTCTGTTTTTAGCTGCCAGGACCCAATGCATGCTTCTCTTTTTGATCAGATCCTCAATTTCCCTGGTTATCTATGGCTTTCGAATCCTACCTTTCCAAACCTTCCTTTTTACAGGCACATGCCTGTCCTGCACGCCTAGCAATTGCTCCTTAAAAGACTCCCACGTGCCAGATATGGTTTTACTCTTGAACAGCCTCTCCGAATCAATGGCCCCCAAATCAGTATCCTACTTGTAGGACAACACTCGTCCTTTTCCATTACTATCCTAAAGTTAACAGAATTCTGGACACTATTTGCCACATGTTCCCCTACTGAAACTTTGATGACCTGACCAAGCTCAGTACCCAGTACTAGGTCCAGTATAGTCCCTTCTCTAGTTGGGCTATCTGTATATTGTTCCAAAGAACCTTCCTCTACGCATTTTACAAATTCCTACCATACAGACCCCCAGCTCTAAGCACTTTCCAGTCTATACCAGGGAAATTAAAGTCTCCCACAACAACAACCCCATTTTTTCTGCATCTATCCAGAATCTCCTCACATCTGTTCCTCCACGTCCCATGGGCTGTTGGGTGGCCTGTAGTATACCCCCAGCATAGTGACTGCACCCTTCCTATTTCTGAGCTCCACCCACAGTGACTTGTTACATGAAATTGAACCAAGATAGTACTGTTTTAGCAGTGTGCTTGGAGTAAGTTGGTCCTTTATCACTTATGTATAGATTTGTTAACTTATATTTCAGTCCACACACTCCTGTTGACTTGGTGCTAAACATTCATTTAGATTTCTTCAGTAAACCAAGACCAGTTGAAAGCAATACATGGTAAACCACATGTAGATATCACACTGACTTCTGAATACCAACTATTGTTTCAGCACGAACGTTGATCACAACTAGTTGATGATGCAATTAGTGTTAATATATTAATTATCAATTTTAATTTCCTCTTTTATGGGAGGTGGATATCATTGGCAAGACCAGCATATGGTCCCCATCCCAATTGTTCAAGAATTGAGTGGCCAGTTAAGAGTCAGCCTAGAGTCCCATGTAGGCCAGATGAGATAAGCTTGGCAGATTTTCTTCCCTAAAAGACTTTATTTTAATTAACTGAATTTAAATTTCACCACCTGCCAAGATGGGATTTGAATCTGGATTACTGTTCGTGACATAATTACTATGCCATCATCTCCTGTCATTGCTACTACTGGAGAAAGTTTATTGCTACCTATATTTACAAGCCACTTGATGGTTTTTGAACGTTCAGGTTTATTTGCCCGTGAAACATATTACTAATTATTGCAAATGGTGATTTCCAGATGTTGTCAAAGGTGAGAAGGTCAAACCAGTTTTTGATGAACCTCCCAACCCAACAAATGTAGAGGAAAGTTTACAGCGAATAAAAGCCAATGATCCCGGACTTGTAGAAGTTAATCTTAACAACATAAAGGTAGGATGGTTGTATTTGAATACTGATGTTTTTAGATGCTATTTTGTTGTACCTTCAAGAAACTAAATTCCTTCTGTAATCAGTAACAGGATTAGCACAGTGTATAATCAATTTGTATGAGTGATTAGCATTTCACAATCTTAAAATATTTGAGTAAATTTAAAAGAATTGCTTAGTGTGACAAAGTTCTTGGCATCACCATCTGAATGGAGTATTTCTGGAGAGCAAGTGCAAGATTCAGTTGTGACCCTTGATATTAAAAATTTCTTATCAATGCAGTAATGCTATGTGCATACCAATTGGTAGATTTATTGCAATGAACTGTTGCTAAAATGAATACTTGGGTTTAAAATTTATTTGTTAGTGTCACAAGTAGGCTTACATTAACACTGCAATGAAGTTACTGTGAAAATTCTCTATTCTCCATGTTCCAGTGCCTGTTTAGGTACACTGAGGGAGAATTAGCATGGCCTGTTTTAGAATGTGGGAGGAAACCATAGCACCTGGAGCACACAGACATGGAGAATTGCAGACTCTGTACAAACACTGACTCAAGTTGAGACTCAAACTCAGGTCACTGGCATGGGAGACAATAGTGCTAATCACTGTACCACCAAGTTCTGTGTTTAATAACTGCCTTGTCTCTTTATTCCTTTCTTGGTCCTGTTGTGCTTTTAGTTGTGTTCAATGTTTTAATTTATTGTTTTAATACTTAGCTCCCTTTAGTATTTTGTCCACTTTGGCCTTACTTGTATTATATAAGTAGGGAAACTTGCTTCAAAGGCTAGTTTTCTAGAAACAATGTCACTGCAAAAGAGATTCGATCAGGTCAGGATTATTTGGCCATTTTCAATGAAGCTCTTTATAGAACAAATTTGAATTACCATTACTTCTGCCTTTCATGACAGTAAAATGGGATTGACTATCTCCTCTGTTACACCTCCTGGTGGTTGGCATGTGCTACATCACAATCTTGAAAGAGGGCAGTAGGAGGAATAATGATGTAGAGATGCTGGTGTTGGACTGGGGTAAACACAGCAAGAAGTCTGACAACACCAGATTGAAGTCCAACTGATTTATTTTATAGTAAAGTCACAAGCTTTTGGGGTTTTCCCTTCGTCAGGTGAATGAAGAGTTCTGGCCTCAGACAGAACACAACAGCACAGACAGTTTACAGATTATTGATTAGAATGCGGTTCTTTACTACTAACCTGCAATTCAAGTTTTAAAGATGCCAATAATGTAAGTGGAAAGAGCATTAAGCACAGTTAAAGAAATGTGTATTGTCTCCAGACAGCACAGTGAGGTTTTGCAAACCCAGGCAAGGGTTACAGGTAGTGCGACATGAACTTAAGATCCCTGTTGAGACTGTCCTTGTGCAGAACTTAGCTATCAGTCTTTGTTGAGCGACTCTGCGCTGTCAAAGAACAAAACAGCATGGGAAATGGGCCCCTCGGCCCAATGAGCCTGTGCCGCCACCCCGATGTTCCCACCTCTACCTGTGATCCCTGTCTATGTTTATAGATCTATGGATTGAAACCAAATTTGAGATAATTTAGGGAGAATTTGTTCTGCCAATTAGCCTAAGAACACTAGGGATTCTTTGGGATGTGGGAGGAAACCGGAGCACCTGGAGAAAACCCACGCAAGCACGGGGAGAATGCACAAACTCCCACAGACACAGGCCCAAATCCATGTATCTGCACAGCACAGCGATAAGTACTGAGCTGTTGTGTTGCCCATCAAATAGTCCAGGTCAAGCGTACACTAACGATGTGAAGCACTAGGATACTCTTGGGGGGGAAAAAATTTCAAGAGCAGCCCTCTCACGACCCATCGCGTGTATGCCCCTTGTTAGACAACAAGGTGGACCAAAGCACCTGTAGGATAAAAACAAGTACACCAATATCATCATCTATTTACACACTTCTCAGGGACTCGCAAGGCTAACGATCCCTATTTTAAATCAGTTTTCTATACCTCTCCATTCCCATTCTGTTCATGTGCCCATCTAAGTATTTCTTAAATAACTCCAGAGTGCCTGCCTCCACTACTTTACTTGGCAGCGCATTCCATACCCCCACCACCCTCTGTGTGGAAAAAAAACTCCCTCTGGCATCCAAATTATAACTTACCCCCCCCTCACCCTAAGCCTGTGACCCCTCGTGCTATTTGAGTCCATCCTAAGAAAAAGCTTAACCCTGTTAAGAAGGCGTACGGTGTGTTAGCTTTTATTGGTAGAGGGATTGAATTTAGGAGCCGTGAGGTTATGTTACAACTGTACAAAACTCTGGTGCGGCCGCACTTGGAGTATTGCGTACAGTTCTGGTCGCCGCATTATAAGAAAGATGTGGAAGCATTGGAAAGGGTGCAGAGGAGGTTTACCAGGATGTTGCCTGGTATGGTGGGAAGGCCTTATGAGGAAAGGCTGAGGGACCTGAGGTTATTTTCATTAGAGAGAAGAAGGTTACGCGGTGACCTAATTGAGGCGTATAAGATGATCAAGGGATTGGATAGGGTGGATAGTGAGAGCCTTTTTCCTCGGATGGTGATGACCAACACGAGGGGACATAACTTTAAATTAAGAGGTGGTAGTTATAGGACGGATGTCAGAGGCAGGTTCTTTACACAGAGGGTGGTGAGGGCGTGGAATGCCCTGCCTGCAGCAGGGACTCACCTACTTTGGGGGCATTCAAATGTTCGGTGGATAGGCATATGGATGATGTTGGAATAGTTTAGGTTAGAGGGTCCACTGGCCAGCGCAACATCGAGGGCCAAAGGGGCTGTACTGCGCTGTAATGTTCTATGTTTATCTATACCCCTCATAATCTTGTGCACCTCTATTAGATCTCCTCTAAGTCTACATCTTTCTAAGGAAAACAGTCCCAATTTGCCTAATCTCTCCTCGTAACTCAGACCTTCCATACCAGGCAGCATCCTGGTAAGCCGCCTCTGCACTCTGTCCACAGTCTCCACGTCCTTCTGGTAGTAAGGCAACCAGAACTGGATGCAGTATTCCAAATGAGGTCTAACCAACGTTTTATACAACTGCAACATTAAAGGCCAGCTCTTGTACTCTATACCCATTCCTATAAAGGCTAGCATACCATATGCTTTCTTCATAACCTTCTCCACCTGCTGTGCCACCTTCAGAGACTTGTGCACCTGCACCCCCAAGTCCCTCTGCGTTTGTATACTTTAGGTCTACCCTTATACTAATAGGTCTATATGATATACCTCCCCCCTACATTCATCCTCCTGAAATGCATCACCTCGCATTTATCCGGATTGAATTCCGTCTGCCATCTATCTGCCCAAGCTACCAGTCCTGCTGTATCACCTGACAATGCTCCTCACTATCCGCAAGTCCAGCCATCTTTGTATCGTCTGCAAACTTGCTGCTCACTCCACTTACTCCCTCTTCCAAGTCATTTATATATATTACAAATAGAAGAGGTCCCAGTACCGAGCCCTGCAGCACACCACTAGTGACTGACCTCCAGCTAGAAAAACACCCTTCCACTATTACTGTCTCCTATTACTAAGCCAGTTACTCATCTATCTAGCTACCTGTCCTTGCATCCCATGAGCCTTGACCTTCTCAACTAACCTCCCATGAGGGGTTTTGTCAAATGCCTTACTGAAATCCATATACACGACATCAACGGCTCGCCCTTCGTCGGCTGTTTTCGTCACCGCCTCAAAAAATTCTACCAGATTTGTAAGCCACGACCTCCCCTTAACAAAGCCATGTCGTGTGTCGTGAAGGCCACCTTGAACGCTTACCAAAGGTCACAACAGCGCAGAGTCGCTGAACAGAGACTGATAGCTAAGATCCGCACACATGAGGACAATCTCAATAGGGATCTTGGGTTCATGTCGTACAATCTGTAACTTCCCCCACAATGAGTGGAAAATGAGATCTTTCCACTCATTGTTGGCATCTTTAAAACTTGATTAGCAGGTTACCTGTAAAGATTCGCATTCTAATCAGTAATCTGTAAACTGTCTGTGCTGTTATATTCTGTCTGAGGCCAGAACTCTCCATTTATCTGATGAAGGGGCAAACCCCAAAAGCTTGAATTTACTATCAAATAAATCGGTTGGACTTAAATCTGGTGTTGTCAGACTTCTTACAGTAGTGGGAATAAACAGAAGTGGTCAACAAATGGCAAATTAATTCGTTAGCTCTGATTGCCACAATGTAATGCAGAGCTTTGGTAAGATGCGCTGTTATCTACAGTTACTCACACAAGAGGCTCAACCCCAAAAAAAATTCTTTGAAGAAAGTCAAAACCTAAATGGCACACATGGGTAACTAGTGATCACGTTGGTATTGTCAGAATCATGAAGGGGTATGCCAGGCTCTAGTCCTGCATTTATCAATTATTAACTTGAATCTATCCTTAGAATATTCCAATACCGACGTTAAAAGATTTTGCCGAAGCCTTGAAAAAAAATACTCACCTGAAGAAGTTCAGTTTGGCAGCATCTCGGAGCAATGACCCCATTGCTTTTGTAAGTTTAATTTTGCTCTGATTCTGGAGTATGGTTAAGTGCAATATGTTAAGTGTTTTTAATGATTTTCCCTCTTGAGACATGGGCTCCTTTGAAAATTTGCGTGTTAATTAAAGTAACCATTTTCCCTCAGTCCATGAAGTGTTGATTGAGGTTAGATGATTGTTAAACCCAAACACAACATTCGGATCATAAAAGTTGTTGCTTTAACGTAAAGTTGTCATCAAAGCTTATTTTTAATTTTGTTCAGACTCTGGGCGACTAGAATCTGTGAGCCAGTTCATTGTTGAATCCCCTTGGCTGCAGATTCATTGACTCTTTTTATCTTTTTAGCCAGCAACCAGGCTCTAAAAATAGATTTCACAACGTAGGTATGGAGATGTGGGCATCAAACTCCTAGAATTTATACAAAAAGAATTTAAAAGCACTCATGTCAATTTTGAGCCTGAGTGGATTTCCAAATCCATAACCCCCCCCTTAATCGCACCCTTTCTAGCGTTACCTATCTTCATAGAATCCCTACAGTGTAGAAGGAAGCCATTCAGCCCATCGAGTCTGCACCAACCACAATCCTATCCAGCCCCTATTCTTGTAGCTCCATTTATTAACCTTGCTGGTCCCTCTGACTCTAAGGAACAATTTACCATGGCCAATCAACTAACCCGCACGTCTTTGGACTGTGGGAGAAAACCGGAACATCCGGAGGACACCCATGCAGACACCAGGGAGAGACAATGACCTAAGCCAGGAATCGAATCTCCGTTCTTGAACTTCTAACGCTCTGGCCAATCTTTTGTTCTCTACTTCCATAAACTTTGCCCCATCCAAAACTCTGCTTCCCTTGTCTTTTACCATGCCAAGGTTGATTAACCCATCGTCAATCTGTTAATCACTTCGGTTTCCAATTCTCCAAAGTTTCATGCAAGATTCTCAGCCTTGAGTTCATGGCTTCACCAGTCCCAATCTCTGTCACCGTCCAAGATGGTACAAAACGCCAAGATCTCTGAACCCCTTAGTGCATCCCACAATACCTTTCATCCCACCATTGGCAGCTATGCAGTCAGCCATTTTGGCCCCGGGCTCAGAAATTCTCTATCTAAACCATTCTTCTCCTTCCATGTTCGAGGTCTTCTTTAAAACCCACTTGTGGATATGTTTTTCTGGCTATTGTGCCTGTGTGAATGTGTGTTTAGACAGGGGTTGATGTTCATTCTGATTGTGTTGCAATGGTGCTTCACATTAGTATCGGTGGGTGCTTTTAAAATGTTACTTTTTTTGGAGACGTTACTGTTAGCATTCAAACCAAGTTTTTGTTTTGAAGGCTTTTGCAGATATGCTACGAGTTAATAAGGCACTTAGAAGTCTAAATCTGGAATCAAACTTCATCACTGGTGTTGGAATACAAGCAATTGTAGATGCACTGAAAGAGAATGAAACTTTAATGGAGATCAAGATTGATAATCAGGTAAATTCTTTTGTGCCTGAACATATCTGAAATCTCTATTTGTACAACTTTGGCATACTACTCGGAAAGTTCATTCGATATTTTTCTAGATATTACATAACGGCCTTCAGTCCAGAAACTAAAATGTCATTTAATCCCTCTTGCATCCTAATTGAATAATTCTGACATGTGTCTGCATCTAACCTGAATACAGTATATTTTCTGAATGTCTTGAGCACCAAACATAGAACACTACAGCACAAACAGGCCCTTCGGCCCACAAGTTGTGCCGAACACATCAAAACCTACCCAGCCATAGACCTATCTATAACCCCCAATCCCATTGGATCCCATATACTCATCCAGAAGTCTTTTAAAAGACCCCAGCGAGTTCACCTCGACCACCACCGACGGCAGCCGATTCCATTCACTCACCACCCTCTGAGTGAAAAACTTTCCCCTAGCATCCCCTCTGTACTTGCTTCCCTGCACCTTAAATCTGTGCCCTCTCGTCGCGACCATTTCAGCCCTGGGAAATAGTCTCTGAGAGTCCACCCTATCTATTCCTCTCAACATCTTGTAAACCTCTATCAGGTCGCCTCTCAACCTTCGTCTCTCCAGGGAGAACAGTCCCAGCTCCCTCAACCTGTCTTCATAAGGCATGCCTCCCAATCCAGGCAACATCCTTGTAAATCTCCTCTGCACCCTTTCAATAGCTTCCACGTCCTTCCTATAGTGAGGCGACCAGAACTGCGCACAGTACTCCAAGTGTGGTCTGACAAGGGTCCTATAAAGCTGCAGCATTACCTCCTGACTCCTGAACTCAATCCCTCGATGAATGAAGGCCAGTACACCGTAAGCTTTCTTAACCACATCCTCCACCTGGGAGGCCGATTTGAGAGTCTTATGGACCCGGACCCCAAGATCCCTCTGCTCTTCCACACAGCTAAGACTCCTACCTTTGATAGTGTACTCATTCATCCCGTTGGATCTGCCAAAATGGACCACAACACATTTATCCGCGTTGAAGTCCATCTGCCACTTCTCCGCCCAGTCTTGCATCCTGTCGATGTCATGCTGCAACTTCTGACATCCCTCCAGACCATCCACAACACCACCGACCTTCGTGTCATCGGCGAACTTACTCACCCATCCCTCCACTTCCTCATCCAGGTCATTTATGAAAATGACAAACAGCAAGGGTCCTAGAACAGATCCCTGGGGCACTCCACTGGTGACCGACCTCCATGCAGAAAAAGAGCCATCCACAACCACCCTCTGCCTTCTGCAGGCAAGCCAGTTCTGGATCCACAAGGCCAAAGCCCCTTGGATCCCATGGCCTCTCACCTTCTCAAGAAGTCTTGCATGGGGGACCTTGTCAAATGCCTTGCTGAAGTCCATGTACACCACGTCCACTGCTCTTCCTTCGTCAATGTGTTCAGTCACATTTTCGAAGAACTCAATTAAGCTCGTAAGGCACGACCTGCCTTTTACAAAACCATGCTGACTATTTCTAATCAACCTAAACTTCTCCAAATGCTCGTAAATCTTGTCCCTCAGAAGCCTCTCTATCAGCTTACCAACCACTGAGGTCAGACTCACCAGTCAGTAATTTCCAGGACTATCCATGTTCCCTTCCTTGAAAATAGGGACCACATCCGCAATCCTCTGGAACCTCTCCTGTCTCCATCGACGACGCAAAGATCATCGCCAGGGGCTCTGCAATGACATCCCTCACCTCCCACAATAACCTGGGGTACATCCCATCTGGTCCCGGAGACTTGTCTGTCTTGATAGCATTTAAAAGTTCTAATCTCTAATGGTAACCTGTTGTGAAATCAGCTAAAGTTATGAAGGTATGGAGCGTATATGTGGTCAAAATTTAGTATAGCTTTTTTAAAAAAAAATGTAGTTTTGAGTAGTTAACTTCTGGAATGTTACATTACATCAAAGAACAAAATATATGATATTTGCGTCGGTTGAACATAGAACAGTACAGCGCAGAACAGGCCCTTCAGCCCTCGATGTTGCGCCGGCCAGTGGACCCTCCTAACCTAAACTATTCCAATATCATCCATATGCCTATCCACCGACCATTTGAATGCCCCCAAAGTAGGCGAGTCCACAACTGCTGCAGGCAGGGCATTCCACGCTCTCACCACCCTGTGTAAAGAACCTGCCTCTGACATCCGTCCTATAACTACCACCTCTTAATTTAAAGTTATGTCCCCTCGTGTTGGTCATCACCATCCGAGGAAAAAGGCTCTCACTATCCACCCTATCCAATCCCTTGATCATCTTATACGCCTCAATTAGGTCACCGCGTAACCTTCTTCTCTCTAATGAAAATAACCTCAGGTCCCTCAGCCTTTCCTCATAAGGCCTTCCCACCATACCAGACAACATCCTGGTAAACCTCCTCTGCACCCTTTCCAATGCTTCCACATCTTTCTTATAATGCAGCGACCAGAACTGTACACAATACTCCAAGTGCGGCCGCACCAGAGTTTTGTACGGTTGTAACATAACCTCACGGCTCCTAAATTCATTCCCTCTACCAATAAAAGCTAACACACCGTACGCCTTCATAACAACTTTATCAATCTGGGTGCCAGCTTTCAAAGAGCTATGTACTTGTACCCCAAGATCCCTCTACTCGACAACACTATTAAGGTTCCTTCCATGTATGTTGTATAAAGAACAAAGTACAGCACAGGAACAGGCCCTTAAGTCCTCCAGCCTGTGCTGATCACGATGCCTATCTAAGCTAAAACTGTATGCACATACTGAGCTGTATTCTTTCTTTCCCATCCTATTCAGGTATTAGAACATAAAACACTACAGCACAAACAGGCCCTTCAGCCCACAAGTTGTGCAGATCATATCTATACTTACCAGGCCATAGAACTATCTGTAACTCCCAATCCCTTTCAATCCCATGTACTCATTCAGAAGCCTCTTAAAAGACCCCAGCGAGTTCGCCTCTACCACCACTGACGGCAACCGATTCCATTCACTCACTACCCTGAGTGAAAAACTTATCTCTAACATCTCCTCTGTACTTGCCCCCCAGCACCTTAAATCTGTGTCCTCTCGTAGCGACCATTTCAGCCCTGGAAAATAGCCTCTGAGAATCCACTCTAACAATTCCCCTCAACATTTTATAAACCTCTATCAGGTCGCCTCTCAACCTCCTTCTCTCCAGGGAGAAGAGGTTGAGGGAACTAGGTCTATCTTCGTAAGGCATGCCCCCCAATCCAGGCAACATCCTTGTAAATCTCCTCTGCACTCTTTCAATAGCTTTCACATCCTTCCTACAGTGAGGCAACCAGAACTGTACACAATACTCCAAGTGGGGTCTGACAAGCGTCTTATAAAGTTGCAGCATTACCTCCTGACTCCTAAACTCAATCCCTCTATTAATGAAGGCCAGTACGCCATATGCCTTCTTGCCTATTATTGTGTTCTGAAAAATAACTGCTAATCTCTAAAGTTGAACAATAGAGACAGTTATTACTTCATTAATGTTTACCAAAACCACTTTCAGCATCCGTCCTAAAAGATGTCTGATTCAAACTACTCGATTCTCAATTTGGCAATTTGAAATAAGGGGGAAGTTTCAAAGTCAACTTCTCATATTCGATTGGTTGCATTGATGGTATTTCTACTTATAGCGCCAACAGTTAGGTGCCACAGTTGAAATGGAAATAGCTCAAATGCTGGAGACAAACACCTCAATCTTGAAATTTGGATATCAGTTCACACAACAAGGACCACGGACGAGGGCAGCTGCAGCCATAACCAAGAATAACGATTTAGGTAAGATTTACAATTCCTTTTCATTCTATACTCCATTCTTCCAGAGAGGTGCTGGCAGTTTGGAATAGAATTGCAAAGGTTCCAGTCATAGTCGTCACTTCTTTTGTGTGATGAAAGCAAAATGCTGCGGGATGCTGGTATCATTTAGCAGATCATGCATTCGTCAATTGATTGACCTGAAACATCAACATTGTCTCTCTTGCCACAGATGTTGTCTGACCAGCTGAGCAGTTCTAGCATATTTTGTGTTTCACTTATAAGCTGTGCTGAAGGTTGTTAGCAGTCTTTTGCATTCTAATGTGGCAGGGATATAGTAGGTCAAGCACCAGGGTTGAGGGTTGTTCTGTCTTTGACCTGCACGTACAAACATAAGTGCCACAGATAATTAAGAGTTTTGATCAGTTTGATTATAGTTTTGAATTGTTTCAGCTGATCTATTGAATTTTCTGAATTGTGAAGCTATTGGAAATTTTTTATGGCAAATTTAGTTGCACAAAAGTGTTCCCTTTGCTCTCATTCAGATTATTCCAGCATAATTAAATTTTGAATGGAAATCGCAGACCAAACCCTACCCCTGTCTCCCCCTCTCTTCCTCCCTCCCTCTCTCTTCCTTCTTCCTCTCCATGTGTCTTGAGTAAATATGTCAGATGTTGCAGCATTGAGCTATATACTTGAGAATATTCCCACAGGCAGACGAGGTGTTTACTGCTATTTCCATACAGCCTTGACCTGCACTCTGGAAAAGATTTGCTACTTTTTCAAATTATTTTTTGATTGAATAAGTATTACTCCTGCTTATTTCAGGTAATGCGCTTCCTTTCAGGAACAGTATTTATTTATTGCATCTGTCTGGTTTGACATGACCAGATGTTCATAATTTTTTATTTAGAGTTAATCCCCTCTCTGCATAGTATTTTTGTCATTTCCTCTCAACGGGTCAAGCATGTAGCATTGGTTTGACTGAAAGAGAAGTTATCCATGCCCTGTGATGAACATTAATGAGGTGTTTGCAAGCTCTGGCACTGCAAATAATGCAACAAAGTGCCTTGGTATTTCCTTGTATGGGTATGGTGAAATCAGGTCCTGTGTGAAGAAATATCAGCTTAACTGTAAGCAGTGAGGAGCACTTGGTTTGTGTAATCACTAATGAGCCAATTGCTGAATCAAGCTGGTTCTATCCTGGCCTCAGGTAACTGTCCATGCGGAGTTTGCACATTCTCCCCATGTCTGAGTAGGTTTTCTCTGGGTGCTCCAGTTTCTCCCCACAATCCAAAGATGTGCAAGTTAGGTTGATTGGCCATGCTGTATTGACTCGGGAATTAGTAGGATAAATATGAATTAGGGGAATAGAGTCTTGGTGGGATTGTATTCAGTTCAGACTCGATGGGCTGAATGGCTTGCTTCTGCACTGGGAGGATTCTATTCTATCCTAAGAGAGCAGAGCAGATGGCCCTATTTCAAAAGAATTGTTTCTGAAGAATAACCAAGTAAACCTCTTGCACGGCTTAAAATCTGAAAGCTTTCTTGAAATAATTATAATCGGAAATAGCGTTGTCTTAAATATTTCATTAGCTTTTTACTGGTGTAAGTAACATTGTTCTGATTCCTTCTGTGGGAAATCTTTGTAAATATGATTTGCCATTATAAGTTATATATTTGCTATTAGGATATCAAAGCTGTAGCTATCTATCTGCCTTCCAGATTTTAGGTTTTAAACTTCCCTTGTGCTGAATGTTTCTTACAAACTTCTTAAAGATGGCAAAAAATGATGCAACAGTCTTGAAACCAAGCTTAATCGCCAAAAACTTACAAAGCAATAGTTTAAGAATAGTGCTGCAATTTGTTTCAATATTACATGGTATTTGTTTTATTCCTGCTAATTGCTGTCATCTTGCTCCTTCAGTCTGGAATGTGGGTAAATTCTTCATACATCTTGCCAGCTGTCCAGCCATGAAGTTTCAGACGGTATTAAATGTGATGAGTGTGGAGAATTAGAACTGTTGAACTAATTATCACCAGTTTTCTTTGTTTCACTAACTGCTATTTTCAGAGTCTTGCCTTTGTTTATTTCACTGCTTTTCTTCTAATTTCTGGCCTGTTAGAACTACGAATGCATGCTCCAGAATTTATAGTTGATCAGAAAAGTTTGGAGTTTCAGAAGGTTCAAAACTATTTGTAGACCATACTATATTCAGCTATTATTTCTTTGTTTTAATACAGTTCGCAAAAAGCGAGTCGAAAGAGATGCGTACTAGTGGTAATTTGGAGTCTGCCTGCCTGGTGCTGTATTTCATCCTATGGAAGATTCACTACAATGCATTGGGCACGTTGCCAAGCCTAGCTCGAGGCTTTCTCACATTTGCTGTCTGGGTAGAAGGGAAACGACTGGAATTCAACCCCTCCACGGAACTAGTAGTAACTGTAGTTTAATAACTTATCCATAAGCATCACACCTCTCTCTTTAATTTTTCAGGGGACCTCTTAAGTAGCACCAAACTGTTATAATTTGAAAATGTTAAATATCAAAGTATCCAGTACAGGAAAATGTTTGACTTGAAATTTGCACTGTGCCCAGCGTCAAGTATTTTTTAACCTTTTATATACGGTAATGAAAATCGTGCTAAATTGTAGTGTCGTGCAGTTGTCATTTTTATACTGCATTTAATGTTCCAGTATATCAGGACTAAGACAAGAAAGACTTAACTTTTTTTTAAGCATTTTGTATTAACTAAAACAAACTATGAAGTTTGTCTTGGGACTTGGACTTATTTTGCCAATTTGGTAATGCTGTATAGCACTGAACCATGGCAAGTAAACTTTGCTCTTCTGCATGCTTACTGTGTGGTGAGAACAGTTCAAATCAAGACTTAACAGGGATATTTCTTCAGACTTTCTGCCAAAAAAAAGCCACTTGCAATTCTTAAATTCATCTGTACACATTTTGCTGCAGCTGTGTTTTATTATCAAATTAATTTGTGTCAATGGAAATTCTATTGGAGCACAGTAATAAAACACTTGCAAATTATGTTCTGGAAGGAATATGCTCGTTGGCAAGAAGTCATACCTGTTTAACCAAAGATCTGCAAATCTGGATTTGTTGCAGTTTTGTTCTCCCGATGTATCAACTAATGAAGGTTGCTGGCATTTTGAGTTAAGTATGTTGGGCTCATTGAAGTGCTAGTATTGGGAAAACAAATCTGAACCATCGCTTACACCAAGTCCTGATAGTTTGAGGAATTCATACCAACCCACATTGATAAAGCTGTGTGCAATAGTTTCAAAATACATCAACCTTTTATGTCCCCCATCATCAACATTTTGTTTATTTTAGGATTTGTCTAATTTCACTTATAGAAAATTATGTGGCTGCATGACTAATATTGCAGGAAATATTCTGGATACTTAAAAACAAATCCATATGCATGTCAGTATCTTGTGTAGTATGCTTAAATGATCAAATTGTTGTGACTGCTGTCCAAAAGTCCTAGGCTTATGTGTTTGTATGGTTAAGCTACATTATGACAACATGATGAAAAGCTATGTCAGTGTTCATAGACCCATGTATGATGGCTACTCCATCAATTAACAGATTGCATTGAGATATTGGCTTTTACAAACAATGAATATCATTGGATCATGTAAAGAAATTATTATAAATGCTCAGTTGTTTTGGTTAAGCTTCTCCATTAAATAAAAGGTCTTGTTCATAAAAATCCAATTCGTGTTGATAATCAGTTTTAATTTGAGTAATTGAAAGTATTTGTATAGCCACCAGTTATAATTGAATTGGTAAACACTTCTCACAAAAGGTGTCGGGTTGTTTTGTGTAGTATTAAATGATAATTGGTTACCAATCTATTACAAAGTCTGTGTAAGCATTAATCAGTTGAATGAGGGAAATTTATGTTTAAGAAGTGCTGTGTATATTTAAAATGTACAGCATTCTACAATTAAACCTGTGGGATAATAAAGTTTTTAATACTTACATTTGCATTTTTCTCAGTTACTTGTATTTAAACCTTAAATTTCTTGGGAAGTTTGAATACACAGCTAATAATTTTGCCATTGTATTGACATTGATGGGTGTACAGTGACATGGTTGTTAGCACTGCTGCTTCACAACGACAGAGACCTGGGTTTGATTCCTGGCTTGGGTCACGGTCTGTGTGGAGTTTGTATATTCTTCCTGTGTCGGTATGGGTTTTTCCCACAGAACAGAAGATGTGCTGGTTAGATGCATTGAGTGTGCTAAATTCTCAAGTGTACTTGAACAGGTGCCAAACTGTGGTGATCAGGGGATTTTCACTAACTTCATTGTAGTGTCAATGTGAGCCTACTGATAAATAAACTTTAAAACTGATAATTTGTAAAAATTTTTACTAAGTCTTGTATCCAATATACATCACATTAGTGACCCTATAATTGTAGTTGATCTAAAAGTTGCACTTCTATTGTTCAAAACCAGAGATATCTGCTATACTGTCAATTTTTCTTGATGGTAGAGACTGGGATGTGTATACATCTGGAGTCTGTCACCATCACCCCATGGTGCTAATAAAGTTTATTAGTGCCACAATTATGCTTACATTCACATTGTAATGAAATTACTGAGGAAGTCTCTGTGTAGGGTGCTTGTTCAGGTGTACTGAGGGAGAATTGCTGACATTAGGTGCATTAGCTATGTGACTAAATACTGTATATAAATCTGTTACAATTGCACTGCTGAAAGTATTGCCCAGTCAGAATGAATGTGTTATTTCGTGCTTCGACAGACCACATGGTTTTCTGTGAGAGTGATGGCTAGGTTTTTAAGAGCAACACAGCATGGGAAACAGGCCCTTCGGCCCAATGAGCCCGCGCCGCCGTCATAACTATATAGTAACAATTCCATTATCCTATCCTAATTTTAGGTTATTCCTAATATGGAAGAGTCTCAATGTAGGGACAATTTGTTTCCCAATCAGCCTAAGAGCGAATTTTTTGGGATGTGGGAGGAAACCGGAGCGCCCGGAGAAAACCCACGCAACCACGGGGAGAACGCGCAAACTCCCGCAGACACCGGCCCAATTCCAAGTGTCTGCACAGCCACATCGATAGTCTCTGAGCTGTCATGGTGCCCTTCAGATGGTCCACATAAAGCACTCATTTATGACATGAAGCACCAGGCAACCCATGAATCAACATCCAAGAGCTGTCCTCGCACCACCTGCCGAATGCATGCTCCTTGATGGTCAAGTATGGACCGAATTACCTGTGGGGGGAAAAAAAAGCCATAGTTAAACAGTCCTACTATATCCCTCTATCTGCATAACGCTCATGTGGCTGTCCAAGAGACCCTTAAACAGCCCTAGCGTGCCTGCTCCCACCACCTTACTCGGCAGTGCATTCCACACCCCCACTACCCTTTGTGTGAAAAACTGCCCTCTAATATTCGTCTTATACATAGCCCCCCTCACCCTAAGGCCATGACCCCTCATCCTATCCATTTCTGAAGGTGGAAAAAGTTTACCACCATTTACTCTATCTATACCCCTTATAATCTTATACACCTCTATTAGATCCCCTCTAAGCCGACGTCTTTCAAGGGAAAACAACCCCAGTCTATTTAATCGTTCCTCATAAGACAGTCCTTCCATACCAGGCAGCATCCTGGTAAACCTCCTCTGCACTCTCTCCAAGGACTCCACATCCTTCCGATAGTACGGCGACCAGAACTGGACGCAGTATTCCAAATGAGGCCTAACCAACGTTCTATACAATTGCAACATCAAACTCCTACTCTTGTATTCTATACCCTTTTCTATGAAAGCTAACATACTATACGCTTTCTTTATCACCTTCTCCACCTGTGAAGACACCTTCAGAGACTTGTGAACCTGCACCCCCAAGTCTCTCTGCGTCTCTATACTTCGAATAGTTTTACCTTTTATCCTATAACTCTCTTCTACATTTTTCCGGCCAAAATGCATCACCTCGCATTTATCCGGATTAAATTCCATTTGCCATCTATCTGCCCAGTCTACCAACCTATCTATGTCCTGTTGTATTGCCTGGCACTGCTCCTCTGTACCTGCCAATCCAAGCATCTTAGTGTCATCAGCAAATTTGCTGATCTCACCACCTACCCCAACTTCCAAGTCGTTTATGTAGACCACAAATAGAAGAGGACCTAGTACTGAGCCTTGTGGCACTCCACTAGTGACAGGCTTCCAGTCGGAAAAAGAGCCTTCCACTACTACCCTCTGTCCCCTCCTCCCGAGCCAGTTCTCGACCCATCTACATACCCGGCCCTGTATCCCATGCGCCTTCACCTTCTCTATCAGTCTACCATGAGGAACCTTGTCAAACGCCTTACTGAAATCCATGTAGACGACATCAACAGCCTGTCCTTCATCAACTGTTTTTGTCACTTCTTCAAAAAATTCCACTAGATTTGTAAGACAAGACTTCCCCTTGACGAAGCCATGCTGCGTATCCCTGATCAGATCGCAGCGCTCCAGATGCTCATACATCCTGTCCCTAAGGATCCTCTCCATTAGCTTACCTATAACTGAAGTCAAGCTCACCGGCCTATAGTTCCCTGGGTTATCCCTCTGACCTTTTATAAACAACGGTACTACATTTGCTATCCTCCAGTATTACCCAGAACACATTAGAACATAGAACACTACAGCACAAACGGGCCCTTCGGCCCACAAGTTGTGACGAACACATCAAAACCTACCCAGCCATAGACCTATCTATAACCCCCAATCCCATTGGATCCCATATACTCATCCAGAAGTCTTTTAAAAGACCCCAGCGAGTTCACCTCGACCACCACCGACGGCAGCCGATTCCATTCACTCACCACCCTCTGAGTGAAAAACTTTCCCCTAGCATCCCCTCTGTACTTGCTTCCCTGCACCTTAAATCTGTGCCCTCTCGTCGCGACCATTTCAGCCCTGGGAAATAGTCTCTGAGAGTCCACCCTATCTATTCCTCTCAACATCTTGTAAACCTCTATCAGGTCGCCTCTCAACCTTCGTCTCTCCAGGGAGAACAGTCCCAGCTCCCTCAACCTGTCTTCATAAGGCATGCCTCCCAATCCAGGCAACATCCTTGTAAATCTCCTCTGCACCCTTTCAATAGCTTCCACGTCCTTCCTATAGTGAGGCGACCAGAACTGCGCACAGTACTCCAAGTGTGGTCTGACAAGGGTCCTATAAAGCTGCAGCATTACCTCCTGACTCCTGAACTCAATCCCTCGATGAATGAAGGCCAGTACACCGTAAGCTTTCTTAACCACATCCTCCACCTGGGAGGCCGATTTGAGAGTCTTATGGACCCGGACCCCAAGATCCCTCTGCTCTTCCACACAGCTAAGACTCCTACCTTTGATAGTGTACTCATTCATCCCGTTGGATCTGCCAAAATGGACCACAACACATTTATCCGCGTTGAAGTCCATCTGCCACTTCTCCGCCCAGTCTTGCATCCTGTCGATGTCATGCTGCAACTTCTGACATCCCTCCAGACCATCCACAACACCACCGACCTTCGTGTCATCGGCGAACTTACTCACCCATCCCTCCACTTCCTCATCCAGGTCATTTATGAAAATGACAAACAGCAAGGGTCCTAGAACAGATCCCTGGGGCACTCCACTGGTGACCGACCTCCATGCAGAAAAAGAGCCATCCACAACCACCCTCTGCCTTCTGCAGGCAAGCCAGTTCTGGATCCACAAGGCCAAAGCCCCTTGGATCCCATGGCCTCTCACCTTCTCAAGAAGTCTTGCATGTGGGACCTTGTCAAATGCCTTGCTGAAGTCCATGTACACCACGTCCACTGCTCTTCCTTCGTCAATGTGTTCAGTCACATTTTCGAAGAACTCAATTAAGCTCGTAAGGCAACCTGCCTTTTACAAAACCATGTTGACTATTTCTAATCAACCTAAACTTCTCCAAATGCTCGTAAATCTTGTCCCTCAGAAGCCTCTCCATCAGCTTACCAACCACTGAGGTCAGACTCACCGGTCAGTAATTTCCAGGACTATCCCTGTTCCCTTCCTTGAAAATAGGGACCACATCCGCAATCCTCCGGAACCTCTCCCGTCTCCATCGACGACGCAAAGATCATCGCCAGGGGCTCTGCAATGACATCCCTCACCTCCCACAATAACCTGGGGTACATCCCATCTGGTCCCGGAGACTTGTCTATCTTGATAGCATTTAAAAGTTCTAACACATCCGCTTCCTTAATATCTACATACTCAATCTTTTCAGTCTGCCGCAAACTTGTAGTGCATCCTCCCAGATCACTTTCCACCGTGAATACTGAGGCAAAGTACTCATTAAGCACCTCTGCCATTTCTTCCGGTTCCATACAGACTTTTCCCCCTTCACCTTTTATAGGTCCTATCCCTTCTCTTCTCATCCTTTTACTTTTCACATATTTGTAGAAGGCCTTGGGATTCTCCTTAATCCTACCAGCCAAGGCCTTCTCATGACCCCTTCTGGCTCTCCTAATTTCCTTTTTAAGCTCTCTTCTATAAGCCTTATACTTCTCTAGATCCCCAACATCTCCTAGCTCTTTGAACCTTTTATACACCTTTCTTTTCTTCCTGACTATGTTCACCACAGCCTTCGTGCACCACGGTTCCCGCGTCCTACCAAAACCTCCTTGTCTCACCGGAACGTTGTCGTGCAAAGCTCCAGACAAGCATTCCTTGAATATCTGCCACCTTCCTTCTGTGCTTTTCCCCAAGAACACCTCCTTCCAGTTTATTCGCCCCAACATCTGCCTGATGTCTCCATATTTCCTAGTTCTTTACCCAAAGGGTGGTTCGGGAGTGGAATGCCCTGCCTGCAGCAGTTGTAGATGCGCCAAGTTTGGTGGCGTTTAAGAGGTTAGTTGATAAGTATATGGAAGAGAAGGGAATGGTTTAGTTTGGAGGGGCATTGCTTTTTATATTGGTCGGCGCAACATCGAAGGCCGAAGGGCCTGTTCTGTGCTGTAATGTTCTATGTTCTATGACACTGTCCCTGATCAACAGTGCCACTCCACCACCTCTTTTGCCTCCCTCCCTGTCCTTCCTGAAGGATCTGAATCCCGGGACCTGTAGTACCCAGTCCTATCCCTGAGACATCCAAGTCTCTGTAATGGCCACCACATCACAATCCCAAGCAGCAATCCACGCCCTAAGTTCATCCACCTTATTTACTAATTTACTATTTTTTCTTCAGTGCTTTTACATATCCAAGAACTGCTGCATTGCATTCCTAAAGTAATACATTTGGACTTGCTTAAAAAATGAATTGAAAACAGGTCCAGCATGAAATACAGTGGGGCATTTCTTTTCTGTGGGAAGCCAAATATTATACGTACAAAACTTCAATTTTCAGTGGATTGGGCATTATGCCAAGACACGAGGTTAGTGCAGGAATATCACTGGTGTAAGATTTGGTAAGCAGCAATTGTGCTTGCATTCCTTCGCATTGAAAGACCTGCAAGTTTTGGGCAGACAAAAGAGTATTTTTGACCCAGCTGATGAACCTCCTGTGCGGCTGATTTGCTTCTGAGAAAGTCTTTCCGCTTGAGATTTGATTTGCAGATTTAATTCTGTTCCATAGTTGGGGAGGCAATAATCTAGTGGTGTTATCGCTAGATTATTAATCCAGAAACTTAGTTAATGTTCTGGGGACTTGGGTTCAAATCCCGCTATAATGATTGTGGTATTTGAATTCAAGGGAAAAAGAATCTGGAATTAACAATCTACTGGATAACCCCAAAACTATTGTTGAATGTTGTAAAAAAACCCATCTGGTTCACAAATGTCCTTTAGGGAAGGAAATCTTTGCCCTGACGTACATGTGACTCCAGAGCCACAACCATGTGGTTGACTTTCAACTCTCCTCCAAGTGCAACCAGGAATGGGCAATAAGTGCTGGCCAGCCAGTAGCACCCATGTCCCGTGAATGAATAAAAAAAAAAGTTTGCAGTTTTATCTTATAGGCAAGTTGCTGCAAGCAAGGGATTGTACACTTTGTTCCTGAAAGGACAGACTGATTTGCAAGCTCTGATTTCTTTTTTTAAATACCCTATTTCAAGCTGTGAAGCATGACAGTCTTCCGGGTTAATAATATTTCATGTATTTTTCTAATAGTGTTCATACATTTTGTAAAAATACATTACAAAACATTGTAACTTAGAATTACAGAGTCCAAAAGCCCAACTTGTCTCCATATAATTGTAATTCTTCAGCCATTTTCAATAAGGCATACAGCCTGTGACGTAGCATTTAGAACATAGAACACTACAGCACAAACAGGCCCTTCGGCCCACAAGTTGCATTGATCATATCCATACCTACTAAGCCTACCTATAACCCTCAATTCTATTAAATCCCATGTACTCATCCAGAAGGCTCTTAAAAGACCCCAACAAATTGGACTCCTCCACCACCACCACCACCACCACAGCATCCGATTCCACTCATCCACCACCCTCTGAGTGGAAAAACCCACCCCTGACGTCTCCTCTGTACCTACTCCCCAGCACCTTAAACCTGTGTCCTCTTGTAGTGACCATTTCAGCCTCGGAAATAGTCTCTGAGAATCCGATCTATATCTCTCAACATCTTATAAACCTCTACAAGATCACCTCTCGTCCTTTGTCTCTCCAGGGAGAAAAGACTGAGTTCCCTCAACTATCCTCTTAAGGCATGCACCCAATCCAGGCAACGTCCTTGTAAATCTCCTCTGCACTCTTCCAATAGCTTCCACATCTTTCTTGTAATGAGGCGACCAGAACTGTGCACTGTACTCCAAGTTGGGTCTGACTAGGGTCTTATAAAGCTGCAGCATTATCTCCGGACTCCTAAACTCAATCCCTTGATTGATGAAGGCCAGTACACCATACTCCTTCTTGACCACATCCTCCATCTGCAAGGCTGATTTAAGAGTCCTATGGACCCGGTCCCCAAGGTCCTTCTGATCCTCTACACTGCTAAGAGTCTTACCCTTAATATTATACTCCTTCATCCCATATGACCTGCCAAAATGGACCACTACACATTTATTTGGCTGAAGTCCATCTTCCACTTCTCCGGCCAGTCTTGCATCCTATCTGCGTCACACTGCAACTTCTGACATCCTTCCAGACTATCCACAACACCACCAACCTTGGTGTTGTCAGCAAACTTACCAACCTATCCCTCTGCTTCCTCATCCAGGTCATTTATGAAAATTACAAACAGCAAGGGTTCCAGAACAGACCCCAGGGGCATTCCATTGGTGACCAACCTCCATGCAGAAAAAGATCCATCCACAACCACTCTATCTACTGAGGGCAAGCCAGTTCTGGATCCACAAAGCAATAGCCTCATGGATCCCATGCCCTCTCTCTTTCTCAAGAAGTCTTGCATGGGGGACCTTATCAAATGCCTTGCTGAAGTCAGTATAAATCATATCTACCACTCTTCCTTCGTCAATGTGTTTAGTCATGTTTTCAAAGAACTCAACCAGGTTCGTAAGGTACAACCTGCCCTAGACAAAGCTGTGCTGACTACTTTTGAGAAGTAAACTTCTCTAAATGTTCATAAATCCTGTCCCTCAGGATCCTTTCCATTAACTTACCAACACTGAGGTTAGACTCACCAGTTGGTAATTTCCTGGACTATCTCTATTTCCTTTTTTGAATTTAGGAACGGCTTAAAGTTACCCAAGTGCAATAGAACTCGAGTTTCCTTCATATCGCATATCTCTATTTGAAGTACAATTTCAATACTTTTGTATTCATATCCAACGTTAGTCCAGGAGTATTGTACAAATTCTCCAGTCCTTTGATGTAACCTTTCTCCGTTGTACCTCTGGCAGCTGCCCCAAGCTTGGTGCGTCACTCGGATGTAATCCTGGGCTTTGGAATGTTCCAGTCTACTACACTCAGACAAGGGTAGTTCTTGGCATTAGAAGATCAGCAGTTTCGGGTAGGTCAAAGAGCTTCCTTCAGTGTAGTGCTGAACCTCTGGCTGCTATTGATGTTTGTCTCAGTTTGCATCCCAGGAACAGCCTGTAAAGCACAGAGTCCTGCATCACGATCTTGTGGTGATTTTATAGACATCCTTGTAAGGTAAGGCAATCTGGAGCTCCCTTTTCAAAGATATTGAGGGTAAAGAGTAATCAATACAAAAATTTGAAGTCTAATTAAATATTTTAACAAATGCTAGAAAAAGAGGACCTTTCTTTGGTCTTTTGTTTAAACCAAGTTTTTGATCTGAAATGCGAATTTATGATTTACAAAATGTGTAAACTTTGATTCTCCCAGTAAATCTCATTTAAAGTTAAAAGCTTATTTATTAGTTACAAGTAAGGCTTACATTAACACTGCAATGAAGTTATTGTGAAATGCCTGTAATTGTCATGTAATTGTGATGTTCTGATACTTGTTCAGGCCAGTGCACCTAACCAGCATGTCTTTCAGACTGTGGGAAGAAACTGAAGCACCTGGAGGAAATCCATGCAGACACACGGTCAACATGCAGATTCTGCACAGACAGTGACCCAAGCCAGGAATTGAACCCAGGTCCCTGACACTATGGGGCAGCAGTGCTGACCACTGTGCCACCCCTAAATTTGACTAAAATTCAATGTTTCCGAATTTGCATTGCATCATTCAATATAATTTAAATAATTCACTATAATAATTTATAATTCACTATAACTTATAGTTGAATATTTTGGATTAATCTCACATTTGTGTTTGTGAAAATTGTTTTTGAATGATTTTGGTGCTCCAAAATTATTTGATCAGTTGGTTTGAAACGGTGTGACAGGATTAGACTAGATATATCTCTTAAATCTCAAGAAACTTGCTTCTTCTAGGAAATGGTCTCTTGAAACAATTCTTTCTTTAGCTAGTATTTAAATCTATAGCTGAGTAGAGTATATATTTTGGTAATTTAAACTAGGACATAAAATTTTTATTCTTGTTTCCAAGTCCCTCCAGAGCCTCAGGCCTCCATCTCTGTAATCTCTTCCAATTCGCACCCCTTGCACATCTACCACAATATTGGTGCAAGTGCATTTAACTATCCAGACCCAAAACTCTGGAATTGCTTCTGTACCTTCTCCTCCCACCTTTATGTTGCTGCTTTAAACCTACTTCTTTGACCAATCATTTAGTCAATTGTCTTAATAGCATCTCATTTGGAAAGGTGTTAAATTACCATTGACCAGTGATACTTTCTCATTTTAAAGGTGCTTTTATTGACTTGGACCTAATGGAAGAATTGAGACACTTTGTGAATTAAATTATACTTGAATAGAAAGTTTGGTTAATTTGAGGTCCCTCAGATTAGTTAAAAATAGTTGAGATGTCCCCAAGATGTTGAGATGCCAGCATTGGTCACAGAACACCAGGTTAAAGTCCAACAGATTTATTTGGAATCACAAGCTTTCAACACTTTCCTGATGAAGGAGCAACAGTCTGAAAGCTTGTGATTCCAAATAAACATATTGGACTTTAAACTGATGTGAAATTTCTTGCTGTACATATTCCAAGTACAAGTTTTGAACATTCAAAACACCTATGGGTGTTGGAAATCTAAAAACTGAGTAGATCTGGTGAGGTGGACTTCTCTGGAAGATTGCCACTTCAATGGCACAAAACAGCCCTTGGACTCAGCTCAGTTCAAATTAGACTGTACACAAACCCTCACTGGGCCAACTGTACTTGTTCCTTAGTTTTGCTTTCACTGAGCAAAGAACAAAAAACAGCATGAGAAACAGGCCCTTCGGTCCAACGAGCCTGCGCCGCCACCCTGATGTTCCCACCTCTACCCGTGATCCCTGTCTATGCTTATAGATCTATGGATTAAAAACCAAATTTGAGACAATTTAGGGAGAATTTGTTTTGCCAGTTAGCCTAAGAGCACATCTTTGGGATGTGGGAGGAAACCGGAGCACCCGGAGAAAACTCACGCAAGCACGGGGAGAATGTGCAAACTCCCACAGACACAGACCCAAATCCATGTATCTGCACAGCACAGCGATAGTCACTGAGCTGTTGTGTTGCCCATCAAATGGTCCAGGTTAAGCGTACACTAACGACATGAAGCACTAGGATACTCTCAAAAAAAAATCCAAGAGCAGCCCTCTCACGACTCATCGCGTGTATGCCCCTCGTTAGACAACAAGGTGGACCAAAGCACCTGTAGGATAAAAACAAGTACATCAATATCATCATCTATTTACACACTTCCCAGGGACTCCCAAGGCTCATGATCCCTATTTTAAATCAGTTTTCTATACCCCTCCATTCCCATTCTGTTCATGTGCCCAACTAAGTATTTCTTAAATAACTCCAGAGTACCTGCCTCCACCACTTTACTTGGCAGTGCACTCCACACCCCCACCACCCGCTGTGTGGAAAAAACTCCCTCTAGCATCCAAATTATACCTTACCCCCCTCACCCTAAGCCTGTGACCCCTTGTGCTATTCGAGTCCATTCTAGGAAAAAGCTTAACCCTGCTTACTCTATCTATATGCCTCATAATCTTGTACACCTCTATTAGATCTCCTCTAAGTCTATGTCTTTCTAAGGAAAACAGTCCCAATTTGCCTAACCTCTCCTCGTAACTCAGACCTTCCATACCAGGCAACATCCTGGTAAACCTCCTCTGCACTCTCTCCAGAGTCTCCACGTCCTAGAACATAGAACATTACAGCGCAGAACAGGCCCTTTGGCCCTTGATGTTGCGCCGACCAATTAAGAAAAAGGCAATGACCCTCTAACCTAAACCATTCCCTTTTCATCCCTTATCTACTGACCTCTTAAACACCCCCAAACTTGGCGCATCTACAACTGTAGCAGGCAGGGCATTCCATACCCTTACCACCCTCTGGGTAAAGAACCTACATCTGACATCCATCCTATAACTACGACCCCTTAATTTAAAGCTATGTCCCCTCATGCTAGCTTTCTCCATCCTAGGAAAAAGGCTATCACTGTCCACCCTATCTAAACCTCTAATCATCTTATATGTTTCAATAAGGTCTCCTCTTAGCCGCCTCCTTTCTAACGAAAACAACCTCAAATCCCTCAGCCTCACCTCATAAGACCTGCCCTCCATACCAGGCAACATCCTGGTAAACCTCCTCTGTACCCTCTCCAATGCTTCCACATCTTTCTTATAATGTGGGGATCAGAACTGTACACAATACTCCAAGTGCGGCCGCACTAGAGTTTTGTACAGTTGCAACATGACTTTGCGGCTCCGAAATTCAATCCCCCTACCAATAAAAGCTAAGACTCCGTATGCCTTCTTAACAACCTTATCGACTTGATTGCCAACTTTCAGGGATATATGCACACATACACCAAGATCCCTCTGTTCATCAACACTATTAAGAGTCCTACCATTAGCCCTATACTCTACACATTTGTTATTCCTGCCAAAATGAATTACCTCACACTTTTCCGCATTAAACTCCATTTGCCACCTCTCGGCCCAGCTCTGCAACTTGTCCAAGTCTCTCTGCAAACTATAACACCCCTCTTCACTATCTACCATTCCTCCGAATTTGGTGTCATCGGCAAATTTACTAATCCATCCTTCTATACCCTCATCCAGATCATTCATAAAAATTACAAACAGCAGGGGCCCCAAAACAGATCCCTGAGGTACACCACTTGTCACCGAACTCCATGATGAATAATTTCCATCAACCACCAACCTCTGTCTTCTATCAGCTAGCCAATTCCTAATCCAATTAGCTAAATCACCCTCAATCCCATACATCTGCATTTTCTGCAGAAGCCTTCCATGGGGCACCTTATCAAACGCCTTACTAAAGTCCATATATACCACATCAACTGCCTTACCCCCATCCACCTCTTTGGTCACTTTTTCAAAAAACTCAGGTTAGTAAGGCACGACCTCCCCTTCACAAAACCATGCTGACTATCCCCAATCATTTCATTTCTCTCTAAATAACTATAAATCCTATCCCTAATAATTCTTTCCAATACTTTGCCCACAACAGAAGTAAGACTCACCGGTCTATAATTCCCAGGAAAGTCTCTATTCCCCTTCTTGAACAATGGGACAACATTCGCTAACCTCCAGTCTTCCGGCACTATACCTGTAACCAACGGCGACCTGAAGATCAGAGCCAGAGGCTCTGCAACCGTCTCTCTTGCCTCCCAGAGAATGCTAGGGTAAATCCCGTCTGGCCCGGGGGACTTATCTATTTTCAAACCCTCAAGAATATCTAGCACCTCCTCCTTATCTACTTCAATACTTTCCAGTTTACAACCCTGTATCCCAGTGTTCTCCACAACTAGATTTACGTCTCCCTGCTTGAATACCGAAGAGAAATATTTGTTCAGTGCCTCTCCAATCTCTTCAAGCTCCACGCACAATTTCCCACTACTGTTTCTGACTGGCCCTAATCTGGCCATAACCAATGTTCTATTCTTAACATATCTAAAGAAAGCTTTAGGATTCTCCTTGATCCTATCAGCCAAAGTCTTCTCGTGTCCTCTTTAGCTCCAATAGTAAGGCGACCAGAACTGGACGCAGTATTCCAAATGAGGTCTAACCAACGTTTTATACAACTGCAACATTAAAGGCCAGCTCTTGTACTCTATACCCCTTCCTATAAAGGCTAACATACTATATGCTTTCTTCACAACCTTCTCCACCTGCTCTGCCACCTTCAGAGACTTGTTCACCTGCACCCCCAGCTCCCTCTGCATTTCTATACTCTTAATAGGTCTACCCTTTATCATACACCTCCCCACTACATTCTTTCTCCTGACATGCATCACCTCGCATTTATCAGGATTGAATTCCATCTGCCATCTGTCTGCCCAAGCTACCAGCCTATCTATGTCCTGCTGCATCGCCTGACAATGCTCCTCACTATCCGCAAGTCCAGCCATCTTTGTATTGTCTGCAAACTTACTGATCACTCCACTTACTCCCTCTTCCAAGTCATTTATATATATTAGAAATAGAAGAGGTCCCAGTACCGAGCCCTGCAGCACACCACTAGTGACCGACCTCCAGCTAGAGAAACACCCTTCCACTATTACTCTCTGTCTCCTATTACCAAGCCAGTTACTTATCCATCTAGCTACCTGTCCTTGTATCCCATGAGCTTTGACCTTCTCAACTAACCTCCCATGAGGGACTTTGTCAAACACCTTACTGAAATCCATATAGACAACATCAACGGCTCGCCCTTTGTCCATTGTTTTCGTCACGTCCTCAAAAAGCACTTACCTTTGTTCATCTATTAACACAGCCTGCCATCTTACCTTCATGGCACTATCAGCATCTTCTATTATCCTTCACGCTGCCATTAACACGACCCCTTCTTGTGCCCTTCATGCTTGTTGCAATTTCCAATAGCTCCCACCCATCACTGACCAAGTACTCTGCTCCAGCTGCTCTGTTCTACAGTATAGAATCCAGCACGTTTCTCCCTTTCAAATGTCATATGGATTTGAAACAAACACAAGTTTTGAATGGTCTTGGTAAATGGTAAATATGAATTTAATTTTGGGTTCTATTTCTGAATGTAATTATGGTACTTGGCATTTCTGTTTTCAAGAAAGAAGATGAAAATCGCAAGTTAAAATAAAATAATTACTTCCATGCTTCCCTACTTGGAATTTAAGTATAAACAAAATTAATTTTACTCTGGAGAGTTCATATCATGGGACTTTCGTAATAATTCCATATTTGTTTGTTTTGAGTCCATGCCTGGATTTTTAAAGTCTGCAGCTTGTTCCACAGTTGAGGAGAAATTGAATTAATTGCACCATTTTTGAAACTTTTGCAGATTAGGCTGCTAATAAATATTATTCTTGATTAGCACTGATCATTTCAATTGTATTTTAAATCCTACATTGCACATCAATTGGGGAGCCAGTAGTGTAAAGGTATTGTCATTGGGCTAGAAATGCAGAGATCCAGAGTGCTGTTCTGGGGACCCAAATTTGAATCCCCCCACAGTAGATAATGAAACTTGAATTCATAGATAATGAATTCAATAACAATCTGGAATTAAAAGTCTAATGGCCATGAAACCATTGTCATAATGTAAAAACTATCTGCTTTGCTAATGCCCTTTCGGGAAGGAAATCTGCCATCTTTAGTTTCTGTCCAACTTTTGACTCCAGAGCAACAGCAATGTGGTTGACTCTTAACTGAGGGGCAATTAGGAATGGACAATAAATTTTGGCCAAGCCAGTCACAACTACATCCCATGAATGTAAAAAAATTAAGCATGTTGTCTATTGTGCATCAGACTCCAGATATATTGGTCTTATGGGTACATTTACATTTCATAATACCAAGAATATCCCAGGTTATGTCAAATATTGGATCTATTGAAGGGCTAGACTATTTGGGGCACTACTGTTCACCTGTCTTGAGCTATGGGAGGGCAAAAGAGAACACACATATGCAGGATTAGGCTTGATGCATGTGCCCCTGTAGTTAAGACGACTACTGGTCAGATTCACACAAGGCTGCCAGTGGACTGAATCATGAGTGAGCTTCTGTTTCCCTTCAAGATGTGAAAGAAAGGCATGTATTTGTATAACACTTCTCATGACTATCAGGTATCTCAAAGCATTTTGTAGCCAATGAAGTACTTTTACAACGGTACTGTCTACAATTATGTAGAAAAAATGGCAGCCAGTTTATACACAAAGCTCCCATAAAGAGCAATGTAATAATGACCAAATAACCTGTTTATTCTGATACTGGGGTATATATTGACTCAAACAGTAGGGATAGAACATAGAACATTACAGCACAGAACAGGCCCTTCGGCCTTCGATGTTGCGCCGACCAATATAAAAAGCAATGCCCCTCCAAACTAAACCATTCCCTTCTCTTCCATATACTTATCAACTAACCTCTTAAACGCCACCAAACTTGGCGCATCTACAACCGCTGCAGGCAGGGCATTCCACTCCCGAACCACCCTTTGGGTAAAGAACCTGCCTCTGATATCCGTCCTATAACTATCACCCCTTAATTTAAAGCTGTGTCCCCTCGTGCTAGCTTTCTCCATCCTAGGAAAAAGGCTATCACTGTCCACCCTATCTAAACCTCTAATCATCTTATATGTTTCAATAAGGTCCCCTCTTAGCCGCCTCCTTTCTAACGAAAACAACCTCAAATCCCTCAGCCTCTCTTCATAAGACCTGCCCTCCATACCAGGCAACATCCTGGTAAACCTCCTCTGTCCCCTCTCCAATGCCTCCACATCTTTCTTATAATGTGGGGACCAGAACTGCACACAATACTCCAAGTGCGGCCGCACTAGAGTTTTGTACAGTTGCAACATGACGTTGCGGCTCCGAAATTCAATCCCCCTACCAATAAAAGCTAAGACTCCATATGCCTTCTTAACAACCTTATCGACTTGACTGCCTACTTTCAGGGATCTATGCACATATACACCAAGATCCCTCTGTTCATCAACACTATTAAGAATCCTACCATTAGCCCTATACTCTACACATTTATTATTCCTGCCAAAGTGCATTACCTCACACTTTTCCACATTAAACTCCATTTGCCACCTCTCGGCCCAGCTCTGCAACTTGTCCAAGTCTCTCTGCAAACTATAACACCCCTCTTCACTATCTACCACTCCACCGACTTTAGTGTCATCTGCAAATTTACTAATCCATCCTTCAATACCCTCATCCAGATCATTTATAAAAATTACAAACAGCAGGGGCCCCAAAACAGACCCCTGAGGTACACCACTTGTCACCGAACTCCAAGATGAATATCTCCCATCAACCACCACCCTCTGTCTTCTATCTGCTAGCCAATTCCTAACCCAATTAGCTAAATCACCCTCTATCCCATACATCTGCATTTTCTGCAGAAGTCTTCCATGGGCCACCTTATCAAACGCCTTACTAAAGTCCATATATACCACATCAACCGCCTTACCCCCATCCACCTCCTTAGTCACTTTTTCAAAAAACTCAATGAGGTTAGTAAGGCACGACCTACCCTTCACAAAACCATGCTGACTATCTCCAATCAATTCATTACTCTCTAAATAACTATAAATCCTATCCCTAATTATTCTCTCCAACACTTTGCCCACCACAGAAGTAATTGTCAACCTCAGGATTGTCAACCTGAGATGGCAGATTGGGTCTCAGTTTACCATCTCACTCAGAAGATGGTATCTTTGACAGTTTAACACTCCCTCTACTGTACTGGAGCATCAGGCTTAATAGTTTGTGTGCAAGTCCTGGAGTGGGACTTGAACACTGAGGTGAGATGTTACTAACTGAGCCATGGCTGTTCTGTGCCTTTGGGAGAATAGGAAAATTTGGGAAAAATACCGGTTCAGAAACAATTCCGTTCTTGTCACCTACACAATGCTGCATTAGTTCACACATGTCTTTGGATGGATTCCTTCTAAACCAGAAAGTGACCCTTTGTATGCAGACATGTGATCATGTACGTGCAAGCACTCTGCAATCTAAATAATTTAAGGGTGGTTTAATGAACTCTAAACTGTCACAAGTCTGACCATAGAACATAGAACATAGAACACTACAGCACAAACAGGCCCTTCGGCCCACAAGTTGTGCCGAACACATCAAAACCTACCCAGCCATAGACCTATCTATAACCCCCAATCCCATTGGATCCCATATACTCATCCAGAAGTCTTTTAAAAGACCCCAGCGAGTTCGCCTCGACCACCACCGACGGCAGCCGATTCCATTCACTCACCACCCTCTGAGTGAAAAACTTTCCCCTAGCATCCCCTCTGTACTTGCTTCCCTGCACCTTAAATCTGTGCCCTCTCGTCGCGACCATTTCAGCCCTGGGAAATAGTCTCTGAGAGTCCACCCTATCTATTCCTGTCAACATCTTGTAAACCTCTATCAGGTCGCCTCTCAACCTTCGTCTCTCCAGGGAGAACAGTCCCAGCTCCCTCAACCTGTCTTCATAAGGCATGCCTCCCAATCCAGGCAACATCCTTGTAAATCTCCTCTGCACCCTTTCAATAGCTTCCACGTCCTTCCTATAGTGAGGCGACCAGAACTACGCACAGTACTCCAAGTGTGGTCTGACAAGGGTCCTATAAAGCTGCAGCATTTCCTCCTGACTCCTGAACTCAATCCCTCGATGAATGAAGGCCAGTACACTGTAAGCTTTCTTAACCACGTCCTCCACCTGGGAGGCCGATTTGAGAGTCTTATGGACCCGGACCCCAAGATCCCTCTGCTCTTCCACACAGCTAAGACTCCTACCTATCCTGTAGGGATTCTGTGATTCAATTGTTGTATATTCTGACTATAAATCATTCAGTGTGTAATCATTATCTTGTAGAGTAAATATATTTGTGGTCCCAATGTGCTTGCAGCAACAAACTATTCCCATTCATCTCATTGTATTTGAGCATCTTCAGGCCATTCATTTCAAGCTGCATTGTGAGTTGGATTTTTTTTGTGTGGCTCAGCTATGTTGCTGTATAGGGCAGGTACCATCCCAAAGGAAAGGATGGAAAGTAAGATTGCACAGCAGAATGCTTCTTAGCAGCCGACTCAGTATTTCAGCAGACATTTGGGAAAAGTTTGCTCTCCTGCTGTCTTGGTCACAGGAGGTGCCAACCCTGGGGTCCAAAAAGGCAAGGAAAAAGATGGTCAACCAATACATAAGCATCTCGTTACATTCGAAACACATTTTCATGCACTTTTCAAAGCTGAACAATTGTTTTAAAATTAGAATTTATTTTACTTTGGAAGTATTTTAGCTTATTCTTTTCTGAAATGAATATCAACTGCAGTGACCACAATTTAAATAAATTAGTGATCGCCACAGTTAGAGGCAAAATATTGCATGCTGGAATCTGAAACAGAAAATGCTGGAAAAACTCAACAGGTCTGACAGCATCTATGGGGAGAGAATAGAGCCAACATTTGGAGTCTGGATAACCTTTCATCAGAGTTAGGTCATAATGCTTGAGCCAATTGCGTTGCCCTTTGATTATCACCTGTGGGTCTGTGTTTCAGGTTATGTTCTTTTTGTTTAAGAAGGGGAAGAGAGACCTTCCAGGGAATGATAGGCCAGTGAGTCTTACTTCTGTTGTGGGCAAAGTATTGGAGAGAATAATTAGGGATAGGATTTATAGTTATTTAGAGAGTAATGAATTGATTGGAGATAGTCAACATGGTATTGTGAAGGGTAGGTCGTGCCTTACTAACCTTATTGAGTTTTTTGAAAAAGTGACTAAAGAGGTGGATGGGGGTAAGGTGGTTGATGTGGTATATATGGACTTTAGTAAGGCGTTTGATAAGGTGGTCCATGGAAGACTTCTGCAGAAAATGCAGATGTATGGGATTGAGGGTGATTTAGCTAATTGGGTTAGGAATTGGCTAGCAGATAGAAGACAGAGGGTGGTGGTTGATGGGAGATATTGCAGATGACGCTAAAGTTGGTGGAGTGGTAGATAATGAAGAGGGGTGTTATAGTTTACAGAGTGACTTGGACAAGTTGCAGAGCTGGGCCGAGAGGTGGCAAATGGAGGTTAATGTGGAAAAGTGTGAAGTAATGCACTTTGGCAGGAACAATAAATGTGTAGAGTATAGGGCTAATGGTAGGGCTCTTAATAGTGTTGAGGAACAGAAGGATCTTGGTGTATGTGTCAATAGATCCTTGAAAGTAGGCAGGTCAAGTGGATAAAAGTTGTTAAGAACGCATATGGAGTCTTAGCTTTTATTGGTAGGGGGATTGAATTTAGGAGCCGCAGCATCATGTTGCAACTGTACAAAACTCTAGTGCGGCCGCACTTGGAGTATTGTGTGCAGTTCTGGTCCCCACATTATAAGAAAGATGTGGAGGCATTGGAGAGGGTACAGAGGAGGTTTACCAGGATGTGGCCTGGTATGGAGGGCAGGTCTTATGAAGAGAGGTTGAAGGATTTGAGGTTGTTTTCGTTAGAAAGGAGGCGGCTAAGAGGGGATCTTATTGAAGCAATAAGATGATTAGAGGTTTAGATAGGGTGGACAGTGATAGCCTTTTTCCTAGGATGGAGAAAGCTAGCACGAGGGGACACAGCTTTAAAATAAGGGGTATGAGTTATAGGACGGATATCAGAGGTAGGTTCTTTACTCAAAGAGTGATTAGGGAGTGGAATGCCCTGCCTGCAGCTGTTGTAGATGCGCCAAGTTTGGTGGCGTTTAAGAGGATAATTGATAAGTATATGGAAGAGAAGGGAATGGTTTAGTTTGGAGGGGCAGTGCTTTTTATTTTGGTCGGCACAACATCGAAGGCCGAAGGGCCTGTTCTGTGCTGTAATGTTCTATGTTCTATGTTCTATCTTGGAGTTCGGTGACAAGTGGTGTACCTCAGGGGTCTGTTTTGGGGCCCCTGCTGTTTGTAATTTTTATTAATGATCTGGATGAGGGTATTGAAGGATGAATTAGTAAATTTGCGGATGACACTAAAGTCGGTGGAGTGGTAGATAGTGAAGAGGGGTGTTATAGTTTGCAGAGGGACTTGGACAAGTTGCAGAGCTGGGCCGAGAGGTGGCAAATGGAGTTTAATGTGGAAAAGTGTGAGGTAATGCACTATGGCAGAAATAATAAATGTGTAGAGTATAGGGCAAATGGTAGGATTCTTAGTAGTCTAGATGAACAGAGGGATCTTGGTGTGTATGTGCATAGATCCTGAAAGTAGGCAGTCAGGTCGAGAAGGTTGTTAGGAAGGCATATGGAGTCTTGGCTTTTATTGGTAGAGGGATTGAATTTCGGAGCCGCAACGTCATGTTGCAACTGTACAAAACTCTAGTGCGGCCGCACTTGGAGTATTGTGTGCAGTTCTGGTCCCCACATTATAAGAAAGATGTGGAGGCATTGGAGAGGGTACAGAGGAGGTTTACCAGGATGTTGCTGGTATGGAGGGCAGGTCTTATGAAGAGAGGCTGAGGGATTTGAGGTTGTTTTCGTTAGAAAGGAGGCGGCTAAGAGGGGACCTAATCGAAACATATAAGATGATTAGAGGTTTAGATAGGGTGGACAGTGATAGCCTTTTTCCTAGGATGGAGAAAGCTAGCACGAGGGGACACAGCTTTAAATTAAGGGGTGATAGTTATAGGACGGATATCAGAGGTAGGTTCTTTATCCAAAGGGTGGTTCGGGAGTGGAATGCCCTGCCTGCAGCAGTTGTAGATGCGCCAAGTTTGGTGGCGTTTAAGAGCTTAGTTGATAAGTATACGGAAGAGAAGGGAATGGTTTAGTTTGGAGGGGCATTGCTTTTTATATTGGTCGGCGCAACATCGAAGGCCGAAGGGCCTGTTCTGTGCTGTAATGTTCTATGTTCTATGTCAATGGTTACTAACAGACTTACCACAATTTGCATCAGCCCAAGGTCACCGCTTTGCTATTTGATCTATACTGACTCCCAGTTCTATAACATCCTTTCATTTACATCCTTGTTTTCAAATCCCTTCATGGCTTCGTCCTGCTCTACCTTTGCTAATCTTCATCAGTTTTCCAAGCCTGTCAGTTCTCTGCTCTTCTCCAGTTCTCGTCTCTTGCATGTCCCTCATTTTAATCACTCTGCCATTAATTCAGCCAAATACCTGAGGCCCAAAATTTGCTCCCTGAACATTTCCACTTCTCTACCCCTCTTTTCCTTTAAAAAAAAACTTTCCTTAAAACCACCCTTGAGCCGAGTGTTTAATCCCTATTCTAATATCTCCTGATGTGGTTCTGTCAAATGTTGCTAAATAATCCTCCTGTAAAGCATTTTAGTATGTTAAACACACTATGGGTGGGATTTTAGAGCTTCACTCAATCCCAGACCAGAAAACCCTGCTGGAGGTCAACAGACCTTCCCATTGTTCACCCGTTGACAATTCTGATTCGTGTGGTGGACAGGGAGTAGAATTTCAGCGCGTATATCTGAATATTATCCCACTGGAACTGCAACTGAGCATCTGTAGTTTCTTG
Source organism: Sphyrna mokarran (assembly GCA_024679065.1). NCBI lineage: Eukaryota > Metazoa > Chordata > Chondrichthyes > Carcharhiniformes > Carcharhinidae > Sphyrna > Sphyrna mokarran. The sequence continues at coordinate 836,839 of JAGIQG010000030.1, forward strand.
TATCAATCTTCATTTGTGTAAAAACAACTTTAGGTTTAAAGATAATTATATTTTCTTCTTCATGTTGTTGTCGGTGCAGGCTTAATGGGCCAAATGGTCCCCTAGCTGCACTGTAGAGATTTTAAGATTCTATATTTTTAGGTGTGTAAAGACAAATGAAGAATGGGATGGCACTGTGGTTAGCAGTGCTGCCTGACAGCATCAGGAATCTGGGTTCAATTCCAGCCTCAGATAGCTGTTTGTGTGGAGTTTGCACTTTTTCCCTGTGTCTCTCTGGGTTTGCTCTGGGATCTCGGGTTTATTCATCAGTCTCAAAGATGTGTGGGTTAGGTTGCTAAAATTTCCCCTAGCGTCAGGGGGATTAGCAGATAAATGTGTGGGGTTACGGGAATAGAGCCTGGGTGGGATTTTAGTCAGTACTGACTTGATGGGCCGAGAGGGCTCCTTCTGTGCTGCTGAATGTAAATTATACCAAAAACTGATACCATTGTTAGCCTTCAAATTAAGGTGTGCAATTAACACAAGATTTGCATCAGAGCAAATTTAATTTGGTCTTGATTATATTTTTACTCATTTTTTTCTGTTGTGTTTACAATATTCACTAGGATGCAATTGTATCATATTAGTACAAGTGTGCTAATAAACCATAGTGTCCTTGGCGCTCATTCTCAGCAGATCTGTTCTAGTCTCAGGAAGCTGATTTGCAGCCTTGGCAGAGGTGCCTAACCATCTAGAATTGGTTAGGTTTGAGTAATGAGGTTCGTTGGTCTCTAATTTGTTGCCTCTGTGTTTTTTTGTAATGTTTGCATTAATACAATTCTGGAAACATGAAATAAGCAGGCTGGCAAAACTGAGCATGTTTTCATTTTTATTTCCTTTCCCTACATTTCTTGTATAGCTTTCTATTATTAATATCGGAGTCGTATAATTCTGCAGTGTTGCATCTCCCTCTTCCAGTGATATTAATGGGATACCCATTTTTTTGCTCCTTTGTCACACCACTGATGAATTACATCATTTGTATTTCTGCCAAATCAAATGAAATTCTAGGGGGAAGAACAGGACACATCAGTCAGGAGGTGCAATCTGTTTCGAGCACTGAGGGGGAATTTAATGTAAGTGCATTACATTACAATTACATTACAAAGCCGTTGATGTCGTCTACATGGATTTCAGTAAGGCGTTTGATAAGGTCCCTCATGGTAGGCTGATAGAAAAGGTGAAGGCGCATGGTATACAGGGCCAGGTATGTAGATGGGTTGAGAACTGGCTTGGGAGGAGGAGACAGCGGGTAGTAGTGGAAGGCTCTTTTTCCAACTGGAGGTCTGTCACTAGTGGTGTGCCACAGGGCTCAGTACTAGGACCCCTTCTATTTGTGGTTTATATAAATGACTTGGAAGAGGGGGTAGGTGGTGTGATCAGCAAATTTGCTGATGACACTAAGATGATTGGATTGGCGGGTACTGAGGAGCAGTGCCTGGCAATACAACATGACATAGATAGGCTGGTAGATTGGGCAGATAGATGGCAAATGGAATTTAATCCGGATAAATGCGAGGTGATGCATTTTGGCTGGAATAATGTAGAGGGGAGTTATAGCATAAAAGGTAAAACTATCCGGAGTATAGAGATGCAGAGAGACCTGGGGGTGCAAGTTCACAAGTCTCTGAAGGTGTCAGTACAGGTGGAGAATGTGGTAAAAAAAGCATATGGTATGTTAGCCTTCATAGGAAGGGGTATAGAATACAAGAGTAGGAGTCTGATGTTGCAAGTGTATAGAACGTTGGTTAGGCCTCACTTGGAGTACTGCGTCCAGTTCTGGTCGCTGTACTACCGGAAGGATGTGGAGGCCCTGGAGAGAGTGCAGAGGAGATTTACCAGGATGCTGCCTGGTATGGAAGGGCTGTCTTACGAGGAAAGATGGAAAACACTGGGGTTGTTTTCCCTTGAAAGACGTCGGCTGAGAGGGGATCTTTTAGAGGTATATAAGATTATGAGGGGTATAGATAGAGTAAATGGTGGTAAGCTTTTTCCACCATTAGAAATGGATAGAACGAGGGGTCACGGGCTCAGGGTGAGGGGGGCTATGTATAAGACGAATATTAGAGGGCAGTTTTTCACACAAAGGGTAGTGGGGGTGTGGAATGCACTACCGAGTAAGGTGGTGGGAGCAGGCACGCTAGGGTTGTTTAAGGGTTCTCTTGGACAGCCACATGAGCGGTCTGCAGATAGAGGGATATAGCAGGACTGTTTGAATATCGGGAGGACCAAATAGTAGACTATCTTTTAGTTTCGTCTCGGGAATGTCTTAGTTTTTTTTTAGCATGTTTAATTAAGTCTTATTTGTTTCCGCAGGCAATTCGGTCCACCTTGTTGACCAACAAGGGGCATGCATGCGGCATGTCGTGCGAGAGCAGCTCTTGGAGGTTGCTTCAGGAGTTGCCTAGTGCTTCACGTCGTCAGTGTATGCTTAAACTGGACCATCTGATGGGCAACATGACAGCTCAGAGACTATCGCTATTGCTGTGCAGACACATGGATTTGGGCCTGTGTCTGCGGGAGTTTGCGCGTTCTCCCCGTGGTTGCGTGGGTTTTCTCCGGGTGCTCCGGTTTCCTCCCACATCCCAAAAATGTGCTCTTAGGCTGATTGGGTAACGAATTGTCCCTATATGGGAATCTTCAACAATAGGCATAGCCTAAAGACAAGGATATGTCATTAAGACGTTAGGACGGCGGCACGGGCTCGTTGGGCCAAAGGGCCTGTTTCCCGTGCAGTGTTGCTCTTTGTTCTTCTTTGCATCGGATATCAAAATTGGTATCTTGCAGAAAACAAAGACAAGCAAGTAAGTTCGAGGAGTAATAGTGGGGAAAAAATAAAATTCAAAGCAAAACACTGTGGATGCTGGGAATGTGAAATACAAACTGGAAATACTCAGCAGGTCAGACATTACCTGTTTTGTTCCTGACAAACAATGTTTCAGATTGGAGAATGTGTCCCTGTCTACATTAACAGAGATGAAGTAGAAAGAGTTAGGAGCTTTCAGGTTTTTAGGCGTCCTGATCTCCTATGCTGATTCCCCCATGCCAGCACTATAATTAAGAAAGCCCACCAACATCTCTCCTTTCTAAGAAGACTAAGGAAATTTGGCATGTCAGCTCTGACTCTCACCAACTTTTACAGATGCCCCATAGAAAGCATTCTTTCTGGTTGTATCACAGCTTGGTCTGGGCTCCTGCTCTGCCCAAGACACAAGGAACTACAAATGGTCATGAATGTAGCGCAATCAATCGTGCAAACCCGCCTTCCATCTATTGACTCTATCTGCACTTCCAGCTGCCTCGGCAAAGCAACCAGCATAATTAAGGACCCCACACACCCTGGACATTCTCTCTTCCAACTTCTTCCTTTGGGAAAAAGATACAAAAATCTATGGTCTGGCACCGACCGACTCAAGAACAGCTTCTTCCCTGCTGCTGTCAGACTTTTGAATGGACTTTCCTTGCATTAAGTTAATCTTTCTCTATATCCTATCTATGACTGTAACACTACATTCTGCACTTCCTTGTTTCCTTCTCTATGAAAGGTATGTTTTGTCTGTATAGCATGCAAGAAACAATACTTTTCACTGTATGTTAATACATGTGACAATAATAAATCCTGACAGAACTGGAAAATGTGATAGGTGTATTAGAATGAGGGAAGAGGAAAGAACAGAAGAGAAAGTCTGAACGAATGGCAGAGTAGACTCGATGGGCCAATTGGCCCAATTCTGCTCCTATATATGAGTTTATGATGGTACAGGGCAAAGGGAAATGGTAATGGGAAAAGTAAGGGAACAAAGTGATTAGCACTGCTGCCTCACAGTGCCAGGGATTCAGGTTTAATTCTGGCCTTAGATAACTCTCTGGGTGAAGTTTGCACATTCTCCCCAAATGTGTGTGGATTTCCTCCCAAAGTCCAAAGGTGTGCAGTTAGTTTGCTTGGCCATGCTAAATTCGCACTAAATTGACCTTAGTGGGTTGAGGGGGGGGATTAGAAAGGTAGATCTGTGAGATTACGGGAATAGGGTCTGGATGGGTTTGTTGTTGGTGCTGGCTCAATGGGCTGAATGGCCCCTCTCTGCACTGTAGGGATTCGGTGATTCTATGAAACAATGTGGCTGGACGAGATATAAATGGAAATAGCAGAATCATTACCAAACGAGACATTCGTGCTACACAAATACCAGACAATGACCATCTCCAGCAAGAGAGAACCGAACCATCTTCCCTTGACATTCAATGGCATTACCATCAGTCAATCCGCCACTGTCAACATCCTGGAGGTTACTATCAACCAGAAACTGATTGGACTAGCCATATAAATGCTGTGGCATTTACTGTACAAGTGAAGATCAGAGGCTCGGAATCCTGTGGTGAGTAACTTTTAAACTGACTCACCAAAATCTGTCCATAATCTATAAGCATATATTAGGAGAGAAGTGAATATATTCCACTTAACTAGGTAAGTGGAGCTTCAACAATACTCAAGGAACATAAGAACTAGGAGCAGGAGTCGGCCATCTGGCTCCTCGAGCCTGCTCCGCCATTCAATAAGATCATGGCTGATCTTTTCGTGAATTTAGCTCCACTTACCCACCTGCTCAACATAACCCTTAATTTCTTTACTGTTCAAAAATGTATCTATCTTTTCATTAAAAACATTCAATGAGGTAGCTTCAACTGCTTCATTGGGCAGGGAATTCCACAGGTTCACAATTTTTTGTGTGAAGAAGTTCCTCCTCAACTCAGTCCTAAATCTGCTTCCACTTATTTTGAGACTATGGCCCTAATTCTAATTTTGCCTACCAACAAAAACAACTTCCCTATTTCTATTTTAACTATTCTCTTCATAATCTTATGTTTCTATAAGATCTCCCTTCATCCTTTGAAATTCCAATGAGAATAGCTCCAGTTACTCCTTATAAGCCAATCCTCTCAACTCTGGAATCAACCTACTGAATCTCGCCTGCACCCCCTCCAGTGCCAGTATATCCTTTCTCAACTAAAGAAACTGAAACTGTACACAGTACCTCAGATGTGGCCTCACCAGCACCTTATACAGCTGCAATATAACCTCGCTGTTTTTAAACCCCATCCCTCTAGCAATGAAGGACAAAATTCTATTAACCTTCTTAATTACCTGCTGCACCTGCAAACCAACTCCTTGAGATTCTGTTCTGCCTGTTCTCCCCATAGCAGATCCCTTTGCATAACAGCATGCTGCAATTGTTTACCATTTAAATAATAGTCCATTTTGCTGTTAAAGTGGATGATCTCACATTGTACTCCATCTGCCAGACCCTCGCCCATACACTTAGACTGTCTATATCCCTTTGCAGATTTTCAGCATCCTCTGCACACTTTGCTGTTTTGCCTATCTTAGTGTCATCTGCGAATTTTGACACATTACACTTGGTCCCCAACTCCAACTCATCTATGTAAATTGTAAACAATTGCAATCCCAACACTGATCCCTGCGGCACACCACTAGTCACTGATCACTAATCAGAAAAACACCCATTTACCCCCACTCTTTGCTTTCTGTTAGTTAACCAATTCTTTATCCATGTTAATACATTACCCATAACACTGTGCATCTTTATCTGATGTAGCAGTCTTGGGTGTGGCACCTTGTCAAATGCCTTCTAGAAATCCAGTTACACCACATCCACAGGTTCTCCATTGTCCACTGCACACGCAATATTCTCAAAGAATTCCACCAAATTAGTCAAACCTGGCCTTCGTGAGCCCATGCTACATCTTACCAATGGGACAATTTATATCCAAATGTGTCTCTATTTCGTTCTTGACGATAGATTCAAGCATTTTCCCAACTACAGAAATCAAGCTAACCGGCCTATTGTTACCTGCCTTTTGTCTACGTTTTTTAAACAGTGCCGTCATATTTGCTATTTTCCAATCTGCGAGAACCACCCCAAAGTCCAGCGAATTTTGGTAAATTATGAGTGCATTTACTACTTCTCCTGCCAATTCTTTTAGTATGCTGGGGTGCATTCATCAGGACAAGGAGACTTGTCTACCTTTGGCCCCATTAACTTGCCCAACATAACCTCTTTTGTGATAACAATAGTTTCCTGACAGAATCCTGAAACCCGTTCCACAAACATTCACTCACACCGCCAGCAACAGTGGCAGCATGTATACCATCTACACAATACATGCAGGAACTCACCAAGACTCCTCAGGCAGCATCTTCCAAATGCATGACTGCTACCTTCTAGAAAGACAAGGTCAGCAGACACATGGGAACACCTCCACCTGAAAGTCTCACTTCAAGTTATTCATCATCCTGACTTGGAAATATATTGTTGTTGCTTCACTGTCACTGGATCAAAATCTTGTGCCACAGAAATTGCAGCGGTTCAGAAAGACAGCTCACCACCATCTTTTTGAGGGCAACTAAGGATGGGCAATAAATGCTGGCCCAGCCAAGGCATACTTCCTGTAAATGAATGAAAAAAAGCTGCCATCCAAAACATTGAAACATCAAAGAAACTGGGATAGAGATTATGATGATATTGTTGAATCCAGAAGGCTAAAATACCTAGAATAATGAAAAAAGTAAATTTATTTATCACAAATAATGCCTGCATTAACACTGCAATGAAGATACTGCAAAATTCCCCTAGTCACTATATTCTGGTATCTGTTGCAGATCAATGCTTAACCAGCACATCTTTGAGACTGTGGGAGGAGCTAGAGCACTCAGAGGGAGAATAGACAGTGACCCAAAAGCCAGAAATTGAACCCAAGACCCTTGTACTGTGAGGCAGCAGTGCCAACCACTGTGCTATCCTTGAAGGTTACACTGATGTTCTTTAAAATAGTACTTGCTTTAAACTTTCTGTTGCTCTTTGCCTGATTTGACTAACGACAATATCAACCTGAAATCTCAACTCTGCTTTTCTCTGCACACATGCTGTCTAACCACCTGAATATTACCAGCATTATCCATTTTTATCATAAAATGATAGGCTGAATTAATTATAATAGAAATTAAAATATAGGGAAATAAAGAGGATATTGATATTCAAACTTTTAAATTTGATTATTCAGTGCTGCTAAATTGCTTATAATATTGCCCGTGGCACGCACAAATTACAAGAAATCTCTGAAACTTGCTGTATTGTGTAAAATGATGTGGCAAAGTTGAATGAGAAATGTTGGCATGGTAACCATAAAATGGTAAATATCAACTAAAGCAAAACCAAACGTTTTGCAACAGGTAAGATTTTTAAAAATCTATTTATTTATATTATGAAACCATGTTAACATCTCAATAGCATTACTTCAATAAGCAATTCTTGTCCTTTAAAGACAGAAGGTAAAAGATTTTCAGAGAGCAAAGATTTCCCAAGAGAACCAAGTATTTACATTATTCATATTTCTGCTCTCATTTATCACTAATTCCATACTTTGAACTATTTCATCTGTCCTGTTGTCTGCGCACAACCATTTGTTTCCATATCAATCCTTCTTATTACTATAAAATTACAGATTTCATTCTTTTTGATTAAACCTGATTGTTGTGATTTAATTGAAAGGTAAAATATAAATTGATTTTCCCAAAAGTTTTGTTTTTATTAAGCTTCCATTTTTGTTAAAGAGATTTATTATCATTATGTGACAAAAAGTTACATTTTGTAAATGTGAGAATCCAATGTTACTGCACGGAGGCAAGTGGTTAGCACTGCTGCCTCACAGTACCAGGGACCTGGGTTCAACTCTTGGCTTGGGTCACTGTCTGTGCAGTGTCTGCATGTTCTCTCGATGTCTGCTTGGGTTTCCTCCGAGGAATGCGAATTCCTCTCGCATTCTGAAAGGTCTGTTGTTCGCTGCATTGGCCATGCTAAATCCTACACTTTTAGGAACTTTCAAGTGGTTATTGGATAGGCACATGGAGCACACCAGAATGATAGGGAGTGGGATAGCTTGATCTTGGGTTTGGACATAGCTCGGCACAACATTGAGGGCTGAAGGGCCTATACTGTACTGTAATGTTTCTATGTTCTAAATTCTCCCTCAGTGTATTCAAATGGGTGCAGGAGTGTGGTGACTGGTCAATTTTCACAGTAACTTCATTGTGGTGTTAATGTAAATCTACTTGTGACACTAATAAAAAGACTTTAAACTTAATTTGTAAAAATCAGATCATATAGTCTGTAAATTTCGATAAAGCCTGTAACTATTTTAAGTTTTTAATGTGTTGGATAAACCTAATTGTTAAAAGTATGTGTAATGGATATTTCTGGTTATTTGAGAAAGTATTCTTTTTGGATCATTTAATGGAAGGGATTAATTGGCTCTGGATTAAACTGATTGTATCCCAATGAGGCATAATCTCATTTACAATCACAATTACTATCAATTTCAATAAATAATTTTAATTTGTTTTAGTTGACACCTCTTGTGTGCCGCGGGGCTCGGTACTGGGACCTTTTCTATTTGTAATATATTGAAAGCTGATCCAAAGCTAAAGGTATTCCTTGAAGCATTACTGGTTTGAAGACCAAGTCACCAAGTTGCATTCAAAACAAAAGTAATGAGTCCTGTTGTACGCAGAATGAAAGAATGTTTCAGAATTGCATTTGACTTAACAGACAATGAATTCTGGTACTGGGATGAGTGTTAAGACTAGCATTATCAGGTAATAAGATACCTGTCAGTGGGTCACCAGTGAGTCAATGTGTGATCATTGCAAAAAGGCAGAACAAAGAACAAAACAGCACAGGAAACAGGCCCTTCGGCCCAACGAGCCCACGCTGCCGCCACCCTGATGTTCCCACCTCTACCCGTGATCCTGCCTATGTTTATAGATCTATGGATTAAAAACCAAATTTGAGACGATTTAGGGAGAATTTGTTTTGCCAATTAGCCTAAGAGCACATCTTTGGGATGTGGGAGGAACCGGAGCTCCTGACCAAGCCTGGGGATATTCTATGACAGTTGTATCCAGCACCTGTGCCCAAGAATAAAGCAAGTAATCAAAGACATTCTTGATGCCCAACTGTGAGACATCTTCATGGCAGCAAAATCATTTGACTTCATTCTTTCCTCTGCGCAGAATAGCCTTGCTTTGTCCTCTAGTCTCCTTTCAAATTACTTAGTTGGTAGAAAGGTATCAATATGCATTCATAAGAAATGGAATATAGTTTTAAGATGTAGTTCTCATCAGTCTTTGAATGAAGTTGCAAGTCATAACTTCTGATTAATAAATCAAATCAAAGTTTCTGTTTCTATTGTCATATGTATTGGGATACAGTGAAAAGTATTGTTTCTTGTGCACTATACAGACAAAGCATACCATTCGTACAGAAGGAAAGGAGAGAGTGCAGAAAGTAGAATCACAGCTAGGGTGTAGAAGAAGATCAACTTAATATCAGGTAGGTTCATTCAAAAGTCTGATAGCAGCAGGAAAGAAGCTGTGCTTGAGTCAGTCAGTATGTGACTTAAGACTTTTGTATCTTTTTCCAGATGGAAAAAAGTAGAAGAGAGAATGTCCGGAATCCTTGATTATGCTGGTGCCTTTCTGAGGCAGTGGGAAGTGTAGAGATGATCAGTGGGGGAGGCTGGTTTACATGATGCACTGGACTTTGTTCACAACTTTTTGTAGTTTCTTGCAGTCTTGGACAAAGAAAGAGCCAAACCAAGTTGTGATGCAATCAAAAAGGATACTTTCTATGGTGTATCTGTAAAAGTTGGTGAGAATCGTAGTGGACATGTCAAATTTCCTTAATCTCCTGAGAAGGTAGAGGCGTTGGTGGGCTTCCTTAACTATAGCGATGGGCACATGAATGGGAGGTGAAAGGAGTAAAACTGTGAGCAATAAATAGTGAGTCTAAATAAAGATTAGGAATTAGTATAGGATTGGTGGGCTGAAGGGCCTGTTCCTGTCTTGTATTCTTTGTTCATCATCCTGACTGATTCAGAGTATATACATGTCAACTAATAAGAAGAATAATGATTTCTTAAAAGTAAGTGAAATACTCTTTGTTCTCAAGGGAAATGAGCTTAAGTGAGGTTAGATTTTAAAATTAAATGTCATATAATAAAATAAATCATTTCATTGTGGAGTTGTTCTTTTAATTGGTGTGATCGCTCTTCTTCATTCATATATATACAAATATGTTTATAAAAATATATTTTTTATACATAATGTTTGACCTTATTCATAATACAGACAAGAAGATTTACATTCAACAGTTCCTTGTATGGCTTGTTAAATCATTTGCCCTCTCATTGGTTTCTGTTTCAGCAGAGGTTGCTAGATTCTCTTGGAATGAGGTAACGGCAAGGACAATGACTTATAAACTCAACATGTCAGAAGTTGATTGATTATACTTGCAGAGTACGAAGTGCTGAGTCTGATTTGATTTGTGTACTTGCATGTACTATTTCAAGTTCTGTACTTTCTTCTCCAAGTATGGTATTTTCCTCCTCAACTTTATTGATCATTTATCCCGAGTCCTGCTAACTGTAAACTTAATTATGCTGGCTGAAAATGCTCCAAGAATGAGAGTCTCAAAGATTTTCTTTGCCAGAAAAGGGTAAAATATGTAAAGGAACAAGTGCCTTAAATAATTTGAACTCATTCATCAAACTCAACTGTTAAAGAGTTAATTATATATAAAAAAACTCATTTTTATAAACATATTCCTATATATATGAATGAGGAAAATTGATCATAGCAATTAAAAGAACAACTCCACAGTGAGATGATTTATTATTGTGTATTTAATTTTAAAAATTTAACCTCATTTAAGCTCATTTCTCTTGAGAACAAAGAATATTCTGATTAGGGGAAGGCAGTGTTTGGAATACAGTGTATTCCAACTCTGTTTAATCAGCCAGGAGATATAATGTTGTAATTGGGAAAGAACATTATCCATATTCCTTGGAGCAATTATCCTTTCTGTTTCTTTGACAAGGTAATTATTATAGTACATATGCTTGTTAAAGTGGGAATTAAAGATACTGTGTCTATTTCTAGACTTTTTCCTGCACACCCACTTAGCTCAAGAACAAAGTTGGTGCCTAACTTAGAAAGAGTGCGAGCTCATATCAGCACAGTAAGAGCAGCAGGGATAACTGGGATCATGTGAACCATTTCCTTAATGAAAGAGATTAAAAGATTGAGAATTAAATGGAGGAATAACTGAGACAGAGAAGATATTTGAATCAAATCAAAATTGAATCAGATGCATACCATCTTATGAAGTAAAAGGATCTGAAAAGGTTTAGCAAGTCAAAACATATAAAACTTAACAACATATAATTTCTGTTAAAAGGAAGATAATTAAGACTAACCTGCATATCTCTAGAGTGTGGGAGGAAATGATGTGGAGATGCTATTGTTCGACAGGGGTAAACACAGTAAGAAGTCTCACAACACCAGTTTAAATTGAAAGTCTTGTGGATTTACTATCAAATAAACTGGTTAGATTTTAACCTGATGTTGTGACACTTCTTACTGTGTGGGAGGAAACCCAGATATTGGGAGAATGTGTGAACAGCCAGTCACCCAAGGCCAGAATTGAACCCTGGTCCCTGGAGCTGTGAGGTAGCAGTGCTAACCACTGTGTTACCGTATCACACTTAAGGAATTGAAAAGCATTGATTTTAACTGAAATCAGTATTTACTTGTCTGACATCCCCAGAGGAAAAACACTTTGTTATTAAATTATCTCATCCAGCTAAAAGTGAGAAGCAAGAGATCATGATCTCAACAAAACGCAATGCCAAGAAAGGCCCAGGAAAGAAAACATCACTATTAGATGTTTGTTTTAATTAATAAGGTCCAGGTAAAATCAAATTGTTTTCTGTGACTCCTTTGAGTTTCACTATCCCTTTTCATTTCATCCCCATCCTGCGCTGAGGGTATAGACAAAGCACTTCATAGACATGGAATAATAGTGAAAAATGAAGATGGAAATGGAAAGCAAAATGCTGCAAATGCTAAAAATCTGACATTAAAGCAAACTGCAGGAAATGCACAGATTATCAATCAGCTTCAGAGACCTACCTATCTTTATCATCACTTTGTCTTTTTTACTAGTTTTGGCTTGACTCAGAATTTTCTTTTGCGATCAGATGGCAGCTAGTCATTGTTCTGTCACTCTCTCCTCCTCTTAACACGTCTTTTAGAAACCATAGAAAATTTACAGCACAGAAACAGGCCTTTTTGCCCTTCTTGTCTGTGCTGAACCATTTTTTGCCTAGTCCCACTGACCAGCACTTGGACCATATCCCTCCACATCCCTCTCATCCATGAACCTGTCCAAGTTTTTCTTAAATGTTAAAAGTGACCCCGCATTTACCGCTTTATCGGGCAGCTCATTCCACATTCCCACCACTCTCTGTGTGAAGAATCCCCTCCCCAGCTAATATTCCCTTTAAACTTTTCTCCTTTCCCCTTTAACCCATGCCTCTTTTTTTTTTCTCCCCAAGCCTCAGTGGAAAAAGCCTGCTTGCATTCACTCTATCTATACCCATCAAAATCTTATACACCTCTATCAAATCTCCCCTCATTCTTCTACGATCCAGGGAATAAAGTCCCAGTTTATTCAATCTCTCTCTGTAACGCAGTTTCTCAAGTCCTGGCAACATCTTTGTGAACCTTCTCTGCACTCTTTCAACCTTATTTACATCCTTCCTGTAACTAGGTGACCAAAACTTTACACAATACTCTAAATTCGGCCTCACCAATGCCTTATATAACCTTACTGTAACACACCAACGTTTATACTCGATACTCTGATTTATAAAGTGTACCAAGAGCACTCTTTATAGAACATAGAACAATACAGCACAAACAGGCCGTTCGGCCCACAAGTTGTGCCGATCACATCTATACCTACCAATCCACAGACCTATCTATAACCCCCAATCCCATTTGTTCCCATATACTCATCCAGAAGTCTTTTAAAAGACCCCAGCGAGTTCGCCTCGACCACCACCGACAGCAGTCGATTCCATTCACTCACCACCCTCTGAGTGAAAAACTTACCCCTAACATCCCCTCTGTACTTGCTTCCCTCCACCTTAAATCTGTGTCCTCTCATAGTGACCATTTCAGCTCGGGGAAATAGCCTCTGAGAGTCCACCCTATCTATTCCTCTCAACATTTTATAAACCTCTATCAGGTCGCCTCTCAACCTACGTCTCTCCAGTGAGAAGAGTCCCAGCTCCCGCAACCTATCTTCATAAGGCCTGCCTCCCAATCCAGGCAGCATCCTTGTAAATCTCCTTTGCACCCTTTCAATAGCTTCTACATCCTTCCTATAGTGAGGCGACCAGAACTGCACACAGTACTCCAAGTGGGGTCTGACAAGGGTCTTATAAAGCTGCAGCATTACTTCCTGACTCCTAAACTCCATTCCTCAATTCCTTTATGACCCTATCCACCTGTGATATCACTCTGAGGGAATTCTGTACCTGTATTCCCAGATCGTTTTGTTCATCTGCATTTTTCAGAGTCCTACCATTTAGCCTGTACGTTCTACTTTGGTTTGTCCTTCCAAAGTGCAATACTTCACATTTGTCTGCGTTAAATTCCATTTGCCATTTTTCAGCCCACTTTTCTGGTCCAAATCTTTCTGCAAGCTTTGAAAACCCTCCTCACTGTCCACTACACCTCCAACCTTTGTATCGTCAGCAAATTTCCTGATTCAATTTACCACATTATCATCCAGATCATTGATATAGATGACAAGCAATAATGTATCCAACACCAATCCCTGTGGCACACCACTAGTCACACGCTTCCACTCAGAGAAGCAATCCTCCACAGCCACTCTCTGGCCCCTTCCATTGAGCCAATGTCTAAGCCAATTTACTACCTCCCCATGTATACTTAGCGACTAAACTTTCCTAACTAACCTCCCATGAGGGACTTTGTCAGAGGCCTTGCTGAAATCCATATAGACAACATCCACTGCCTTCCCTTCATCCACTTTCCTGGTAACCTCCTCAAAAAACTCTATTAGATTGGTTAAACATGACCTACCACAAAGCCATGTTGACTTTCTCTAATAAGTCCCTGTCTATCCAAATATTTGTAGATCCTATCCCTTATCACACCTTCCAATAACTTGCCCACCATCGGCGTTAAACTTACTGGCCTGTAATTTCCTGGATTTCTTTTGCAATCTTTTTTAAACAACAGAACAACATGAATTAACATCAATTATCCGGCACCTCCCCCGTCAATACCGACATTTTAAATATGTCTGTCAGAGCCCCTACAAGTTCACTACTAGCCTCCCTCAAGATCTGTGGGAATACCCTGTCTGGACCTGGAGATTTATCTTCTCTGATTTTGTTTCTTTACTCACCCCATTCGTGCTCTTTCTGGCCCTATACAAATAACTCTTCTGTCATTTAATCTCCTTAGCATTGCTGCCTCACAGTGCCACGGACCAGGTTTGATTTCTGGCTTAGTCACTGTGTGGAGTTTGCACATTCTCCCCATGTTTGCGTGGGTTTCCTCTGGTTTCCTCCCACAATTTGGAAGACGTGCTAGTTAAGTGCATTGGCCATGCTAAATTTTCCCTCTGTGTACCCAAACAGACATTGCAGTGATGGAGTTTTCATAGTAAGTTTAATTTGTTTATTTGTGACACAAAGTAGGTTTACATTAACACTGCAATGAAGCTATTGTGAAAATCCCTGAGTTGCCACACTTGGGTGCCTATTCAGGTGCACTGAGGGAGAATTTAGCAAGACCAATGCACGTAACCAGCATGTCTTTCAGAGTGTGGACCACCCAGAGGAAACCCACAGAGACATGGGGAAAATGTGCAGACTCCGCACAGCCAGTGACCCAAATCGGGAATCGAACCCGGGTCCTTGCCTTGCCGAGCCACCATGTCGCCTTCATTGCAGCCTACTTGTGACACTAATAAATAAAATTTTAAAAACTTCACCTGCCAACCCATTCACACACCTCCCTCCTGTACTTTTACCTGTCTTCTGTACTTTCATCTGCTTAAAAATTTTGATTTTTTAATCTTATCTCACCCTTCAGGCCTCCTTTTATTTTCAGTAACTGTTTCATTGCAGTTTGAGAGGTTGTTGTTGAATTACTCTCTAGTCAGCATTTTCAGCCACATCTTGTGTTTAGACCCCCTCCTCCCTATCACCAGCTAAAATTAAAATCCGATACTGCTAGTGGGCCGGACAGTGTAATAGCTTCTTATTTTCAGCTCCTTGTAGAGAAGGTACTTGAAACAAGAAATTAGTAATCTTTTAAACATCACATAATGAAGTGCTCTGTAATATCTTCGACCTAATTAATTCCATTGGGACATGCGGCTTAGGAGCAGGAAGAGGCCATTCTGTTCCTCAAGCCTGCTCCACCATTCAATAGGATCATTTAATTGTGGCCTCAACTCTCTTTCATATCCTCCTCTTCGTCCCCACCCATCAACACTTTTAGCCCTTAAATAAAGGCAAAATCCCGCATATGCTGAAAATTGAAAAATAAACAAAGTTGCTAGAAAACTCAGCCTATACGAAGGAAGAAGCAGAGTTACTGGCCAGAGATTTTCTATCCCACCCTTTGGGTAAATGTTAATCAGAGGGACAGAAAACTCCATGGACCATTTAAAGGTCTGTTGATCTTGGGCAGGAATCTCCAGACTCGGCGGGGGCGTGAATCCGTGTGAATCTTAGGAAAGTCTATTTCTGTTTTATCCTGTGACCCCCTTGTTAGTCAAAAACCTAGCTAGCTACCCTGTCAATGTGACCAGGATTGAGGCCAGTGGATGATGTGAATGTAGCATAGTCATCTGTTGGCCATGCTAAGCTCATCGGAAAAATGCCCCATACATTTTTATGGTAAACTTTATATCATGGAGATTAAGGAGAGATAATGACAGGTAGTATTATCAATAAACTATTAATCCAGATACTCGGCTAATGTTCTGGGGACCCAGGTTTGAATCCCACCATGGCAATTAGTGGAACTTGAATTCAATAAAAAAACAAATATCTGGCATTAAGAATCTATTGATCCATGAAACCATTATCAGAAAAATCCATCTGGTTCAATAATGTCCTTCAGGGAAGGAAATCTGCCACCCTTACCTGGTCTGGCCTACATGTGACTCCAGATCCACACCAATGTGGTTGACTTTCAATTGCCCTCAGGCAACTAGGGATGGGCAATAAATATTGGTCAAGCCAGCAACACCCACATCCATCAAATTATTTTTTTAAAGCTGAGTTTCTATGTGACAATCAAGCAAAAAAGAATGCATCTTAAACAGTGGTGTCTGATTTTAAAATAGAAATGTGCATTTGAATTTAATTGTGCTTATTTTAAAAAAAACACTTTCTAAAGACATAGAACATTACAGCGCAGTACAGGCCCTTCAGTCCTCGATGTTGCGCTGGCCAGTGGACCCTCTAACCTAAACTATTCCAATATCATCCATATGCCTATCCACTGAACATTTGAATGCCCCCAAAGTAGGCGAGTCCACAACTGCTGCAGGCAGGGCATTCCACGCTCTCACCACCCTCTGTGTAAAGAACCTGCCTCTGACATCCGTCCTATAACTACCACCTCTTAATTTAAAGTTATGTCCCCTAGTGTTGGTCATCACCATCCGAGGAAAAAGGCTCTCACTATCCACCCTATCCAATCCCTTGATCATCTTATACGCCTCAATTAGGTCACCGCGTAACCTTCTCCTCTCTAATGAAAATAACCTCAGGTCCCTCAGCCTTTCCTCATAAGACCTTCCAACCATACCAGGCAACATCCTGGTAAACCTCCTCTGCACCCTTTCCAATGCTTCCACATCTTTCTTATAATGCGGCGACCAGAACTGTACGCAATACTCCAAGTGCGGCCGCACCAGAGTTTTGTACAGTTGTAACATAACCTCACGGCTCCTAAATTCAATCCCTCTACCAATAAAAGCTAACACACCGTACGCCTTCTTAACAACTTTATCAACCTGGGTGCCAACTTTCAAAGAGCTATGTACTTGTACCCCAAGATCCCTCTGCTCGACAACGCTATTAAGGGTCCTTCCATTAGCCCTATATTTCATATGCCTGTTATTCCAACCAAAGTGAATCACCTCACACTTATCCGTATTGAATTCCATTTGCCACCTCACGGCCCAGCTCTGCAACCTATCTATGTCCCTCTGCAAACTGTAACATCCATCCTCGCTATCTACAACTCCCCCCACTTTGGTATCGTCAGCAAATTTACTAATCCAACCCTCTACACCCTCATCTAGGTCATTTATAAAAATGACAAACAGCAGTGGCCCCAAAACAGATCCTTGAGGTACACCACTTGTAACTGCACTCCAGGTTGAATATTTCCCATCAATCACCACCCTCTGTCTTCTATCAGCTCACCAATTCCTAATCCAAACTGCTAAATCACCTTCAATCCCATGCATCTGCACTTTCTGCAGTAGCCTACCATGGGGAACCTTATCAAATGCTTTGCTAAAATCCATATACACAACATCAACTACCTTACCCTTATCTACCTCTTTGGTCACCTCCTCAAAAAACTCAATAAGGTTTGTGAGGCACGACCTACCCTTCACAAAACCAAACAGTGGAGAATTAGTGAAGAATTAGTGAAACAAGCTGCAGAACTCAGTCAAATGTTTCTGCTTTTAATTTGGAGCTTAGCTGTGGGTAGGAGGCAAGACTGTGGTAACACTAACCTTGCATGCATTGCTTGATTATACAATTTCAACATCAATCTCCAGGGAGCCTGTGAAGTGATTTCAATGTTGCACATTTTCAACGGCAACACTGCAACTATTCATATTGAAAATTCCTTGAAGGCGACTTTATTTTTACTTTGGACATTATAGTTGAAAGAGAGAGATCTCAAAAATAATTCTTACAGGCTTGAAGATTTGCTTATTTTAGACGTGACATAAACTTTCTTGACAAATCTTCGGCTATATCTCTGTATTCCAATCAGTTAATGGGGTCATGACGTGCAAACTGGCTGCAGCCATTTGACTTTAGCAAAACCTATCAACAAACAAGCAGCCTTTCCATCATTCATTGTTGTAATTTGGTCTGAATCCAAAACCATCAGATTTCTTATCCGTCTCATCAGATTTCTCGATTTGCTGACTTACTGGTACATTATTTGCAATGTTATCATAGAATCATTGAATCCTTACAGTGCAGAAAGAGATCATTTGGCCCATTAAACCTCTACTGAAAACAATCCCACCCACACCCCCATTCTTGTAATCCCATGTATTTATCTTGGTAGTCCCCGTGATACTAAGGGACAATTTAGCATAGCCAATCCACCAAAACCATGCATCTGTGGGAGAAAACCAGAGCACCTATGCAGACGCAGGGAGAATGTGCAGACTCCATGTAGACAGTGACCCTGCATCAGGGTTGAGTCCTGGTCCTTGGTACTGTGAGGCAGCAATGCTAACCATTGTGGCACCATGCCACCCCATATTATCTGCAGATGAAAACATTATTGTTACTATTTATCCTTGGTGTTGGAAGTTGGGACAGTGTGTCTATAGTAATGTGTGTGGACTGTCAGTATTCACTAGTGGTTCCTGGGAATTTGGATGGGAGAGAAACAGATAATTATAGAATCCCTACAATACAGAAGGAGGCCATTTGGCCCATCACATCTGCACTGATTCTCTAACAGACCATCCCACCTCAGGCCCTATCCCTATAACTCCACAAATTTACCCTGTTAACCCTCATAACCTACACCTCTTGGAACATAAAGGAGAAATTTCTCATAGCCAGTCCACCTAACTTGCACATCTTTGGTCTGCGGGAGGAAACTGGAGGAATCCCACGCAGACATGGGGAGAATGTGCAAACTTCACACAGACAGTGACCTGAGGCTGGACTTGAACCCAGGTTCCTGAAACTGAGAGGCAGTAGTGCTACAGTTGAAGTAGGATAAGATTCTAAATTTCTAAAAATTTCTGCAATTTTATAGTACTGGCCAAATTGAATCCAGGTCCTTGGCAGGATGAGGCAGCAGTGCTAATGTGGTATATCCTTCCTTTCTCTAACACAGGGATTCTGAAGTTGACTGTGGAATATTGGCACAGTTCTGCCTGAGATCAACTTGTTCAACAATGAAACCTCACTTTACTCCTTTATTACATTCCTAAAACCTACCTCTGTCTGACCTACTATCTGCTTATTTAACTTGTTCCCTGACATTCTTGGGACTTATTATATCAGATCTTTTTGTGATTTGTTTTGATCTATATTTTACATTTCAGTTCGGGATTCTCCAGACAATCACTTTTAACCCATGTTTAATTCTCTTCTATAATCGTTCCATGCTCTATATCTGATTGGATGACTGATACAGGGAAGGCCTTTTAGGTGCCCACCCTAAGCCCCAGCTTCACGTTTGTGTCACCTGGGCCTGCATTATTAAACCTGACAGAGTAAACTCCCAGACATCAGGGGAATTTTTTCCCAAAAATAATGGCAAAGTGTCAATCTCCATGCAAATCCTGGTGTGATTCCTACCAGCCTCGGTGATCTGGTCCACAATTTTTAAGCAATTAGAAAAGTAAGATTTTCCCCATGTGAAAATTGCCGCACCTGAAGCAGGAAGCATCTAATTTGCCCGCCCGGGAAGCGGGGTGGTGTTCAGGACACTTTAAATGAGAGGCGCTGAGAGGCAGCTGTGTTAACCCCTGTGCTGTCGAGGTGGGCCTATGCAACAAAAGTGAGGAGCCACTATACCTGCATCCAAATGAGCAATCTGGTGAGTTCTGTGTCTCCCAGACCATTGCCCTGGGCCACGTATTATTACCATCTTCCCTAACTTGCAGCAGCACCCAATGAGCCTGGCCCATTTGCTGCAGTGTCTCACCATCCACCTCGACACAACCTTGGAGGAGATTCTCTGTGGAGACGCTGAAGATGTGTCATCCATACCCTCCACCAGCACAGACACACCCCACAGTGGGCAATCTTAGCGACATCTCCTCACTATCTGGTGAGCACCATACACATCAAGTATGCCCAAAAAATGGACAGAATATACTCCCATTTTCCTGCCCACCGAACACTTAGTTTTGTTTTGGGAGAATTCTGGCCAATGGCTCACCCTATCAATGTTCTCAATTCACCAGCATTCTGCTGCTAATATCTCTCACAGGCTACACACTCTAATGAACAAGCAAGCAGGACTACATCGGCTTATTTAAGCTTTAATTGATCTTCAGGATTGCAATAGCACCCAGAAAGGCTTTGAGGAATTTGCAAACACTACAGCTGAGATTCTCCAATCTTTTCCGAACCCGCTGTGCTTCCACCAAGAGTGGAGAATTTGGCACTCAGCCAGAACTTCATCCACTGCAGCAGGACTGGGGAATCCCAGCCATGGACACGGTCAGAGCTTTTCAGCATACATATTTCTAGGATACTTTGTCCCTAGAGTTTAATCAATGTACCTCCCAACTCATAGAACATAGAGCACTTCAGCACAAATAGGCCCTTCTGCCCACAAGTTGTGCGGATCAAACCCATACCTACTATGCCAAAGAACTATCTGTAACTCCCAATCCCGTGTACTCATCCAGAAGTCTTTCAAAAGACCCCAGCGAGTTTGCCTCCACCACCACTGATGGCAGTCGATTCCATTCACTCACCACCCTCTTAGTGAAAAACTTACCCCTAATATCTCCTCCAACTCATTGACTTTTTTTTTAAGTATAAAGACATTTGCACTGGGAAATGTAACTTGTATGACCCTGACACCCAAAACACGACAACCAAGAAGTGTACCTAAAACTCCTTACATTACTGATAAAGTTCAGCATACCTACATGAGAAATGTGATTTATTTGCAGAATATGACCAGTTACATTACTGAACCTCCAGAGGGCAACCTAGTCTTGAATATGGACATAGCAAATGTTGCAGATTAATCCTTCAGATTTCAGAATGCAGCTTTAATATTCTAATCTTAAAGCAAGGCTAAAGCAGTAAAGTATCCTGTTAATATTCTTTGAAAAATAAACAGAAAAAGAGTTATGAAGGATTGGATCCCTGGCCTAAGTTTGTAGTGTGGTGCACCTAACAAGGTGGTGCTCAGTTAAAAGAAGTGGGGTTAAGTTTCTAATACTATTTTCTCTAACAAGTCCAAAGATGTGCAGTTAGGCAACATTATAGAAAGAGACCATTTGACCCATCAACCCTATCCCCAAAACCCATGTATTTATGATTAGAACATAGAACACTACAGCACAAACAGGCCCTTCGGCCCACAAGTTGTGCCGAACACATCAAAACCTACCCAGCCATAGACCTATCTATAACCCCCAATCCCATTGGATCCCATATACTCATCCAGAAGTCTTTTAAAAGACCCCAGCGAGTTCGCCTCGACCACCACCGACGGCAGCCGATTCCATTCACTCACCACCCTCTGAGTGAAAAACTTTCCCCTAGCATCCCCTCTGTACTTGCTTCCCTGCACCTTAAATCTGTGCCCTCTCGTCGCGACCATTTCAGCCCTGGGAAATAGTCTCTGAGAGTCCACCCTATCTATTCCTCTCAACATCTTGTAAACCTCTATCAGGTCGCCTCTCAACCTTCGTCTCTCCAGGGAGAACAGTCCCAGCTCCCTCAATCTGTCTTCATAAGGCATGCCTCCCAATCCAGGCAACATCCTTGTAAATCTCCTCTGCACCCTTTCAATAGCTTCCACGTCCTTCCTATAGTGAGGCGACCAGAACTGCGCACAGTACTCCAAGTGTGGCCTGACAAGGGTCCTATAAAGCTGCAGCATTACCTCCTGACTCCTGAACTCAATCCCTCGATGAATGAAGGCCAGTACACCATAAGCTTTCTTAACCACCTCCTCCACCTGGGAGGCCGATTTGAGAGTCTTATGGACCCGGACCCCAAGATCTCTCTGCTCTTCCACACAGCTAAGACTCCTACCTTTGATAGTGTACTCATTCATCCCGTTGGATCTGCCAAAATGATTATGTAAATAAATCTAAGTTTGATGAAGGAATGTGGGTCTCTGTGAAATTATTTCATCCTGGATTTTGCTTGTGTGCTCCACGTTGGAACTGCAAGAACTGGAAAGGACAGCATTCTATTGGTAATGATGCAATTATAATAATGTTCCTACACTTTCCTTGGTCATATGGAAGTCCAGAACTTTAGTCTTTCTGAAAAAAAGAAACACGTCAAATTTTTTTGTCTTGCATTCATCAGAACACTTTGCAAGAATACCGGGATATTGGGGGAGCAGCAACAATTTATACTGCGTGAGAAGAGAATGTTGATTGGTTGCTAGGTGGACTGTGATTGGTAGAGGCATTGCCATGGGGAATGTAACAGTTGATGGTGTTCGACAGATAACTGTGAAGCATTATTAAACCAGGCAGCTTGATGTTAGCCATAGAATCCTACAATGCAGAAGGAGGCCATTCAGCCCACCTAGCCTGCACCAACAACAATCTCACCCAGGTCCTATCCCCGTAACTCTGTGTATTTACTCCACTGATCATCCTGACACTGAGGGGAAACTGAGCATGGCCAATCAACCTAACGTGAACAACTTTGGAGTGTGGGACAAAACTGGAACACCCAGAGGAGAGCCATGCATACACAGGGAAAGCTTTTCATCTTGCTCTTGACAGGATTGTTTGTAAGAATAGTGGTATAAAGAGAAAACAACAGTTGAACTCACAAAGTGGCACATTTGCATATATTAGAAGTGAGATATACTAAGGTGCAGGACTCCATTCTTTTTAGACAGAAAGAACCAGTACATACATCACCCCTGATTCAACTAAACAAAATAAGGGGCAGCTAGTCACTGATTCATTCCTCAATGACTTGACCATCTAACATCAAGCTGCCTGGTTTAAATTATAAATGACGCTTCACAGTTATCTATTGGACACCATCATGCCCCATGGCAATGCCTCCACCAATCACAGTCCACCTATCAACCAATCAGCATTTTCTTCTAATGCAATATAAATTTTTATTGCCCCCATATACTAGTATTCTTGCAAAACGTCCCGATGAGTGTGAGATAAAAAAACTTTTTTTTCCAGAAATTTTGAAGTTCTGGACCTCCAAACAATCAGATAATGGATTCAGTGAGAAATGTGCGTCGCCCAAACAAATATAGGAACATTATTATAATCACAGTGTTGTCCCTTCCAGTTATTATTGTTATGGAGGCATAGATTAATACAGCACAGAAAGAGGTACTTCAACTGGTCCATGTTGACAAAGCTGCCCTTCCAGCTAATTGCAGTTGCCTTTGTTTGGCCCATATCCCTGTAATCCTTTCCCAGCCATGTACTTAACCAAATGCTTTTTAAATGTTGCTATTGAATCTGTCTCAACCACTTTCTTGCAGTTCCAAGTGGAGCATACCAGCAAAGTCCTGGATGAAATAACTCCTCCAAGGCCTGTGGCTCTTCACCAAACTTGGATTTATTTGTAGTCAGCAACACTCAATCCAAGTACTTTTTTGTACTGAATATAAACCAGGAGAGCCTGTAACCCAGAAATCCACCTTATATAAACAGGTAGAGATCCCTGACTGAACAAGTCATTATTGCCTAAATCATGGAGCTTGTATTCTAGGAGGTCCATATCATGAGCCTTGTTAAAGTCATTACGCATGACACAATTTTTCCATGAGTCACAAATCCGGCTCTACAGCAAAGTAAACACATTGAATAAGGACCCAAGTTGAAAGTTCAATGTCAGAAGATAATGGATGGAATGAAAGAGGAGCTGCAAGCAATTTTAAAGGAAATTAGAATTAAACACTAAACCATGAGAGAACACTTGAGAAATAATGTGCTTCGCCCTGTAGTGGGATGAAGGGGTGGGGTGCAGGGAAACAAGCTATATTCCAGCTGGGATTTTGGAGTTGTCTACAAAGTGTATAAAACTAGAAATACCCTCACTCCTTTTAAATTGTGGTGCCATTTCCAAAGAAAACACAACACAAGCTGAAGGAAATCCAACAAATTAGTCTTCGTGTACATTTGTCAAGATATCATTAGAAAACTGGATATCGTTATAATGAACAGGAATAGAGGATGATTCAGAGCAGTGGGTGGTTGTTGCCATGACGACCATGGCTCTAACGGATTAATTTTATACTTTTGTACACTTCAGTAATCGACAACTAGTTCTGGATTTGCTCAAAATAGATTTAATTGTTTACTCTGACAAAAAGAATGATTCTGTGATTTAAGAATGCAGCTAATTCAGACCCAAGGTAAAAGCTTCATTTCACAAAGCAACTAAAACCATAACAGCATTTCTGACTCATACGCTCACTGAATGCTAAAGTTAAATATCCTGTTGATTAGCTAACTCTCTACACATAGCAGACCAAACTTGGATCTCTTGGGCTGTACAGCTGTTAGATAAATTTATTAAGGCATCATTCAAAACATCTGTTTCTTACTTTGAATAACGCCCCAAAATGGAGTTTGTCTGTGGGATGAGTTTCAGATTTTCATTAATACATTCGCCAATGTATTGTGCAGAAACATGAAGGCTGACCACAGCGAGGTTTGCTCGTCCCAAAAAGGTAAAATCTCGCTTGAGGTCAACGGACGTTTCCATGGTCCGCCCCTCTCACCTGCTCTGATTCTTGTGGTAGGTGAGGCAGTAAAATTCCAGCCACTGGGGCATTTCCCCCATCCTGACCCACTGGTTTTTTTAGTGTGTTAGGCCAGGAGAATCACACATGGGTCGATGCACGCGTTTCCGAGCACCAGACATCCAGCACCACCAGCAGGTAAATCATTTTCATCTTGTTCTGATGTTACTTAAATGTCATTATTGGGCCTGGGACTGGAGTCTCCAGATCCGATAACATTCCTCATCCATCAGTGGCATTCAGACCAGCTCCCCACTTTCAAGGAGCTAGACAGAAATCCCAATGGGAGTGAAGGGGGCAATTAGTGCCCCCAATGGGATTATGCAGTAGAGGATGGTGCTCCCTGTGCCCCTTGCCACTAGAAGGGGGCAATTTGGCACTTCCCCCTGGGCATCAGGCAGTGCCAAGGGGGTGGGGCTAAGCAGCAGGGCTTAGGGGCAATTGGGACGGGCCACAGATCAGGGCCACTGTGCAGAGAGCTGGAACTGTCAGATTCCCACCTCATAGGTCCACCGCCCGCCAAGTTTTTAATGATATGCACAGTTGTGAGATCTACATTGCACGGAGGTTCAAGAACTCCCACTGAAAAAGCAACCTGTGTTCCCTGTGAATTCTTTTGAACTTTTTCTGGGAGAATTGCCCCATTTTTTTTTCCACCTTTGATGTTAGGTAAATATCAAACATCTACATTCTGCTTGGATGAACTGACTGATCTGGTCAGGTCTTTACTGAATCTGGATGAAGGAAATGGACTATCCCAAAACGTTTGTCAAAGGAGGTATTTTAACAGAATTGCCCAGTAGGATGTGACCCCACAATGTTCTAAACTTTCACATACGGAGAAAGTCTCTGTGGAATTTGTGTCCCAGTTGTATTGGGTCATTTTTCAGGAGTTTCTGCCAACCTATAGCAAAGTTACAATATGAGGTCAGATGTTTCCAATGGAAATTATAACTCATCCCTTTTTGTCAGGACATTGGTTAAAATCCAGCTGAGATTGCTTAAATCAGTCTTCACAACTGAAATGATAATATTTCCAAGTTTAACTCAAACGATTGTTGACATCATTGTTTATGTAACTTCCTTCCAGAAAATTAATTTACAGCAAATAAAATTCTACACAGGGTAGGTTCAGATTGAATGTTTCCTATTGTGGGTGAGTCCAGAAGCAGGGGTGATAGTTTGAGGATAAGGGGTAAATCTTTTAGAATTGTAATGAGGAGAAATTTCTTCAGCCAGAGGGTGGTGAATCTGTGGAATTCATTATCACAGAAAGTAGGTGAGGACAAAATGTTGTCTGATTTCAAAAAGAAACTAGATACAGTTCTTGGGCCTAAAGAGATCTGGGGAGGAAGGGGAGGGATCAGGATATTGAATTTGTTGATCAGCCATGATCAAAATGGATAGGGTAGAGGCTCAAAGGACCAAATGACTTACTCCTGCTTCTAGTTTCTATGTAACTAGTGCTCGGCACAACTTGTGGACGGAAGGGCCTGTTTGTGCTGTAGTGTTCTATGTAACCAATAATATTACACAGCAATGACATCAATATTCACAAATCACACCAGCTGTAAATAAAGTACAATACGATGCTATGAACCAATAAAATGATTTTTTCTACCCAATTAATTTTACATACTTATTTTTAAGCTGTCAAACAGATCAATTCATAAAGATCCGCTATGAATTTGTCAGTCATCTAGAATACTGTGAGTTCTTTTGACCTGTTTATCTAAGGAAAGATATACTGGCATTGGAGACAATCCAGAGAAAGTTTACAAGTTTCCGGATGCAATTTTATAACTCATCTGCTTTATCCTGGACCACAATGTCTTCACCTTCAACAACCAATTCTTCATCCAGACACACGGAACGGCCATGGGGACCAAATTCGCACCTCAATATGCCAACATCTTCATGCACAAGTTCGAAGAAGATTTCTTCATCGCACAGGATCTTCAACCGAGGCTACACACTAGATACATCAATGACATCTTTTTCCTTTGGACTCCTGGTGAACAATCATTGAAACAACTGTATGATGATATAAACAAGTTCCATCCCACCATCAGACTCACCATGGACTATTCTCCAGAATCAGTTGCATTCTTGGACACACGTATCTCCATCAAGGATGGTCACCTCAGCATCTCACTGTACCGCAAGCCGACAGACAACCTCACAATGCTCCACTTCTCCAGCTTCCACCCTAAACATGTTAAAGAGGCCATTCCTTATGGACAAGCCCTCAGTATACACAGAATTTGCTCAGAGAGGAGGATCATGACAGACACCACCAGAAACTGAAAGGTGCCCTCATGAGAACAGGATATAACGCTTGACTCATCGATCGACAGTTCTGACGTGGCACTGCGATAAACCGCACTGACCTCCTCAGAAGACGAACATGGAACATGATGGACAGAGTACCCTTTGTTGTCCAGTACTGTCCTGGAGCGGAGAATCTATGACATCTTCCCCAGAATCTTCAACATATCATTAATGATGATGAACATCTCGCCAGGGCCATCCCCAGCCCCCCACTTTTGCCTTCAGACAATCACGCAATCTCAAACAGATCATTGTTCGCAGCAAACTACCCAACCTTCAGGAGAACAGTGACCACAATACCACACAACCCTGCCACAGCAACCTCTACAAGACATGCTGGATCATTGACATGGATGACATCATCACACATGAGAATACCATTCACCAGGTACGCGGTACATACTCTTGCAACTCGGCCAACGTTGTCTACCTAATACGTTGCAAGAAAGGATGTCCCGAAGCATGGTACATTGGGGAGACCATGCAGACACTACAACAGCGGATGAATGAACATCATTCGACAATCACCAGGCAAAACAGTTCCCTTCCTGTTGGCGAACACTTCAGCGGTCATGGACATTTGGCCTCCAACCTCCGGGTAAACGTTCTTCAAGGGGGCCTTCACAACACACAACAGCGCAGAGCCGCTGAGCAGAGACTGATAGACAAGTTCCGCACACACAAGGACGGTCTTAACAGGGATCTTGGCTTCACGTCACACTATCTGTAACCCCCATGACTTGCCTGGGTTCACAAAAAACCTCACTTACTGTCTGGAGACAATGCACGTCTCTTTAACCTGTGCTCAGTGCTCCTTCCACTCACATTGTTAGCCAGTTTAAGACTTGAATAGCAGGTTAGATGTAAAGATTCGCATTTTAATCAGTAATCTGTAAACACTCTGTGCTGTTACATGCGCTGTTGGAGACCAGAACACCTCATTCACCTGATGAAGGCCATTGGTTGAAAGCTTGTGAGTTTACTATCAAATAAATCAGTTGGATTTAAACCTGATGTTGTCAGACTTCTTACTGTGTTTACTCCAGTCCAACACCTGCATCTCCACATCATCAAATAAGATACTCAGGGGGCTGGACTGAGTCGAAGCCAATGTTTTCCCTTGTGGAAGAGTCTAGGATCAGAGAGCATCATCTCAGAATAAAGAGTCACTCATTTAAAGTTAAAATGAAGAAGCATTTCTTCTCTCAGAGGGCAGTGAATCTGTGGAATTCTTTACCACAGAAGGTTGTAGTGGTTGGGTTGTTAAGTATGTTCAAGGCTGAGATAGATTTTTAATCAGTAAGGGGATCAAAAGTTATGAGAATAAAGTGGGAAAGAAGAATTGAGGATAATCATATTTGATCAGTCATGATCTTATTGAATGATGGACCAGTGAGTCGAATGGCCTACCTCTACTCCAAAGTCTAATGGTGGATTCAGGGTGCAATATCTAAATGAATACAAAATTAGCTTCTTGACAGAAGCCAGAAGGTAAAGGGTTGTTTTTCAAACTGGAGGTCTGTGACCAGCAGTGTGCCGCAGGTATCAGTACTGGGTCCACTGTTATTTGTTATTTATATTGATGATTTGGATGAAAATATAGGAGGCCTGGTTAGTAAGTTTGCAGAGGGCCTGATGGCATTTAGAACATAGAACATAGAACACTACAGCACAAACAGGCCCTTCGGCCCACAGGTTGTGCCAAACACATCAAAACCTACCCAGCCATAGACCTATCTATAACCCCCAATCCCATCGGATCCCATATACTCATCCAGAAGTCTTTTAAAAGACCCCAGCGAGTTCACCTTGACCACCACCGACGGCAGCCGATTCCATTCACTCACCACCCTCTGAGTGAAAAACTTTCCCCTAGCATCCCCTCTGTACTTGCTTCCCTGCACCTTAAATCTGTGCCCTCTCGTCGCGACCATTTCAGCCCTGGGAAATAGTCTCTGAGAGTCCACCCTATCTATTCCTCTCAACATCTTGTAAACCTCTATCAGGTCGCCTCTCAACCTTCGTCTCTCCAGGGAGAACAGTCCCAGCTCCCTCAACCTGTCTTCATAAGGCATGCCTCCCAATCCAGGCAACATCCTTGTAAATCTCCTCTGCACCCTTTCAATAGCTTCCACGTCCTTCCTATAGTGAGGCGACCATAACTGC
Organism: Sphyrna mokarran; assembly: GCA_024679065.1. Lineage (NCBI taxonomy): Eukaryota > Metazoa > Chordata > Chondrichthyes > Carcharhiniformes > Carcharhinidae > Sphyrna > Sphyrna mokarran. The sequence continues at coordinate 866,060 of JAGIQG010000030.1, forward strand.
GCACAGTACTCCAAGTGTGGTCTGACAAGGGTCCTATAAAGCTGCAGCATTACCTCCTGACTCCTGAACTCAATCCCTCGATGAATGAAGGCCAGTACACCGTAAGCTTTCTTAACCACATCCTCCACCTGGGAGGCCGATTTGAGAGTCTTATGGACACGGACCCCAAGATCCCTCTGCTCTTCCACACAGCTAAGACTCCTACCTTTGATAGTGTACTCATTCATCCCGTTGGATTATCCCAGGCTGCTTAGGGAGGTGCGAGGTGAAATTGCTGGGCCTCTGACGCAAATCTTTGTCTCTTCTTTGGACACAGGTGAGGTCCCAGAGGACTGGAGAATAGCTAATGTTGTACCATTGTTTAAAAAGGTAGTATGGATGACTTCTGGAAATTATAGGCCGGTGAGTTTGACGTCAGTGGTAAAGAAGCTGTTGGAGGGGATTCTTAGAGATAGGATGTATACGCACTTAGAGCGTTGCGATCTGATTAGGGATACGCAGCATGGTTTGTTAAGGGGAGGTCGTGCCTTACAAATCTGGTAAAATGTTTTGAAGAGGTGACGAAAACGGTCAACGAAGGGCGAGCCGTTGATGTCGTCTATATGGATTTTAGTAAGGCATTTGACAAAGTCCCTCATGGGAGGTTAGTCGAGAAGGTCAAGGCTCATGGGATACAAGGACAGGTGCTAGATAGATAAGTAACTGGCTTGGTAATAGGAGACAGAGAGTAATAGTGGAAGGGTATTTTTCTAGCTGGAGGTTGGTCACTAGTGATGTGCCACAGGGCTCGGTACTGGGACCTCTTCTATTTGTAATATATATAAATGACTTGAAAGAGAGAGTAAGTGGAGTGATCAGCAAGTTTGCAGATGATACAAAGATGGCTGGACTTGTGGATAGTGAGGAGCATTGTCAGGCGATGCAGCAGGAAATAGATAGGCTGGTAGCTTGGGCAGACAGATGGCAGATGGAATTCAATCCTGATAAATGTGAGGTGATGCATTTCGGGAGAAAGAATGTAGAGGGGAGGTATATGATAAAGGATAGACCTATTAAGAGTATAGAAACGCAGAGGGACCTAGGGGTGCAGGTGAACAAGTCTCTGAAGGTGGCAGAGCAAGTGGAGAAGGTAGTGAAGAAAGCATATAGTATGCTAGCCCTTTAGGAAGGGGTATAGAGTAACAAGAGTGGCCTTTAATGTTGCAGTTGTATAAAACATTGGTTAGACCTCATTTGGAATACTGCGTCCAGTTCTGGTCGCCTTACTACGGGCAGGACATGGAGACTCTGGAGAGAATGCAGAGGAGGTTTACCAGTATGCTGCCTGGTATGGAAGGTCTGAGTTATGAGGAGAGGTTAGGCAAATTGGGACTGTTTTCCTTAGAAAGACGTAGACTTAGAGGAGATCTAATAGAGGTTACAAGATTATGAGGGGTATAGTTAGAGTAAACAGGGTTAAGCTTTTTCCTAGGATGGACTCTAATAGCACGAGGGGTCACGGGCTTAGAATGAGGGGGGTAAGGTATAATTTGGATGCTAGAGGGAGTTTTTTCACACAGAGGGTGATGGGGGTATGGAATGCGCTGCCAAGTAAAGTGGTGGAGGCAGGCACTCTGGAGTTATTTAAGAAATACTTAGATGGGCACATGACAGATGGGAATGGAGGGATATAGAAAACTGATTAAAATAGGGAATCATGAGCCTGGGAGTCCCTGGGAAGTGTGTAAATAGATGATGATATTGGTGTACTGTTTATATCCTACAGGTGCTTTGGTCCACCTTGTTATCTAACAAGGGACATATTTATTTATTTATTTATTATTTAGCAATTGGTTAGGAATTGGCTAGCAGATAGAAGACAGAGGGTGGTGGTTGATGGAAGTTATTCATCATGGAGTTCGGTTACAAGTGGTGTACCTCAGGGGTCTGTTTTAGGGCCCCTCCTGTTTGTAATTTTTATAAAATGATCTGGATGAGGGTATTGAAGGATGGATTAGTAAATTTGCAGATGACACTAAAGCCGGTGGGGTGTGGATAGGGAAGAGGGGTGTTATAGTTTGCAGAGAGACTTGGACAAGTTGCAGAGCTGGGCCGAGAGGTGGCAAATGGAGTTTAATGTGGAAAAGTGTGAGGTAATGCACTTTGGCAGGAATAATTAAATGTGTAGAGTATAGGGCTAATGGTAGGATTCTTAATAGTGTTGATGAACAGAGGGATCTTGGTGTATTTGTGCATAGATCCCTGAAAGTAGGCAGTCAAGTCGATAAGGTTGTTAAGAAGGGATATGGAGTCTTAGCTTTTATTAGAAAGGAGGCGGCTAAGGGGGGATCTTATTGAAGCATATAAGATAATTAGAGGTTTGGATAGGGTGGACAGTGATAGCCTTTTTCCTAGGATGGAGAAAGCTAGCACGAGGGGACACAGCTTTAAATTAAGGGGTATGAGTTATAGGACGGATATCAGAGGTAGGTTCTTTACTCAAGGAGTGATTAGGGAGTGGATATCAGAGGTAGGTTCTTTACTCAAGGAGTGATTAGGGAGTGGAATGCCCTGCCTGCAGCTGTTGTAGATGCGCCAAGTTTGGTGGCGTTTAAGAGGTTAGTTGATAAGTATATGGATGAGAAGGGAATGGTTTAGTTAGGAGGGGCATTGATTTTTATGTTGGTCGGGCGCAACATCAAGGCCAAAGGGCCTGTTCTGTGCTGTAATGTTCATTGTTCTATGTTCTATGTACACGCATGGGTCCTGAGAGGACTGCTCTTGAATTTTTTTCGAGAGTATCCTAGTGCCTTCACGTCGTTAGTGTACGCTTGACCTGGACCATTTGATGGACAACACGACAGCTCAGTGACTATCGCTGTGCTGTGCAGATACATGGATTTGGGCCTGTGTCTGTGGAGTTTGCGCATTCTCCCCGTGCTTGCGTGGGTTTTCTCCGGGTGCTCCGGTTTCCTCCCACATCCCAAAGATGTGCTCTTATGCTAATTGGCAAAACAAATTCTCCCTAAATTGTCTCAAATTTGGTTTTTAATCCATAGATCTATAAACATGGACAAGGATCGTGGATAGAGGTGGGAACATCCGGGTGGCGGTGCGGGCTCATTGGGCCAAAGGGCCTGTTTCCCTTGCTGTTTTGTTCTTTGTTCTTTTTTGTCTTATGGACTGTTAAGTTAGCCCACATGTAGCTAGAAATCTCTGAGGTAATTTTCTCATTTTGATATCTAACTGTAAGGTGTCAAGTTGAAATGAGATTGATGAGCCTTAATCTAGTTGGCCAATGTGCTTAGGAAGGTAATTGGCCTTCCTTATCTGGTCTAGTTTATCTGTGATTCTGGACCCAGAACAATGTAGCTGCCTCAAAGCTGCTTCTGAAATGACCAACAAGTTGCTCTGTTGTATAAGGATAAGGAAGAAACAATGACCTTAACAGTGATGCCCATATCCTGTGAATGAATTAATAAAAAAGAGAAATGTGTTTGAGTTCACAGTGCAAAATTATTTATTATTCAGCACACCCCTCTTGAGTTTCTCAGTTGAGAGAGCCCTGCTTGATAGCCAATCGACTCCAAATTGATTGTTGTTCTTTACACATCATCTGCAATATTTATGCTGTGATTTATTTCAATATAAGCAAAGAGGGTCAGCTTGCAGAGTTAGTTATCATCCAAGTGGAAATTGTTTCCCTAACATTGTAATGGTTTGAGATTATACCATTTATCTCTGAGTCCTAGAGTGTTTGTGCTCTTACAACTAATGTAAACACAGCTATATTCTGAGCCAGAAAGATCTATTTTTATCCTGCATTTTTCTTTAGTATCAGACAATCACTATCAAATATAGCATTATTCAAATGAGATTATATAGTTGTATCGTGGTCTCTCTGATAATTTTTCTGGCTTGTAATTTGTACAGTTTTGCAAAAGTTGTTATTACAAGCCCATTAAAAGATTTCGTATAAGAATGCAATGAAATTAGCAGTTCCACTGTGACTGTAATGATGCGACCGATTAATAATAGAAATTACATACAGATGAAAGTGGAATGTTGTTGGGGGTGTGTTACATGAAATTGACTCTGCAGAAACCACATATTATTCCTGACGGTGGCCTGATAGCACTGCTGCTTCACAGCACCCAGGAACCTGGGTTCAATTCTTGGGCTCGGCTACTGTCTGTACGGAGATTGCACATTCTCCTTGTGTCTGCGTGGGTTTTCTCTGGATGTTCTGTTTCCTCCCACATTCTGAAAGATGTGCTGGTTAGGTGCATTGATCCAAACAGGTGCCAGAATGGGGCAACTAGGGGAATTTCACAGTGATTTCCATGTTAATGTAAGCCTTACTCATGATTAATAAAAATTCACTTTAAAGCTGGTACATTAAAGTTCAAATTTCCATTTGAATTTCCTCAATGATAAGGAATTCAAAATATCTTACAAATTTGTCTTAGTTTAAAGAGATCTGTTGGAGATCTTTTTCAATCAGAAAGGTAATTTTTTATTTTCAGATGAACCTCAGTTTAAATGAGTCTTTGTGACATCTGTGCTTTGAAATATTGCAAATTGTGCTTACTCCAATTATGCATTAGTTAATGAGAGATTATGGATAATAAACAATTCATTGGTTACATTGCTCAGTATTTAGCATTAACGATATGTTATATTGTGCCAGTAGAAGAGCATCGGAAAGAGTGCAGAGGAGGTTGACAAAAATGGTTCCAGGATGAGAAACTTCAGTTATGAGGATAGATTGGAGATGTTGGGACAGCGTTGCTTGGAGAGAAGAGGAGATTTGTTAGGAATGTTCAAAATCATGAGGGGGCTGAACAGAGTAGACAGGGAAAAACTGTTCCCCTTCGAAAAAGGATCAAGAGTGAGAGAGCACAGATTTAAAGTGACTTGCAAAAGAAGCAAGTGTGCTGTGAGAAAATACTTTTTCACAAAGCGAGTGGTTGGCATTTGAAATGCACTGCCTAGAAATGTGGGGAAGGCAGGTTCAATAGACACATTCAAGAGGGTGTGAGATGATTATTTGAATAGAAACAATGTGCAGGGATATGGGAAAAAGGCAGGAGAAAGATACTCGGTCATAATGCTTATTTGGAGAGCTGGTGCAGACACAATGGGCTGAATGGTCTTCTGTGCTATAATAATTCTATGATTTTGTGAACAAACGGAATGAAAGGATGTTAATTTTTAAAATTCGTCTCTTCAGAAATGGGAAGTTGATAAATTTAGTGGGATGGTGGATGTTTGAAGATTTCAGTGGAGTACCAACCTGTCTTAATCAATACAAATGATGAAACAAATATGATGCAGAATGGTTTTGAGAACCAGCATTTGAATGTGCAATCTACATTTGATTTTGATTTGATTTGATTTATTTTTGTCACATGTATTAACATGCAGCGAAAAGTATTGTTTCTTGCACGCTATACAGACAAAGCATACCACTCATAGAGAACAAAAGGAGAGAGTGCAGAATGTAGTGTTATAGTCATAGCTACAGTGTAAAAAAAAGATCAATTTAATGCAAGGTAGGTCAATTCAAAAGTCTGATGGCAACAGGGAAGAAGCTGTTTTTCAGTGAGTTGGTATGTGAACTCAGACTTCTGTATCTTTTTCCCTACGGAAGATGATGGAAGAGAGAATATCTGGAGTGTGGGTTGCTTGATTAAACTGGCTGTTTTTCCAAGGCAGCGGCAAGTGTAGACAGAGTCAATGAATGTGAATCTGGTTTGTGTGATGGTTTGGGCTTCATTCACAACTCTTTTGTAGCTCCTTGCAGTCTTGGACAGAGCAGGAGCCATACCAAGCTATGGTACAACCAGAACGAATGCTTTCTATGGTCAAATGATCATTATAACTGCATTTTGTCATACCCTGCATCATGATAGTTTTTGTTTAATAATTGTCCATTAATTGTCCTTCTTTTTATTAAAGTAAATATTTTATGTTTGAAAACTGCACCATTAACTGGTCCTCCTAAATATAGATGGGTAGATTTGAAGGGGAACAATGGTACTGGAGACCATCGCATGCATGGCTGGTACATTTTCCATGAAATCAATGCTCCTCATTCAATATAGAGAATCAGGGCTGGAAATTTCCACTTTGTTTGCAATCAGAACTCTGGATTTCCCATCAGTGTCCAGTCAATATATAGATGGAAGAGTTAATGTGAGAGCAGGAGCATGAAGGTCATACAGTAAAATAGACATGTTTGTGCACTTGGTTAACTGTGAGAACAGATTATAAGGGGAGCCTGAGTATAGAGACTTACAGATACTCAGTCTATTGAAGAATCTTTCAGAGACATTATAAAATTTAATCTAGCTCCATTTCTAGTTATTAAAGGCAACAATATTAATTCCCTGGAAGGATTAGTCTGATATCTGATGAGCAATGATGAAAATACAGGACAATTCAATAATGAACTTGTATAATTTCCCATCTGTCAGGGCACTACAATGTAATACTAGTGTAGAAACCAAAGGTAAAACCAAAGTCATTGTAGGGCCAAAATAATCTGTGATAGATATTTATGATGATTTGTAGTAATTGTCTCTTTGAGGACAATACAGCAGGAGAGGATCACCTGACTTGGGAGATCAACTGGGATTGAGAGTGAGTAATCACTCCAGGAGTGGAGTCCTCTCTTGGACAGGAGACACGTAGGAGATGCGGGCAGCTGTATGGGCTGCTCTCGACACAGTGAGAAGTCTCACAACACCAGGTTAAAGTCCAACAGGTTTATTTAGTAGCAACAGCCACTAGTTTTCAGAGCGCTGATCCTTTGTCAGGTGAGTGGGGAGATCTTTTCACAAACAAGGCATATAAAGATACAAACTCAATTTACACAATAATGATTGAAATGCGAGTCTTTACAGATAATCAAGTCTTAAAGGTACAGACAATGTGAGTGGAGAGAACTCACAAGTTAAAGAGATGTGTATTGTCTCCAGACAGGACAGTTAGTGGATTTTTGCAAGTTCAGGCAAGTTGTGGGGATTACAGATAGTGTGACATGAAATCAAGATCCTGGTTGAGGCATCCTCATGTACGGAACTTGGCTATCAGTCTCTGCTCAGCGACTCTGCGCTGTTGTGTGTTGTGAAGGCCACCTTGGTTGAACGTTTACCCGAAGATCACATCATGGGCTGTTCTAGGGCAGACATGTGGAGCTGTTTGTTTTATTAATAAATATCTTTTATGTTTTTAATGAAGTTTGTGAAAGTGCGACATTGTATCTGGTGAGGAGGATAAAATATGATAACACTGCCTCTGGCCCGATGTCTGTGTGTATCCTGTTTTAAAAGCTTTAGGAAAAACATAATCACCCGAATGTCTGTCTTTGGGTGAATGCAACTATTCGAGATGTTGAAGTTTATAAGAATTTTAAAGGTAATTTATTTATTAGTGTCACAAGTAAGACTTACAATAACACTGCAATGAAGTTACTGTGAAATTCCCCTAGTTGCCACATTCCAGCACCTCTTTCAGATTATGGGAGGAAACCAGAGCACCTGGAGGAAACCCACACAGATATGGGGAGAACATGCAAGCTCCACACAGACAGTGGTCAAGGCTAGAATTGAACCCAGGTCCCTAGCACTTGAGGCAGCAGTGCTAATCACTTTGCCACTGTGCCACCCAAATATTGGCTCTATTCTCTCTCCACAGACACTGTCAGACCTGCTGAGTTTCTCCAGCATTTTCTGTTTTTGTTTCATATTCCAGCATGTGCAGTATTTTGCCTTTATCTGTGGCAATCACCCTAATTTATTTAAATTGTGGTTATTGCAGTTGATGCATTCATTTCAGAAAAAATAAGCTAAAATATTTCCAGAATAAAATAAAGGTTTGTTTTAGTGAAGAAATATTAAAACTGTTTGGCAAATTTAATCTTTCACTTCATCAACCCACCAGTTCTACAGCACATAGCAAAATCAAATAGGTCAGAGAGTCAAACTACCTTCCAAGATAGCATCGGACTGACGCTATTCATTTGTTGGCACAGTAGCACAGTGGTTAGCACTGTTGCTTCACAGCTCCAGGGACCTGGGTTCAATCCCAGCCTCGGCTCACTGTCTGTGTGGAGTTTGTATATTCTCCCTGTGTCTGCCTGGATTTCCTCCGGGTGCTCCGGTTTTCTCCCACAGTCCAAAGATGTGCAGATTAGGTTGACTGCCATGTTAAATTGCCCCTAGTGTCCTGCAATGTGTAGCTTAGAGGGATTAGCAGGTAAAGAAGTGGGAGTGGTCTGGTTGGGATTGTGATTGGTGCAGACTGGATGGGGCTAGAGGCAGAGTTTCTATGATGCTTCTTGCAAGCTGCACCCAGCAGACCCTCTAAGTTCTATCTTTTACTCTTGTTCTATGCTTTCAAAACTCTAACTCCTACAAACTCTAACAATGCTACACCCAAACTATGGCTGTAACACAACTTTCTGCACCCTTTCCTTCCTTTTCTATGAACGGTATGCTTTGTCTGTATAGCACACAAGAAGCAATACTTTACACTATATTAATACATGTGATAATAATAATTAAATCAAAACTAATGAGAACAGATGATTTGAAAGTGGTATTAAACATGATTGGTTGATATTAGTTATGGATGTGTAGCCAGCACCAGATTGACAGCAGGGAGAGGCTTTTAACCAGAGATTTCTCAAAACAGATTCGAGTTGTCAGGTGCTTGGCTTGAAGTTGCTTCTTGACAGATGGAAGCCAAGATTAGAAGGCTGAGTGGCAAAAGGCAAGTATTTTGCTAAGCGTTCTTTTGTTCTATTTTAAATCAAAAGAATTGCGAGTGTTTATTTGGAGCACAGGGTCTGAGGCACTGGGAAACCTTCCCCCCCCCCCCAACCTGCCTCCTCCCCGACACAGGGTCTGTGGCTTTTCCAGTATCTGCTTCCCCTCCTCTGAAATCGAAAGCCATCAAGTGCCATTTCATTAAATGTCATTGAAACTGTTGTCACCTCCAGCACGATCCAGGTGCTTCTTTGTTTATCCGTGACTGTGCTCAGGTACAAGGTGTCCAGGAGGTTGGAAGAAAGCTGACAGCTGGAAAATTGTGTTTTAGAAAGAAAGGCTGTTTAAATAGGATTTCCGTACGTGGAAAATGTGACATGATGGTTGTTATATCAATTAGTTACCACAAACTGGATGCTCTCGCTGTTATGGAGATAGCATCATTAATCTATCATTACATGTACATGACATTTCTGCCTAAAAAAAGCAGCTTAACGGTACTTTGAAAATAATTAATAAGACTGCATTTATATCAGAGATTTCAGCTTTGTGCCAATGCTAATCTGGCAGAGCCAATCTGTGCTCTCTCATTAATTTGACCTGATGCCATTTGTGGGTAAACATTTTCTTCACTGTTTGAGAGGTAAACTGGGAGACTTCACCGCTCCAGGGACCTTGGTTCAATTCCTGGCTTGAGTCACTGTCCGTGTGGAGTTTGCACATTCTCCTCATGTTTGCGTGGGTTTCTTCTGGGTGCTCTGGTTTACTTGCACAGTCCAAAGATGTGTGGGTTAGATTGATTAACCATGCTAAAAAATTTCCCCTTAGTGTCCTGAGATGCATAGGTTAGAGGGATTAGCACATAAAATATGTAAGGATATGGGTGTAGTGCCTGGGTGGGATTGTGGTCGGTGCAGACTCGAGGGGCCGAATGGCCTGTTTCTGCACTGTAAGGTTCTGTGATTCTGTGAACAAATCACCTGCTTATTATACAACTTGCCCAGTTTCCATTACAGTGAGAAGTCTCACAACACCAGTTTAAAGTCCAACAGGTTTATTTGGCAGCAAAATCCACTAGTTTTCCAAGCACTGCTCCTTCATCAGGTGAGTGGGAGTTCTGTTCACAAATGGAGCATATAAAGACACAAACTCAATTTACAGAATAATGATTAGAATATGTTCTTTACAGGTAATCAAATCTCAAAGGTGCAGACAATGTGAGTGGGGATAGATTAAACATAGGTTAAAGAGATGTGTATTGTCTTCAGACAGGACAGTAAGTGAGATTTTGCAAGTTCAGGCAAGTTGTGGGGGTTACAGATAGTGTGACATGAACCCAAGATCACAGCTGAGACCGTCCTCATGTGTGCGGAACTTGGCTATCAGTTTCTGCTCAGCGACTCTGCACTGTCATGTGTTGTGAAGGCCCCCTTGGAGAACGCACATCCGAAGATCAGAGGCCAAATGCCCGTGACCACTGAAGTGTTCCCCACAAGAGAACAGTCTTGTTGAGCAATGTTCATTCATCTGCTGTCATAGCGTCTACATGGTGTCCCTAATGTACCATGCTTTGGGACATCCTTTCCTACAGCGTATTAGGTAGACAATGTTGGCCGAGTTGCAAGAGTATGTACCATGTACCTGATGGATGGTGTTCTCACATGAGATAATGACATCTGTGTCATTACCATTAGTTTCCATTACCACAGTGGAATTCTATAACAAATGGATGATTAATGCCCATGCAACGCAAATAGCAGCACAGTGACACAGTGGTTAGCACTGCTGCCTCACATCGCCTGGGACCTGGGTTCAATTCTGGCCCTGTGTAACTCTCTGAGTGGAGTTTGCACATTCTCCCTGTGTTTGTGTGGGTTTTTCTGGGTGCTCTGGTTTCCTCCCACAGCCCAAAGATGTGTGAGTTAAGAGGATTGGCCGTTGCTAAATTGCCCCTTAGTGGATTAGCAGTGTAAATACAGGAATTACAGGAATAGAGTTTGGGTACGAATGTTGTTAATGTAGGCTTGATGGACCGAATGACCTCTTTCTGCACTATAAGGATTCTATGATTCTCTGAATCATAGAATCCTTATATGAATCCTTATATGGTATATATGGACTTTAGTAAGGCATTCGATAAGGTGGCCCATGGAAGGCTTCTGCAGAAAATGCAGATGTATGGGATTGAGGGTGATTTAGCCAATTGGATTAGGAATTGGCTAGCAGATTGAAGGTGGTGGTTGATGGGGGATATTCATCGTGGAGTTCGGTTACTAGTGGTGTACCTCAGGGATCTGTTTTGGGGCCCCTGCTGTTTGTAATTTTTATGAATGATCTGGATGAGGGTATTGAAGGATGGATTAGTAAATTTGCGGATGACACCAAAGTCGGAGGAGTGGTAGATAGTGAAGAGGGTGTTCTAGTTTGCAGAGAGACTTGGACAAGTTGCAGAGCTGGGCCGAGAGGTGGCAAATGGAGTTTAATGTGGAAAAGTGTGAGGTAATTCACTTTGGCAGGAATAATAAATGTGTAGAGTATAGGGCTAATGTTAGGACTCTTAATAGTGTTGATGAACAGAGGGATCTTGGTGTATATGTGCATAGATCCCTGAAAGTTGGCAATCAAGTCTATAAGGTTGTTAAGAAGGCATATGGAGTCTTAGCTTTTATTGGTAGGGGATTGAATTTCGGAGCCGCAACGTCATGTTGCAACTGTACAAAACTCTAGTGCGGCCGCACTTGGAGTATTGTGTGCAGTTCTGGTCCCCACATTATAAGAAAGATATGGAGGCATTGGAGAGAGTACAGAGGAGGTTTACCATGATGTTGCCTGGTATGGAGGGCAGGTCTTATGAAGAGAGGCTGAGGGATTTGAGGTTGTTTTCATTAGAAAGAAAGCGGCTAAGAGGAGACCTTATTGAAACATATAAGATGATTAGAGGTTTAGATAGGGTGGACAGTGATAGCCCTTTTCCTAGGATGGAGAAAGCTAGCACGAGGGGACATAGCTTTAAATTAAGGGGTGGTAGTTATAGGACGGATGTCAGAGATAGGTTCTTTACCCAGAGGGCAGTAAGGGTATGGAATGCCCTGCCTGCGTCAGTTGTAGATGCGCCAAGTTTGGGGGCGTTTAAGAGGTTAGTAGATAAGTTTATGGATGAAAGGGGAATGGTTTAGGTTAGAGGGTCACTGCTTGTTCCTAATTGGTCGGCGCAACATCGAGGGCCAAAGGGCCTGTTCTGCGCTGTAATGTTCTATGTTCTGATAACATCACAAATTAATGCACCAGTGAGTCAGCAAATCCACAAATGGATAAAAAAATTGTCCCTTAGGGTAAGGGGACTATCAGAGGTTATGAGCATGGGGCATTGGCTTGGTTGTGGTCGGTGCAGACTCAATGGGCTGAGTGGCCCCTTCTGTATGTAGGGTTCTTTAATTCTAGAAATGACTGCCTTGCAGATTAAATCCACCAAACCTGATGTGCCAGATTATAAATAAAAGCAGAGGTTCTCCCCTTTACCAATCCCAACACCTATCCCACCCACCCCCGCCACAACCATTTAACGTCCTGAATGTTTGGAAAGAGCTTTGTATTTCCGTATTGACATTAAACATATACAGGATTCTGTCCTAAATAGATAAAAGTCTAATTAGTCAGGAGGCAGGCACTGAGAATGGAGATCTCCCTTGTTAGAACTGAGATGTTTTTAAGTTTTGGTTTGCATATTACTATCCCTTTGTTACTTTACTCGTGTATTTGAAGAGAATTATTAACAAAATTATATTTAAAAGCAGTAGGCAGTCATGCACCAATTGTACCACAAGGCCTTACAAAAAGCTAACAAATCCCACCTACATCCCTCACCGAATATCTTAAACCCTGTTTTACAATCAAGGGGAACAGTTTTACTTTGTCTATCTATCTAAGTGTGTTGTAAGCTTGTACATCTTATCAAGTCTCCCCTCACCATTTCCAAGGAGAATGACCCTACTCTTCCAACCTAACCCTGTAATTAAAATCCCTCATCCCTGGAATTGTTCTGGGAAATCTCCTCTACAACTTCGCAAGGACTTTCACATCTGTCCTAAAGTCATGCACCACAGGGTGGCACAGTGATTAGCACTGCTGCCTCACAGCGCCAGGGACCCAGGTTCAAATTTCTGATTTGGCTCACTATCTGTGTGAAGTTTGCACTTTCTCCCTTTGTCTGCGTGGATTTCCTCTGGGTGCTCTGGTTTCCCTTCCCAGTCTGAGAGATGTGTTGGTTAGATGCATTGACCATGCTAAATTCTCCCTCAGTGTACACAAACAGGTGCCAGAGTGTGACGTCTAGGAGATTTTCACAGTAACTTAATTGTAGTGTTGATGTAAGCCTGCTTGTGACACTAATAAATAAACTTTTAACTTTTAAAAATTTAATGTTAGTGTTTCTTCTCATCCTCAGACTTTTTACTTGTATTTTCATTAAACCATAGAATATTCGTTGAATGTTTGCAACAAAAAGGAGAAAACCATACACACACACACACAAATACTCACAAACACACACATAGAAACACACATGCACAAATACTCACAAACACACACATAGAAACACACACACGCACACATAGAAGCACTCACACAAACACACCTACTCTCATCAGATACACACACACACAAAATGTACCTGCTGAATGGTGAGTACAATCTATTACAATATAAAACTTGGCATTGTGTCAGAATGTTGTGATACAAAGGAGATTGCCAAGGACATGATTGTTCAATCACTAGCCTCGCAAGGTTGCATTAGGAAATCACGATTCACAATCTCATTCTTCAATTCAGAGCAGCTGATTTTGTCGTACTCCAGAATCTATAAAGGATTGTGATTGAAGCCCAGTCCATCACTTAAACCAGCCTCCCACATATTGATTCTGTCTACACTTACTGCTGCCTCGGAAAAGCACCCAGCACAATCAAGGATCCCACACATCCCAAATATTCTCCTTCCCACCTTCTTCCATCAGGAAAAAGATACAAAAATCTGAGGACACACAGCAACTGACTCAAAAACAGCATCTTCCCTGCTGCCATCAAACTTTCGAATGGACCTACCTTGCATTAAGCTGATCTTTCTCAACACCCTACCTATGACTGTAACACTACGTTCTACACTCTCTCCTTTCCTTCTCTATGAATGGTATGCTTTGGCTGTATAGCGCAGAAGAAACAATACTTTTCACTGTATGTTAATACATGTGACAATAATAAATTAAATCAAAATAGTTGAATCTTTGAATGAAAACACAATCTTCTCAGAGAACCAAGCTGAGTCCTGAAGAAGAGATGGTAATGAAATCTGTCAGCTTTGCCAATTTATTGAGAAAGGATATACAAATTAATGACCTTTATTTCTTGATTTTCCACAGAGACACTGCAACTAGTCACTAAAACCCGTGAAGTGACACATAGGTGTACAGGGCAAAGGTTCTTTTAACTATTAGTATCTTGAGTCACCAATTAGTAAGAAATATCCCAGAACTCTATTATAAATGCAAATTTTTTAAAAAAAAATTCCTTATTTCAGGATCCAGGGTACTGAAACCGTACAAATATATAAACCATACAAATGTAGAAATTAGAAGCAGGAGTAGGCTGTTCCGCCTCTCGAGCCTATTCTGTTATTTGATCAGGTCATGGCTGTGCTGATTGTGGCCTCAGTGCTATTTTCCTGTCTAATCCCTAAAACCTTTGACTCCCAAGTCAATCAAAACTTCAGTCTTAAAACCATTCAATGATACTACCTCCACTCTCTGGGAATGAGAACTGCACAGACTAACAGTCCCTGAGGGAAAATGCTTCTCTCCATATCCATCTTAAATGGAAGACCTTTAATTTATAAGTGGTGTCCCCAGGGTTTAGTCTCTTCCATAAGGTGTCACTTACTTTTGAGGTTGGTTCTGTGATAGTTCCTGATAGAGAGAGTCTCCCTTTTATATATTTATTCATGGAACGTGGGTGTCACTGGCTGGGCCAGCATTTATTACCCATCCCCATTTGCCTGAGAGCAATTGAGAGTCAGTTACATTGCTGTGGCTCTGGAGTCACATGTAGGCCGGACCGGGGAGGCAGGCAGATTTCCTTCCCTAAAGGACATCAGTGAAACCAGATGGATTTTTCCAACAATCGACAATGGTTTCATGGTCATCAGTAGATTCCTAATTCCAGATTTTTTTTTATTGAATTCAAATTTCACCATCTGCTGTGGCGGGATTTGAACCAGGTCCCCAGAATATTGCCAAAAGAGAAAACGCTGGCAAATCACAATAAGCCTGGCAGAATCTGTAAGAAGAGAAAAGAGCTGACATTTCGAGTCCGGGTGATTCTTTGTTAAAGCTGGTTTGAGAAACGATCACCTGGAATAAAACATCAGCTCTTTTCTCTCCTCACAGATTCTGCCAGACCTATTGAGATTTTCCAGCGTTTTCTCTTTTGTTTTCAGATTCCAGCATCTGCAGTAAATTGCTTTTTACCTCCGAAGATAAGTTGAGTTTCTGAATTAATAGTTTAGCGATAGCAGGAGTGAGCTATTACCTCCCACAGGTAGTTTGGCTGGTAATTTACTGAGTTCAGCTGATAGCTGCACACCAATGTGAAACAATCAATTGAGCCAGACTGGATGGAATACTGGAACATTCTTGATGATGCACGAGGCCATTAATACAAATTAGAGTTGCCCACCTTCTAGGACTGGCCCGGAGTTCCCAGGAATTGAGGACTGATCTCCAGACGCAACTGTACACAGCCCTGAAGAAAAATCATTGGGATATTAGTGAAGCGGCATGGTAGCACAGTGTTTAACATTGCTGCTTCACAGCTCCAGGGACATGGGTTCAATTCCCATCTTGGGTCACTTTATGTGTGGAGTTTGCACATTCTCCTCATGTCTGCATGGGTTTCCTCCGGGTGCTCCGGTTTCCTCTCACAATCCAAAGATGTGTGGGTTAGATTGATTGGCCATGCTAAAATTGCCCCTTCGTGTCCTGAGAAGTGTAGGTTAGAGGGATTAGCAGGGAAATGGGGGTAGGGCCTGGGTGGGATTGTGGTTGGTGCAGACTTTATGGACCAAAGTGGCCTCTTTCTGCACTGTAGGGTTTCTATGATTAAAATTATTGTTTTCTTGTTTCTTTTGGATATTTCTGTCTGGGTAAAATATTGAGAATGGAGAGGAAAGGGCAGATTGGCAGAGACTTAAGCATCATCTAATTGGGTAATGAGTCATAGAAGGTTTACAGCATGGAAACAGGTGCTTTGGCCCAAGTTTTCCATGACTCCTTTTTTTTAAAACCCCTAAGCTAATCCCAATTGTTGCATTTGGCCCATATCCCTCTATTCCCATCTTCCCCATGTAACTGTCTAAATGCTTTTTAAAAGACAAAATTGGATCTGCCCCTACTACTACCTCTGGCAGCTTGTTCCAGACACTCACCACCTTCAATGTGAAAAAAATGCCCTCCTGGACACTTCTGTATTTCTTCCCTCTCACAAATCTATCTCACTAGTTTTAGACTCCCCTACCTTTGGAAAAAGATGTTGACTTTCTAGTTGATCTGTGCCCCTCATTATTTTATAGACCTCTGTAAGATCAACACTCAGCCTTCTGTGCTCCAGAGAAAAAAATCCCAGTCTATCCAGCCTCTCCTCATAACTCAAACCATCAAGTCCCAATAGCATCCCAGTGCAAAAAAAATTTACTGTTTCTAGTTTAATAATATCCTTTCTATATTAGGGTGACCAGAATTACATACAGTGCAATTATCAATGTCCTGTACAACTTCAACAAGATGTCCCAACTCCTGTATTCAGTGTTTTGACTAATGAAAATAGGCACATTGAATGCCTTTTTCACCACTCTGTCCACCTGTGACTCCACTTTCAAGGAGCTACGAGCCTATACCCCTCGATGTCTTTGTTCTGTAACTCTACTCAATGCCTTACAGTTAACTGAGTAAGTCCTGCCCTGGTTCAATCTACCAAAATGCATCACCTCACGTTTGTCTAAATTAAACTGCATCTGCAATTCGCCAGCCCAGTGACCCAATTGATCAAATCCCATTGTAATCTGAGATAACCTTCTTCACTGTCCACTATGTCACCAATCTTGATGTCATCTGCAAACTTAATAACCATACCTCCTATATTCTCATCCAAATAATTAATATAAATGACAAATAACAGTGGACGTAGCACTGATCCCTTAGGCATACTGCTGGTCACAGATCTCCAGGCCTTCACAACTACCCTCTGGCTTCTGTTATCAAGCCAATTTTTTATCCATTCAGCTACTTCACCCTGGATCCCATGAGATTTAATCATATGCAACAACCTACCATGGGATATTTTGTCCATGTAGACAACATCAACTGCACTGCCCTCATCTACCTTCTTGGTTACCCCTTCAAAAAACTGTGCAATAAGTATTGCTTTCTTATTTACGTAGGAAGGTAAAACATCACAGGGATGGATGTGTTGGCCAACTAATGGCAGGAGTGTGTGAGCAAGTCATGTGATAAAAACATATCAGGGAACAGAGAGAGGGAATGTTTGAACTCGTGGCTGCGGGGATGGTGCAGGAGGGAGGGGTTCAGGTTCCTGAACAATTGGGGCTCATTCTGGGATAGGTGGGACCTCTACAAGAGAGATGGTCTACACCTGAACCAGAGGGGAACCAATATCTTGGGGGGAAAATTTGCAAAGGCTATACAGGGGGGTTTAAACTGATTCAGAGGCGGGGTGGGATCCTGAGTAGCTTGGGTGTTAAGAGGGACGAGAATAGGGGGGTCATAGATGAGAACTGTAAAGCACAGCAGCGTACGGGTGGAGTAGGGCATGGTTTGAAATGCGTATACTTTAATGCAAGAAGTATTCGCAATCAGGTGGAGGAACTTGCAGCTTGGATCAGTACCTGGAACTTCGATGTTGTAGCCATTTCAGAGACATGGATAGAGCAGGGACAGGAATGGTTATTGCAGGTTCCGGAGTTCAAATGCTTCAGTCGAAGTAGAGAAGGAGGTAGAAGGGGGGGAGGAGTGGCATTATTAGTCAAAGACTGTATCACAGTGACAGAAAGGAAGTTTGATGAGGACTTGTCTGTTGAGGTAGTATGGGCTGAGATTAGAAACAGGAGAGGAGAGGTCACCCTGTTTGGAGTCTTTTATAGACCTCCTAAAAGTTCTAGAGAGGTAGAGGAAAGGATTGCAAAGTCGATCCTGGACAGGAGTGAAAGTAATAGGGTAATTGTTATGGGGGACTTTAACTTTACTAATATTGATTGTAATAGCTATAGCTCTAGCTCGTTAGAGGGGTCAGTTTTCGTACAAAGTGTGCAGGAAGGTTTTTTGACTCAGTATGTAGATAGGCCAACTAGAGGTGAGGCTACATTGGATTTGGTGCTGGGCAATGAGCCAGACCAGGTGTTAGACTTGGAAGTTGGTGAACATTTTGGTGATAGTGACCACAATTCGTTTACGTTCACCTTAGTGATGGATAGGGATAGGCATGAAGCTGGGGGCAGTATTTATAGCTGGGGGAAGGGTAATTATGAGGCCATCAGGAGAGAATTAGGGTGCATAGATTGGACTAGGAAACTACAGGGACTGGGAACATCTGGAATGTGGAGCTTATTCAAGGAGCAGCTGCTGCGAGTCCTTGATAAGTATGTCCCTGTCAGGCAAGGAGGAGATGGTCGAGTAAGGGAACCTTGGTGTACGAAAAAAGTTGATTCGCTGGTTAAAAGGAAAAAGGAGGCTTATGTCAGGATGAGGCTTGAAGGCTCGGTTAGTGCAATGGATAGCTATAGATTAGCCAGGAGGGAGCTAAAGAGTGAATTGAGGAGAGCTAAGAGGGGGCACGAGAAGACTTTGGCTGATAGGATTAAGGAGAATCCTAAAGCTTTCTTTAGATATGTTAAGAATAGAAGATTGGTTAGGGCAAGATTAGGGCCAGTCAAAGACAGCAGTGGGAAGTTGTGCGTGGAGCCTGAAGAGATTGGAGAGTCACTGAACAAATATTTCTCTTCGGTATTCACGCAGGGAGACGTAAATGTAGTTGTGGAGAACACTGGGATACAGGGTTGTAAACTGGAAAGTATTGAAGTAGATAAGGAGGATGTGCTAGATATTCTTGAAGGTTTGAAGTTAGATAAGTCCCCTGGGCCGGACGGGATTTACCCTAGGATTCTCTGGGAGGCAAGAGAGGCGATTGCAGAGCCTCTGGCTCTGATCTTCAGGTCGTCGTTGGTTACTGGTATAGTTCCAGAAGACTGGAGGATAGCGAATGTGGTCCCATTGTTCAAGAAGGGGAAGAGAGACTTTCCAGGGAATTATAGGCCAGTGAGTCTTACTTCTGTTGTGGGCAAAGTATTGGAGAGTATTATTAGGGATAGGATTTATAGTTATTTAGAGAGAAATGAATTGATTGGGGATAGTCAGCATGGTTTTGTGAAGGGTAGGTCGTGCATTACTAACCTCATTGAGTTTTTTGAAAAAGTGACTAAAGAGGTGGATGGGGGTAAGGCGCTTGATGTGGTATATATGGACTTTAGTAAGGCGTTTGATAAGGTGGCCCATGGAAGACTTCTGCAGAAAATGCAGATGTATGGGATAGAGGGTGATTTAGCTAATTGGTTAGGAATTGGCTAGCAGATAGAAGACAGAGGGTGGTGGTTGATGGGAGATATTCATCGTGGAGTTCGGTTACTAGTGGTGTAAGTCAGGGATCTGTTTTGGGCCCCTGCTGTTTTGTAATTTTTATAAATGATCTGGATGAGGGTATTGAAGGATGGATTAGTAAATTTGCGGATGACACCAAAGTCGGAGGAGTGGTAGATAGTGAAGAGGGGTGTTATAGTTTGCAGAGGGACTTGGACAAGTTGCAGAGCTGGGCCGAAAGGTGGCAAATGGAGTTTAATGTGGAAAAGTGTGAGGTAATGCACTTTGGCAGGAACAATAAATGTGTAGAGTATAGGGCTAATGGTAGGGCTCTTAATAGTGTTGAGGAACAGAAGGATCTTGGTGTATGTGTCAATACATCCCTGAAAGTAGGCAGTCAAGTGGATAAAGTTGTTAAGAAGGCTTATGGAGTCTTAGCTTTTAGTGGTAGGGGGATTGAATTTAGGAGCCGCAGCATCATGTTGCAGCTGTACAAAACTCTAGTGCGGCCGCACTTGGAGTATTGTGTGCAGTTCTGGTCGCCACATTATAAGAAAGATGTGGAGGCATTGGAGAGGGTACAGAGGTTTACCAGGATGTTGCCTGGTATGGAGGGCAGGTCTTATGAAGAGAGGCTGAGGATTTGAGGTTGTTTTCGTTAGAAAGGAGGCGGCGAAGAGGGGACCTAATCGAAACATATAAGATGATTAGAGGTTTAGATAGGGTGGACAGTGATATCCTTTTTCCTAGGATGGAGAAAGCTAGCACGAGGGGACACAGCTTTAAATTAAGGGGTGATAGTTATAGGACGGATATCAGAGGTAGGTTCTTTACCAAAAGGGTGGTTCGGGAGTGGAATGCCCTGCCTGCAGCAGTTGTAGATGCGCCAAGTTTGGTGGCGTTAAAGAGGTTAGTTGATAAGTATATGGAAGAGAAGGGAATGGTTTAGTTTGGAGGGGCATTGCTTTTTATATTGGTCGGTGCAACATTGAGGGCCGAAAAGCCTGTTCTGTGGTGTAATGTTCTATGTTCTATGTTCTATAAATGAATTGATTGGGGATAGTGAGCATGGTTTTGTGAAGGTTAGGTCGTGCCTTACTAACCTTATTGAGTTTTTTGAAAAAGTGTCCAAAGAGGTGGATGGGGGTAAGGCGGTTGATGTGGTATATATGGACTTTAGTAAGGCGTTTGATAAGGTGGCCCATGGAAGACTTCTGCAGAAAATGCAGATGTATGGGATAGAGGGTGATTTAGCTAATTGGGTTAGGAATTGGCTAGCAGATAGAAGACAGAGGGTGGTGGTTGATGGGAGATATTCATCTTGGAGTTCGGTGACAAGTGGTGTACCTCAGGGTCTGTTTTGGGGCCCCTGCTGTTTGTAATTTTTATAAATGATCTGGATGAGGGTATTGAAGGATGGATTAGTAAATTTGCAGATGACACTAAAGTCGGTGGAGTGGTAGATAGTGAAGAGGGGTGTTATAGTTTGCAGAGAGACTTGGACAAGTTGCAGAGCTGGGCCGAGAGGTGGCAAATGGAGTTTAATGCGGAGAAGTGTGAGGTAATTCACTTTGGCAGGAATAACAAATGTGTAGAGTATAGGGCTAATGGTAGGACTCTTAATAGTGTTGATGAACAGAGGGATCTTGGTGTATATGTGCATAGATCCCTGAAAGTTGGCAATCAAGTCGATAAGGTTGTTAAGAAGGCATACGGAGTCTTAGCTTTTATTGGTAGGGGGATTGAATTTCGGAGCCGCAACGTCATGTTGCAACTGTACAAAACTCTAGTGCGGCCGCACTTGGAGTATTGTGTACAGTTCTGGTCCCCGCATTATAAGAAAGATGTGGAGGCATTGGAGAGGGTACAGAGGAGGTTTACCAGGATGTTGCCTGGTATGGAGGGCAGGTCTTATGAAGAGAGGCTGAGGGATTTGAGGTTGTTTTCGTTAGAAAGAAGGCGGCTAAGAGGAGACCTTATTGAAACATATAAGATGATTAGAGGTTTAGATAGGGTGGACAGTGATAGCCTTTTTCCTAGGATGGAGAAAGCTAGCACGAGGGGACATAGCTTTAAATTAAGGGGTGGTGGTTATAGGACAGATGTCAGAAGTAGGTTCTTTACCCAGAGGGTGGTAAGGGTATGGAATGCCCTGCCTGCTGCAGTTGTAGATGCGCCAAGTTTGGTGGCGTTTAAGAGGTTAGTAGATAAGTTTATGGATGAAAAGGGAATGGTTTAGGTTAGAGGGTCATTGCTTTTTCTTAATTGGTCGGCGCAACATCGAAGGCCGAAGGGCCTGTTCTGCGCTGTAATGTTCTATGTTCTATGTTCTATGTTCTAAACTTCAGGAATTTCATGATTGGTTTAAGACCAGGTCACATGATTTGATGATGATGTCATTGAATGTTTGAGGCCCTGACTTTTACTTTTAGTTTGTACTTGGTGAGAGAACATTTCTTTCTGTAAACCTGTTGCTACTTTGAATCTATGAGCTGAATTTTACTGTTCTGCCCACCATGGGAATCAATGTGGGGGGATTACGGCCTGTGCAAAGGTTTGCTGACCTCGGACAGTATCTTGCAGCTCTGGGGTGAGCATGGCCAGAGAATTCCACCCTATTTAAACAAACCATGTCTTTTTCCTTTTGTTTAAAACCCACAACCTCTGACATAGTTATAAATAATGTAATCATAGTTGGCAAACCTACTTTATATTGCTGTTGGTGGGAGTTTGCTACATGCAAAATTGGCTGCCATTTTTGCTGCATTACTTCGTGGGTTGCCAAGCTCTTCCTAGCCTAAGCTAAACGATCGCCAACTTTCCTTCCCTTTCAAACTTTACAACTTCAGATGTTTGCCTGCAATTTACTGTCTCATCTGCATCCAAAAATTGTTGCAAAATGCAATAGGTTCCGCTGCTTATTGTGGTTTATTTTGAAAGGGGAATTGTCACCTCCCTGAGTTAGGAATTGCTGAATCGTTGCGATTTATAAAGAAATACCGAGATTCTGTTGCTCCTATACCAAGCTAAATTGTTACCAGGCTAAGTTGCCTCTTAGTGTTCAAAGATGTGTGGAATAGCCATGGGAAATGCTTGCAATTATGGGGATAGGGCAGGACATGAGCCAGGGTAAAATGAGCTTTCAGAGAGTCAGTGCAGACTCGATGGGCCAAATAGCCTCCTTCTGCACTAAAGGGTTCTAATGTAAACGAACTTGACTTGGGTAGACTTGGGTAGAGCAGGGACAGGAATGGATGTTGCAGGTTCCGGGGTACAAATGCTTTAGTCGGAGTAGAGAAGGAGGTAGAAGGGGGGGAGGAGTGGCGTTATTGGTCAAAGACTGTATCACAGTGATAGAAAAGAAGTTTGATGAGGACTTGTCTGTTGAGGTAGTATGGGCTGAGATTAGAAACAGGAGAGGAGAGGTCACCCTGTTGGGAGTCTTTTACAGACCTCCTAATAGTTCTAGAGAGGTTGAGGAAAGGATTGCGAAATCAATTCTGATTAGGAGTGAAAGTAGTAGGGTAATTGTGATGGGGGACTTTAACTTTGCTAATATTGATTGGAATAGCTATAGCTCTAGCTCGTTAGAGGGGTCAGTTTTCGTACAGAGCGTGCAGGAAGGTTTTTTGACTCAGTATGTAGAGAGGCCAACTAGAGGTGAGGCTACATTGGATTTGGTGCTGGGCAATGAGCCAGACCAGGTGTTAGGCTTGGAAGTTAGTGAACATTTTGGTGATAGTGACCACAAGTCGGTTACGTTCACCTTAGTGATGGACAGGGATAGGCATGAAGCTGGGGGCTGTAGTTATAGCTGGGGAAGGGTAATTATGAGGCCATCAGGAGAGAATTAGGGTGCATAGATTGGACTAGGGAACTACAGGGACTGGGAACATCTGGAATGTGGTGCTTATTCAAGGAGCAGCTGCTGCGAGTCCTTGATAAGTATGTCCCTGTCAGGCAGGGAGGAAATGGACGAGTAAGAGAGCCTTGGTGTACAAAAAAAGTTGATTTGCTGGTTAAGAAGAAAAAGGAGGCTTATGTCAGGATGAGGCTTGAAGGCTCAGATAGTGCAATGGCTATAGATTAGCCAGGAAGGTGGTAAAAAGTGAATTGAGGAGAGCTAAGAGGGGACACGAGAAGATATTGGCTGATAGGATTAAGGAGAATCCTAAAGCTTTCTTTCGATATGTTAAGAATAGAAGATTGGTTAGGGCAAGATTAGGGCCAGTCATAGACAGCAGTGGGAAGTTGTGCGTGGAGCCTGAAGAGATTGGTGAGGCACTGAATAAGTATTTCTCTTCGGTATTCACGCAGAGTGCTGGAAATGTAGCTGTGGAGAGCACTGAGGTACAGGGGTGCAAATTGGGGAGTATTGTAGTAGATAGGGAGGATGTGTTAGAAATTCTCGAGGGTTTGAAGTTGGATAAGTCCCCTGGGCCGGACGGGATTTACCCTAGGACTCTCTGGGAGGCAAGAGAGGAGATTGCAGAGCCTCTGGCTCTGATCTTCAGGTCCTCGTTGGTTACGGGTGTGGTTCCGGAGGAATGGAGGATGGCGAATGTGGTCCCATTGTTTAAGAAGGGGAAGAGAGACCTTCCTGGGAATTATAGGCCAGTGAGTCTTACTTCTGTGGTGGGCAAGGTATTGGAGAGAATTATTAGGGATAGGATTATAGTTATTTAGAGAGAAATGAATTGATTGGGGATAGTCAGCATGGTTTCGTGAAGGGTAGGTCATGCCTTACTAACCTCATTGAGTTTTTTGAGAAAGTGACCAGAGAGGTGGATGGGGGTAAGGCGGTTGATGTATTATATATGGACTTTAGTAAGGCGTTTGATAAGGTGGCCCATGGAAGACTTCTACAGAAAATGCAGATGTGTGGAATAGAGGGTGATTAGCTAATTGGATTAGAAATTGGCTGGCAGATAGAAGACAGAGGGTGGTGGTTGATGGGAGATTTTCATCGTGGAGTTCGGTGACGAGTGGTGTGCCTCAGGGGTCTGTTTTGGGGCCCCTGCTGTTTGTAATTTTTATAAATGATCGGGAGGAGGGTATTGAGGGATGGATCAGTAAATTTGCAGATGATACTAAAGTTGGTGGTGTGGTAGATAGTGAAGAGGGGTGTTTTAGTTTACAGAGTGACTTGGACAAGTTGCAGAGCTGGGGCGAGAGGTGGCAAATGGAGTTTAATGTGGAAAAGTGTGAGGTAATGCACTTTGGCAGGAACAATAAATGTGTAGAGTATAGAGCTAATGGTAGGGCTCTTAATAGTGTTGAGGAACAGAAGGATCTTGGTGTATGTGTCAATAGATCCCTGAAAGTAGGCAGTCAAGTGGATAAATTTGTTAAGAAGGCATATGGAGTCTTAGCTTTTATTGGTAGGGGATTGAATTTCGGAGCCGCAACGTCATGTTGCAACTGTACAAAACTCTAGTGCGGCCGCACTTGGAGTATTGTGTGCAGTTCTGGTCCCCCCATTATAAGAAAGATGTGGAGGCATTGGAGAGGGTACAGAGGAGGTTACCAGGATGTTGCCTGGTATGGAGGGCAGGTCTTATGAAGAGAGGTTGAGGGATTTGAGGTTGTTTTCGTTAGAGAGGAGGCGGCTAAGAGGAGACCTTATCGAAGCATATAAGATGATTAGAGGTTTAGATAGGGTGGACAGTGATAGCCTTTTTTCTAGGATGGAGAAAGCTAGCACGAGGGGACACAACTTTAAATTAAGGGGTATGAGTTATAGGACGGATATCAGAGGTAGGTTCTTTACTCAAAGAGTGATTAGGGAGTGGAATGCCCTGCATGCAGCTGTTGTAGATGCGCCAAGTTTGGTGGCGTTTAAGAGGTTAGTTGAGAAGTATATGGATGAGAAGGGAATGGTTTAGTTTGGAGGGGCATTGCTTTTTATTTTGGTCGGCACAACATCGAAGGCCGAAGGGCCTGTTCTGTGCTGTATTGTTCTATATGTTCTATGAACAACCTGACTTCACTGCAAATACACTCTCTCAGTACCTGCCATGGAGAAGGAGGTAGAATTATTTGTGGATGGCAATCCATAACCTTTCTGTGTGATTGTACATATGCCAGTGAGATTGATAGATTACCCACATTTTGATAAGTAAATTTATTACTGTTCTCTGAGGAATCCCACTGTTCATCATACAATACACGTCAGCTGTTCTGAATAGTAATTGCTCTTGTGAATATTAATGGTGTCTGTGCAGTTTGTTTACATTAGTGCTTGGTTTCTCATTTGCTGAATGAAAGGTAAAGGAATTGGAGAGTTGATCCAGATATTTAAGGGAGTAAAAGCTGAGGAAGGAACAGACAGGCCAATTCGAATGAATATGAATGGTGCTCAGAGCAGTCACCAGGTATATGTTTTAGTTTTATAATCACCTGACTAACTTCTTTTCAACACTTATTAATGTATTTAACAAAATTTTGGTTGCAGATGACAGTTTGGGGTGGCACAGTGACACAGTGGTTAGCATTGCTGCTTCACAGTGCTGGGGACCCGGGTTCAATTCCCGGCTCAGGTCACTGTATGTGTGGAGTTTGCACATTCTCCCCATGTCTGCGTGGATTTCCTCCAAATGCTCTGGTTTGCTCCCACATTCCGAAAGACGTGGTTAGATGCATTGGCCCTGCTAAATTCTCCCTCATCAAGATTATTAGCTCCATAAATGAGCATTTCTTCCACACTGGTATTAATCCCACTCCCCTTTCACTCACCAGATATGACTATCGGTCATGTTTCCAGTGCTGGAGTGTGGCAACTAGGGGATTTTCCCGTAACTTCATTGCAATGTTAATGTAAGCCTACTTGTGACACTAATAAATAAACTTTACCCCTAAAATGTTGGGACTGAATCAGAAGAGCATGATCCCCAGCTCCTTCTCTCTATAGTGGTTTGTTCCTTATTTGGCACATTTCTGCCTTTCCCTCCTCCCCTGGAAATCTTAACTCCTTTCCAGACACTGCTTGCCCTCTGCTCTCTTGATTTCCTGCTGATCTGACTGCTGGAAATATAGTTGCCACCTACATCGTTCAATAGGGGCATCGATCACTGAAGATATGCTTGAGAAGCTTACTATTGGTGGGAACGAGTACACTGC
The DNA here is from genome assembly GCA_024679065.1 of Sphyrna mokarran. Lineage (NCBI taxonomy): Eukaryota > Metazoa > Chordata > Chondrichthyes > Carcharhiniformes > Carcharhinidae > Sphyrna > Sphyrna mokarran. The sequence goes on from JAGIQG010000030.1 coordinate 892,623, forward strand.
CTGTTAGTCACTCTGAAAACCCTTCTTCCATGTGTTGCACCTTAAAGAATGATCCATCCAGCATCATGGTTATTCAGAGGCATTGCATTGGTTTTGGTTTGATTTGGATTATTATTGTCAAATGTATTGGGAGACAGTGAAATATTATTTCTTGCGCACTATACAGATAAAGCATACCGTTCATAGGGAGAAGGAAAGGAGAGATGCAGAATGTAGTGTTGCAGTTACAGATTGGGTGTAGTGAAAGATAAAACATTATTAGAAAGTTTAAAGGAGATAGAGTTAGGTTTTAGAAGCATAGAATGAGAGTAAAAGATGGAATTAGAAGGTGTGCTGGGTTCAGCTTGCGAGGGACCGACTTTGAAAATTGGGATCTCCATAAAATAGAATAAAATCATAGAATCCCTACAGTGCCAAAGGAGGGCATATATTAACCTGACTAACACCAAAGGGCAATTTAGCATGACCAATACACCTAATCAGCACTCCTTTGGAGTGTGGGAGGAAACCTATCCAGACATGGGGAGAACATACAAACTCCATACAGACAGTTACCCAAAGCTGGAATCGAACCCAGGTCCCTGATGCTGTGATGTAACAGTGCTAATCATTGTGCCACTCTTCACGTGGACTAACCATCTGATGAGATACGTACATGCCAGTCAATGGAACTGTGAAGTATCTTCTGGATGTCAAGTTCAGAACATCCTAATCTGGATATCTCTCTGGTCCTGTCATTCCTCCCAAAATCTCCAGCTACAAAAGATGCAAGAACACTTTTCACAAAGACTCCTGAAAACTTAATTGGCAGCAAAAATAGGTTTTTTTTGTAATGTGTTCTTTCATTGGATGTGATCATCACTGTAAGGGCCAGTATTTGTTGCCCATCCCCAATTACATTTGAACTGAGTCACTTGCTAGAGCCATTTTAGAGGTTAGTTAGTGTCAAACACAAGGCTGTGGATCTGGAGTCACGTGTAGGCCAAACCGGGTAAGGAGGGAAGATTTCCTTCTCCAAAGGACATTAATGAACCAGATGTGTTTATACAACAGTGAGAACTCCATGTTCATCATTGCTGAGATTAGTTTTGTTTTTCAGGTTTTTAAAATTAATTAAATTTTAAATTCCACCAGCTGCTACCATAGGATTTGAACCCATTTTACCAGAGTATCAGCCTAGGCATCTGGATTACTCGGCGAGTAATATTACCACTACACCACTGCCTCCGTTCAGTAAATATGCTTTTAAACGAACTGCTGTATCCCCAGCAGCACAGTGGCACAGTGGCTAGCACTGCTGCTTCACAGCTTGGGGACCTGGGTTGAATTCGTAGCTTGGGCCACTGTCTGTGAGGAGTCTGCACATTCTCCCTGTGTCTGCATGGGTTTCCTCTGGGTGCCCCAGTTCTCCCACAGTCTGAAAGATGTGCTGGTTGGGTACATTGACCCAAACAGGTGCTAGAGTATGTTGGCTAGGGGAATTTCATAGTAACTTCATTGCAGCTCTAATGTAAGTCTTATTTGTGATTAATAAACTTTACTTTAACTTCAATTTAGGAGATCATAGAGTTATAGAATCCTATGGTACAGAAGGAGCCTATTTGGTCCATCGAGTTTGCTGCAAACACTTATCCAACAAATATTATTCTGAGACTTTGAGGGGGACCGTGGGCCTGTGCTCTCTGAATGTGGGAATGGTGGCAGGGGTACAAGATCTGGTGAAATGCAGAAATCGCAAGTCCTGCTGATGAGATTGTGATATTCAATTTTCACTGCACCTCACTGACGACATTTTATTTGTTTTATTTATTAGTGTCACAAGTAAGGTTTACATTAACATTGCAATGAAGTTCCTGTGAAAACCCCCTAGTCGCCACACTCAGGTGCCTGTTCAGAGAGAATTTAGCATGGCCAATGCACCTAACCAGCATGTTTTTTGGATGTTGGAGGAAACGAGAGCAACCAGAGGAAACTCACACAGATAGAGAGAACATACAAACTCTATACAGACAATGACCAAAGCTGGGAATCGAACCTGAGTCCCTGACACTGTGAGGCAGTTGTGCTAACCATTGTATCATCACCATGCATTTGTTTATTTGTATAATATGTGAGATTAATTAAAGTGTTAGTAAGGTAAATGTTTTTGTGAAATCTTTTTCCTCTTAACTTACTTGTGTTAATACTGATTTGACACAGAAGAGGGGGCTATAGCACAAAACCTGGTCCACCAAGAAACTTCCCCTTCCCTATTAAAACAGGATAGCGGATTTGCACCAAGTGCTGAGATGATTCATGAATTATATTACACTGGAGATACTTGAGTGAAAGGGAGGCATTTAGGAGCATCACTTTTTAGAAATTAGCCAGTTCCTATTAAATTATCTTCACACCATATCATTGCCTTTATCTGGCAGGAACTATGAATATCAAACATATGACATTAATCGGTGCAAGTACAACATTTCCTAATATGTTGCTGTTCAGAAAGGACTCCAATTGTATCACTTCATTTAAATATAACATGACCAGGTACAAAGTAGCAAAAACAATGTTCTGACACACAGAAATTGGATTGAAAGGTAAAATCATCCACTCAAATCTACTTTCTTCTCTCGTACAGAATATGCATGCTGCTGGGAGGTTCCTTAATTCACCACATCCAAAGATGAAGTCAGAATACTGGTAACTAACAGCACCGATAGTGCGGGTGCTGAAAATCCACAATATAAACAGAAAATGCTGGAAATATTCAACAAGTCAGGAGAATCTCTGTGAAGAGAAACATTGAGTTTCTGATTCAGGTTGGCAGGTCTTTTTCCAGTGCTTCCTGTTATAAATTTTATTTTGGGTCTTGAGTGTGAACAATTCTGGGTGACACAGTGGTTAGCACTGCTGCCTCACAGCGCCAGGGATCTGGGGTCAATTCCAGACTTGGATGACTGTGTGCAGTTTGCACGTCGTCCCTGTGTCTGTGTCCGTTTCCTCTGGGTGCCCTGGTTTCCTTCCACATTCCAAAAATATGCAGATTAAGTGGATTGGCTGTATTAAATTGACCCTTAGTGTCAGGAGGATTATTAAGGTAAATATGTGGATTATCAGGAAAAACACTTGGAGTTATGGAGATAGGGTCTGTGTGGATTGTTGTCAGTGCAGACTTAATGGGCTGAATGGTTTCCTCCTGCACTGTAGGGATTCTATGATTCTCTAATTCTAATTACAAACTAATAATTCTAACTATGCACGTGCTTTGCAAAATCTAATGTCCAATTTCATCCAAGTATTCAGATTTTGTTTTCAGTGTACCCTACACAATACCCCCATTCATGGGACAGTTTCATGAAATCATAATTCGAAAAACTGCAGCGCAGGATTAGAGTCAGAGAGGTTTACAGATGGAAACAGGGCCCTTCTGCCCAATTTGTCTGTGCTGCCACTTTTGTTAACCCTTAAGCTAGTCCCAATTGCCCACATTTGGCCCATATCCCTCTATACCCAAATTACTCACATAACTCTCTAAACTCTTTTTAAAAGACAAAATTTTACCCGTCTCTACTACTACCTCTGGCAGCTTGTTCCAGACACTCACCACCCTCTGTGTGAAAAGATTTCTCTTCTCAACCCTTTTGTATCTCTCCCCTCTCACCTTAAACCTATGTCCTCTAGTTTTAGACTCCTTTGGAGTCAGTCTGTACCTTTGGAGAAAGGTGTTGACTATCTAGCTGATCTGTGCCCCTTATTATTTTATAGACCCCTCAACCTTCTACACTCCAGAGGAAAAAGGTCCCAATCTATCCAGCCTCTCATAACTCAAACCATCAAGTCCTAGTAGCATCCTAGTTATGTGCATCTTAATAGTATCACAGCACCCACGAGGAAAAAGCAGATGAGATAATTCTTTACGGGTGTTAGAAATGTAAAGGTATTTCCACTTAAGGTTCCTTTGAAATAAATTCTAAAGTTGGTTTCACAATGTTTGTAGTCATATTATGTGAAATGACTTTGCCTGTGATTTCTAATGGATTAGGATCTCAGAGTCAGTCACCGAGGTACATCGTTTCTCTGCCCAGACAGATGTGCGAACTGAGCAAGATAAATCATTGCAGCTAGTTTGCAGAGTCCTTAGGACTCTGGCATGGAAATGGTACCTCTGATACAACAAAGCAAATTACTACAGGTGCAGAAATTGTGAAATAAAAACTGAAAATGCTTGAAATATTCGAAAGTTCAGGCATGGTGGCACAATGTTTGCACTGCTGTCTCACAGCTCCAGGGACCTGGGTTCAATTCCTGTCTTGGGTCACTATCTGTGTGGAGTTTGCATTTTCTCCTCGTGTCTGTGTGGGTTCTGTCTAGATGCTCTGATTTCCTCCTATGGTCTAAAAAATGTGCAAGTTAGATTTATTTGTCAAGCTAAATTGCCCCTTAGTGTCCTAGGATGCGTCAGTTAGAGGGATTAGTGAGGTAAATATATAGGGTTATGGGGATAGGGCCTGAGTGGGATTGATATCAGTGCAGACTCAATGGGCCAAATAGCCTCTTTCTGCTTTGTAGAGTATGATTTGTATGAACCTCCAGGGGGAGAAACAAAATCTGAGTGACTTTCTATGAATGCTACCTGTCCACATTTTCTGTTTCTTTGCAATAAATTAAAGCATTAGTTAGCAACAATTCTCTTCTATTGAACGTTTAGAACTGATGTGTTTAAAATCATGTCATATTTTCTTCTTCAGGGGTAATTTAAAGAGCTGAGGTTCAGCACCATACTAAAGTGTAGTATTTTGTCTCACATCCTTCATTTCCCTCAGGAAATACAAACTAAATACCTCCTCCATTTTACATCTTACTGACTGTCAAGACATCAAAGCAATATGTGCCTTTGATATCTGTCTGTCACCTTTTCTTATGCGAGAGACAATACTATTCAAAACTGAAATAGTTGTCACTATTCTAGTATTTAGTTGTGAAGCTTTATAATGTCAAACATCTCCTTTTAATTTTTTATCATCAAGTTTTATCCAAAGGCACTTAATCGCCCAGGAAGTTTCAGGTTGTTTCAGTAATATTAAACAGCAACAAGTTATCAATTCTGTGCCGGAAAGAATTATAAATTATACCAGTGCAAAGGCACTTTCCTTTATCTGGTTATCTGCCACTGCAGTTGAATATGTTTTGCTGTATTATTGAGCCTTTATTCTTGAGACACAGTATAGTTCACACCCGATTGTGCCACTGATTTTCTCAGCAGAGATGTTTGCATTGTTATAGATAGTGAAGTAGATCTTTTTAAAACCTGGTATTTTCCATTGTGACTGTGATGATTACTTTGGCACATTTTGAATTGCATTTCATTTACTTTACTGCCACAGGAAAGAGCAGTGATCAGCTCTGATCCATTACAATCCAACAGCGACAGCCCCTGACCTGATTTAGCAACTGAAATCCGATTCAGGATTTTCAAATTGTTCCAAGCTGCTGCTCCTTTTGGTTATTTTCATTCATTTACAGAACATGAGTATTGCTGGCAAGGCTAGCACTTACTGCAATCCCTAATTGCCATTGTGGTGATAGTGAAGGTGATAGTGAGCTACCTTCTTGAACCATTGCAGTCCGTACATGCTGTAGGTACATTTGCTCCAGGGCATTGGTTTCCATAGAAATCTCAGTATGCTATTTCGGAAGGTGCTTTTTATTCTAAAAACAGAAAATGCCAGAAATATTCTGCAGTCTGGTAGTCCAACACGCAAACCAGCCTCCTGTCCATTAACTCCATCTGCACTTTTCGATGCATCAGAAAAGCAGCCAGCGTTATTGAAGACCTCACAAACCCTGGACATACTCTTTTCCATCTTCTTCAATTGGGAAAAGGATATAGAAGTCTGAGGTCACGTATCAACTGACTCAAAAACAGCTTCTTCTCTGCTGCCATTAGACTTTTGAATAGACCTACCTCATATTAAATTAATCTTCATTTACCCCCTAGCTATGACTGTAACATTACATTTTGCACTCTTGTCTTTTCTTATCTATGTACGATATGCTTTGTCTGTGCAATGCGCAAGAAAATTTTCATTCTATATTAATACATATGACAATAATAAATCAAATCAAATTTAACAATTGAGGGGGGATTTCCCTTCTGCATGATGGGGTGGTAGGGTTGTCCTTGAGCAGGTGGGTGCATCCCCATTCATACAGGAGGAAGGTAGTTTACCCCCCTTCCCCTCCTCCCCTGGTGCTACCTTGTCCTGTAACACCATCCATTTGCCTTACATATAATGTGTCTGAAGGGCTTCCTGTTCATTCCCTCTACATTTTCTGTACGGACACATGGGACATCTCTCCTCCTTTTCATCTTATCCTTGTATGATCAGAATCCCCCCAGCTGGACTTTTTATAAATGTTAACTATAAAATCTCAAAAAAGTTTCAGAGATTGCAAACAAACAAGCCAAACCTCAACATACAGAGGCACGGCTGTACTGTTGTTAATCTTCAAAACATGTTAACACTGAAACCAAATCCATACAGTGTAGACGCTGGAACATTATCATAGAATTCCTACAGTACAGAAGGGGGCTATTTAGCCCATCAAATCTACACTGACAACAATCCCACCTTCTCCCCATAACCCCGCATAATTACCCTGCTAATCCCTCCAAAATTAGGGTCATCATAGTATGGTCAACCAACCCAACCTGCACATCTTTGGAGCGTGGGAGGAAACTGGAGCACCTGAAGGAAATCCACGCAATCACGTGGAGAATGTGTAAACTCCACACAGATAGTGACCCAAACTGGGAATTGAACCTTGGTCCCTGGCGCTGTGAGGCAGCAGTGCTAACCATTGTGTCACTGTCCTGCCCATTTACATCAAAGCTGATAGCTCCAGACAACAGCCATTAAATAAACAAACATCAACTGCAGCTGGAGAAAAATGGACTTTAGCACACGCATATTTACTTGAGAACCAGAGACACCACACTTCAATGGGCTCAATTGTTACAGCCAGGAAATAATATTGCCATGAATGGATTTGTCTGGATCAAGGCAAGAGATTAGAAAACATAAAACACTGAGCATCAAACAGAATGTTTCCAGGAAATATGCTTTGATATTTTTAAGAAAGTTTGTAATAAAAAGGCAGTAGGGTTTGGCATTAGTAAGGAGAATCAGGAAGGGTCAACCTGATTCACAGACCCACAAATCACAATGGAAGGACCAATTGTGTGGGGAGTTGTTTCAGCCAGATCCGAGGGATACTGGGGCTGAGGTTTAAGAGTAGTTAAAAGTAGAAACTAAATCCTGAGTGGATTTAATTGAATCAGTTAAAGAGCTGGATTCTCCAGCCTCAATCGCAGCTAGATCCTCCCGTCCTGCTGCAGTGAATGGAGATTTGGCTGAGCACCGAATTCTCCTTCCCCACTGGCAGAGGCAGAGGGGTATGGATGGCTGGAGAGTTATAGAAAGTCTGAGCAGAAATGCTGGGTTTTTCCAATGGTTTGTCAGAGGAGGATTTTATTAAGACGTTGTGGTTTTGAGTGTGGTAAGGCTAAATTAGCACTTTTGTATCAGGGCAGTCAAAGTGTTTTATTCGTTAATAACCCTGTGTCCATGTAAGTTTGTCCTTTATAAAATCCTAAAGTTAAGAAGTGATAGTAAGGATGAAAGGGATCGTGCACCTTTTTCATTCTTTGTGGCTTCCAGCACAGTGTCCAAAAACATTGGCAGTCCTCACTTCCCTATATCAAGCCATTCCTCACTGTTCCCAGACAGATTCACTTTTTGGTAACTGACATTCCTGCAGCAAACACAAAGCCTATTGTTACAGGTACAGCCTTGATTTTACAGTCACAGAGGTTTACAGCATTAAAACAGGCCCTTCAGCCCAACTTTCCAAATCACCCTTTTTTTTAACCACTAAGCTAATCCCAATTGCCCGTGTTTGGCTCATATCTCTCTATACCCATCTTACCCATATAACTACCTGAATGTTTTTTAAAAGATCAAATTGTACCCGCCTTACCACTACCTCTGGCAGCTTGTTCCAGACACTCACCATCATCTGTGAAAAAACTGCCCCTCTGAACCCTTTTATATCTCCCCTCTCTCACCTTAAACCTATACCCTCCAGTTTTCGATGCCCCTATCTTTGGGATAAGATGTTGACTATCTAGTTGATCTATATGGTGCTGGGGTTGATTTTATAATTTTTGCACCCCTGTTAGCCAATGAACAATGCCATGAACACTGGCTGCATGCGTAAGATATTATAATGAATAGGTTTCCCAAAGTTGGTCCACATTTAGACCAATGAGTGAAAATTATTCATGATTTTGGCAACTGTTTGAGGGCTATCCAATGTAATCTCCTGTTTTTTCTCCCTCTGCTGGCTTCCATGAAAATTTAACCTTGATTTTATTTGTGGATCGAAATGTCTCAGATTGCGAAGCAGAGCAAGAAAAACAGATGTGTCGCAAGCCATCACGAGAATGGCACAATTCAGACAGGTTAAAAATTGCCAAGATAAATTAAAATTTCATTAACTCTTGTGCTCTGCTTTTCTATGATGAGAATTTTTAAGGATTTTAAATAAGCAAAGGCAAAGGACCAGTAATTGAACATGCTGTGGAAATAGGTAACCATTTCTAACCTGCTTAATTTAGATGTTGTTTGAACTTGCAGCACAACACAATTGCTCTGAGCTGTGTCCTAACACTCTGCAATTTAACTGCTGGTTATATGGTGCCTATCACACGCAGTATGTTTCAGTTGAAAATCATTTAATTGACTTAGTGTTTGCCTTTCACACTCAGAATACATTTAGCTTTGCACGCATTTATGGGGAGGCTAGATAAGCATGTGATGGAGAAGGGCACAGAGATCTGTGTGAATAGAGTTAGAGGCAAATCAAGTGGACCATGAAAGCCAGCTTTTCAGCCAAGTGGTCTGTGTTTTTTATGTAATTCTATTCAATTCTAAATATCTTCCTGCACAATGCATGCCAGACACTATTACATCAGAAATGCATATACTCCAGACAGCAAGGGAAAAATTGAGTCTAAATCTGATTGAATGCTCAGACTAGGGAGAGGTCCTGGGCTGAAAACAATGAAGCTCTTTTGTTGCAATCACTTCTGTCTCTGTTCTCTCACATCACACCTATTGTCCTATCCTGAATTCGCCCCTCAACAATTGACTCTAATGACCCCTCAGTGTGAGATCTTTGGCATGGACACCACCCTCATACTATGTCTCTTTGCATGGACCACTTGCATGCCCTTCACTCCTGTACCCCACTACCCATTACTAATCCGCATCCATCAGAGCCCCTCCTACCCTCCTCTCCATTCCATCTACTATGTTGCTAAAACTCGATAATACACTTTCCAACTTCCCCAACTGCCCACACGCTTCAACAGCCTCTATCTTCCAACTACCACCACTTCTGTCCGTTCTTAACTTTTAACCTCCTCCCTCAGCAGACACCCACTATCCTAACTCCTGCTGTCTTCCATTCAACAATCCAAACCCACAAAGGGGGTCTGAAAGGAGGTCTGAAGGTTGAGTGAGGCTGCTGTGTACAGAACTCCCACCCTCTGGAAGCTGCTGAGGACTCACGTGGGTGATGCCCCATCTAGGCTGTGTTGCACATGGCGCTCCAGGGTCTGATAGCTGAAGGACTCTATTTTCTCTTGGATGTCACCAGCTGGCCAAGGCTTTCTGAAGATAAATCCCACTGTGGCACACCACGTTGATCCAGGTGTGTTGTGGGCTAATGTGTTTTCCCGCTGGCATTGCAAAGAATAGAGCATGCAGGAAAATTCCAGCCAGACCTTCATCTGCATCCCATTAGTGAGATACAAATCGGTTTCACCCCAACTCGTAGCAGGAATGGTGAGCTGCCATTGGTGGGCAGGATCAGAAGATCCTATCAGTATTTCACATTGGAGTGAAACCAATATTTGGACCTCCTGCCTAATTCTTCCCCTCAGTTCACTGTTGAACAATTGACAGAGGCATGGGAAGATTCTGCTCAAAATATCCTCTCCATTCACTTCTGATTCAGAGAGAAAAAAGAGGAAAATAAGAAGGAAAATGAATGCTGACTTCAGGATGGTGAATGCCAAGGTATTAAAAAGAAGATATGTTCCAGTCCATCATTCAAACCAGTCTCCCATCCATTGCCACTGCCTGAGAAAAGCAGACAGCACAATCAAAGACCCCACACACCTCAGACATTCTCTCTTTCATCACCTTCTATTGGGAAAAAGATACAAAGGTCTGTCATCATAGAACATAGAACATTATAGCACAGTACCTTCGGCCCTCAATGTTGTGCCGAGCTATGTCCAATTCCATGATTAAGCTATCCCCTCCCTATCATTCTGGTGTGCTCCATGTGCCTATCCAATAACCACTTGAAAGTTCCTAAAGTGTCTGACTCCACTATCACAGCAGGCAGTGCATTCCACACCCCAACCACTCTCTGGGTGAAGAATCTTCCTCGGACATCCCTCCTATATCTCCCACCATGAACCTTATAGTTATGCCCCCTAGTAACAGCTACATCCACCCAAGGAAATAGCCTTTGCACGTCCATTCTATCCATTCCCCTCATCATCTTATAAACCTCTATTAAGTCGCCTCTCATCCTCCTCTGCTCCAAAGTGAAAAGCCCCAGCTCCCTCAACCTTTCCTCATAAGATCTACCCTCCAAACCAGACAACATCCTGGTAAATCTCCTCTGCACTCTCTCCAATGCTTCCACACCCTTCTTATAGTGAGGTGACCAGAACTGAACACAATATTCCAAATGTGGTCTCACCAAAGTCCTGTACAGTTGCAGCATAACCCCACGGCTTTTAAACTCAAACCCCCTGTTAATAAACACTAACACACTATAAGCTTTTTTCACGGCTCTATCCACTTGAATGGCAACTTTCAGAGATCTGTGGATATGAACCCCAAGCTCTCTCTGTTCCTCCACATTCCTTAGAATCTTGCTGTTGACCCTGTAATCCACATTGAAGTTTGTCCTACCAAAATTAATCACCTCGCACTTATGAGGGTTAAACTCCACCTGCCACTTTTCAGCCCAGCTCTGCATCCTATCAATGTCTCTATGCAGCCTACAAGAGCCCTCCACTTCATCCACTACTCCACCAATCTTTGTGTCATTAGCAAATTTACTAACCCACCCTTCAGCCCCCTCTTCCAAGTTATTGATAAAAATCACAAATAGCAGAGGACCCAGCACTGATCCCTGTGGTACACCGCTGGTAATTGGCCTCCAATCTGAAAATTTTCCTTCCATCGCCACCCTCTGTCTTCTATGAAACAGCCAGTTACTTATCCAATTGGCCAAATTTCCTTCTATCCCACACATCCTTATCTTCTTCATGAGCTTGCCATGGGGAACCTTGTCAAATGCCTTACCAAAATCCATGTATGTGACATCAATTGCTCTACCTTTATCCACACACTTAATGTACCAACTGACTCAAGAACAGCTTCTTCCTTGCTGCCATCAGACTTTTGAATGGTCCTATCATATATTAAGTTAATCTTTCTTTACACTCGAGCTATGACTGTAACACTATATTCTATACCCTCTCTTTTCCTCTTCCCTTTGTACTCTATGAACCATGTGCATTGTGTGCAGGAAACAATACTTTCCATTGTATCGCAATACATGTGACGATAATAAATCAAATCATATCTAAAAATATCGGTCCATCCCATGCTTACACAGGAAATTTAAAAACCTCCCCCACACAACAGCCTCCCATCTGTCTACTTCCCACTACCTCGGCAAAGCGGTCAATATAAATAAGGATCCCACTCAATTCTGACATTCTCTCATTCATCTTCTTCCATCAAGAAAAAGATAGAAAAGTCTGAGGTCATGTTGCACTAAGTTGATCTTTCTGTGCACCCTAGCTGTGACTGTAACACTACATCCTACACTCTGACATTTCCTTCTCTATGAACGGAATGCTTTATCTGTATAGTGCACAAGCAACAACACTTCTCACTGTATACAATACGTGTGACAATCATAAATCAAATCAAATCAACAGTAGGATTTCCCGAGTGAGGCAAAGAAAGAGGGTGGAAAGTGCCTCAGATGAATTCAGGGAAAACTTTGGGAAATTCTTTTCTGATTCCCAGGATTTCAGGAGATACAGAAATTAAAGCTGGAACCGACATTTTGGAACTTCAAAACTGAGACATTTGTCTGTTATCCCTGTGCCATTGGTCTTTGCCGGTGCCTCGCTTTCAGCAGCGTTGTCGCATTGTTTAACCTTTTGGTATCAGCAGTAAATGACATTATCATTCAAAGACACATCCAAGTCTCAATTCTTAAAGCCACATTAATCATACATAGAAACTAATAATAGTCACATCTTCCCTCGGCCACACAATGAATGGCATTTGCAGCGAAAAATTATGTGGACTACACATTTCTCACCATTTTCACACCCCAGCGAAGGAACTGTGCTCCTAGCAGCACAAGTTCTCCATTCCTGTAAATATTTTATATTATTTGTCAAACAATATTAATGGAGGATGATAATATTCACCCATCGACAGCTCCATTGCTTTGTTTGCTAGAAATTATAGAATTGTAAAATTATAGAATTTGCTAGAATTATATTACAAACAAATGCTTTGATATATACAGAACAGTGAAAAAAGATTAAAAATCCTGAAGTATTATATCCCCTGAAGAAAGCAGACTTGCTAGAGATTTTCAACGTTTTTTTCACTGTTCTGTATATGTCAAAGCGTTTGTTTGTAATATAATTTAATACATCAAATTCTGTAATTACGAGAAGACAAGGATGTCAACTTGCTAGAAATTTAAGATTTCCCACATGGGTTCTTATGAAGTTACAGCATGTTGAGTCCATACTTTGACAGATTTGATGTGTAAAATAAAGTGCAACAGTATTAAAAATGTATGCACGCTTATCATTTGACATTTGATTTGTCAAAAGTGGATTTTAGTTTATTTTCAATCCATTCAAATAATTTCACTTTTAAGGTAAATACCTAGGGAACAAATATCCTCTGTGAGGGAGGCATTAGTGGTACATGAACACTAACACATCTTCTTTAAATTGATGTTTGTAGAACTTAATGCAATCGAGTTGCACACAGACAGTCACAGACAGTCATCCAAGGCTGCAATCGATCTTGGGTTCCTTGTGGTGTGAGGCAGAGAGCTAACCATTCTGTTCAAGAGCAAAAAAAATTTATTTGATTTTTTTAATTTCTTGATTTATTACTGTCACATGTATTAACATACAGTGAAAAGTATTGTTTCTTGCACACTATACAAACAAAGCATATCGTTCTTAGAGAAGGAAGGGAGAGAGTGCAGAATGTAGTGTTGCAGTCATAGCTGGGGTATAGAGAAAGATCAATTTAACACGAGGTAGGTCCATTCAAAAGTCTAATAGCAGCAGGAAAAATGCTGTGCTTGAGTTGGTTGCTATGTGACCTCAGACTTTCATATCTTCCCAACAGAAGAAGATAGAAGAGAGAATGTCCTGACTGTGTGAGGTCCTTGATTATCCTGGCTGCTTTTCTGAGGCAGCAGGAAGTGTAGACAGTATTAATGGGTGGCCCTTTGTAGTTCCTTGCGGTCTTGGACAGAGCAGGAGCTGTATCAAGCTGTGATACAACCAGAAAAATGCTTTCTATGGCGATTCTGTAAACATTGGTGAAAGTCATAGTGGACATACCAAATTTCCTTATTTTCTGAGAAAGTAGAGCTGGGCTTTCTTAACTATAGAGTTGGCATGGAGGAGCAGGATAGTTGTTGGTGATCTGAGCACCTAAAAACAAGAAGCTGTTGCTGATTTCTACACTGTCCCCATTGATGTAGACAGAGGCATGTCCTCCAGTACACTTCCTGAAGTCTATGACTATCTCCTTGATTATGTTGACTTTGAAAGAGAGATTATTGTCATCACACAGTTCACCAGATTCTCTATCTCTTTTCTGTACTCCATCTCATCATTGTTTGAGAACTGACCCACTATGGTGATGTTAACAGCAAACTTGAAAATAGAGTTGGAAGGGAATTTGGCCACATAGTCGTAGGTGTACACAGAGTAAATGGCTGAGGATGCAGCTTTGTGGAGCACCGGTGTTGAAGATCATCACGGAGGAAGTGTAGTTTCATATCCTTACTGATTGTGGCCAAATGCAAGTGCCGTAGTGCCACCCATTATAAGAGAAAGTATGACATTGAGTCACATACGGAGACATTAGATGAGATAACCAAAAGCATAGTCAAAGAGATGGGTTAAGAGATGTGAGCATCTTAAAGAAGGAAAGCAGAAGGGGTGGCATTGTGGCATAGTGCTTAGCATTGCTGCCTTAGAGTGCCAGGGACGCTGATTCAATTCCCGGTTTGGGTCACTGTTGGAGTTTGCACATTCTCCCCGTGTCTGTGTGGGTTTCCTCCAGGTGCTCCGATTTCCTCCCACAGTCCAAAAATATGCGGATTAAGTGGATTAACCATACCAAATTGCCCCTTAGTGTCGGGGGACTAGCTGGGGTAAATGCAAAGGGTTATGGGTTTAGGGCCTGGGTGGGATTGTAGTCAGTGCAGACATGATAGGCCGAATGGCCTCCTTCTGCACTGCAAGGATTCTATGATTCTATTTGTGTGGGGAAGTATTCCAGAGGTTGGAGCTTAGGCAAAGGAAAGCATAGTGGAGTAGTTAAAATTAGGGATGCTGTAGGGGTCAGAATGAGAGGCCTGTGGATATTGTGGGCACTTCTAGGGCAGAAAGAGATTGCAACAAACAGGAGGGATGAGGCCATGGAGGGATTTGAAAACAAGGATTACATCTTTAAATCAAGTTGTTACTTGACTGAGAACCAAGTAGATCAGCGAGTTGAGGGATGATATGAACAAGGCCTAGCGTGAGTTAAGACATTGCAGCAGATTTTTTAGATCTGAGATATCTCTGGATATGTTTCTTCTTTTGGGGGTTTGTATAATCTTCCTTTAAACTGGGAAAGATCGGTGGCCAGCTGACTCAATATCCACTGTTTTAGTATCATCACTCAAAGGTCAAAATGACCCTGTAATGACATTGCACTCAGCAAGATTATCCTTTGCTAATTACTGTGGCTATTGACTTCTAATATTTTTCTTCAGGGAAAAGCTAGTTTAGTGCAAACCAGGTTTTGCTAAATTAAGTAAAACCCCAGAGGCTTTGTTCCCATTTGGATGTAAATTCAGAGGCTGAAATTCAGAGGAGTAGTCATATGCACAGAACTTATCTGAGAATCTGTTTGGTGATGTGTGATCTGCTGGTTAGCAAACATGAATGCACACCAGAGACATTTTCAATTCAGAAATCTTTTATTGCAGGTTGAATCACACTATGTTTGGGCTGATTTGTTTTTGAAATATTATTGTTTTTCAATAGCAATATCATTCAGGCAGTTATTTTCCTGTGATTCCCTTCTGGGCAATGTGTAATAAATCATGTTGCCCATGTTTGTAATTTGTGACAGTTTCAGTTCAAATTACCGTCATTGTCCTGGTCAGGAATCTACACCTTTTTCTATTCATTTTATGTGACGTAAGTGTCACAGGCTGGGCGGGCATTTATTCACTATCCCTAACTCCCTGTTCAGAGGGCATTTGAGAGAGAAAACCACATTGTTGTAGTTCTGGAATCACGTATAGGTCAGATCAGGTAAGGGTAGCAGATTTCAAAGAACAAAGAACAAAACAGCACAGGAAACAGGCCCTTTGGCCCAACGAGCCCGCACCGCCACCCCAATGTTCCCACTTCTACCCATGATCCCTGTCTATGTTTATAGATCTATGGATTGAAACCAAATTTGAGACAATTTAGAGAGAATTTGTTCTGCCAATTAGCCTAAGAGCACATCTTTGGGATGTGGGAGGAAACCGGAGCACCCGGAGAAAACCCACGCAAGCACAGGGAGAATGCGCAAACTCCCACAGACACAGGCCCAAATCATGTATCTGCACAGCACAGCGATAGTCACTGAGCTGTCGTGTTGCCCATCAAATGGTCCAGGTCAAGCGTACACTAATGACGTGAAGCACTAGGAAACTCTCGAAAAAAAAAATCCAAGAGCAGTCCTCTCATGACCCATCGCGTGTATGCCCCTTGTTAGACAACAAGGCGGACCAAAGCACTTGTAGGATAAAAACAAGTACATCAATATCATCATCTATTTACACACTTCCCAGGGACTTCCAAGGCTCATGATTCCTATTTTAAATCAGTTTTCTATACCCCTCCATTCCCATTCTGTTCATGTGCCCATCTAAGTATTTCTTAAATAATTCCAGAGTGCCTATCTCCACCACTTTTCTTGGCAGCGCATTCCATACCCCCACCACCCTCTGTGTGAAAAAACTCCCTCTAGCATCCAAATTATACCTTACCCCCCTCACCCTAAGCCCGTGACCCCTCGTGCTATTTAAGTCCATCCTAGGAAAAAGCTTAACCCTGTTTACTCTACCTATACCCCTCATAATCTTGTACACCTCTATTAGATCTCCTCTAAGTCTACGTCTTTCTAAGGAAAACAGTCCCAATTTGCCTAACCTCTCTTCGTAACTCAGACCTTCCATACAGGCAGCATCCTGGTAAACCTCCTCTGCACTCTCTCCAGAGTCTCCACGTCCTTCCGGTAGTAAGGTGACCAGAACTGGACGCAGTATTCCAAATGAGTTCCTTCCCTAAAGGACATCAGTGAACCAGATGTGTTTTTACGAAATCAACAATGGTTTCATGGTCATCACAAGACTTTTATTTCCAGCTTGGAAGTTAGTTGCTAACAATGGTTGGATGCATTCCTACGGGTTTTATCTCGTGACCTCCCATGTTTCACTGACGTACCTCCACTATTGGTTGACTAATGTGTCCATCGTTGAGGAGAGCTGCCTACCCAGTCAACTGAGAAACAAACATTCTCTTTGTTACCTGAATAGGTCATCTTCAACTCCAGCTTTAAAGAGAAAGTTTACTTAGAACATAGAACATAGAACATAGAACAATACAGCACAGAACAGGCCCTTCGGCCTTCGATGTTGTGCCGACCAAAATAAAAAGCAATGCCCCTCCAAACTAAACCATTCCCTTCTCTTCCATATACTTATCAATTAACCTCTTAAACGCCACCAACTTGGCGCATCTACAACAGCTGCAGGCAGGGCATTCCACTCCCTAATCACTCTTTGAGTAAAGAACCTACCTCTGATATCCGTCCTATAACTCATACCCCTTAATTTAAAGCTGTGTCCCCTCGTGCTAGCTTTCTCCATCCTAGGAAAAAAGCTATCACTGTCCACCCTATCTAAACCTCTAATCATCTTATATGCTTCAATAGGATCCCCTCTTAGCCGCCTCCTTTCTAACGAAAACAACCTCAAATCCTTCAACCTCTCTTCATAGGACCTGCCCTCCATACAGGCAACATCCTGGTAAACCTCCTCTGTACCCTCTCCAATGCCTCCACATCTTTCTTATAATGTGGGGACCAGAACTGCACACAATACTCCAAGTGCGGCCGCACTAGAGTTTTGTACAGTTGCAACATGACGTTGCGGCTCCGAAATTCAATCCCCCTACAATAAAAGCTAAGACTCCATATGCCTTCTTAACAACCTTCTCGACTTGACTGCCTACTTTCAGGGATCTATGCACATACACACCAAGATCCCTCTGTTCATCAAGACTACTAAGAATCCTACCATTAGCCTATACTCTACACATTTATTATTCCTGCCATAGTGCATTACCTCACACTTTTCCACATTAAACTCTATTTGCCACCTCTCGGCCCAGCTCTGCAACTTGTCCAAGTCTCTCTGCAAACTATAACACCCCTCCTCACTATCTACCACTCCACCGACTTTAGTGTCATCTGCAAATTTACTAATCCATCCTTCAATACCCTCATCCAGATCATTTATAAAAATTACAAACAGCAGGGGCCCCAAACAGACCCCTGAGGTACACCACTTGTAACCAAACTCCACGATGAATATCTCCCATCAACCACCACCCTCTGTCTTCTATCTGCCAGCCAATTTCTAATCCAATTAGCTAAATCACCCTCTATTCCACACATCTGCATTTTCTGTATTGAGCGGTATGCATGTTTCTTCACATAAAGCGTTGCTGCATTTCATCTGAAGGAACCTATAATATTTCATCAGTTGAAGGAGCTGACTTGCTCCTTTCTGTGCCTCTTCCCTCCCTGTGGCAAGCAAAGGATGATCAGTCCAATTGAAAAGGAGCTGCAACCTTTGGGATACTTTCCCATTTTGGCCTGCAACAGTTCAAGTAGGCATATTCTCAGGGGCAGTTAGAAAATGGCATTAAATGCTGGCCTAGTGAGGCCCAAATCTCATGAATGAATAAAAATCCCTGATAGCAAGTGCCCATCGCAGGCTGGGAGCCAGTCTGGATTGGTCACTGAGAAATAATTTACATTATTACAATCCTTTCTCATCGATTTTAAAAAAGTCCAGTTACAGAATGTGGCCTGGCTGGTAAGGCCAGCATTTATTACCCATCCCTAACTGCCCTCCATTTCAGAGGGCATTTGCAAAACAACCACTTTGTTGTGGATCTGGAGTGACATGTAGGCCAGAACTGATAAAAATGGTAGATTTCCTTCCCTAGAGGGCATTAGTGAACCAGATGGGTTTTTCTGACAATTGACAAATTATTTCATGGTCACCGTTCCAGAATTTTACAGAATTCAAGTTTCACCATCTACCTAGGTGGGATTTGAGACCCAGGCTGCAGATGTTGCTTTGAGTCAAGTGACAATACACTACACCACTGTCTCTCCCTTATTATACTCTTATATTCATCAGGAGGCTAAGAAAATTCGACATGAGCACTTCAACTCTCACCAACTTTTACAGATGTACCATAGAAAGCATTATTCCTGGTTGTATCACAGCTTGGTATGGGATCCTGCTCTGCCCAAGACCTCAAGGAATTACAAAAGGTCGTGAACGAAGCCCCATCCATCATTGCAAACCAGCCTCCCATCCATTGTCTCTGTTTACGCTTCTCGCTGTCTTGGAAAAGCACCCAGCATAATTAAGGAAGCTACGCACCCCGGACATTCTCTCTTCCACTTTTTCCCATCGGGATAAAGAAAAAGTCTGAGGTCACATACCAACTGACTCAAGAACAGCTTCTTCCCTGCTGCCATTAGACTTTTGAATGGAACATACCTTGCATTAAATAGATCTTTCTCTACATCTTAGCTATGACTGTAACATTATATTCTGCACCCTCTCCTTTCTCTATAACTGATATGCTTTGTCTATATAGCACACATGAAACAATACTTTTCACTGTAAATACATGAGACAATGTATTACTATGTCAAATCAAAAACCAAAATAGTGAAAATGTGGCTGCGAATATAAAGCAGTCTTCATTGCAATTTCCTTTTTGCTCAGTACTATATATGGATGAATCCAGTAAGAAGTCTCACAACACCAGGCTCAAGATAAACAGATTTATTTGGACTCAAGAGCTTTTGGAGCACTGCTCCTTCATCACCACTCACCTGATGAAGCAGCAGCACTCCGAAAGCTCATGATTCCAAATAAACCTATTGGACTTTAACCTAGTATTGTGAGATTTCTCTCTGTGCCCATGCCAGTATGTGGATGATATCTCTTGATCTGTTCCCTATCTTCTGATGATCTGACTTCTTTGAACTTGTTGCCAGGTGATTTGGAAGATCAGTATTGATTGATTTTTTTCTTCTCCTTCTGTTCATTACTAGCACTGAGCACAGCTGATAAATTACAGAGAAAGAACCTGCCCCAACACACACAGGCAAGTTCATTAGCGTTTATTCAAGGACCAATCAGTCTCCATTTTTGGTCATTTTTGCTGTCATTTACATGCTCATGGTCTGTTTCAGTTCATTATTTTCCTTTGTCTGTGAGTTGATGTTCTTTGCTTTCCTCCGTCTTTCAGGTGCTATCGGAATGATTGTTGGAGGTGTCAAAGGTCAATCAATGAGATTTGCTCATTTGGTTTTAACCCATCTCCAACAGGTTTTCAGTTACATGATTCTCTGACACATGTGGAAGTCCACTGTTGTGGGAAAGCATTCCAGGGAACAAGTAGACAAAATTATGGGACTTAGATCAGCCTTTGTTTCAGGCAATGGTAGGAAATTTCTGTGAGCACACATATGATAAACAGACACTCCGAACAAAGGAATACAATGACAATTATACTTTCTGACTGCTCTGCAAGTAATTAACGTTTACAATTGAAATTACACACTCATTCGAAAGTAATCAGTATCTAATCCCAACTAAAATTTCCAGTTACTTCATTTGTTTCCAACAATAGTGATTAACTAGTTACAACAACTCTATGCTTGCCTAATTAAAATATCTATTCATTTACATTGCAAGTGCATATATCTACATTACCAATAAACACATGAGTATTATCCTTGACCCATGGCAGCAACTTATAACTTTTATCAAAAACTGCAGTCTTGGCCTGTTACCTGAAGCTGTGATTCATGTAGTACAACCCTCCTGTGGAGCATCAATGCCCCTTTATCCATTGCTTTTACAACTGGTACCTTGCAGCTGAAGCAATTTACTCCAACCTGATTTCTAACCTTTTCATCCACCATTCTTTTTAAAGACCCCCAATGCAAATCAAGCTGGTCTATACTCATCTGTGAGGTTTTGCCTAATATGGAGCCATATATATGCAGTAAAGACAGACCTCACTTACCCTTTGTTCAGAATGCAGGGATACTGCTGAGTTTAATTGAAGCAACTTCCTTCAGGTTATTCAGCATAGACCACCAGCTTACTTGATATAATATGAGCTGATGTGTTCACTGGAAGTTAAATATGTTGAAGGTCAGGCTCGGCTGACACATCTACCCTTCCAAATTCCACTTGTGGTCAATGGTTAACAATTGAATAGTGTAGTCAATATGATTGGTATGTCAGAATTTGCCACAGATTTGGCTCCTAGGCTTCTGTTATCAGATGCATCACCTACCTCTGAAGTGAAGGAATCCGACTCACCTCCTCTTGGAGATAGGCAGATAAAGTAGGTGAAGTCATATCTGGAAGACTGGCTTGGGAAGAAAGTGTTCCATTTTATGGACAATTCGCACAATACCGTGACAAGAAGGAGCAGTATTGCTGGAATTGTCTCCACTCAAATTGGAGCGGAACCAGTGTTTTGAAGGCAAAGATTGGAAAGGAACGTTGCTGTTATATTTAGAATCATAAAGTTTCTATAGTATGGAAAGAGGCCATTCAGCCCATTGAGCCTGCACTGACTATGATCCCACCCATGCTCTGTCCCCTCAACCGCTGCTTATTTTCCTGATGTGAAGATGCTGGTGTTGATACAAATCTCTTTAACCTGTGCTTAACCTTCTCTCCACTCACCTTTACGACTTGATTACCTGCAAAGATTCACATTGTAATCATTATTTTGTAAATTGAGTTTGTGAATTTATATGTTCTGTTTGTGAACAGAAATCCTACTCAACTTATGAAGGAGCAGCGCTCTGAAAGCTTGTGGCTTGTGTACCAAATAAACCTGTTGGACTTTAATTAGCTGTTGTGAAACTTCTTACAATCTCCCTGATAGCAGGGACAATTAAGCATAGCCAATCAACATAATCTGCACATCTTTGGACTGTGGGAGAAAACCACAGCATCCAGAGGAAACCCACACAGACATGAGGAGAACATTTATGGCCATGTATAGAATAATTCCACACGACACCCTGGGAAAGAACTCTACTGAGTTAGTATTTCAACATAAAATATGCCAGAGCTAAGGGACATCGGTGTTGCTTAGGAGGTTTGAAATGATTGTACAGAGACAAAGGATGCTGTAAAGCTTTATGTAATAAGTAGCCTGGACAGTTTGATATGATGCCAGGTAATGGGGTACTGAAATGGGAAAATCCGAGTAAGGTGGATACACCATCTTACCAGGGTGGCATGGTGGCACAATGGTTAGCACTGATACCTCACAGCTTGGCCACTATCTGTGAGGAATCTGCACATTCTCCCTGTGTCCATGTGGGTTTCCTCCGGGTGCTCCAGTTTTCTCCCACAGTCTGAAAGACGTGCTGGTTAGGTGCGTTGGCCATGCTAAGTTCTCCCTCAATGTACCAAACAGGTCCTGAAGTGTACCGATGAGGGGATTTTCACTATAACTTCATTCCTGCATTAATGTAAGCCTACTTGTGACTAATAAGTAAATAAACCAACAAATAAATAAACTTTGAACCATTTTACCCCAAACTGTAGAATGTCATTACCAAGAAAGAGAACTGTGTAGTCACCAGAAGAACTGTGTGACAGAAATTCTTTATGTGTTAGAGAGTATCATGGTACAAAGACACAGCAGCAGATGAACCAGATGGAAGTGTTGAAGCGAAGCTGACATCCAGCAATCTAGAAATCCAATCAAGTGATGCTGATGACAAGCAGATTGCTTGCTATCCACAGGGATAACCATCAGTTCCAGAGAGGAGGCCAACACTTCTTAACCCTGGCACAGTGGAGAGATCATGAGACGGCAGGCAGTCCGTGCTGTGAATGGAGGCCACCAAAGCGGTATGAAGAATCTGTGTGATTTTGTGACAGAATGTGAAATCGGAGATCAGTTTGGAGCAATAACCTGTAATCTTAAGTTGAAAATCATGATACACCACATGTTAGCCTAAAAGTGAAGTTTTATTGCTGTGGTTATATACACAAACAGGGTGTGTGTACATAACAGGGTGAAAATCCCCTCGTCAGTACACGCTAGGACCTGTTTGGGTACATTGAGGGAGAATTTAACATGGCCAATGCACCTAACCAGCACTGCTTTTGAAGTTTCTGTTTGTGATATTTGCAATACAAGTGAAAACAGTTGGATTGGATCATCAAGTTACTGATCTTTATCACAAAGGATGCCACAGATAACTAGCAAGAGAGAGAGAACATGTCCTGAGAGTGAAGTACTGAGAAAAAGACTGAAACTTATCTAACATTCATAATTAAAAACAATTTATTCAATGAGTTTGAGAATCTTGATTTGTTCAATTTACTTGCAAAACTCATTGCAGTATGTTTAGTAAAGGATGGTGGCTTCAGTGCAGAGGGATCTGGGTGTCCTTGTTCTTGAATCACAGAAAACTAACATGTAGGTACAGCAGGAAATAAAGAAAGCAAATGAAATGTTGGCATTTATACCAAAGGAATAGAATATAAATGTAAAGAAATATTGTTGCAACTACAGAAGGCATTGGTGAAGCTGCACCTGGAGTATTGTGCACAGTTTTGGTCCCCTTATTTGAGGAAAGATGGAGTGGCATTGGAGGCAGTTCAGAGGAGCTTTACCAGATTGATTCCAGACACAAGGGATGATATCTAAGCTGCATACAGTGAGCAAAAAGATCATGGCCATGTTTCGATCTAATGAGGGAAGGATGTCATGATGATTGTGTGTGTGGACTTGAGTATTAGATACTGTACGATACTTGGATAAGACACTACAAGGTAGGCTTTGCTACCTACGCAGTCATCTGACCTGCCACCTGGCAGTAAGGACACTCCAGTAACGAGCAATAAAAGAACTAATTTCACAAGGTGAATTGAAGAAAAGGCTGAATAAAAAAACTTCATTTCACTAGGGCTTGGGCCATGCCCTAGGCCATGGATGCTTCCCACTATCCCCATCTGCTTTCTATTTATACTGGGTCAGCTGATCACCACATCATGTTTATAAAATCATAGAACCCTACATTGTAGAAAGAGGCCCTTCAGCCCATCGAGTCTGCACCAAACACAATCCCATCCAGGTCCCACACCCATATCTCTACATATTACACCCATTAATCCCTCTAACCTATGCATCCCTGGACACTAAGGGGCAGTTTCTTAGAATGGCCAATCAACCTAACCCGCACATCTTTGGACTGTGGGAAGAAACTGGAGCACCCGGAGGAAACCCATGCAGACATGGAATAGTAAATTTGCGGATGACACTAAAGTCGGAGGAGTGGTAGATAGTGAAGAGGGGTGTTATAGTTTGCAGAGAGACTTGGACAAGTTGCAAAGCTGGGCCGAGAGGTTGTAAATGGAGTTTCATGTGGAAAAGTGTGAGGTAATTCACTTTGGCAGGAATAACAAATGTGTAGAGTATAGGGCTAATGGTAGGACTCTAATAGTGTTGATGAACAGAGGGATCTTGGTGTATATGTGCATATATCCCTGAAAGTTGGCAATCAAGTCGATAAGGTTGTTAAGAAGGCATATGGAGTCTTAGCTTTTATTGGTAGGGGATTGAATTTCAGAGCCGCAACGTCATGTTGCAACTGTACAAAACTCTAGTGCGGCCGCACTTGGAGTATTGTGTGCAGTTCTGGTCCCTGCATTATAAGAAAAATGTGGAGGCATTGGAGAGGGTACAGAGGAGGTTTACCAGGATGTTGCCTGGTATGGAGGGCAGGTCTTATGAAGAGAGGCTGAGGGATTTGAGGCTGTTTTTGTTAGAAAGAAGGCGGCTAAGAGGAGACCTTATTGAAACATATAAGATGATTAGAGGTTTAGATAGGTGGACAGTGATAGCCTTTTTCCTAGGATGGAGAAAGCTAGCACGAGGGGACATAGCTTTAAATTAAGGGTGGTAGTTATAGGATGGATGTCAGAGGTAGGTTCTTTACCCAGAGGGTGGTAAGGCTATGGAATGCCCTGCCTGCTGCAGTTGTAGATGCGCCAAGTTTGGTGGCGTTTAAGAGGTTAGTAGATAAGTTTATGGATGAAAAGGGAATGGTTTAGGTTAGAGGGTCACTGCTTGTTCCTAATTGGTCGGTGCAACATCGAGGGCCGAAGGGCCTGTTCTGCGCTGTAATGTTCTATGTTCTATGAGGAGAATGTGCAAACTCCACACAGACAATGAACCGAGCCGGGACATTGGTTACACTAAACTTGTCGCTATCAGAGAGATATCTTCAAAGAAGGCATACCAAAGGAAAGCCACAGGAAGAGTAGGTTTATTTGAAGGTCTATACAACTCCCATTCCAGCCCTCAAGTGGCTGGAGAAGCAGTAGTTACAAATGAAGTTCTGCGTGAATGAACAAGAGAGAGAAAATAGGAGGTCTGCCTCAAACAGTTTTTAGACAGTATAGTAGCACAGTGGTTAGCATTGCTGTGTCAGAGCGCCAGTGACCCGGGCTTGATTCCTGGCTTGGGTCATGTCTGTGTGGAGTTCGCACAATATCTCTGTGTCTGCATTTTCTTCAGGTGCTCCAGTTTCCTCTCACAGTCTGAAAGATGTGCGGGTTGTGTGCATTGGCCATACTAAATTCTCCCTGTGTATCTGAACAGTTGCCAGCGTGTGGTGACTAGGGGATTTTCACAGTAGCTTCATTGCAGTGTTAATATAAGCCTACTTGTGGCAGCAATAAATAAACTAAAACTCATTTTCCTCCATCAGCTTCAGGTTGCACTGTTTTCTTCAGTAAATCCAGATCTTCTGCCTCTTTGTTCTCTGAGAAGCTGTGTACTTCGCAGATAACTATCCCTTGCTGCTTTATCCAGTAAGAAGTCTCACAACACCAGGTTAAAGTCCAACAGGTTTATTTGGAATCACAAGCTTTCCGAGCGCCACTTCCTCATCACTCATCCAATGAAGGAGCAGCACTCTGAAAGCTCGTGATTCCAAATAAACCTGTTGGACTTTAACCTGGTATAAGACTTTTCACTGTCCATCCCAGTCCAAAGCCAGCACCTCCACATCACTGCTTGATCTATACGTTGAACTTTTTGATCTCTTATTTTTTATTCCCTTGTTCATCCATGATTTTGCCAACTAAGTTTCAATTGTTTTTTGGTTTTATTACTATACCAATGATGACTTCAAACGTGTTCCACCAACCATTACCCACCCAGCATCTCCTACTTTCTCCTTGGAGCAGGAACATGAAACAAAGGTGACATTATCACTGTCCCTTGACAATATCAGTCACTGTGTTTCTACACATCAATAATAAAAATATACTGTTTTTTACTGCCGATCTCCAGCATCTGCAGTATTTTGTTTGTATTCTGCTGCATTGTCCATCAGATTATCTTAGTACATATAATTTATTTCTCCTGAGTAAAGTTTTACTCATAAGCATCTGCTATTAAATTGTGACTTCATAATTCTAGCTCAGATACTAGCGGTACATTCAGATGGAGCTACAACTGGGATCAAATAGGGTTTAAATTGAAAAATATTAAGAAAATGATTGTGGAATATTTGATTTGATATGATTCATTATTGTCACATGTATTAGTATACAGTGAAGAGTATTGTTTCTTGAATACTATATAGACAAAGCATATCATACATAGGGGAGAAGGAAAGGGGAGAGTGCAGAATGTAGTGTTACAGTCGTAGCTGCTGTCTAAAAATCAACATAATAGGATTATCAACTTAATATCCAATCCAAAGTCTGATGGCAACAGAGAAGAAGCTGTTCTTGAGTCAATTGGTACATGTCCTCAGACATTTGTATCTTTGTCCTGACAGAAGAAGGTGAAAGAGAGAATGTCTGGGTGCGTGGGATCCTTGATTATGCTGGCTGCTTTTCCAAAGCAATGGGAAGCGTAGACAGAGTCAATGGATGGGAAGCTGGTTTGCATGATGGATTGGGCTTCATCATGACCCTTTGTAAATTTTTGCGGTCTTGGACAGAGCAGGAGCCATACCAAGCTGTGATACAACCAGAAAGAATGCTTTCTTTGGGATATATGTAGAAGTTGGTGAGAGTTTTCCTTAGTCCCCTGAGAAAGTAAAGGCATTGATAGGTTTTCTTAACTGTAGTGTCTGAATGGATGGACCAGGACAGGTTGTTAATGTTATCTCTTTTATTCTTTCTGAATGGCTATGACCACGTAAGATGAGAATCCCTCTTGAAACAGAAATTACTTGTCCAAATTGTATATTCTAACAATAGAATTGAACTGTCCAAATTTAACAATCATTAAAGCACCAAGTAAAGATGGACTTCTCATTGTTGCTGTTTTCTGTGACACCAAATCATTGGCACCTTTCAATGTATATTTTTAATAAGAGAATTTGATGTGCAAACTTCTGCTGTTACCAGAGTGAGGCATACTGTGGATCAGAAACATGCGCCATTCGGAAGGCCAAAGCATAATTACAGTAATTGTACCGATATCTATATACCTGAAATTCTAAAGTTGCTGCATAGAAAGTATGAATCAGAGTTGGATATTGATTTGAAACTTCTCATTTCTCTGCATAGATATTATTTCTTATTCTATCTCATTTATTCCTAATACATTTAGCTGGAATATTGGCAATGTACAGGCTTTGTCAAAATGCTGCTATTTAGATGTCCTATATCCCAAGGAACCAGATGCACTTGGGCAGCACGATGGCACGGTGGTTAGGATTTCTGCCTCAAAGTAGCGGAGGCCCAAATCTAGCCTTAGGACGCTGTCTGTGTGGAGTTGCACATTCTCCCCACATCTGCATGGGTTTCCTCCGGTTTCCTCCCACAGTCCAAAGATGTGTGGACTAGGTTAATTGACAACGCTCAATTGCCCTGTGATGTCTGGGGGATTGGTTGGTTAAATGCGTGGAGTTAGTGGATAGCACCTGGTGGGATTGTTGTCAGTGTGGGCTGAATGGTCTCTTTTTGTACTGTAAGGATTCTACGTGTAACCAAACTGCCCCCCCTCGACACTTTAACTCCTCACTAAGAAATTGTCTCAGATTCACTGACTAACTGTGGTCTAGAAGTAAATGACATTAAAGTCAGCTTACTGAACTGTGTCACAATCAAGCAGTTTGAGTTTATCTTTTTACCCTTTATTAGCTACTGAGTGAATCAATTATTTGAATAACAGGAAGCTAGTAGACTGAGTTTTTACAAGACAAACAACAAGTAGCAAAAGCATCTCGATGTATCATTTTATGTCAGCATTTCCAAATGACTGCCTGTTTGTTTACGTGCAGTGGTTCAGACTGCAGCAAATTGATGCGGTTACGTTGGACAAAAAGTAAAGAAAATTACAGCACAGGAACAGGCCCTTCAGCCCTCCAAGCCTGCACTGACCATGCTGCCCAACTGAACTAAAACCCCCTACCCTTCCAGAGACCAGATCCCTCCATTCCCATCCTATTCATGTATTTGTCAAGACACCACTTAGAAGTCACTATTATATCTACCACTACCTCCTCTAGCAGCGATGTAAGCTCTTTGTGCAGTTGACAAGTTAACATGGTATAGCCAGTCCATTGAATAGAATAAAATTTATTTGCTGGTGATTGGCAATGCTGTAAGAAGTCTCACAACAGCAAATCCAACAGGTTTATTTGGTAGCACAAGCCACTAGCTTTTGGAGTACTGTCTCTTCATCAGGTGAGTGGGAGTTCTATTCACAAACAGGGCATATAAAGACACAAACTCAATTTACACGAATAATGGTTGGAATGTGAGTCTTTACAGATAGTCAAGAGCGTTAAGCACAGGGGTCCAGATTGGCAATGCTACCAATGGTTCCACAATCTTGTCCCTATGAGCAACATATGGGCAAATTGAATTTTCTTGGGATGGGAGAATTAACATCTGGAACATTGAAACAAATATTTATTCCTTTGTTAACAAGGTTATCTGTTTGAACCGGCTCCCCTGTTCCCACTGAATCCACCTTTGTGGCAGCAGAGAATTGTCAATGATTGAGTGTTGTAGACTGGCACGTTCCAGTGTTCTCAACTATGTGCTGAGGGACACACTAATGCCTGGGCCTACTGGCACTGTGGGGAAAAACCACTATCTAAGGTCTTATGGCCATATGTCAAGATATCCCAGTAAAAGGAAGATTCAAGATTGAATAAAATAAAGGTTAAAAAGTAGAATTTGGAAAGAATGAAGAATGGAATTATTAAAAGTATATCTGTTTGAAAGGGCTTTTTATAAAGAAATATAGCAGCAAGAAAACAAGTGTTTATCTAAGTAATGAGGGGATGAACAAGGATGTATACAAATAGGTGTTTGAATTGTAGAAAATGTGAATTCAATGTGCAGAGACAAGGATATAAATTGCAACTATACTCATCCAAGTCTGGTCGAAGGGGTTATTTAGGTAGGTTAAGTATTTCTATAACAGGGTAACTGAGTACAGCAGGAGGAAGAGGGGTACAGCTGGTAAACAGCTGCAATGATAGCCACACCCAACTGCAAAGCAATTCTGTTTCCTGAAAACAGGTTGGTGCTGAAAACTATTGTTTTAAAAACTCTCAAAGAGAGACCACTACGTTGAACTGGAGAAAGGTTTAGGAAAACTGGAAGATAACTAGATACTAAATTTAGCTCATTGAATTATATATTGGATGTTGTTTAGAGAAGGAGCATTTCTCAAGAGTTTAGCAAATAGATAGCTGGGAACAGAGGTTAACTTCATGAGATAATGTGTACGTATAATCATTATTGTATTAAAGTGTACAATTGTCATATTATAGTTTTTCTTGTGCATTTTTTAAATTAATAAATATTTTTCATTAATTTAAATTTGAGGAATGGTTGAGGACTCTGGGTCTGTACTCATTGGAATTTAGAAGGATGAGGGGGATCTTGTTGAAACTTACAGGAGACTGCGAGGCCTGGATAGAATGGACATGGAGAGGATGTTTCTACTAGTAAGAAAAACTAGAACCAGAGGACTCAACCTCAGGTTAAATGTATGATCCTTTAAAACAGAAATGAGGAAGAATTCCTTCAGCCAGAGAGTGATGAATCTCTGGAATTCTTTCCCGCAGAAGACTGTAGAGGCCGGGTCATTAAGTGTCTTTAAGACAGAGATAGATAGGTTCTTGATTAATAAGGAGATCAAAGGTTATGGGGAAAAAGCAGCAGAATGGGGATGAGAAAAATATCAACCATGATTGAATGGCGGAGCAGACTCGATGGGCTGAGTGGCCTCATTCTGCTCCTATGTCTTATGGTCTTATAGCATAAGTTGGTTGCAACAACACCTCATTGTTCCTCACTGGCTTGTGTATCTTTCTTCACATTATACCAAATTGAAAATATTCACCACCAGGAATAGGTGTTACAGATTACTCTTCTGGGTTTTTTGGATACCCTTGCATTTTTCATCAATAGGACTCTTAACAGAGGGATCTTTGGTGGGTCTTTGGAAAACATAATTCCTTGGGTGTAGGGGAATTTGTGACTTTTAAATGTAACAAAAGTGAGGAGAGAATATAACTTTGGACAGTTTGAAAAATGTACGTGAAGCCAATTTGATGGAATTGGTGAATATGTTACATTTAGGATTACCTACAGAGGGTAAGAAAGCTGTGATAATTGTTTTAAAGTTTTAGTTTAAAATTTATTTATTAGTCACAAGCAGACTTACACTAACACTGCAATGAAGTAACTGAAACTCCCTAGTTGCCACAGTCCAGTCCTTATTCGAGTACACTGAGGGAAATTTTAGCTGGCTAATGCACTTAATCAGCATGTCTTTTGGACTGTGGGACGAAACTGGAGCACCTGGAGAAAACCCACTCTGACACAGGGAGAATGTGCAGATTTTGCACAGTGACCCAAGCCAGGAATTGAACCTGGGTCCCGGAGGACGGGGAGGGTGGTTATGTCCAGGGGGGGTGGCAACAGTGCTAGCCACTAAAAGAATAGCAAAGAATTTAAACATAGAACAGTTGTCAGATAGATCAAGTACTCTGAAAAGTGAGGCCATTGAATTAGCAAAACACCAACATCAAAGAGATGTAGAAATGAAGAAGCTTGAAGTGTAAGGAAAAGGGAAAGAGATAGCTTTTCAAAGGGAATTGATAATGGAGAAGTTAGCAATGGCAGAAAAAGAAAAGAAGAAAGATACACAGTGGAATCTTACAGCAGTTAGCACTGGCAGGATTTTCTGGTCTCACTGCAATGAATGGAGATTAGTCTGGGCCCCAAATCTTCCATCCTCACTGCAGCGGCAGCGTGGCCAGTGAGAACAAACCCAGAGACTTCCAGCTCAAAAGACTGATGGTTAAAGCAAATATATCGGAACAGGTTGAGGAAGAGAGTACATGAATCTAATGGGATGATGTGTACAAGATTCCAAAATTTGATGGAAAAATGTAAGGTAGCTTTTTGGAGCTCTCAAACTCAAAGGGCGGCTTTTGCAGCCGTGCTAACCCCAAGACCAGAAAATCCCACCCGAGCTCAATGGCTTGTTTATGGTCTGTGCCCCATCCACCATGGGAATCAGATGGGAAAATTCTGCCTGAAATTGTAACTACCCCTCCTGGCCCCGGCCAATTGAGTCTAGACCAACCACAATCCCACCCAGTCTCTATCCCCATAGCCCCACATATTTACTGCACTAATCCCCCTAACTTATGCATCCCAGGACACTAAGGGTCAATTTAGCACAGGCAATGCATCTAACCCACACATCTTTGGACCATGGGAGGAAATTGGAGGAAACCCAGGTAGACACGGGGAGAACGTGCAAACTCCACACAGACAGTGACCCGAGGCAGGAATCGAAGCCGAGCCCCTGGCACTGTGAGGCAGCAGTGCTAACCCCTAAATATCATTACCTAATTCTCCTCCTTTCCACAGAGGCTGCCAAACTTGTGCAGCACTTTCTGTTTTTACATCCGCAGTTTGATTTTATATTATCATCTCCTGATCTTGCAGATAGCGCTACAAGGATGTTTTATTTTGAACGAAGACGGGGCTTTGGTGACAATGCAGCACTTCCTGTGGTGCTGCAGACTCCTGTGAGGGTCGGGAGTGGGATTTGAACCCGGGTCGCCGGCATCCCAGTCCAGTGCGTTCCCCGCTGAGCCACGCTTGCCGCGGGCGCCGGCCGAGAGAAGCTGCGGTGAGGAAGTTGGCGCTGACGGGCTGAGGGGGAGAGGAGGCTCCTCCCGCCGTTCAAGGAGCCGCATCCCCAGGCGTGGTCTCCGGGCCCCGGCATCGCTCTAAGCCCATCCGCCCCTCCCGCTGCTGTCCCGGGGAGGGATGGCCGAAGCGATGCCGGCCGGGCCCGGAGCCGGGCTCGGGCAGGACGAGTCGGAGGCCGAGCTGTCTCAGAGCCTGGCCCGCACCAAGACGCGCTCGTACGGCAGCACGGCCAGTGTGTCGGCCCCGCTGGCCGAGAAATACATCCAGCACCCGGTCACCGCGAGCGACAAGCCTCCGAGGCGTCGCCTCGCCCTGCGCTAGCGAGTCACGGTGAGTTGCGGGGGCAACGGGGAAGGGTTCGAGCCCCGGCCGGGCCCGGGACAGACAGACACACAGGGGGGAAAGACACTTGGCATGGGCATCACCCTACCCCTCCCCCGCAACCCACGACACCCGGGCATCACCCTAAAACCTAAAAAAAAGAAAAATAAATAAAAAAGGGCATGGTTGGCCCATCAAGTCTGCTCTGCTGTTCAATCATGCCTTTTTCCCATAATCCCTGGTCCCCTTATTAATCAAGAACCTATCTATCTCTGTATTAAAGACACTCAATGACCTGACATTCAATCCACAGCCTTCTGCAGCAAAGCGTTCCACAGATTCAGCACCCTCTGGGTGAAGAAATACCTCCTTGTGTCTGTTTTAAAGGATTGTCCATTTAGTCTGAGATTATGCTCTCTGGTTCTAGTTTTTCCTACTAATGGAAACATTCTCTCCACATTCACTCTGTCCAGACCTTGAAATATCCTGTAAGTTTCAATAAACTTGTGTCCCCCACCGCACCCCATCACACCCCAAGATCCTTCTAAACTCCAACGAGTACAGACCAGAGTCCTGAACCATTCCTCATAAACAAGCTGTTCATTCCAGGGATCATTCTTGAAAATTTCCTCTGGACCCTTTCCAAGGCCTTCACGTCCTTCCTTAAATACAGGGTCCAAAACTGCTCACAATATTCCAAATGTGGTCTGACCAGAGCCTTATACGGCCTCAGTAGAACATCTATGCTCTTGTATTCTAGGCTTCTCAACATGAATGCTAATATTTTATTTGCCTTCCTAGTTGCCGACTCAACTTGGGTGTTAATCTTAAAAGAATCTTGAACAATGATTCCCAAGTCCCTTTGTGCTTCTGATTTCTTAAGCATTTTCCCATTTAGAAAATAGTCTATGCCTCCATTCCTCCTTTCAAAGTGCATAATATCACACTTTTCCACGTTGCTACTCTCCTGACCTGCCCAAGTCCCTCTGCAACCTTCCCGCTTCCTCAATACTACCTGTCCCTCCACATATATTTGCATCATCTGCAAACTTAACATTAGTGCCTTCTATTCCTTCTTCCAAATCGTTAATGTATACTTGATTCAGGGCAGTATTTCACATGAGGGTTATTTATCATTAAGTTGTCTTTTTTTTTGCAAAAATATACTTTATTCATCTAAAATCCAAAGACAATGAACGTTTCAAATAGTCATAAGGGCTATGATATACACTTTTTCTCCAAAGATTGAGATTCACTCTAAGGTGCTTAAGTTCAGCAATGAAAACATTACAAACATTTTAATATTCTCATGATGGAGAGTACAATTCTGTTCAAGCTGTATAGGTCAGTCACGTGGCCCTCTGCAATACTTCAGTCCAGTTACATATAGTTAGTAATAAAGTACATAGTCTGAGGGGTTTTACTGGTTCTCAGCCCCTCAGTGTACATCGGCTGAAAAGCCTTACATTATGGCCTTTTCCAATTGCACCTTGTGGCAGCTGCCCCAAATCTGAGAGAGTCCCTCAGCATGTTGTCCTGGACCTTGGACCTTGGACCTTGCCAGTCAGCAACACAAGAAGATAACTCTTAGCACTGGAAGATCAGTGAATTTCAGCAGACCAAAGAGTGCCTTTCACCGAGTTAATGCTCCTCCAGCAACAGCTGATGTAGTCTTTTTTAAATTCTTTTTACTCCATCCTTAAAGTTACAAAGCCAATGCTTAGAGTGGACCAGGCGAAACCAAATCCATTCCTTGCTTGCTTCAAAAACCAAATCCAATTAAACCCAATTCATGGTCCCCACAAGGAAGACAAACAAGATCCAAGCTGACGAGATAAGACATTGCACTCTATCTTGGGCTTGATCTGATACTTGACCTTAGCCAGAAAGCCGAGAAGAGTTGATGTAGTCTTGTTTCAGACCTTTTCAGAGAGACTGCAACTGATTATTAGGAACCCAGTATGTTATGGATAATGGATGGAGGCAACTGGTCTCTGGGTTCAGGTAACTATTTTAAATGTCACCTAGATGCACTTCTGTAATCACTGTGGCATTAATATTTTGTATATATACAATATCTAATTTAAGGGAATTAAGTTTGGTATTTTGTCTTTTCTTGGTTGACATTAACCAATAAGTTTCTTGCATTTGCTGCATGTGTGTGGACAGAGTCTCCTTGAGGTAATGTCATCACTGTAGGTTCGGATGAGCTGAAAGTAACTTGTCACTATAATTATTAAGTAACTACGGACCACTGCTCTCAATTCAAAATTGGCAAGCACTAAATTCCAATGTTATTAGATAGTTCATTCATTTTTAGTACAAAGGATAAATTTATCACTGGGATCTATCAGCAAGCTACTTGTCGTGGAAGGCATTTTCTGGCCGCATATATATGTTTTATATGAATTCTTAATTTAAAAAGGATCGGTTAGTAATGTCATGTCAGACGATGCTCAGTGGGGAAGGAGGGGTGGTTTATAACTGTACTGTGCAGATGAGATTATATGTTTGGTGGGGCATGTTTTCCTTCCTGCAATTCTTTGCTTCTTGATTAAGTTAGCAAACGTGAGTTAGTTACCAATAAAAGGCACTCTGACTGGTGTGACAGTAGGATTCAGACAGTGAATCAGACTTATCATCACGCAAATCTGCTGGGAGCTCTTTCACACTTACAGTAAAATGTGGATCTTTTAAGGAATGAGATTGCTGATCTTTCTCAGTCCCTGTGTTCTATAAAATTGATATTACTTTAGCCTGCCTATGGTCGCCAATGCATACAGTCTGCAGAGCTGACAAACATAATCAGTAAATTAATTGACCACCTCATAAAAGATGAATTTTTGAATTAATAGCTACAGGTGCGCCATTGGCTGCTTAGCTAGGCTATGTGTCACACTGTTGAAGGGTGAACCAGTCATCCTGAGTTTTGTAGCCGTTATAAACTTGCTGTTAAAATAGGAGTTCTGTCCCTTGCCATAAAAACAGAACATGCTGCAAACACTAAGCAGATCAAACAGTATCTGTCCAGAGACAAATAGTTCTTCAAGAGTTTGTCCGTCCCACTGTGTCACAGGGCTTTCTGGCTCTATAAAATGCTAATTTCTTCAAATAATTGGGAATAATTACTTGTTTTTTTATTACATAGCTGTATTGCAGCATGGGCTATAAATAGGAGATAATGGGCCAAAAATATAAGACAATCACTCATAAATCCAATAAGGAATTCAGAAATAAGGTGCTTATCTAGAGTGTGGTTAGAAATTCATTTAAGCGGCAGCTAGATAACCAGAAGGGCGGAAGGAATAAAAGGATATGTTGATGGACTCAAAGAAAGGTAGAAGCTAATGTGAAATATAATAGAACTGTTTCCTGAATTACATGTTACTGTGCTGAACAATACAATACAAATATGTGTTTCTGCCTTTTCCTTAAGTTTGGAATAATCACCTAGTCCAGTGTGCTCCTCCTATACTGCCATTGTGTAACCTCTATGCATCATCCATCTCTCCTTCACCCATCAGAGAAAATCCTAGACCAATTGAGAAATTCCTCTTTGACCTGTGAAGGCAAACAAACAGAACTGAGGGAAGAATGAGGTTATTTTTATGCAGTGAGTTGTGATGATATGGGATGCAAGGTCTGAAAGCCGGGAGGAAGCAGATTCAACCGTAGCCTTCAAAGCAAAATTGGATAAATACTTGTAAAGGAAAGATTTGAAGAACTGAGGTTTGTTGGGAGGAGGGGGAGAAGAAAGAATAATGGGACGAATTGATCTTTCAATGAATTGCTATGTGTACAATGGACTATTGGCTCCTTGATCAAGTTCTGGGAGACTGTAGTGGCCAAATGGTTCATTCTGAGTTATTTTAACATGGTGCTCAGATGCTGCAGCTACCAGTTTCAGCTTGGCACCAGGTTAGGTGACAATGGCTAAGTTATACTGCCGGTTGTGTTTTACTTGTAAGTAAACCATTTACATGTGTAGAATACTGGTTAAATTCGGCAAAAAGCTGATTCACCAGTTTTAGAAAGTTTATATTTTGACCCTTTGCTTTGCGTTATACTTTGTGCTTTTAGCATAAATTATATCATACAGTTTGCTTTAATGTTAAGTTGAAACTGATTTGGGCACAAGCCTCTGGTCCACTGCTCCATTACACCCAACACCTCTTGTCCTCTTCTCTCTCTCTCTCTTCTCCCCTCACCCCCCCTTCAAGGAAACAATCTTTTCAGGTGAAGCAGTGCTTCATGTACACTTCTTTTAATTTGGTCTATTACATTTGCTGCTGTTGATGTAGTCTGTTCTGCATCAAACTCAGACTAGGCGACTGCCTTCAGTCCATCTGCAAGCAGGACCTAGGCCTTCCTGTCACTTGCCATTTCAACCCACCTTTCTGCTCCCATATCCATATGTCTACCCTTGGCCTATAGCAATGTTCCAGTGAAGTCCAACGCAAACTGGAGGAACAGCACTCGATCTTCCAATTAGATGCTTTCCAGTCTTCCACACTGAACATTGAGTTCAACCACTTCAGAGCATAAACTCTGAGCCCCACCTTCACACAATTTCCATTTATTTTATTTCATGTGATGTATTTATTTTTATTTTCTAAATTTTCATTTCTTCCATCGTTTCATTTGTGGACTTCTTACAAATCTTGCTTTTGAATTCGTCACATACACGCATGCATGCACACATACACTGGTCTTATTGGTCTTTCCATTCTTACTCTCACCCCACTTTGGTCATCTTTCATTCTCTTGGGTTGTCCTTTGACACTCTACTTACCTTTGTTTTGCCATTTAGTGGCCATATTGGCAATCTTAGCCATGATCACCACCATTTAAATTCCCCTTGTCTTTCTGTCTATGACATTTGTCAATTATACCTCCTCCCTTACCCTAACAATATAAATCTTGTCCTATTTTCTTTGTCTTCTGTTCTAGCAGAAGGTCATCCTGACTTGAAATATTGACTGTTTTCTTTACACACATGCTGTCAGACCTGCTGAGATTTTCCTGCATTTTCTGTTTTTGATGGGCGCAAGATCACATTGTTATTGATTTTGTTTAAATAAATATCTAACTTACCTACCATTTCACAGCAAATGTTGCTAAATAATATCTTGCTGAAAATTAATCGAATCTCACTGTGCAAAAGAACAAGACAGATGGCAGTGCAATGATGTCATGGTATCTTGTGTTACTTGTATCTTCACTCTGGTAGTTTTTCACTGCTGTGGTGCTGAAATTGTACTGATAAAACACCATTGACTGGACAACCTTGTAGAATTTGTCTGGCAAGTATTCTGATTAACTTCCAAATGGAGGTGTAGTCTCACCAACAACTGCAAAGTAATTACAAGTGTTTTGTTAACTGATGTAGAAAGTTATTCTTTTTGCAACTAGAGTGTACTGACACTTCTTTGAACTGTTGCATTTTCATTCTTAGCAATTAACTTAATTATAAAGCACATTGTACTGTTAAATTGAGAATGTAAGAATAAAAGACTTGATACTTATTTTATGCATATGACACTCATTTTGAGAAATGAGGAAATTAATTGCGTTTGAAAGTGACGACACCTATTGTT
This sequence comes from Sphyrna mokarran, assembly GCA_024679065.1. Classification (NCBI taxonomy): domain Eukaryota; kingdom Metazoa; phylum Chordata; class Chondrichthyes; order Carcharhiniformes; family Carcharhinidae; genus Sphyrna; species Sphyrna mokarran. The sequence goes on from JAGIQG010000030.1 coordinate 930,527, forward strand.
ATTTACAGGTTATTTCAAAATTGTTAATTTTATAAGCTTTAGAAGCTATCAAATTTTATTGATGTCATCAATCATTTTGCTCGCATAGGAGCCATTTTACTGATCATTTAGAGTTATGAGGAAATCTGGAGATTTGTTTTCAGACGGATGCAGTCTGACTGTGTAGCCAATGATGAGTAGCCTCCTCACCAATTAACATTGACTCATAAATAGTACAACTTATGAATTATCCTCATAAGCCATTGATAATAATTAACAGATAGCTTGCTCTATCAGACAGCACTTGATGCAGTGGTATCAGGGTAATTTAGATGGCAACAAAAGTTATACTTAACAAATCATGATAAATACCCTAGTTTCGAAGGTTCTTGTTTCCCACTGGCACATAGAACAAAGAACAGGACAGATGGCAGTGCAGTGATGTCATGTTACCTCGTGTTATCTCCACTCTGGTGGTTTTTCACTGCTGTGGTGCTGAAATTGTACTGATAAAACACAATTGACTGGACAACCTTGTAGAATTTATTTGACAAATATTCTAATTAACTTCCAAATGAAGGTGTGGTCTCACCAACAGCTGCAAAGTATACAAGTATTTTATTAATGGCACAAGCAGATCATGATTCTTCTTGCCTCTCGCTATGAGTTCAAATCTTTGCCACAAACCTTTTATCCTCTGTAACTGCTGGCTCAGCCTATATTCTTATGTACTTGTCATGCTCTGATGCATACGTATCACTATTTAGCTGGTCTGCTATTTCATTTATCGACTAGTTCTTACTCTCAATCATTTTACTTTGAGTACGTACCAAATAACATACTCTTTAGCAATCTGTTGTTAGCTTCTTTCTGCATAGACACCTACCAGACCAGCTAACTCCTTTACCCATTAATTATAGTTCCAAACTTCATTAGTTTGCCTATTTCTGCAAAACATATCCTGCTTTTCTGTTACATTTTGATCACAACTTATGATATAGTTTGCACCTGTTCTTTTCCTTCCCTTTTTCCTATTCAGGTTGTCACAAGAATGGATAATGTGGGTTTCGCTAACTTAAGCCATGCAAGCTGTATTTTTCCACTGAGGCACAGATTTAAAATTATTCCTCAAAAAGAGGGATGCATATAATCATCTAAAAATTTATAGCAAATAAAGCACAAGAAGTTCACATATCCAACATTGGCTAACATTGGAGAGGGACTGCCATCTTTGTTGAATAGTAGTTTCATTTTTGAAATGACTTCTGTCCTGGTTGTAACTTTCTGTTTCATAAATGGATATGCCCTGATATTTCTGTATAGTTTAATGCTGATGATAATCCAGAGTTTTTTCGCACAAAATTGTAATCAAAGATGTGGTGCTGAGTCAAAGCAGCAGATGGTACGAACGCCTAGAATTCCCTTTCCAAATCGCTCATCATCCTTACTTGGATGTGTCTCATCTTTCATCCATTGTCACTGGGTCACTTTCCTGGAATTTTCTATATAGCACCATTTGTGGGAGCACCATCACTGTAGGGAGTGGAACAATATAAAGAGAAGCCAACCTAATTTTCTGTGTGAAACTTGGATGGGCAATAAATGTCCAGCTAGTGTGATCTATTCATATAATCCCTACGGTACAGAAGGAGGAAATTCGGCCCATGAAGTCTGCACCAACCACAATCCAACCCCATTTCCATAACCCCACATGTTTACCCTGTTAATTCCGTGACATCAGGGGCAATTTAGCATGGCCGGTCAACCTAACCCATGCAAGTTTGGACTATGGGAGGAAACCGAAACACCTGGAGGAAATCACGCAAAGGGTGGGAGAATGTGCAAATTTACAGGTAGTGAGTTGAGGCCAGAATTGAACCCAGGTGCTGTGAGGCAGCAGTGCTAACCACCGTGCCCCTGTGCTGCCCATATTGTGAAACAACTTTTAAAAAATCTGAATTCTACTTCATGGTTGATGTTGTGTCCTGTTGTCTACAACTTTTGTAATGTTTGTGAGTCTCAGCATTTCACATGGACTTCATTTGAAAATGAGGCTAGTTATTTCTTCCAGGCGCTCCAGTTTCCTCCCACAGTCCAAAGATGTGCAGATTAAGTGGATTGGCCGTGCTAAATTGCCCCTTAGTGTCAGGGGACTAGAAAGGGTAAATGTATGAGGTTACGGGGATAGGGCTTGGGTGAGGCTGTGGTTGGTTCAGACTCTGTGTCGAATGGCCTCCTTCTGCATTGTAGGATTCTATGATTTTGACCTTTGGTGTGGAATATGAAGAGACCAGCATTTTTACCTTTGCTTGAGACCTCCTCAGGCTCCTCAAACAGATTTTTCAGGGTTGATTGCAAGTTGGATGTAACATTTCTGGAGCTCACTTAAAAGAGACTGCTGGGAAAATTCATTTGTAACGTACAATTGGGTATGTTCATGTACCTGCCAGAAAATGGAAGATTTGTCTTTGGCAGTTTGTTTTACAGAGCCTATTGTGTGTTCAAAGATCACAGAGCTGAATCAATTCTGAAAGCAGAACTTTCACTGTTTGTTTGGAAATATTGAATGACATTAGACCAATTGTTCCATGCTATTACAAATGTTGTGATTCAACAAGAGAAACATGTAAGATCTTATTACTGATGTAGTTACAAAAATAGTTACTTCAGTCTCCCTTAAAGGACCTAGAAATATAATAGGCTCTATACATTCAGGACCTAAGATTTAGAGATCTGTTTAATTTTGCCCCTTTTTTTAATGGTTCAGTGATTGATGCATTAAATCATGAAGTACTCAGCTGTGTAGAATAGGAACAATTTCAGTTTCATCCCTGCTGTGCTCAGGTTTAGGTAATCTCGACTGGAAAACTTTGAGTGTGTTTCATTATAGATTCCATGTTCCAAAAGTTGCAGAGAAAAAAATAGTGTTGCACATTAAACTTCCTGTCAGTGTCCAGCTATTGCTTAGTAGAGAAATTAATGTGTGTAAGTCAAATGGTGGGAAACTAATTCAGCTTGAAGTCCTTCCAAGGTTGCAAAGCTGATCTTGCTTGAATAAGGACATTGTGTGTCCTTGATAATTATGTACCTGTCAAGCAGGGTGGAAGTGGTTGAGCTAGGGAACCGTGGTTTACTAAAGAAGTTGAATCGCTTGTGAAGAGAAGGAAGGAGACTTATGTAAAGATGAGACATGAAGGCTCAGTTAGTGTGCTTGAGAGTTATAGGTTAGCCAGGAAGGACCTAAAGATAGAGCTAAGAAGAGCCAGGAAGGGACATGAGAAGTCTTTGGCAGGTAGGATCATAGAAAACCCTAAAGCTTTCTTTAGGTATGTTAAGAATAAAAGAATGATTAGGGTAAGATTAAAGCCAGTCAAGAAGAGTAGTTATGTGTGGAGTCCGAAGATTTAGGAGAGGTGCTAAATAAATATTTTTCGTTAGTGTTCACACAAGAAAAAGACAATGTTGTCGAGGAGAATACTGAGACACAGGCTATTAAACTGGACAGGATTGAGGTTCATAAGGAGGAGATTTTAGCAATTCTGGAAAGTATAAAAAATAAATAAGTTCCCTGGGCCAGTTGGGATTTATCCTGGGATTCTGTGGGAGGGTGGGGAGGAGGTTGCAGAGCCTTTGGCTTTGATCTTTAGATCGTCATTGTCTACAGGAATAGTGCCAGAAGACTAGAGGATAGCAAATGTTATCCTCTTGTTCAAGAAGGAGAGTAGAGACAACCCTAGTAATTATAGACCAGTGAGCCTTACTTCTGTTGTGGGAAAAGTTTTGAGAAAGGATTTTAAGAGATGGGATTTATAATCATCTAGAAAGGAATAATTTAATTAGCGATAGTCAACACGGTTTTTTAGTGAGTTCTTTGAGAAGATGACCAAAGAGGTGAATGAGGTAAAGCATTTGTGATGTATATGGATTTCAGTGAAGCGTTTGATAAGGTCTCCCATGGTAAGCTATTGCAGAAGATATGGAGGCAAGGGATTGAGGGTGATTTAGCGGTTTGGATCAAAATTGGCTAGCTGCAAAAGACAGAGGGTTGATGAGAAATGTTCATCCTGGAGTTCAGTTATTAGTGGTGTACTGCAAGGATCTGTTTTGGAGCCATTGCTGTTTGTCATTTTTATAAATGACCTGGATGACGGTGTAGAAGGATGGGTTTGTAAATTTGCAGATGACAGTAAAATCGGTGGAGTTGTGGACAGTGCGGAAGGACGTTGCAAGTTACAGAGGGACATAGATAAGCCGAGCTGGGCTGGAGTTTAATGCGGAAAAGTGCAAAGTGATTCACTTTGGAAGGAGTAACAGGAATACAGAGTATTGGGCTAATGGTAAGGTACTTGGTAGTGTGGTTGTGCAGAGAGATCTCTGTTCATGTGCATAGATTCCTGAAAGTTGGCACCCAGGTTGATAAGGTTGTTAAGAAGATGTACAGTGTGTTGGCTTTTATCGGTAGCGGGATTGAGTTTAGGAGCCATGTGATCATGTTGCAACTGTACAAAACTCTGGTGCGGCCGGACTTGGAGTATTGCATACAGCTCTGGTTGCCGCATTATAAGAAAGATGTGGAGGCATTGAAAAGGGTGCAGAGGAAATTTACCAGGAGGTTGCTTGGTATGGTGGGAAGATCTTATGAGGAAAGGCTGAGGGGCTTGAGGCTGTTTTTGTTAGAGAGAAGAAGGTTAAAAGGTGACTTAATAGAGGCATACAAGATGATCAGAGGATTAGATAGGTTGGACAGTGTGAACCTTTTTCCTTGGATGGAGATGGCTAACACGAGAGGACATAGCTTTAAGTTGAGGGGTGATAGATATAGGACAGATGTCAGAGGTGGGCTCTTTGTTCAGAGGGTATTACAAAGAACAAAACAGCACGGGAAACAGGCCCTTCGGCTCAAAAAGGCCCGCGCCGCCACCTGGATGTTCCCACTTCTGCCCGTGATCCCTGTCATCCCTGTCTATGTTTATAGATCTATGGATTGAAACCAAATTTGAGACATTTTAGAGAGAATTTGTTCTGCCAGTTAGCCTAAGAGCACATCTTTGGGATGTGGGAGGGAAACCCACGCAAGCACGGGGAGAATGCGCAAACTCCCACAGACAGAGGCCCAAATCCATGTATCTGCACAACACAGTGATAGTCACTGAGCTGTCGTGTTGCCTACCAAATGGTCTAGGTCAAGCGTACACTAACGACGTGAAACACTAGGCTACTCTCAAAATCCAAGAGCAGACCTCTCACGACCCATCGTGTGTATGCCCCTTATTAGACAACAAGGTGGACCAAAGTACCTGTAGGATAAAACAAATATATCACTATCATCGACAATTTACACACTTCCCAGGGATGTTCCAAGGCTCATGATGCCTATTTTAAATCAGTTTTCTATACCCATCCATTCTTATTCTGTTCACGTGCCCATCTACGCATCTCTTAAATAACTCCAGAGTGCCTGCCTCCACCACTTTACTTGGCAGCACATTCCATGCCCCCGCCACCCTCTGTGTGGAAAAACTCCCTCTAGCTTCCAAATTATACCTTACCGCATTTAAATGGTCATTGGATAAACATATGGATGATATTAGAATAGTGTAGGTTTGTAGATCAGCGCAATATCAAGGGCTGAAGGGCCTGTACTGCTCTGTAATGTTCTAGTGTCTGTGGTTGTGGCTATGACTTGGTTACAATTAAACCAACGTTACATGGAGTTCTGCATTTTTCCCCTGAGGCACCCCACTCATGTCAAGAATTTCCACACGTCCATTGTAACATGTTGGCTGCTGTCATGTGGTTAAAAATCCAGCAGCAAATTCACGCACAGCAAGATCACGTGGCAGAAAGCCAGAAAACTCACCATATGTGGTATGCACCTAATTGCCAGGCTGATTTTTTTAGCGTAAAGAAGATCGGCTTTTGTGACTGGCTGCACCTTACAGGAGTGATACCCTTAGATAAGGTCCAGATGGCTGTGGCAGCAAGCAGTTTGATTAGCTGCCTGTGCTGTGCTTGGCTGTAAACAAGGGCAATCAGTCACATAAAAATCAAAGGTGAAGTTCACCAAATGCTTGTTGATAATCTTTGATTAATTCTGAGTCCATAACCCCAGAAATTGGACTTCAAATCCCACCAATTTCTTGCTCAGTTTAGTCAGTTTAAACTTGGTGGGCAGGAGAACGCACCTATTGAGAACCTATTTGAGTGGCACAGTGGTTAGCATTGCTATCTCACAGTGCCAAGGTCCCAGATTCGATTTTGGCATGTTATCCGTGTGTCTGAGTGGGTTTCCTCCCATAGCCCAAAGATGTGTGGATTAGGTTGATTGGCCATGGTAAATGGTAAATGAAGGTTATGGAACTAGGACCTCGGTGGGATTGTGGTCAGTACAGACCAGATGGACCAAATGGCCTCCTTATGTGCTGTGGGGATTCTATGAACTGTCACTATTGGATCTAGGAGCGTTCAAAACTGGCGACGGAGGCAGCACATCAGCTTCTTATACGTTGGTGCATTGAATCAAATTCTCTGTGAAGGTGGTAAAAAAAAAATGGCCAATTTTGCAGTCTCATTCTTGGTTGTAAAGAGGGTGCCAGTGACTGCAGTAGTGATCAGTCTCAACCTTGTGCTTGCAGGATGGGATTTTTAAAAAGACTTTATTTTTGAAAGATGCTGCCTTATTCTGTGTTTTACCTGTAGGCTCCCAATTGAGAATCGCTGGTGGAGAGTTTCTGTAAGAACCTGTAGAAACAAAGAGCAAGAAGCATGCCTTGTTTGGTTTTAATCCTATTTAATCCCATAGTCTCTCTCCAGAAAGGTGTCCCTTGATCTTGTATCTAATTCCCTCAATGACCTTTCCTTTGCCCATTACCCTTTTTTTTTCTAATGGAGTGTGGATTTTACATGCAGTTTTCTAGATATTGTCAAACTTGTCTGGATCATCTTTGCAAATTTCCTTCATAATTTTGAAAAGTTCTGTTGAGTCACCCTGAAATTCCTAATTTTTAAAAAGAGAACAAAGCTAACTTGTGTAATCCTTCCTCATGACCTTGAGTGTTGGAAACTTGCCTTTGTACCATCTCATGGGCAGTATTGTCCTTCCTATGATTAGATAACTTGAACTGTATAAAGTTCCGCAGATGCAGTTTGAACCAATTATTTACACAAGAACAATATAACTGCTCTTGATTTGTACTGTAGCTGGTTGCCGATTCAATCCCAATACTTTACTTGCCTTTTTTAAAAACATCTGACAAGCAAAAACAGATGTGCAAGGGAAAGTTAGCTTATGAATGAATGGATAAACACTTTACCTCTCAGAATCATAGAATCCCTACAGTGCAGAAGGATGCCATTTGGCCAATCAAGTCTGCACCAACCACAGTCCTACCCAGACTCTACTCCTGCAACTTGAACACTAGGGTCAATTTAGTATGACCAATCAATCTAACCCACACATCTTTGGACTGTGGGAGGAAACTGGAGCACCCAGAGATAATCCATGCAGATACAGAATGTGCAAACTCCACTCCAAACTCCATCTATTCTGATTTCAACAGTAATCTTCTATTTTTCTTTAACTTATTTTTGGTGTCAATGGCACCACTGTCTTTTCCTGTTTCTCTGTTGCTTTCAAGGCTCTGCTGTTGCATTTTAATTAACCCCAGTTAGCAACATTCTATCCGAGTTGAATGGAAGATACTTGCACTTGCCACAGTTTCTTTTGGTGACCATCATGGTCATGTTACCTGTAATTAGTCTGAAGCTTTCCTGCTGATGTTTCGGGGCCAAACAATGTGGTCACAACAGCATTTTGTTAACTCACAAGCTTTCAAGGCTCTGCTCTTCTTCAGGTGAAGAATGTGTTTACACCAGTCCAACACTGGCATCTCTATATCATAGAAACTATGAGCAGGAGTAGGCTTTTTGGCCCTTCAAACGTGCTCCACTATTCAGTATGATCATGGCTGATCATCGATCTCAATGCCATATTGCTGTTTTCTCCCCACTCTTTGATGCCATTAAAATCTAAAAGATTATTTATTTTTTAAGTTCCCTGAAAGATGGCCTTGAACTCATATCTGTTCAGTTGTTTTCACCATGCTTTCAAATGAAGGGAAAAAAATACTAGAGCCAGGATTTTCTGATTTGTTTATGTAAAGGTGGGATATCTCCACAAACGATCAATTAATCCCATTCCCAGGTCCTAGACTAGGGTCACCATGTATTAGGTGCTGGAATGTATATGGTCCATTGTGGCACGACGCTTCAGCTTCGCAAAGTCACGGGATGGAGTACTGGAAATATATTTATATATTTTCCCCTCCTTATTCAACATGATGCGACCCACTGTGGAGGTTCAGTAGCGCAGCTTAAAGTCCACTGACTTACAGTGGGACCAAACAATGCAGGAGGAGGCAGAAAATACCACCTAAGGATGTGGTCAAGAAGGCATATGGTGTACTGGCCTTCGTTAATAGAGGAATTGAGTTCAGGAGCCGGGAGGTAATGCTGCAATTTTATAAGACCCTTGTCATACCCCACTTGGAGTATTATGTGCAGTTCTGGTTGCCTCACTGTAGGAAGGATGTGTAAGCTATTGAGAGGGTGCAGAGGAGATTTACAAGGATGTTGCCTGGATTGGGGGGCATGCCTTATGAAGATAGGTTGAGAGAGCTAGGTCTCTTCTCCCTGGAGAGACCAAGGTTGAGAGGCGACCTGATAGAGGTTTATAAGATGTTGAGAGAAATAGATAGAGTGGATTCTTGGAGGCTATTTCCCAGGGCTGAAATGGTTGCTACGAGAGGACACAGGTTTAAGGTGCTGGGGGGCAAGTACACAGGAGATGTTAGAGATAAGTTTTGCACTCGGTGGTGAGTGAATGGAATCGGTTGCCGTCAGTGGTGGTAGAGGCGAACTAGCTGGGGTCTTTTAAGAGACTTCTGGATGAGTACATAGGATTTAATGGGATTGGGAGTTACAGATAGTTCTATGGCCTGGTAGGTATAGATATGATCGGCACAGCTTGTGGGCCGAAGAGCCTGTTTGTGCTGTAGTGTTCTATGTTCTATGTTGTTGAACGCTAAGTATTTACAATTGAGTTTATTAAAGATGCAAATCCTAACCAGCAAAGATATATTTACACGAGAAAGTGATTGTTTCCATGAAACCTTAAAGAAATGATGGGTCTTGGGGGCAGATTTCCCTGCCCTTGTATTGAGTGCTGGTGGATCTCCTGTGTGAAGCGAATGCAAGACAGATCAAATTGGGAAGAGCCCACGTCTCTAAGTGAACTTGTCTGATTTTCCAACAGTTTAAACGAATGAATGCAAACTCCTTTTCCTGAACATGTTGTTGTTATCTCTCAAATCTGTAACCATTTTTACAACATTGTGCTTGAATCTCCAGTGAACTGGTATTGCAACAGCTCGAATCAAAGTCACAAATGACATCTTCCTGTGACTATGACATCTTTCACTCTTTGTCTCTGTGCAGTATTTAACACAGTCACGCTACAGCATTCTCATCAAATGCCTTTCTTGCATTGTCCATCCCACTGGGACAGACCCTGCATCATTCCATTCTTATCCATTGACTGTTAACCAAAACATCCCCAACAATAGCTTCTCTATGATTTTTGACTCCTTCCTGTTTGATAAGCTTATATTTTCTGCATAATGACAATCCAGCAGTTCCATGTGCAGGAACAGGAGAATCTGCTCCATTTTCTTTGCGTAGTTTTCAATTTTTGTTGATTGCTATTGAGGAAGTAGCTTATATATGAAAATACACACAAGCCATGATTTAGTTTTATATCCCTTGTGAAAGTTGACTTTTTTTCTCTAAGTATTGTTTAAGTAACATTGAGGCACGTCACATAGCTCGGTAGAGACCATGAATGGTGATCGTGTTTCTTTTAGAAATGCTATAGCATTATTGTCACAATTTATTGGGTGATGATTGTGATTGAATATATTCAATTGATGTGTTCTGTTGTGTGAAAGATGTTTAAAATTCACAGCTTTATTTATGAGGGATGCGTAGCTCGATAGAGTGCCAAAGAACTCAAAATATGTACTGTTTGTCACTAGTACTTGATATATTGCAGATTCTCTCCTGATCTGCCATGTGTATTTTGTACTTTTCCATGTCATACCCATCCACTACCCATTGCTTACTGGCTTCTGATCCCCTACTGCCTCAAATTTAAAATTCTCATCCTCATAATTAAATCCACTCATGGCCTTGCCCCTCCCTATGTTTGTAACTTTCTATAACCTACAATCTCTGCTTTTCTGTAACTCTGGGAAGTTGTATATCACCCACTTTCTTTTTCTTGCCATTAGTTGTTTTTCCTTCAGCTATCCAGGTCATACACTGTGGAATTTCCTGTTAAACCATTATACCTCTCCATTTCGCCATCTCCTTTGATTTGGCATCATTTTATGAAGGTTAAACCTCTGTAAAACATTTAATATGTTCAAGTTGCTATATGAATGCAAGTTGCTTTTTATGAATTGAGTCTGGAAGGTATCTCTGCCTTTAGGAAAATAAAGGTTTGATAAGAATTAGCGAGGAGGAAATATAAATCCAAGAGAAGATGTTTGATTGTTAATATATAATTGAGAATATGCTGTTCAATATACCGATTTCTAAATGGTCTGAATGATATATTTGGTAACAGGAGCTTTTGAAGCGCTGCTTCTTTATCAGGTGAGTGGGAGTTGGGTTCACAAACAGGGTGTATATAGACTCAAACTCAATTACAATTTAATGATTGGAATGTGAGTCTTAATAGGTAATCAAGTCTTTAAAGGTACAGACAATGCGAGTGAGAGAGGATTAAGTACAGGTTAAAAAGGTGTGAATTGTCTCAAACCAGGACAGTTAGTGAGATTTTGTAAGCCCAGGCAAGTCGTGGGGGTTACAAGATGGTGTGACATGAACCCAAGATCCCAATTGAGGCCATCCTTTATGTTTGCGGAATGTGGCTGTCAGTTACAGCTCGGCGATTCTGCATTGTCAGGTGGCTTGAAGGCGCCTTGGAGAATGTTTACCCGAAGATCAGAGGCTGAATATCCTTGACTGCTGAAGAGTTCTCCACTTGCATTGTCTGTACCTGTAATGACTCGATTTACCTGTTAAGACTCACATATCAACCATTACCTTGTAATTGAGTCTGTGCCTTTATATTCCCTGTTTGTGAAACCAAAGTCCACTCACCTGATGAAGGCACAGTGCTCCAAAAGCTCGTATTACCAAATAAACCTGTTGGACTTTTGTTTGGTGGTGTGAGAATTCTTACTGCGCCTACCCCAGTCCAATGCTGGCACCTCCACATCATGTACGTCTTTGAGAAGTGATTGATTATATCAACCTGCCCGTGACCTCTATCCAATTCTGTGGGACTGACCTTCTTTACCTTCCTATCCCTGCGCATCCACACCAGATGCTTTTCTACTTCTGTTTGATTAGTCTTTTCAGGGGAAGAAGTCTGTAGCATGCTATATTTTGCACCTTATAAAACAAGATTGATGATGTTTGGGGAAGCAAAAGATAATGGCTTTGTCAGATGGCATGTATTTTCTTGTTGCCTGTCCAGGTGTAAGAGTAGTTTTGAAACAAATCATAAGTAACCAAAAACAACTCCTAACAATAATCAAATGATTGAAATACCAATGAGTTTTCCACACGTTAATCTATAGGGACTGTTAAAATAATTGCGTTGAGCTTCGCAAACCTCAGGATTCAATTTGTTCGTTCTGTTATTGTCAAAGTCTTGGCTCAACTTGATTCCTGAGTTAATGAATTGTTAAGGGGAAAATAAAAATGCTTAGCACAAAAGTATCTCTTGGAGTCAGCTTTAACTATGGAAGAAACATGGGCATTCCCTCTGAGACCGTAAGACAAATAATAATAAGATCAAGAACATCTGACAAACAAAAATTGAGGGTAGACCCGTTAAGGGATCGGTGAAGTATGAGAGAGACCTGCCTGAAATAATGTGTGTTTTAAATTCTTGAATGAAACCAGCTTCAAAATATATCATTGAGGTGCATGCAGGAGATGAAGATATAATGATTCGTATGTTGCATCACAAAAGGATTGGCACTGAGACTGTGTGCAGCCATCAGAAAATGGGGTTAAGGTTAGATAATTAGTGGAGGAATTCATTTCTTTGGGGTAACAGATAAGAAAGCAAGAGAAGTTGGAAGATGATAAATTCGAACATGAACTTATGTTGGAGGTGCAGTGGGTCGCATCCCTGACTCTGAGTCAGAAGCTCTGTGTTTAAATCCCACTCCAAGACCAGTGACCATCAAATCAAGTGGCCATACAGGATGAATATCTATCGATATATCCTTTTCAACATAAAATGACAGATGGTAAGAGTGGGAGAAATTCCTTGTCAGCCATGTGATGGAGAAAAAAATTGGACTCTCTATAATCACTATCCATAGCTCCAGGCTACATAATGTAAAAATGCACATTGCCACAGGCAACTCTGATTCCGTTGAAGATCCACTTGGCTCAATCCTCTGGATGGCTGGTTCGCTGCTGTAGCTTGGGTGGATTTGGGACGCTGCCATATCAAGAATTCATTCGATTTTGCATGGTAAACAATTGAAACATTCTGGAGACTAAGGTTAAAGTAATGAATTAAGTGAGGTGAAGGAGCTGAATGAGGCACAGGAAATATAGGTTTGAGGAATCAGAGGTATTAATTCCTATAAGCCAAACTGTTTCATTTAAAATGGACAATACTTCAGAAACTGGAAGCATAAAGTGGCAACTGACAGCTGCCTACCAAAATACTTAATAGTTTTACTGACCCATTTGTCTAGATTGACCCCATTTGCACCGTAGCATTTGATGAAAGAACAATCTTGATTAGTTGAAACATAGTTATTGGATCATTGACTGCTCCTCTGCAAGATGGTAATGGGGTAGCAATCCTCAGCACAGATAAACGTTCCAGCAAGCAATCTGCTGTACTGTGAATCTTCTTTAAATTTACATTGATTTCAAGTCCAGAATCTGACTCTGTCCTCTGTAACATTGTGGTTCTGATTTGACATTTTAAAACTATCCACAGTTGTGCCTCCCAAGTAAAGCCATCAATTTTACATTTCAAAAAACCCAAAATCAATGAAGAAAATTCTCATGCAAAAATGCACTGACAGCTGGCGCTGTTCCATTTGATTACTGCACCTTTGCTGAATGCTGAAGATCTATATAATTATGTCTGAAAATTGTTTCTGAATTTAGCATTTTAATAGTATAGCATTTTTCCATTTCGGGGTGATGGTTTAGAAAGCTCTCTCTCACAGCTTGGGAAAAGTGATTGTGTTCTGAGCAGTATTTTCAATTTATATCATTGGAATGTAGTGGAAATGAAAATAAGGGACTCTTGAGTGCCCCTCCCTCCGAGCCAGCTTTGAATTGGACCATGTCTGAAGTCATCTTCAAATTTCACTGTTATTTCCACAAGGAATTTATTTGTCAGTTTTATTAACTTGTTCTGATTTTCTGCCTAGTCTTTTTGCCAGATTAATGAAAACATTTGGAGACAATGGCCTTATTAAATATGACTTTCCTTTAAGAGGAAATCATGGTGCAAATTAAATGATGGGACTAATAAGAGCGTCAAAACCACTTTAATCCGAACACCCCAATGCCAAACATAATATTGGTTATCTTCTGCAACTGAATGTAATCAGCCAGAATTAAGGAAGACTGTGGACCTTCCTTAATTTTGCCAAAAATGGCACACAACATGTGGTATGTGGAGAAGAGTGCACACATTTGATAGGCCAAGCCTGTACAGTGAGGTACATGATTGACCTGATTCAGAAAAACATTTTGAGATTGAATTATTGTATAAAATATTTGCCAACCAAATAATAAAGCAGTGCCCCCTGCAAAGGAGCATAGTTTAGATTTGATCTGATTGTAAATCACTGCAGGGTTCAAAAAATTATCCCAAAGCCTTCTGTTCTGTGAATTGTATACTTCAAATATTGAATTTACATTCTGTGAAAATGTATGTGTTCATAATAGTTTTGTGGCATTAAATAGCACTCACGGTTACTATTGTATCAACAGAAAGGCATACAAGGTACGTGGAGAAAATTTGCATTTAAAAATTGATGTTACTGCGCTCAGAGAGCTGATATCCTAACTGGCTAGATAAAACCTCACTTAGAATGTATAATAGACCATTTACGACCCGCCAAACTAGGCAGTTCTTTCAGATTCTGTCATTCTGCTTTTGAGAGCCTGGGTAGTGAGTTCTAATAGTTTTCTAATTGTTATATCAACAGTAACCCATTTAATTTAATTGGGTTACTGTTATAATTATAAAATATAGGTCTGTCTCTCTATAGGTTATTAGTGGGGTTGGGCATCTTAGTTGAAGTCCAATCTTGTTCTCAGCTAATGTTGCACTGTGATTTTTCTGGCTTTTCTCAAGGAAGTCTGAACAGGTGGAGGTTGTTTCTCTTGAAAAGATAAGGCGGAGGGGGTGACTTGATGGGGATCGTTAAGGTTATGAACAGATTTTAATCAGTAGGATGTAGAAAAAAGAATTTCTACTTGTTGGGTATCTAAAATTTGGGATCATAGTATAAGGTAGTCACTGAAATAATTAAGCATGGGCATTTTGGGATAGCATCTCATGCTGGCCTTGCTGGAGTAATTCTCATCCCATGAATGAGTTAAGAAATGAAGTAAATCCAATAGGGAATTGATGAGAAACATCTATATCCAAAGAGTGGTAAGGTTATGGATGTGCTGTGATACTGAGTGTTTATTTGAGGCAAATACCAGAATTGCAGAATGCTTCCAGTGTAGAATGAGGCCATTCAGCCCATCATATCTTTCAAAGGAGCAATTCACCCAGTGCCAATTCCTCACTTTCACCCCATAGCCCTGCATTTTCAAATGACCCAATTTCCTCCTCAATGTTTCAATTGCACCTGCCTCCAAAGATGCAGATATGTATTTAAGGGGAAGCTAAATGAGTACATCAGAGAGAAGAAGGTCAAAGACATGCTAATAGAATGAGGTGAAGAGGAGTACAAGATGGCACATGTGGAGCAGAAGCACTGGTGTCATCAATTTGGCCAAATATTTTCCTGCTTTGTTGTAATTTTGACTCAGAGTGGAGGATTGTTGACTAACATTTTTCTGCAGCCTTTCCCCGTGTAGCGTGGGGGGCATGGGCTAATTGTAATGTGTTCCACTTCTGCTTTGACTGACATGTAAAGACCAAGAATTGAAAATAGGACTTACTTTTTGTAGTTTGGAAGTGATTCAGTAATTGCTACCGAAGCAATTAGTATGTATTTCCCTAAAATCTTTGCCTGCAGCAATCTTTGCAGGTATTTGGTCCCTGAAAAACCAGAGTTGTTCTAATGTGTTAATACTTTAGCCCTCTGTTCATGTTTTCTATAATGTTGTATTTCTGAGGGGCGTAGGTTTAAGGTACGGGGCACAAGGTTTAAAAGAGATGTAGAGGCAAGTTTTTTTACACAGAAGGTGGTGGGTGCGCCTGGAACTTGCTGTTGGGGGAGATAATGGAAGTAGATAGAGAGTAGTGACTTTTAAGAGGTGTCTTGACAAATACATGAATCGGATGGGAATAGAAGGATATGGTCCCAGAAGAGTAGAGGTTTTAGGTCAGTTGGGCAGGATGGTTGGTTGCTGCAGGCTTGGAGATCTGAAGGGCCTGTTCTTGTGCTGTAATTTTCTTTGCTCTTTGTTCAATTTTGTCCATTAACTATCTCTCTTTGCCCCACATAAATTTCTTCTCCTTCAATCTTCAGTCTTCAAGGTATTGCAGAGCCCTGCTTGAGGAATGGTACACTAGGGAAAAGTCACTGTCAGTAACTTGCCCAAATGGCCATACCTGATTGGTGAGCTTAGGAAGTAAGTGCCAGCAATCTGCTCAATCATGGGAGAAGTACCATAGCTGAATCTGACTGACTTTATATTTGCATGTAAATTTTCCTGCAGGAGTCACTGGATAGTTAATGAGGAAATGCTAAGGCTCTTGTGTGACACTACAGCTAAGATCGATGCACTGAGACTGAGGAGTTGCCCTCAACTTAATAGATCTAGGCTTTTTGTATCACTTGCTGACTGGGCCATTGAGGCACCTTCAGTTACTTGAAGGAAATTGATCCCTATATTCCATGAATGAATAAAAATGATAATGATCAGATACTTTGTCCAGAATATCATCTAGAAAGATGATGAATAAGGGTGGACATTATTTAAGATCTTTAAAATACCTTCTTTACATAGAAATATTAAAAGTAGTTTTGAGATGAACACAACACAAGAACTAGATACAGAAGTAGGTCATCAGCCTGCCCCATCATTCAACACAATCGTGGTTGATTTATGTAGGCCTCAACTCCTTTTTTGTGCCATTTTCTCATTGCTGTCAATTCCTCCACCTGTCAAATATTTATCCACCTCCATCTTAAACACTTCTAATAATCCAGCTGCCACCATTTTTTGGGGTAGAGAATTCAAGAGATTAACCATCCTCTGAGAAGAATAGTTTTATTAATTTTGTATATAAATTTAATTTTATTAATTCACCACACACCTCAGTTTTAAATAACTGGTTCTTTATCTTTTATATCCCCTTGTTTGAGATTCTACTAGTAAAAACATCTCTTCATCCACCCTGTTAAACCCCCTACATTTGGATAAGGCCACCCTTCACTCTTTTAAACTCCAGGGAATGTCAAATCTCTTTTGCAAGAACTTCTTTATTAAGTGATAAATAGCTTGCTAGGCAGGGGAGTGGAGTTAACTATTAGCGTTATGTAATTGTGTGTTATGTTGGAGGGTTAGTGATGAGTTTTAATGGACAGAATAACCTTTTCATGATCATGACTTATTCTAATGAATGATGTATTTATGTGGGGTTTGAGACTGTGTGTGTACTCATTCTTGTGCCATTCAGAAGATATAGTGTCTTAAGACTTGGCACTATGTGATACATCATTTCCATTGATTTGCTCCATTTATATTCAGTGCAGCAGAATGATGATGTCTTTTTAAGTATGGGTTACTGATGAAGGCTTGATGCGCTGAAGGCATTTTTGATGTAGTATCCATTTTAGCGAGGGAGGAAATTGGCTGGCAAATCAAAATTGAAACCTGAAGTGGATATTCAGCAAATGTGCATGAATCGTGGTATATCCAGGCACTAAGATTACTCCTCTCTCTGAAAGCTTGTCTCTGAGGAGCCAGTCAGCTTTTAAGGCAGTCTTTTTAAAGAAAAAGACAATAAGATGTAGATGCAGAAGTAGGTTATTTGGCCCATCAAGTCTGCTCTGCCATTTGATGAAAGGCAGATTTCATAGAATTTGCTGTCTGCCAGTCTATTTGTCTTATCCAACCATATCAACATGCTTACGCCGGCAAAAAGGTTGAGAACCAGCCGCACTAGCTTAAGGTGAACGGCAAAAGAACCAAATGTGACATGAGAACATATTTTACGTGGCGAGCTGTTAGGATTGGGAACGCGCTGCTTGAAAGGATGGTGGAGGCAGATTCAGTTGTGGCTGTTAAACTTGTAAAGAAAAGATTTGCAGGACAAAGAGCGGCACGGATGTAATAGGCCTCCTTCTGTACTGTAACCATTCTGTGATTCTGTGACATATCCTTTTATTTCTTTTTTGCCTCATACGTACTTATCTTCTCCTTAAATGCATCTGATTGACCCTACACTTAGTTGTAGATTTTTCTGCAGGATTTATTGGATATTTATTAAGGAGAGGGACTGAGTGTGACAGTACAGTTAAGATCTGTGAACTACACAGAGACTGAGAAATTGAACCTGGACTCAGTAAATCTGGATGACTCCCTTGATACCACCTGAGCTGTTGATAGCTACTCTTAGTTTCTTGAGGGAAATTAAATGTCAAAAAATTCAACTGTTATACAAAGTGAAATATTATTTTTGATAAGATTAGGGAAGTGTAAGCTCTACAAAGAAAAAACAGACTATTTTCATTTATTGAATGTTTTCATGACCTCCGGACATCCCAAAATGTGTTTTACCGTGTTAAGTTACTTTTGGGGTGTTATCACAGTTGCAATGCAAATATAATAACCAATTTGTGCACAGCAGACTCCCGCAAACAGCAACATAATGGTCAGACACTCTGCTCAGAATATCTGGAAAAGACATGATTAAGGGGTGGATGTCATTTAAGATTTTTAAAGTATTATTTGAATAGATAAGTTTAACTCAATATTAAAAGTAGATGTTGAGAAGAACTTCTTTATTTGCTGATAAATAACTCAGCCACTTGCTTTGCATACTTAGAAACATAGAATCCCTGCAGTGCAAGAGGAGGCCATTCAGTGTATCGAGCAAGCAAAGACAACAATGCCACCTAGATTATATCCCCATAACTCCAAGTTTACTCTACTAATTCCCCTGACGCTATGAGGCAATTTAGCATGATCAGTCAACCTGACCTGCACATCTTTGGGACTCTACACTTAGAACAATACAGCACAAACAGGCCCTCCGGCCCACGAGTTGTGCCGATCACATCTACCAATCTACAGACCTATCTATAACCCCCTATCCTATTCTTTTCCATATACTTATCCAGAAGTCTCTTATAAGACCCCAGTGAGTTTGCCTCAACAACCTCCGACAGCAGTCAGTTCCATTCACTCACCACCCTCTGAGTGAAAAACCTACCCCTGACATCTCCTTTGTATTTGCTTCCCTGCACCTTAAATCTGTGTCCTCTCGTAGTGACCATTTCAGCTCGGGAAATAGTCTCTGAGAGTCCACCCTATCTATTCCTCTCAACATTTTATAAACCTCTATCAGGTCGCCTCTCAACCTACGTCTCTCCAGTGAGAAGAGTCCCAGCTCCCTCAACCTATCTTCATAAGGCCTGCCTCCCAATCCAGGCAGCATCCTTGTAAATCTCCTCTGAACCCTCTCAATAGCCTCTACATCCTTCCTATAATGAGGCGACTAGAACTGCGCACAATACTCCAACTGGGGTCTGACAAGAGTCTTATAGAGCTGCATCATTACCTCCTGACTCCTAAACTCTATTCCTCGATTAATGAAGGCCAGTACACCGTACGCCTTCTTGACCACTTCCTCCACCTGCGAGGCCGATTTAAGAGTCCTATGGACCCGGACCCTGAGATCCTTCTGCTCTACAACACAGCTAAGACTCCTACCCCTTATATTGTACTCCTTCATCCCATTATTCCTGCCAAAATGGACCATTACACATTTATCTGCGTTGAAGTCCATCTGCCACTTCTCTGCCCAGTCTTGCATCCTGTCTATGTCCTGCTGCAACTTTTGGCATCCCTCCAGACCATCCACAACACCACCAATCTTTGTATGGTCGGCGAACTTGCTAACCCATCCCTCCACTTTCTCATCCAGGTCATTTATGAAAATGACAAACAGCAGGGGTCCCAGAACAGATCCCTGGGGCACTCCACCAGTTACCGACCTCCATGCAGAACAAGACCCATCCACAACCACTCTCTGCTTTCTGCCGGCAAGCCAGTTCTGGATCCACAAGGCCAAAGCCCCTTGGATTCCATGCCCTCTCACCTTCTCCAGAAGCCTTGCATGTGGGACCTTATCAAACGCCTTACTAAAGTCCATGTACACTACGTCCACCGCCCTTTAGTCACATTTTCGAAGAACTCAACTAGGCTCGTAAGGCATGACCTGCCCTTGACAAAACCATGCTGACTATTTCTAATCAGTCCAAACTTCTCCAAATGTTCATATATCATCCCTCAGAAGCCTCTCCATCAGCTTACCAACCACTGAAGTCAAACTCACCGGTCGGTAATTTCCTGGACTATCCCTGTTCCCTTTCTTAAAGATAGGAACCACATCTGCAATCCTCCAATCCTCCAGAACCTCTCCCGTTTCCATGGACGATGCAAAGATCATCGCCAGGGGCTCTGCAACCACTTCCCTCACCTCCCACAATAACCTGGGATACATCCCATCCGGTCCCGGCAACTTGTCTATCTTGATAGACTTTAACAGGTCTAACACATCCTCTTTCCTAACATCCACATACTCAATCTTTTCCGTATGCCGCAAACCTGCAGTGCAATCTCCCAGTTCACTTTCCACCGTGAATGCCGAGGCAAAGTACTCGTTAAGCACCTCTGCCATTTCTTCCGGATTCCCACAGACTTTTCCCCCTTCACCTTTTATAGGCCCTATCCCTTCTCTCCTCATCCTTTTACTTTTCACATATTTGTAGAAGGCCTTGGGATTCTCCTTAATCTTACCTGCCAAGGCCTCATGACCCCTTCTGGCTCTCCTAATTTCCTTTTTAAGTTCCCTTCTACACACCTTATACTCCTCTAGATCCCTAACATCCCCTAGCTCTCTGAACCTTTTATATACCATTTTTTTCTTCCTAACTAGGTTCACCATTACCTTCATGCACCACGGTTCCCGCGTCCTACCTGAACCTCCTTGACTCATTGGAACATTGTCTTGCAGTGCCCTAGACAAACATTCCTTGAAAAACCGCCACTTCCCTTCTGTACTCTTCTCCATGAACACCTCCTTCCAGTTTATGCATCCAATTACCTGTCTAATGTTTTCATATTTCCCCTTACTCCAGACATACACCTTCCTAGCCTGCCTGATCCTACCTCTTTCCATCGCTATCGTGAAAGAGATAGAATTATGATCCCCATTCCCAAGATGCTCACCTACCGTGAGATCCGACACCTGCCCTGGCTCATTAGCAAGCACCAGGTCAAGTACAGCCTCTCCTCTCATAGGCTTTTCCACGTACTGTGTCAGGAAACTTTCCTGAACACACCTAACAAACTCCACACCATCCAAACCTGTTACCCTTGGGATATTCCAGTTGATGTTTGGGAAATTGAAATCTCCCATCACGACAACCCTGTTATTTCTACATCTGTCTAGGATCTGTTTCCCTATCTGCACTTCAAGTTCCCCGCCGCTGTTAGGCGGCCTATAGAATACACCCAGCAAAGTTATCGACCCTTTGGTGTTCCTAACTTCCACCCACAGAGACTCCGTAGACAATCCCTTCCTGTCTTTCACCTTCTCTACAGCCATGACACTGTCCCTGATCAACAGTGCCACACCACCTCCTCTTTTGTCCCCAACCCTGTCCCTCCTGAAGCACCTGAATCCCAGCACCTGAAGAACCCAGTCCTGTCCCTGAGACAACCAAGTCACTGTAATGGCCACCACATCACACTCCCAAGCAGCAATCCACGCCCTAAGCTCATCTACCTTATTTACTACATTAAAATAGACACACCGCAGCCCCTCAGTCAGGATATTTCCCTTTTCCACCACCTGCCTAACCCCCCTCTCAGAGTGCCTACAGTCCTTCCCTACCTGGGAACTAACCTCCTTATTCACCGTCCCATCGGTATTCCCACCCCCCAGCTTTTCTAGTTTAAAGACTCCCCAGTAACCCTAGCTAGTCTACCTGCCAAGATATTAGTCCCCCTAGGGTTCAAGTGCCACCCCTCCATACCTGCCCCTAAAGAGTCATCCAAAGCTGGAACTGAACCTGGATCCCTGGCACTGTGAGGCAGCAGTGCTAACCACTATTACACTAATTCTCCTGAATTAATCTAACACTCAGATTTTATGTTTCCAACATTCTTAGAAATTCTTGTTCACTCCGTGTTACTGTTGTAAAGTAGAAGAACATCCTAGTCAATAGAAGCTACTGATTATGATTAATGAATACATTATAAATAATGGATACCTTGAGTGACTACATATGCATGACAAGGGCTAGATTGCTAGGCAGCAGTTAAGTCAAATGTTTCTTGGTTAGATTGCTGCTGTCTTATTTGATGCCACTCATTTATGTAAAAAAATTATTTCCTAGTTAACACGTATTAGCAAGATTTTGTTGTTGGGTACATCATGGATTTTTGGGGAGAAATCCTTGCAAAAACTGAATGTTTGGGGCTTTTCAGAATATTATACTGTGTTACGGCCTCTTCAGAAAGCAAAGGTTGTTCCAGCAGTAAATAAAAGAAACAAAAACAAAAATGTCTTATTTAAGAGTCCATGTATACTTGTTCTATCATAGACATATGTGTTCCTTTTCCCTCTTGGCTACCATCTGATGGTCCCCAAATGAAACTATCTCCCCTTGGAAAAGGAAAAATCACCAGTTATGTAAAATCTTCAAAATGCTTTTCTGAATGCAATTGATCCAGTACTTTTGAATGGTGTTATTTGATGTCAGATCAACTACCTTCTCCTGAAATACATTCCACAAAAGACTGTTAGGCTGTAATCTCATCTGGATGATCCAGATCATAAGATAATGGTTGTGTTCAAAATTTCAAAAATATCTTCTGCATCCAGAGATGCAGTTGCAGCCCAAAGCTGTGCAGCAGCACGGTGTTAGCACTGCTGCTTCACAGCAGATGCTGTGACAATGGATGAATGAACACCGCTCAACAATCACCAAGCAGGAGTGTTCTCTTCCTGTTGGGGAACACTTTAGTAGTCACGGGCATTCAGACTTTGATCTTTGGGTAAGCAGTCTCCAAGGCGGCCTTCACGAGTCATCACAATGCAGAATTGCTGAGCAAAAGCTGCTAGCCAAGTTCCGCACACATGAGGATGGCCTCATCCGGGATCTTGGGTTTATATCACACTATCTGTAACCCCCATGACTTGCTTGGGCTTGCAAAATCTCACTAACTGTCCTAGCTGGAGACAATACATATCTCTTTAACTTGTGCTTAACCCTCTCTGCACTGTCATTGGTACCTTCAAGACTTGATTACCTATAAAGACTCACATTCTAACCATTATCTTGTAAATTGAGTTTGTATTTATATATGCTCTGTTTGTGAACAGAACTCCCACTCACCTGATGAAGGGTCAGTGCTACGAAAGCTTGTGGCTTGTGCTACCAAATAAACCTGTTGGACTTTAATCTGGTGTTGTGAGACTTCTTACTGTGCTTCACAGTATCAGGGACCTGCCCGGGTTCGATTCTCGTCTTTGATCATTGTCTGTGTGGAGTTTGCACATTCTCCCCTTGCCTGTGTGGGTTTCCTCCTGGTGCTCCAGTCTCCTTCCACAGTCCAAAAATGTGCAGGTTAGGTTGATTGGCTATGCTAAATTGACCCTAGTGTCAGCGGATTAGCAGGGTAAATTAGCAGGGTAAATATGTGAGCTTACACAAATAGGGCCTGGGTGGCATTGTGCTTTGTCCGGTCTTGATAGGTCGAATGGCTTCCTTCTGCACTGTGGGGATTCTATTGTTTCAGCTACTTACTGTTTTCACACAATGTAAAACAGGAATTAGCCATTTAGCCTCTCAAACGTGTTATGTTAGTCAATTGGATTATGGCTGAATTGTGCTCTACAGATTTATGATACAGTCTCGTCTAATCATTATTTTAAAAATTGCTCTTGGTGTAAAACTTTGCACATCAATCAGTGTACTTAGTGTAGCTGATGTGTAATGACCTGTGTGTCCAAGGAATAACAATTATTGATATGCTGCAGATAAATTGAATAATAATCTACATTTGAAGTAATTATAAAGACTTACCACTGTTTTTCACAGCAGTTCTTCAATAATTAAAATTTTAAAAACTATTTGGATGCTAATTTGGGTTGTAAATGCATACAGGAAAATTGATGATTAAGGTTATTGCTAGTGTCTGTTGCTGCCTAGCACAGGCTGGAGATGAAAAGCTCTAGCTGATAAGCGATCAACATCCATTTACATTACAGTGATATTTTAAACTTATTAATATGAATGTTGTAAAAGTTTATACGTAATTATTCAGAGTACCCGATTTATTTTAGTGTGTTTATAACATGGACTTAAATCTGGATCAAATCCAGTGATATAAATTTCCATTACAGGAATAAATATCTTGGTGTTAATGGGATACCCAGAATTTTCAAATGATTTAAATTCTGAAATGCTTATGAATATTTCTGTAACGCAGACTGTTTTTTTAGACACAGTAGTTCCTCAGCTTAATGAAAAGGTGAGTTTCTGCTCACGCTCACTTGGAGTTATGCATTGGCAGTGTTGTGCTCCGGAAAATATTAGAATAGAGTAAATATGCTGGAAAACATGGTCTTGGTTACAGTTATAGTTATATTTACTGAAAATTATGGACCAGTAAGGACTTTGTGGCTGAACTGTAATATCTGTACTTTCTGTCTGTATTTAGAATATCTATGACCTGTGGCGTCAGAAACCTACAGTGGCACAGAGTAACTTGAGTATATTTAAGTATTGCTGAAAAGTGACATTTAGTCAAAGCTATTCACAAGAAATAAAAGCAGGCGTAGACCACCAGTCCTTCAAGCTGATCTGGTATTCAGTGCAATCATGGCTGATCTATGCTTTCCTGTGCCATTTCCCCAATGCCCTCTATTCCGTGGTTTATCAAATATTTATTTACCTCCATTTTTAAACACTTCAATGATCCAGCCTCCACCATTCTTTCTGGCAGAGATTAACCAGCCTCTGCATGAAGAAATTTCTATATACCTCAATTTTAAATGACTGACCCTTTATCTCGTAACCGTGCCCTCTTAGAACATAGAACATAAAGAAAAACTACAGCATAAGCAGGCTCTTCAGCCCACAAGTTGTGCTGATTGTATCCCCACTTACTAGACTTACCTATAACCCTCAATCCTATTAAGTCCCATGTACTCATCCAGAAGTCTCTTAAAAGACCCTATTGAATTTGCCTCCATCACCACCAACGACAGCCGATTCCACTCACCCACCACCCTCTGAGTGAAAAACTTACCCCTGACATCTCCTCTGTATCTACTCCCCAGCACCATAAACCTATGTCCTCTCATAGCAATCATTTCAGCCCTGGGAAAACGCCTCCGAGAATCCATCCGATCTATACCTCTCAACATCTTATACACCTCTATCAGGTCAGCTTTCATCCTTTGTCTCTCCAAAGAGAAAAGATCAAGCTCCCTCAACCTATCCTCATAAGGCATGCCACCCAATCCAGGCAACATCCTTGTAAATCTCCTCTACACCCTTTCAATAGCCTTCCACATCCTTCCTGTAATGAGGTGATCAGAACTGAGCACGGTACTCCAGTTGGGGTCTGACTAGGGTCTTATAAAGCTGCAGCATTATGTCCCGACTCCTAAACTCAGTCCCTCAATTAATGAAGGCTAGTACACCATATGCCTTCTTAACCACATCTTCTACCTGCAAGGCCGATTTAAAAGTCCTATGGACCCAGACCCCAAGGTCCTTCTGATCCTCAACACTGCTAAGAGTCTTAATCTTGATGTTATATTCCTTCATTCCATTTGACCTGCCAAAATGGACCACTACGCATTTATCCAGGTTGAAATCCATCTGCCACTTCTCCATCCAGTCTTGCATCCTATCTATGTCTCACTGCAACTTCTGACATCTCTTCAAACTACCCACAACACCACCAATCTTCATGTCGTCGGCAAACTTACCAACCCATTTCTCCACTTCCTCATCCAGGTCATTTATGAAAATTACAAACAGCAAGGATCCCAGAACAGATTCCTGGGGCACTCCACTGGTGACTGACCCCGATGCAGAAAAAGGTTTTGTTCTAGACCTGTTGTTGTTCAAGACTCTCCCATTAGTGAAAACATCTCAACATCTACCTTGTTAAGCCTTCTCAGGATCTTGTATTTTGAATGAGGTCACTTCTGACTGCTAAACTCTCAAGGAATACAGACCCTGACTATTTAGTTTCTCTTGATAGGACAATTCTCTCATCCCAGGAATTAGTTTTCTGAATCTCTTTTGGACTGCCTCCAGTATTAGTATATCCTTTTTAAGTAAGGGAACAAAACTGTAGGCAGTATTTCAGGTGAGGCATCACCAACATTGTATACAATTGTAACAAAACCTCTTTATTTTTAAACTTTATTTTATAATAAAGCCTGTTTGCCTTCTTAACTACTTTTGAACCTTCTTGCTAACCTTTTGTGATTTATGTACTAGAACACCTAGATCCTAATGTAATTCACTCACCTGCAGTCTCCCTCCAACTAGATAATTTGCCTTTGGATTCCTCCTACCAAAGTGCATGACTGCACACTTTCCCATATTAAACTTCATTTGCCAGGTTTTTGCCCAGTCACCCAGTCTATATCCTGTCGCAGAATCACAATATCCAAGATGCAGCCTTAATGCAAGTGGCCTTGACACCATTCGGAAACACGCTAGACTCCACCATCTCAGCACAATCCCAGCTTGCTGCAAGATTGAAAAAGTATCTGGGTTGTTTGAATCATACTTGGAATGAAACATCTTACACTTACCGATTCCAAATTTCAAAGTGCAAAACTTATGGTCTAGATTGACTTCAGAAAATACCTTGGAATTCTTGACCTGGATTTTAACAGTATTGAAATTCATATTCCATACTCATTTGTGTTACAGGCAGGACATTTTTTTGGCTTGACAGCAGCGTCCTGTTTGTGATAAATGTTAAAAATTGTGCTGACAACCAATTTAAGATCATTAATCATTTTGGCAGTGTGGTGTATTTGCATATATGAAAGCTTATATATATTAATACATAAGGTCATGTCCTTTGCAGACAATAAAGAACATTATATACTTGATACTTCAGCTAAGCAAAATAAGCGACATTCATTAGCTGGTTTATTCCACAGGGCAGTCCACTGGCCAATCAGGGTCAAGCTGCTTGGTTTAAATTTTGATCAGTGCTCGCCAGTTAACTGTCAGTCACCATTACTTGCAATGTCTCTACCAACCGGTGCCAATCAGTCCGCACCCTTTCTCACACAGTATAAATCATTGTTTCCCCTTACATTGATATTCTTGCGATTGTACTTCGTTAAAATGTCTTTCTTCAGCAATGCTCAAGTTCTGTACTGCCAACCAAATGACTTGTTGAGTCTATTTCTTTATGTACCAATTTGAAGTTTAGTGAGGACTGATCATCAAGTGATCAAGGCAAAGGATGTTGGTGCTGTATGATTGAAGACTATGATTTGAAGTTTGTTGTTTTCCTGGGAGGTCAGATAGAGCACAATCAATAGCATAGTGTTATTGTCACTGGAATAATAAGAGACCTAGGGAAAGATCTGGGGACCTGGATTTGAATCCCACCACGGCAGATGTTGAATTCAATTTAAAAAATCTGGAATGATAAGTCTAATGGAACATTGTTGTAAAAACCCATCTAGTCCACTTATGTCCTTTAGGGAAGGAAATCTGCTGTCCTTACCTGGCCTACATGTGACACCAGCAATGTGGTTGACCCTTAAATGCGCTTTGAAATGGGGTTCAATTAAGGATGGGAAATAAATTCTGGCCAAACCAGCAACACCCAAACCCTGTAAATAAAATAATCAGCATCAACAATAAACCTCTGAAGTGTACCCTGTGCTGCAGCACCATGATATTTCTTCCATTTCCCAATTAATTATTCTTGTAACCCTTTTAGAATTGGATTGACATTGCTCAAGTTCAGCCCACCAAAAAACAATACAGCTAAATGATGAAGAATGTTTAATTGTCTCAATCTGGATTTGAATCAGCAACCCAGAAGAGAAGGGCCAGTATCTTGTGCACTGTGTTGCCTTGTCTTTGTACCGTGTAATTTCATGGAATGCCTGCTAAATTCACTTGACTGTTTTCTTTGGCAATTCCTGAGTCGAGAATAACTTGCTTCCACTGGGTAATTGTGTTCTTCAATAGCTGAAGAGTCCAATCCTATAGGTTTAGCAGGTAGTATTTGATGAGCAGGTGGGTGGGACACTCTGGATTCTGTGTAATTCTCAAGTATAATTTAGGCTAAAATATATTTTGAGCTTCAAAATACAGGACAGGTAGGATATTATAAAATAGTCATGTTGTTATGATGTTAACATTTGTCAACAATTTTATTCTAGATGGAACAAATAAAAAGGACAAATAAGCTCTTCACAAGTGATTGCATATTCTTAAGGAAAACCC
Source organism: Sphyrna mokarran (assembly GCA_024679065.1). Taxonomy (NCBI): domain Eukaryota; kingdom Metazoa; phylum Chordata; class Chondrichthyes; order Carcharhiniformes; family Carcharhinidae; genus Sphyrna; species Sphyrna mokarran. The sequence goes on from JAGIQG010000030.1 coordinate 958,552, forward strand.
TTATTATTCCAGTCATATCTGAGAAAGGGTTACTATTTAATGGACTGAATTCATTGGAATCTCCTGAGAATGAATCCAGGGAGACGTACACTCTGAGTGATGAAAGACTGCTGAGTATGGAAGAAGAAAGCTCTACATCCCCGAGTCCTGAAGGTGCTGACAGCAAACCCATTCAACCCGAGGAACTGTCTGCCAAAGACTTCTTACAGAGACTGGACTTGCAGATTAAACTATCAACGCAAGCAGCTGCTAAGACCATACAGGAAGATAATCATGGGTAATTATACTCCAAATAGCAGTGCAGTTTATATGACTTCTGGATAATATATTTACAGTTATTAGATTTGAATTTTGAATTATAAAGCATCACATCAACTTTTTGGTGTTGCTCGGTATATGTGCTGTGCCTGAAAACAAGTCCTGGCTTATTGCTTGCTATGCTTCATATTGAGCTGTTTTCTTGGCATTTTTTATCAGCAGTCATTTGCTATTGCCTTCTGCTCTCCGGGACAGGATGACGAGGCGTGGTCCCTAGACCACCTTAGCTGGACTGGGAACAAACCCACACTTTTGCTGTTATTCTGAATCACATTCTAGCCATCTAGCCAATGTTGAGTCCCTGGGAAGTGTGTAAATAGATGATGATATTGATGTACTTATTTTTATCCTACAGGTGCTTTGGTCCACCTTGTTGTCTAACGAGGGGGATACACGCGATGGGTCGTGAGGGGGCTGCTCTTGGATTTTTTTCGAGAGTATCCTAGTGCTTCACATCGTTAGTGTACGCTTGACCTGGACCATTTGATGGGCAACACGACAGCCCAGTGACTATCGCTATGCTGTGCAGATACATGGATTTGGCCTGTGTTTGTGGGAGTTTGCGCATTCTCCCCGTGCTTGCGTGGGTTTTCTCCGGGTGCTCCAGTTTCCTCCCACATCCCAAAAATGTGCTCTTAGGCTAATTGGCAAAACAAATTCTCCCTAAATTGTCTCAAATTTGGCTTTTAATCCATAGATCTATAAACATGGACAGGGATCGTGGGTAGAGGTGGGAACATTAGGGTGGCGGCACGGGCTCATTGGGCCAAAGGGTCTGTTTCCCGTGCTGTTTTCTTCTTTGTTCTTTGACCCCAATTCAATTTATACATATTAGAAAAAACAGTAATATATTTGGTAAATGTTCATTCTGTAGATTCTAATGATAGAAAGTTAATTAAATTCTTTGGTTGACCATTGTGCTACCAACGTAATCCTGTGATGATGGATTTAGCCTGAGACCAAAATTTTACAAAGTGTCTAAAATTAGTTTTTGTTCCTTTTTAACATTTGAATATGTTACAGATTAAGCTGTCCAAGGTCATCGGTAAGAATAAAGTTAATGCTTTCAAATCTTTGGTTAAATCAGGTACTTGTTTAGATTACAATCCATTATAAAACAAGTCGTGTTAGCTTAAAGAGACAATAATCTTGCATCTGCCAAGTACACCAAAGACTTAATAACCAATTTCAACATTAAGCAAGAGAGATCTGCAAACAATCAGGCATGCATGCTTACCAGTCTGTTAGTAGGTGAAAGCTGACCATTCTCCAATATCTATTATTGCATTGCATACATATGAATCATTCCTTGATTTTTGTGGCTCATCCTCAATTGTATATTGCATAAATTAGATTTAAGTAATATATTTACATGTGCAGTTAATCTTTAGAGAGAGTTTAGGTTGTGGTGATGAGAGAATCAGTGCTGGAGAATTGAGCATTTTGGTTCTGAGTCAGGTATTGCGCCCCATAACATGATTCAACCTTTCTCCCCGAGACATTATTCCACTACAGCATGTGTTTCTCATCTTCCCCACACCAGCCATTCATGTGGGAATCCCAACGTGTTATATTAGGGTTACTATTTCAAGTCTTGTATTTTTATTTGTACGGATTAACTAAAATGGCCTTCCTCATTAAATCCCTCATTCCTCATTCATAGAACATAGAACATAGAACATAGAACAATACAGCACAGAACAGGCCCTTCGGCCTTCGATGTTGTGCCGACCAAAATAAAAGCAATGCCCCTCCAACTAAACCATTCCCTTCTCTCCATATACTTATCAACTAACCTCTTAAACGCCACCAAACTTGGCGCATCTACAACAGCTGCAGGCAGGGCATTCCACTCCCTAATCACTCTTTGAGTAAAGAGTCATCAACATTGAAATAAAAGTAAAATATTGCAGATGCTGAAAATCTGAAAAATGGAATTTTCTGAAATGACTCAACAGGTGGCCTTCCTCATCTGTTTGACGTTGGTTAAGATTGGTTAATTTTATGTTGGATTCTTAAAAGCTGACGGCGAGAGGAAAGTTTCCTCTATCAGTCTGACAGCTGTCCACATTCAAAGGGAAATGTGCCTCTTCCTCTTTTTGCACAGGTGACCAGAAAAAAAGCCAGGAGTTTCCTTTTTAAACTTTTAAAGTTAATACCACACTACTTCCCATTTAATTATCTTTCTGTCGACAAGATTGCTTTGCAGGTTTTGCACCTCGATGCTATTTTTTCCTCAGTATTGAATGATTCTTTGAAAATACTATCATTCAAGCTGAAGTTAAGATTCCCCATTGCTTGATAGAAAGCCTGAGTGCCCCTTGTTTCATTTTTGGCTGTACAGGGCTGAGGTTGAACCAATTCAACGTAGGAGAAGATTGTAAGCCTGTGCGTATGTGAAAAATGGTAGATTGGGACCTAAGCAAACCTTTAAAAATCAACTGATTAACTCTGGCTTATATGACAAATGCAAATAAAATATTATCATGGGTGTTGCAGTTATTATTGGTGCTTAAACTTTGACTCACTAGGATGCAAAGGTCTCTTATGGATGAAATTCTTATTTAATAAATTGGATCAGTAGTTAAAAATAAGCAGATCAACTTAAATGCAAAGTGGAAACATGTAGGATCCCTACAGTGTAGAAGGAGGCCATTCAGCCCATCAAGTCTACACCGACCACAATCCCACCTAGGCCCTACCTCCATAGCCCCATGCATTACCTTAACTAGCCCCCCAACACTAAGGGACAATTTAGCACGGCCAATCCACCTATCCCGCACATCTCTGGGAGGAAACTGGAGCACCCAGAGAAAACCCATGCTGACACGGGGAAAACGCACAGACTTCATACAGTGACCAAACCGGGAATCGAACCCATGTTTCTGGCGCTGTGAGGCAGCATTGCTAACCATTGTGCCACCATGCTGCCCCATGTACATTTCTGCACTTTTATTTGCTTATTCATTACGGAGGTGATAGGCATCCTGATTTTTTTTTTCTCATTTAATAGAGGAGTTTCAGGCCTTGTATTCTTGAATTTTGGATGAAATGTGTAAAATATTTTCATACTGAAAATGTAGTGATTGCTGAGAATTAACTTGCTTCTGGCAGACCTAGCAGTGGATGTAAAAGATATGGACAAAAGAATCTAGTGATGAAAGGTACTCTGTCCAGCTTGTCTCATATTTGTCTTCTGAGGAGGTCAGTGTGGTTTTTTATGCTGTGGCATGTCAGAACTGTCAATTGATGAATTGACCACCATATCCTGTTCTTATGAGGCTGTCTTTCGATGTCTGTAGGTGTCTATTGTGGTCCTCCTCATCTAAGCAAGGAATTTCATTCCCAACTTGATTTGAAATGGGGCTACTCCCAGTAATTCAGTCCTTCCTGTTCTTGCACAGAAGGAAGAATCAGTGGTTAGATCATTCTATCCTAACCTTTGGCACCTGTTTTGTACCTACTGCAATGAAGTGGGATCAGTAGCATATGGTCATGGCGAAGTGGCACGCTGTTGTGATTCAGACCAGCAGTAGACTATGGAGCTAGAAAAGCAACAAATGTAACCATAAAGGGGAGCATTATTAAAGACACTGGTCATGAACTTTTTTTTAACATTCCAGATGCTGCATAACAATAATAGCATTACTAGTATGTATTTTGTATCGGGTCTCTTTTATGTTCTTTGTCCTTGGTTCATTTGACATTCTTTTGTACCGACGTATGTTCATTTCATGGGCTACCTACTCTATTTCCTAGCTTTAATAATTTTCACCTTGTGGGAACATAGTGGGCTTCATTACCACTTCTCTAATCCTTGCTGTGCAGTGCGCTTGGTATCGACTTTGAAGTCCCACTTCATATTTGCAAAATAATACCATTGTATCATTAGTGTCCATGGGCAGCATCTCTAATGAGAGAATTTGTTGCTTAGAAGTGGAACAAAGGAACATGTGCTTTTCATTAGTTTCAAACCCTGTTGAGCTGAAAGGTTGAATTAGCCTCTTCTGAATGAATCATGATTATTTCCTTTGAATTATTTTCTGCTTTGGTTAAAGCAGTCTTTTTTAAATTCCTATCTAAATGAAGCACAGTAAATATTAAATATAAAATATTTTGTCTTGGTGGCATATTTAGTTTGTAAAGCTGCAAATTGGACTCATTGGTGGACTTGTCCAGTATTTGGAACCAGCAAGGTTTGTTCTGTTCATAGAATTATTGAATCCCTACAGCATAGAAGGAGGTCATATGGCCCATCGACTCTGCACTAACCATAATCCCACCCAGACCCTATTCCCATAACCCTCATTTACACTGCTAATCCCCAACGCTGAAGGTCAATTTAGCATGGCTAATCAACCTAACCCACACATCTTTGGATTGTGGGACGAAATGAGGGCACCTGGAGGAAACCCACGCAGACAGGAGAAGAATGTGCAAACTCCACACAGATGGTGGCCTGAGTCTGTGCTGCTGGGAGGCCATAGTTTCTGTGATTGTAAATTTTGTCGAAAAATTTCTCCTATTTCATTCTAGATGGTGAATGTGAAAATTACAAACCTCAAAAGGAGGGTGAAAATGCACGCATTTCTGTAACATTAAGCATTAACTATTCAGTTATGCTACAATTTTCTGCAGTTATGAAGTCTGCAGTTATGTTGCAAGGGGGGAAACAGAAACATGATTGAGAGAGTTGTAGTGATGGCTGTGGTATTTTATGAGCTTTGAAAGCTTCTGGATGAGTACATGGGATTTAATGGGATTGGTAGTTACAGATAGTTCTATGGCCTAGTGGGTATGGATATGATCGGTGCAACTTGTGGGCCTGTTTGTGCTGTAGTGTGCTATGTTCTATTTACATTCCTGCTCTGCTGCAAATAGCACTGGCACGATAACGCTAAAATTGCCACTTTCTGCATAGCTGAGAGATACATCAGGCATTCCAGATTTGCTTCTTGGAACAATAGAAATTTAGTGTTAGATGGTACAGCTGCTCTGGTCACTGCAGCACTTAGCACTCTGCCTGCCACTGGAGCACAAATGACACAAAGGAGACTTTACAAAGAAAAGGTACTTACACTCCATTCCTGTAGATTGAGAGTTCCAATTAGTAACAATACCCCATTAAAAAAAACTGTAACATGTCTTTATATAGTGTATTTTAGCACAGAATAACATTCAAAGGCATTTCAACAGCTTAATCACAAAGGATGGCAAACCGGATATGACCCTAAATTTTAAGGAGGATCTTAAATGAGGGCGGGAAGTGGAGAGTTTCAGGAACTTCCAGCAAGTGAAATTTACGGGGCCAAAGCGCTGACTGCTGCTTCAGAACAGAGATGACGATGCACAAAGGTGTGAGCCATTAGAGAATCTTTTGGGGTGAGGTAAGGCTGGAGGAGATACTCTGGAGTGAGGTTTTGAAATGTCATAGCAACTTTAGATTGAGAACCATTGAAAAAAATAATGGCGAGTTGTGGGAAAACAAACCGTTAGCAGGAATATTATGGATGCATTCAGATAGGCAAGGATTGACATGGCTGAGAATAATCTTACTTGGCTGTTCAACTGAAGAAGGTATCATGTGGTCAGTTGTGTCAGAGGTTGAGGAGGTATGAGGTGGAGGACATGGTCACAGTCACCAAGTGAATTATTTCTAACATTGAAGGACATGTGGTGATGTGCATCAATTGAATGTTATTTCTCCATTAAATGGGAGCATTTATTGCTCAATCCTAATTGTCCTTTGACTGAGTGGCTTGCTAGGCCGTTTTGGAAGACATTTAAGAGTCATTCATATGGTTGTGGGTCTGGGGTCACATATAGTTGGGGGCCTGGGCCAGACCAGGTAAGGATGGTAGATTTCTTTTCCTGAAGGACATTAGTGAACCAGATCGATAATGGTTTCAAGATCATTGCATCTTTAATTCCAGACTTCTACTGCTGTGGTGGGATTTGAATCTGGGTTCCCAGAGCTCTCTGGATTACTAGCTGATTAGGGAGATTCAAGCATGGATTGCAGAAAAGAAGACTTATTTAAACTTTGCCGAGATAGAAAGCATTGTTTTTCCTCATTCCTTTATATTTTTCACATGATCTGACCACTGGTAATTACGGCCTGAATTTTCAGGATGACCGATACTTAGCGCCAACCATTTGAGAGTCAGTGGGAAATGGACCCACGGCCGTTTTACACTGAATTGAGCGTTGATTGGCAGCAAGTGGAACTTCCGTCTGCCCTTAGTTGGGAGTCCAGCCTTGGAGAGCTGTTGACTGTCTGACAACTCTGCAGCCCTCCAGGCACAGCACTGCAGTGACCAGAACAAATATTGCAATGTTGTTCCTGAGCCTCAATCCAGGACTGCACTTTGGGTGAGTATCAGGAGAGTAGTGGTAACTTTGGAGTGTAGGGAGGGAAACGAAGACCATGTTGGGTTAGGCTGGTTGGAGGGTATCCTGGAGGGAATTCTGACTGTGCAGTTTTACCCTTCCTCACCCACCTGAAAACCTGCCAAGGGGGCAGTGGGGAGGAGCAAAGAACAAAACAGCAACGAGCCCATGCGGCCACCCCGATGCTCTCACCTCTACCCATGATCCCTGTCTATGTTTATAGATCTATGGATTAGACAATTTGGGGAGAATTTGTTTTGCCAATTAGCCTAAGAGCACATTTTTGGGATGTGGGAGGAAACCGGAGCACCCAGAGAAAACCCACGCAAGCATGGGGAGAATGCGCAAACTCCCACAGACACAGGCCCAAATCCATGTATCTGCACAGCACAGCGATAGTCACTGAGCTGTCGTATTGCCCATCAAATGGTCCAGGTCAAGCGTACACTAACGACGTGAAGCACTAGGATACTCTCGAAAAAATCCAAGAGCAGCCCTCTCACGACCCATTGCGTGTACGCCCCTTGTTAGACAACAAGGTGGACCAAAGCACCTGTAGGGTAAAAACAAGTACATCAATATCATTATCTATTTACACACTTCCCAGGGACTCCCAAGGCTCATGATCCCTATTTTAAATCAGTTTTCTATACCCCTCCATTCCCATTCTGTTCATGTGCCCATAGAACACTACAGCACAAACAGGCCCTTTGGCCCACGAGTTGCGCCGATCACATCTATATCTACCAATCCACAGACCTATCTATAACCCCCTATCCCATTCGTTTCCATATACTCATCCAGAAGTCGTTTAAAAGACCCCAGCGAGTTTGCCTCTACCACCTCTGACGGCAGCCAATTCCATTCACTCACCACCCTCTGAGTGAAAAACTTACCCCTGACATCCCCTCTGTATTTGCTTCCCTGCACCTTAAACCTGTGTTCTCTCGTAGTGACCATTTCAGCTCGGGGAAATAGTCTCTGAGAGTCCACCCTATCTATTCCTCTCAACATTTTATCAACCTCTATCAGGTCGCCTCTCAACCTACGTCTCTCCAGTGAGAAGAGTCCCAGCTCCCTCAACCTATCTTCATAAGGCCTGCCTCCCAATCCAGGAGCATCCTTGTAAATCTCCTCTGAACTCTCTCAATAGCCTCTACGTCCTTCCTATAATGAGGCGACCAGAACTGCGCACAATACTCCAACTGGGGTCTGACAAGAGTCTTATAGAGCTGCATCATTACCTCCTGACTCCTAAACTCTATTCCTCGATTAATGAAGGCCAGTATACCGTACGCCTTCTTGACCACTTCCTCCGCCTGCGAGGCCGATTTAAGAGTCCTATGGACCCGGACCCCGAGATCCTTCTGCTCTACAACACAGCTAAGACTCCTACCCTTATATTGTACTCCTTCATCCCATTATTCCTGCCAAAATGGACCACTACACATTTATCTGCGTTGAAGTCCATCTGCCACTTCTCCGCCCAGTCTTGCATCCTGTCTATGTCCTGCTGCAACTTTTGACATCCCTCCAGACCATCCACAATACCACCGACCTTTGTATCGTCGGCGAACTTACTAACCCATCCCTCCGCTTCCTCATCCAGGTCATTTATGAAAATGACAAACAGCAGGGGTCCCAGAACAGATCCCTGGGGCACTCCACTGGTTACCGACCTCCATGCAGAACAAGACCCATCCACAACCACTCTCTGCCTTCTGCTGGCAAGCCAGTTCTGGATCCACAAGGCCAAAGCCCCTTGGATCCCATGCCCTCTCACCTTCTCCAGAAGCCTTGCATGGGGGACCTTATCAAATGCCTTACTAAAGTCCATGTACACTACGTCCACCACCCTTCCTTCGTCAATGTGTTCAGTCACGTTTTCGAAGAACTCAACTCGGCTCGTAAGGCATGACCTGCCCTTGACAAAACCATGCTGACTATTTCTAATCAGTCCAAATTTCTCCAAATGTTCATATATCTTATCCCTCAGAAGCCTCTCCATCAGCTTACCAACCACTGAAGTCAGACTCACCGGTCGGTAATTTTCTGGACTATCCCTGTTCCCTTTCTTAAAGATAGGAACCACATCAGCAATCCTCCGGAACCTCTCCCGTTTCCATGGATGACGCAAATATCATCGCCAGGGGCTCTGCAACCACTTCCCTCACCTCCCACAATAACCTGGGGTAGGTCCCATCCAGTCCCGGCGACTTATAGAACATAGAACATTACAGCACAGAACAGGCCCTTCGGCCTTCGATGTTGTGCCGACCAAAATAAAAAGCAATGCCCCTCCAAACTAAACCATTCCCTTCTCTTCCATATACTTATCAATTAACCTCTTAAACGCCACCAAACTTGGCGCATCTACAACAGTCTTGATATCTGTCTTGATAGAATTTAACAGGTCTAACACATCCTCTTTCCTAACATCCACATACTCAATCCTTTTCGTTTGCCTCAAACCTGCAGTACAATCTCCCAGTTCACTTTCCACCATGAATATTTCTTAAATAATTCCAGAGTGCCTGCCTCCACCACTTTACTTGGCAGCGTATTCCATATCCCCACAACTCTCTGCGTAAAAAAAAAAAAACTCCCTCTAGCATCCAAATTATACCTTACCCTCCTCACCCTAAGCTCGTGACCCCTCGTGCTATTTGAGTCCATCCTAGGAAAAAGCTTAACCCTGTTTACTCTATGTAGACCCCTCATAATCTTGTACACCTCTCTTAGATCTCCTCTAAGTCTACGTCTTTCTGAGGAAAACAGTCCCAATTTGCCTAACCTCTCCTCATAACTCAGACCTTCCATACCAGGCAGCATCCTGGTAAACGTCCTCTGCACTCTCTCCAGAGTTTCCACGTCCTTCCGGCATAAAATTCTGGCCAATTTTTCCTATGTAAAATCTGAACTGCGTTATTGTGGGGAAAAAGACAGAAGTTTGTTTTAAACTCTTAAAGTCTGAAATGTTTGGTCTCGACAAAAACTTACAGTTTAAAAATGATTGCCTTGATTTTTCTCATGAACCTATTGATGAATCAGCCACTGAAACTCCATGTCTACTTGTTTCGATTTATTTTCTCAGTTTTGTGGGGATAAAATGGAATCATTTTCAGAAACATTACTTGTTTGTTGAAGGCAAAAACTGCATTAGAACTTTACTTAAATCAGTTTGATGTAGTTGAATGGTTGCAAAGCCTGTGGATGTTTTCTTTTCCAAGTATATTAGAGTAAAATCTACATGGCACAATTCCCATTGAGATCAGTAAATCAAATCTGTGGCATCCCCAATTGGTTTATTAATTGGTAAATTGGGCATATCACAGATCTTCTTGATCGACTACTGGTTGCAAAAGGACCATGGTCTGTCTGGTTTACCTTCTACCATCTTGTTGGTTGCATTCTTTGTCACATCCTCAAAAAAGCCAGTAAAATAAACTAGCCAAGATTTCCTCTTCACGAACTCATTTTGGCTACCTTTTCTGATTTTATTTCTATTCAAATGCCTCACAAGAATGCAAGAAAAGAAATAGGAGCAAAAATAACTGATGTTGCCCATCAAGTCTGCCAATCAATATAAATATGGCTGATCCTGGGCTGAACCCCATTTTCCCTTCATTACAAAAATCTATCTCAGCCTTAAATATATTCAATGCTGGAGCATTTATAACTCTCTGGGGTAGAGAATTTCACTGATTCACAACCCTTTAAATGGAGTAATTTCTCCTTGTCTCAATCCTAAATGATTGGCCCCCACTTCTCTTGAGACTGTGTCCCAACAGAAACAATCCCTCAGCTTTACCCTATTGAATTATCTGGATTTTAATAAGATCATCTCTCATTCTTTTAAATTGCAGAGAATATAAGCCCAATTTACTTGGCCTTTCATCAGAGGACAATCCTCTCATCTTGGGAACAATTTAGTGAACCCCCTTTGCACCACTTTCAGTGTCAGAAGAGGGAAGTGGAGGGAGAAACAGGGGTGATGTCCAGTGTGTTATGAAAATCTTTAGAAAGCAAGGAAACTGAGAATAAGCAAGAGACAAAGATTAAACTTGCTCTTCAATAAAGTGGATAGACTTCCAAAAACATGGTGATGCATATTAGGCTGCAGGAACAAAGACTTACAGAACCAAAATGTCTCTGGGATTTTAAAAGAGAAGCTACTACTCAGAAAAAAGAAAAAGTTTCAGGGAAAGGGAAATTATGGCATTGTTAGCTAAGAACTTTCTTGCATTGTGTGAGGAAGAGGAAGACGGCAACTCAGCCCTCAACACCATTATTACTACGAAACTTATCTCCAAACTCTGTGACCTGGGACTTGGCTCCTTTCTCTGTGACTGGATCCTGAACTTCCTAAGTCACAGACCACAGTCAATAAGGATAGCCACCAACACTTCTTCCACAGTCATCTTCAACATTGGTGCCCCACAAAGCTGTGCCTTCAGCCCCTTACTATATCCTTACACACCTATGATTGTATGGCCGAATTCCCCTCCAACTTTATTTTCAAGTTTGCTGATGATACCACCATAATGAGATTGCAGAGCCTCTGGCTCTGATCTTCAGGTCGTCGTTGGTTACGGGTATAGTGCCAGAAGACTGGAGGATAGCGAATGTGGTCCCATTGTTCAAGAAGGGGAAGAGAGACTTTCCGGGGAATTATAGGCCGGTGAGTCTTACTTCTGTTGTGGGCAAAGTATTGGAGAGAATTATTAGGGATAGGATTTATAGTTATTTAGAGAGGAATGAATTGATTGGAGATAGTCAGCATGGTTTTGTGAAGGGTAGGTCGTGCCTTACTAACCTCATTGAGTTTTTTGAAAAAGTGACCAAGAGGTGGATGGGGGTAAGGTGGTTGATGTGGTATATATGGACTTTAGTAAAGCGTTTGATAAGGTGGCCCATGGAAGACTTCTGCAGAAAATGCAGATGTATGGGATAGAGGGTGATTTAGCTAATTGGATTAGGAATTGGCTAGCAGATAGAAGACAGAGGTTGGTGGTTGATGGGAGATATTCATCGTGGAGTTCGGTGACAAGTGGTGTACCTCAGGGGTCTGTTTTGGGGCCCCTGCTGTTTGAATTTTTATAAATGATCTGGATGAGGGTATTGAAGGATGGATTAGTAAATTTGCAGATGACACTAAAGTCGGTGGAGTGGTAGATAGTGAAGAGGGTGTTATAGTTTGCAGAGAGACTTGGACAAGTTGCAGAGCTGGGCCGAGAGGTGGCAAATGGAGTTTAATGTGGAAAAGTGTGAGGTAATGCACTATGGCAGGAATAATAAATGTGTAGAGTATAGGGTAATGGTAGGATTCTTAGTAGTCGTGATGAACAGAGGGATCTTGGTGTGTATGTGCATAGATCCCTGAAAGTAGGCAGTCAAGTCGAGAAGGTTGTTAAGAAGGCATATGGAGTCTTGGCTTTTATTGGTAGTGGGATTGAATTTCGGAGCCGCAACGTCATGTTGCAACTGTACAAAACTCTAGTGTGGCCGCACTTGGAGTATTGTGTACAGTTCTGGTCCCCGCATTATAAGAAAGATGTGGATGCATTGGAGAGGGTACAGAGGAGGTTTACCAGGATGTTGCCTGGTATGGAAGGCAGGTCTTATGAAGAGAGGCTGAGGGATTTGAGGTTGTTTTCGTTAGAAAGAAGGCGGCTAAGAGGAGACCTATTGAAACATATAAGATGATTAGAGGTTTAGATAGGGTGGACAGTGATAGCCTTTTTCCTAGGATGGATAAAGCTAGCACGAGGGGACATAGCTTTAAATTAAGGGGTGGTGGTTTTAGGACAGATGTCAGAGGTAGGTTCTTTACCCAGAGGGTGGTAAGGGTATGGAATGCCTTGCCCGCGTCAGTTGTAGATGAGCCAAGTTTGGTGGCGTTTAAGAGGTTAGTAGATAAGTTTATGGATGAAAAGGGAATGGTTTAGGTTAGAGGGTCACTGCTTGTTCCTAATTGGTCGGCGCAACATCGAAGGCCGAAGGGCCTGTTTTGCGCTGTAATGTTCTATGTTCTATGATCTATAATGGGTTGGATCTCAAACAATAACGAGATGGAGTACAGAAAAAAGATAGAGAATCTGGTGAACTGGTGCAACAATGATAATTTTTCCCTCAATGCCAACAAAATGAAGGAGATAGTCATCGACTTCGGGGTTATTGGGTGACATCCCTCTATCTACATCAATGGGGATGAGGTAGAAATGTTCAGAGTTTTACATTTTTAAGTGTCCAGATCACCAACCTATCCTGGTCCCTCCATGCCGACAATATAGTTAAGAAAGCCCACCATCGCCTCTGCTTTCTCAAAAGACTAAGAAAATTTGGCATGTCAGCTACAATTCTCACCAGCTTTTACAGATGCATCATAAAAAATTTTCTGGTTATATCACAGCTTGGTATGGCTCCTGCTCTGTCCAAGACTGCAAGAAACTACAAAGAGTCGTGAACAAAGCCCAATCCATCACTTCAACCAGTCTCCCACCCATTGACACCGTTCACACTTCTCGTTATCTCGGAAAAGCAGCCAGTGTAATTAAGAACCCTACACACCCCGGACATACACTCTTTCACCTTCTTCTGTCAGGAAAAAGGTACAAAAGTCTGAAGATGTACTAACTGAATCAAGAACAGCTTCTTTCCTCCTGCCATCAGACTTTTGAATGGACCTACCTCACATTAAGCTGATCTTTCTCTATACCCTAGCTATGACTGTAAGACTACATTTTGCACTCTGTCCTTTCTTCTCTATGTATAGTATGCTTTATCTGGAAAGCACACAAGAAACAATACTTTTCACTATGACAATAATAAATCAAATCAAGGAAAGTTGAAGAAAGCAAAAAACACGAGTTGGCCATCAAAATTCAAAAATATTCCAGAATTATCTCCAAGTAAATCCAGATCTAAAGGTTATAACATTTCTCAGTTTAGTGTCTGCAAAACATTTACATTGTTGTAAAGGTTAGTCCATTCAGCAAAGCCAGGATGTGAAACCTATAATGAACTAACAAAGGTCGGTGGTGTTGTGGATGGTCTGGAGGGATGTCAGAAGTTGCAGCAGGACATCGACAGGATGCAAGACTGGGCGGAGAAGTGGCAGATGGACTTCAACGCGGATAAATGTGTTGTGGTCCATTTTGGCAGATCCAACAGGATGAATGAGTACACTATCAAAGGGAGGAGTCTTAGCTGTGTGGAAGAGCAGAGGGATCTTGGGGTCCGGGTCCATAAGACTCTCAAATCGGCCTCCCAGGGGGAGGAGGTGGTTAAGAAAGCTTACGGTGTACTGGCCTTCATTCATCGAGGGATTGAGTTCAGGAGTCAGGAGGTAATGCTGCAGCTTTATAGGATCCTTGTCAGACCACACTTGGAGTACTGTGCGCAGTTCTGGTCACCTCACTATAGGAAGGACGTGGAAGCTATTGAAAGGGTGCAGAGGAGATTTACAAGGATGTTGCCTGGATTGGGAGGCATGCCTTATGAAGACGGGTTGAGGGAGCTGGGACTGTTCTCCCTGGAGAGATGAAGATTGAGAGGCGACCTGATAGAGGTTTACAAGATGTTGAGAGGAATAGATAGGGTGGACTCTCAGAGACTATTTCCCAGGGCGGAAATGGTCGCGACAAGAGGGCACAGATTTAAGATGCAGGGAAGCAAGTACAGAGAGGATGCTAGGGGAAAGTTTTTCACTCAGAGGGTGGTGAGTGAATGGAATCGGCTGCCGTCGGTGGTGGTTGAGGCGAACTCGCTGGGGTCTTTTAAAAGAGTTCTGGATGAGTATATGGGATCCAATGGGATTGGGGGGTATAGATAGGTCTATGGCTGGGTAGGTTTTGATGTGTTCGGCACAACTTGTGGGCCGAAGGGCCTGTTTGTGCTGTGGTGTTCTATAAAAGTTTTAGAGGAGCATTTCTCACTGAAACTGCTCATTATTGCAGAAAGATTTAGGTTCCACCACCAAAGCCAGGAGGAAGGCAAAATCATTTTACATGTCACAAGAATTGTGGCACAAAGGGACCATGTTACCAGAACATGCTGGACATAGCAAACTTCCTGTACACCAGAAATGTGTAAGAGAAAGAAAACACCTAGATGGGCAGGAAAGATCTACCAGATGTCAGGCGAAGATGGAGACGTCATTAGAAGACATACTAAACAAGTTCAAGAGTTAACATTGGGAGTTTTGTTGGTACATGGCAATTCACAACATTTTTGTGTATTTGCTAAACTTAATGGCAAATAAATCAAAATAAAAGTGGATACTGGGGCTACAGTATCATTGATATCGGAGACAATCTATAAGCAGAAATTAAAGCATTTACTATTGAATCCAGCTAATGTACACACAAGTCATACCATTTAAAAGGATACATTAACATGGAAGTGAATGAACAAATAGTAGAGTTGCCTCTTTCAAGTTGTTTGCAGAAACTTTCCTTCCTTATTTTGTTGGGGAAAGTCAAACTCACCATGGAAGTTGTAGACTAACTAATCGATAGCAAAACCGACCTACAGTAATTTCTGGAAAAGTACACAAGTAGGTTTGAAAACTGACTGGGCTCAATGGCTGGAGTAGACGTCCAACTCAAAATTAAGCCAGACGGCATGCCAAAATATCTTAAACAAAAGAGGAATAGTACCATATGCTATCAGACCAAAAATCAAAGAAGAACTAGAAAACTATTTACTACAAATGATTGGGTTACACTATTCATACTATTACTAACGTGATGGTTGAGTAAGGATATGTGGGGATTTCAAGATGACGATTAACCCAGTATTTTGAGCTAATCAATATCTACTGCTGCTGATTGAAGATTTATCTGCTGCACTATCTGGAGGCCAGAAATTTGGTAAAATAGATCAGTGATGAGCATACTTATAAATCAATGTGACTGCTAGTTTGCAGCTATCGAAAGGGAAATCCTGTATGACACATTTATGATTTTGTTTTTAATAATTTTATCCTTATACGAACATTCTCTCTGAGTTGTAGTTTCTTGGGTTGCTCACACTGTCTCAGTTTTTGAATAATCAGACAAATATCTGTCTTTTTTCAGTATTCTGTGATTTTTGTAAGAGTTGTGTCAAAGCTCTTACAATTTCCCCTCAAGTTTTGTAGCATTCTTGAATGCTTTCTTGTGCTGCTCGTGAGGTTTGATTACCTTAAATTTGCACAGCAGCTCAGCAGCAGTACTGGTAGAAATGTGAATAATGTCTTGTCTCTAGCATTCTGTTGTTTTCTTTCCAAATCAACTTCAGTTGTCGTTCTCCTTGGTTAGAAAGAATCAATTTAAATTTGCTCTGTGTAGTGTCTCTTCTTGGAAGACTCCATTGTTCACATTCGCATGAATGTTGTTGTCAGTGCTCTGGCTGAATTAACTACTGAAATTCTACTGGCCAGAGCTGACTAATGTGTGTCGGTGTTGCTAAGTATGAAAATGGGAGATAAATTGTGCATTTGTTTCAAGAGGTTAAATATATGGAAATGGAAAAAAATCTTGCACCATCTGCAGCAGAAAGGGCTTGATGGACTGTGTAACCGTTCCCTATTTCACACTTTATTACAGAATCATTTTTTAGCCTTTTAAAATGATATGGTCAAACTGCATCAATATCATTGAAAATTAATGCATCAAATTTGAATTCATTTCCCTGAACATGAGTATCGGAGAGCATGGGGATGTCTGTGTTTATTCCACTTATTGCATTGTTTCAAAACACGTTCTATTGCTTTGAGACATCTGGTTAGTCAACTGGATATAGTATATATAAATGTTGTTCTATTATCTCGAATACATAGTCATAGTCTATGGTTCTACTTCATGTTTTCCTATCTTGGGCTTAATTAGTGATTCGTGTGGAACCAGAAGTGGAACAGTGTCCCACCTGTCAGCTTGATGACTGTAACTACTGAATCGAAAATTAAATATCAGATATTAAAGCCCGTAATGTTGGGAATGCATAGTTGCTTCATTAGTATCTGTAAAGAAAAAATTGTGGACCTTCTGTCAGATTTATTTTCAGTTTCTTCTATGTCTTGCGTTCCTAGAAAAATTGAGCATGCTGCTAAATTAAATCAGCTGTAGATATAAAAGGTATAAAACTAGTCATTAGCAGGCATGTCTTTTATCAGTTGTGACAATTTTTTGAAAAGAGCTTCTTCGATGTTGAAATGCTTGAGAGAGAAATTGGTTGAATGTTGTTTCCAAGTGACCCTTATTATGGGAAATGCCATGTACTTCATGGAACCTATCTTTCATCATGATGATGAATATTACCATTCATGTCAAGAGGGCTAGAATACAAGAGCAGTACTGGTAGAAATGTGAATAATGTCTTGTCTCTAGCATTCTGTTGTTTTTTTTTCCAAATCAACTTCAGTTGTCGTTCTCCTTGGATAGAAAGAATCAATTTAAATTTGTTCTGTGTAGCATCCCTCTGTGTAGCAGCGATGTACTTGAGGCTGTATAAGGCTCTGGTCAGACCCCATTTGGAGCGTGCAGAACAGTTTTGGACCCTGTATCTAAGGAAGGGTTTGCTGGCCTTGGAGAGGGTCCAGAGGAGGTTCATAAAATGATCTCTGGATTAAGGAGCTTGTCATATGAGGAAAGGTTGAGGTTCTGGGTCTGTACTTGTTGTAGTTGAGAAGGATGAGGGGGATCTTATTGAAACTTACAGGATACTGCGAGGTCTGGATAGAGGAGACATAGAGAGGATGTTTCTATTAGTAGGAAAAACTAGAACCAGAGGAGACAACCTCAGGCTAAAGGGACAATCCTTTAAAGCAGATATGAGTAGGAATTTCTTCAGCCGGAGAGTGGTGAACCTGTGGAACTCTTTGCTGCAGAAGGCTATGGGGGCCAGGTCTTTGAATGTCTTTAAGACAGAAATAGATATGTTGTTGATTAATAAGAGGATTAGAGATTATGGAGAAAATGCAGGAGAATGGGAATAAGAAAAATATTAGCCATGATTGAATGACAGAGCGGACTCAATGGGCTGAATGGCCTAATTCTGTTCCTAGGTCTTATGTTCTTATTAATTTAGCTAACCTAAGCTGTTCCTTGACTGATGGTGTAAAATGTTGTTTTTCAGTGTTCTCAACTTATATTGGAGAAGTATCATCTATATTTTCAAATGTTGCTTGTCCTCATGTTTTCCACTCGTGTAATTTCCTCCTACCATATGATCCTTTAAAGACTGTATTCCTCCGACTCTGGCCCTTGTATTCCCCCCTTCTTTCACCCACCATTGGTGCAGCGCCTTCAGCCATCTGGCCATAAGGTCTGGAATTCCTTCTCCATTCTTCTTTCTTCCTTTAAGACTGAGTTTCCCAAATGTTTTCAGCTAGGAAATGCTTTGACCTACCAAGAATATTAAAGGAAGCCTGAGAAACATTATTATTGTGCCAAAGAAGCAAACCACGAGAAAATGATTGTTTTCATACAGTAGAGTTTGCACATGTGGAATTTGCACATTCTCTTTGTGTCTGTGTGGGTTTCCTCCCACAGTCAAAAATGTGCGGGTTAGGTTGATTGGCCATGCTAAAATTGCCCTTAGTCTCCTGGTTCGAGGGATTAGTGGTTAAATATGTAGAGATGTGGAGATAGGGCCTGAGTGGGGTTGTGGTCAGTGCAGACTTGATGGGCCGAATGGCCTCTTTCTGTACTGTAGGAATTCCAAGATCTAAGTTCTAAGATACAAACATACAAAAACCTCATGGAAGAATTTTCTACCTCTGTTTACTATAATTTAAAAGTTCTCTTATTAAAGTGCATATTTCGGTCTCACCTTTTTGATATTTTTAACAAGTGTTGCTGCTCCTTTTGGTTTAAATGTGTGCGCTGCTAGAATTTCCCTGTTTGACTGACATGCACTCCCTCTTATTTACACACTGTTTCTTACACACACTGCCTCTCTCGCATTCCCTCTCTATCACACACACTGAACCTCTCTCTCACACACATTCAACCTCCCTCTCGCACACAATCCTGCTCTTCCTCCACCCTTGCAGGTCCCATTCTGCCTTCCCATCCCATTGTGGGGGAGGTTTCTACTCTCTCCTCCCACCTCTCATATTCTGTTCAAACCCCTCACCTCTTCTCCACGCACACACGCGCTCCACTCACACTTAACAAGACCATTTAAGTTTCATGATGTTTCCAGCTCGTCTAATGGAGAAGCCTGCCTCTGATTGGATGAGCTGGCACTACACAAAACTAAAGTGAAATAGACCTGCCTGCTCTTACTGCTGAACAAAGCCAGTTTGCAAACTTCCGCTTTAAGCCCTTTCCTGAACCTATCTATTTGACCTTTTGGTCTCCTTTGGCTCTCTGTCACTTTTTGATTATTTATGATTATGCTCCTGTGAAGCACCTCCAAATATTTTACTACATTAAAAGGAGTACACAGCAGAAAGCTGTGTTAGAATGAGAAAAACAGTATTTTTAGAAGCACTTTATCTGGAGTATCACTTCAGTATGCTTCTGGAGAGGCACTGCACTATTGAAGGCACCATCTTTCTGATGCGAGGTTAAACAGATGCCTGGTTTGTGTGTATAGCACGGTGTTCCCATTTCCTAGGCAGTCTATTGTTTTGCATTCCCTTTTGCTCTTTGATACTTCACATTGGAAGAGGCGTAGGCCATTCTATACTTTGAGCCAGTTTTGCTGTTCAGTTTGATCATAGCAAATATGTTGCTTTAGACTTGGTTGTTTTTGCTTGCCTCTTTTATTGGCTAACCTCACTTTTCAGTCCTTCCCTACTGTGCTTTCTTCCTATCTGCAGTTAACTGTCTTCTCTGACTCAATCCACTCTATCCCTGTTACTGCTGCTCACTCTGCTTCCTCAATTTTGCATCTTCAGTTTGTTTCCCTCAACTCATCCTAATTGTTTGAAATATTTAAGGTGTGAACCTTAATTTGGAATTCGCCAGGCAAACTCGAGGAATTCAGATAGGCAGCAGTCCCCTGTGTAGCTGAATACATTCCATCCCAAGGATTCCATGTAGCATCTCCTAAGCAGCGACAGGAAGATTTGATGTGTTTGTTGTCAAGGTGCTGATGTTCACACATTCAAGTTAGCGGTGGCAGGTGCTAAGACCAGGCTGGTGGATTGCAACATCCAAAATGAAGCCTCAGTTTAATTTCTACCTCAGGATAGCTGATGAAAAATCCCGTAAAGCTGTTAACTTTCTCTTTCCCTAGCTGGCTGGTCTGTCATTCCAGTCTGTTTCTTTGACCTAAAGTGGGTGTCCTTGACTTATTTCTAGACAAAAAAAAATTATGATCAAGCAGTTAAATCCCTGGTCTGGAGATCTGAAAAACAGCTTATGGTACAAATGCAACAATTGTTGCACTCTGGGGAAGTATTGGACGATGAAGGGTACTCTGTTCGCTGTGTCCCGTATTTGTCTTCTGAGGAGACTGGTGCAGTTTTTCACTGTGCTATTTTTTTGTTACGAAATTATATAAAAATGGGAGGCATTCCTGGTAAAATATTACTTTAAATCAAAATAAATGGGACAGTTTGTGGTACAATGGTTCACTGGTTTTGCGTAAGGCTCTAAAGCAATGTTAATTGTTTCACGTCTGTCCCGTTTAACAGGTGATAATGCCACACAGCATGATTGAGGGTATTGTAAGAGGTACATACTCTGTTTTACCCTTGCAGTCAGTTCTTGAGATTAGGATTCTATAAAGGTAAAAATTTATTTATTAGTTACAGTAGGCTTACATTCACACTGCAATGAAGTTACTGTGAAAATCCCCTAGTCTGGCACCTGTTTGGGCACACTGAGGGAGAATTTAGAATGGTAAATGCACCTATGAGAAGCCTCACAACACCAGGTTAAAGTCCAACAGTTTATTTGATAACGCACCCCCAAACTTTTGGAGCGTTGCCTCTTCATCAAGTGAGTGGGAATTCTGTTCACAAACAGGGCATATAAAGACACAAATTCAATTTACAAAATAATGGTTGAAATGTGAGTCTTTATAGATAGTCAAGTCTTAAAGGTACAGACAATATGATTGGAGAGAGGGTTAAGCACAGGTTAGAGATGTTAGTTGTCTCCAACCAGACAGTTATTGTGATGTTGCAAGCCCAGTCGTGGGGGTTACAGATAGTGTGACATGAACCCAAGATCCCGGTGAGGCTGTCCTCATGTATGCAGAACTTGGCTATCAATCTCTGCTCAACGACTCTGCGTTGTGAAGGCTGCCTTGGAGAATGCTTACCCAAAGATCAGAGGCTGAATGTCCACGACCGCTGAAGTGTTCCCCAACAGAAAAAGAACACTGTTGCCTGATGATTGGATGTTACAACAATGCATGAATGAACAGTGCACCACAGTGAAAAACTACACCAGTCTCCTCAGAAGACAAATACAGGACATGGCAAACAGAGTACCCTTCATCGTCCAGTACTTCCCCAGAGTGGAGAAGCTATGACATCACCTCCAGAACCTTCAACATGTCATCAATGAAGATATACATGTCGCAAAGGTCGTCCCCATACCCCCACTTCTTGCCTTCAGATAACCACACAACCTCAAATAGACCATTGTCTATAGCAAGCTACCCAGCCTTTGGGAGAACAGTGACCACAACTCTGCCACAGCAACCTCTGCAAGACATGCCGGATCATCAACATGGATGCTATCATCTCATGTGAGAACACCGTCCACCGGGTACATGTTACATATATTGCAATTCAGCCAACTTTGACTATCTGATGCGCTGCAGGAAAGAATGTCCCAAGGCATGGTACATTGGGGAGACCATGAAATAATGGATGAATGAACAGTGCCTGACAATCACCAGGCAAGAGTGTTCACTTCCTGTTGGAGAACACTTCAGCGGTCACAGGTATTTGGCCTCTGATCTTTGGTAAATGGTCTCCAAGGCGGCCTTCATGACATATGACAGCGCAGAGTCACTGAGCGGAGACTGATAGCCAAGTTCCGCACGCAGAGGATAGCCTTAACTAGGATCTTGGGTTCATGTTACACTGTCACTAATCCCCACGATTTATCTGGGCTTGCAAAATCTCACCAACTGTCCTGGCTGAAGACAATACCCATCTCTTTAACCTGTGCTTAACCGGCTCTCCACTCACATTGTCTGTACCTTTAAGACTTGATTACTTGTAAAGGCTTGTGTTCCAATCATTATTTTGTAAATTAAGTTTGTGTCTTTATATGCCCTGTTTGTGAAAAGAACTCCCACTCACCTGAGGAAGGAGCAGCGCTCTGAAAGTTAGTGGCTTGTGCTACCAAAGAAACCTGTTGGACTTTAACCTGATGTTGTGAGACTTCTCACTGTGCTTATTCCCAGTCCAACGCCAGCATCTCCACTTCAATGCACCTACTCAGCCCACTTTTTGACTGTGGGAAGAAACCGGAGTACCCAAGGAAACCCATGTAATACAAGGAGAATGTGCAACCTCCACACAGACAGTGACCCAAACCAGGAATTGAACCTGGGTCCCTAGCGCTTTGAGGCAGCAGTGTTAATCACTGTGTTATCCAAAAGGATAAACTTACATGGACACAGGGTTTTAGGCCCAACCAAAAACATGTTTACTAACAA
The DNA here is from genome assembly GCA_024679065.1 of Sphyrna mokarran. Classification (NCBI taxonomy): domain Eukaryota; kingdom Metazoa; phylum Chordata; class Chondrichthyes; order Carcharhiniformes; family Carcharhinidae; genus Sphyrna; species Sphyrna mokarran. The sequence continues at coordinate 980,875 of JAGIQG010000030.1, forward strand.
ATAGAAAAACAGCTCTAATTAGTTTAGAACTCTTGTATAATGATGCTTCATAATACTTGAAACCAGGTAAAATCCCACATTCCTGTCCAAACTGCAACTCAAATGCCCCCAGGATTTAGTTGCTATGTTTAAACTATCTTTGAACCTCTGCTGCAATATCCCTGAGTCTAGCTGATACTTAAAGCTCCCCACACAATTGGTTCTTCCAGTGTGAGCTGTGTGTCTGTCAATCAGGTTTTTTTTTGGTAATTGCAGTGTAAACTTCTACTATGTTGGCTTTTTATTATAAAACTTTATCAAAAATGTCAAAGCATAGTCCCTGGAGACATTCTGTTTGGATGGTCACCCTATAAACTCTTTCCAGTCTTAGTCCTGATAAATCTGTTCTTTGCAATGTAGTTCCCACGACCAAAACAATGGATCCCATTCGGGTGTGATGTTTCTGGTTCCCCAGTTGATGTGTACATGCTAAACATAAGAACATAATAGGAGCAGGAGTAAGCCATCTAGCCCCTCAAGCCTGCCCCGCCATTCAATAAGATCATAACTGATCTGAAGTGGATCAATTCCACTTACCCGCCTGCTTCCCATAACCCTTAATTCCCTTACTGATCTTAAGGTTTGCTGTGTTTGAAGAGGTGGCCAGAACCAAGCAGACAGCGCGCAAATCAACCAGCAGGAAAGTTCTCCACAAGAAGCTGGCTCCAAAGCTGCTCGCAAGAGTGCTCCAACCACGGGCGGAATGAAGAAGCCTCATTGCTACTGGCCCAGCACTGTGGGAGGTCTGCCACTACCAGAAACCCACCAAACTACTGATCCGCAAGCTGCCCTTTCAGCGCCTAGTGTGGGAGATCACTCAGGACTTCAAGACCGATCTGCGCTTCCAGAGCTCGGCCGTCATGGTCCTGCAGGAGACCAGCGAGGCTTACATAGTGGGGCTCTTTGAGGACACCAACCTCTGTGCTGTCCACTCTAAGCGATTCACCATCACGCTCAAAGATATCCAGCTGGCCTGCCGCATCCATGGGGAACGTGCCTAAATGGATCCGGACCTACTATTGAAATCGAAAAAGAAAAGAAAGACCATTTGTCATAGCTGCTGCTAATGCTTGTTTATATAAAGGATGTTGCCTGGAGCCATCAGCTCTGGCCTCCCAGTTTCTTCACTTGGGTTGTTAGCCACCGTTTTCTTTTTGAGATGGTAATATCTCAGTGTCTTTACATAGTTTTGACTTGGTTTTGGTATTGACATTTTTTTGAAGATTAACTCCTTGCAGTATAGTTTGCTTCTGTGTGTTAAAGTTTGGTCTGTTTGTTTCCAGTGTTTATGTCTATGTAGCTTCCTGGTGTTTTATATTTAATAGAAGTCCGATTGAATGGGGATTCCAATTCTGCAGTATCTTCAATGTGAAACCATAAGAGAAAACGCTGGAAAATCTCAGCAGATCTGGCAGCATCTGTAAGGAGAGAAAAGAGCTGACGTTTCGAGTCCAGATGATCCTTTGACATCTCTCCTTACAGATGCTGCCAGATCTGCTGAGATTTTCCAGCATTTTCTCTTATGATTTCAGATTCCAGCATCTGCAATAATTTGCTTTTAATCTTTGAGTGATGACTGGATTTTGTCTCCACAGGAAGTGAGCAATGGTCACTCCTACCACTCCTTTTATAGACAGATGCATCTGTGACAAGCAGATTGATGATGACTAGATCAGTGGGCTTCCCCTCTTGTTCATTCACTCATCATATGCTGAAGACCTAGTCTAGCAGCTGTGACCTTTAGGATTTGACCAGCTCATCAGTAGTAATGATAATGAGCCACTGTTGATGATGGACATTGATATTCCCCCACCCAGAACACATTGTGTCCTTGTCACTGCTTCTTCCATTTGGAGTGGAGTGGAGTACTGATTCATGGATGGGGAAGGGAATTGGTAATCAGCAGGATGCCAATTGGCCAACATTCCTCCCTCAAGGTAAACCCAAGAACAAGTGATGTGGTGATTTATTTCATTACTATTTGAAATGTGTATAAACTGACTGCTTAATATGTCTTGATAGCTGAGGCTGTAATTGAAATGTAATTTATTGACTTTCAGTGGGAATTCCTGGGGATTATATTAACTCAAGTTCTTAATCTTATTCTATTTTCCTTCTAAGCATTTATGATTTGGTCAGATGTTGAAATAGAAATATAAAAATAAATGGATTATTGTTTAAAAAAATTTTTAAAACCTTAAGTAATAATCAAGTTCTTTACTTTCAACAGAACTGATGACACAGAACACAATGCAGGATCCTCCTACCAGGGTCACCATTAAATACAAACAGAATCCAGACCTACAGGACAACTACTGAAAACAAATATAAATTGTCGAAGGCGGAAACTTTGGCTTCTGAGTTGCAGACTGTCACATCTGTAGGTTTCTGGGGGAGAGGAGTATTTGCTTTTTCCTTTGCTTAAATTTTTGCGAAGGGAATTGTATACCCTTGCAGGGCACTGGAATACAGGAAAAGGAAAAGCAGCATTTTATCTTGAACATCTTCAGCGTGAAGTGTGAGCTGCAGTTAATTTTGAGTTTCCTTGTGCTTTCTCTACCCCTGTTTTATATTACAACAGCAAAGTTTCTGTTGATTTGCAGTGTGTGCTTATTTGCTGCAGTCCTGGTCCACAGGAATTACCCTTGTTGCTGGATTGAAGTTAGGTGTAAAGCAATTTCAAATATATAGCCTGTTTTACATCTTGCATGCATTGGCTGTTGTGCTTTCTTACTGTCTAGCACACGAGTGAGTCGGGGCAGAGAAAAGTGTAATTGCTCTGACTAAGCTCTGCAGAAATTAATTAAATACTCACTAAATATGACTTTACCTTATGAGTTTGTGCAAAATGAGACTGAATGAAGACCAGATTTATCTAATTACCTGGACATCCTGTATGCATACTAGGTAGGTTTATACTGAATAATTCGATTGAAGAAACCATTTGTTCATAATTTCCAGATTAAGACCAAGAGCAATACAGAGTATTACCTTTAGTTCTAAGCAACACTTTAATTTCAGATGAAGATAGTGAGGCAATCACATGACTTTGTTCTTTAAAAAGTGGAATTACATTAATTGCATGAAGCTGAACCGAATATGCAAGTAGAGAAGACAGACTTTTCTCCCTGTGTCTCTGTGGGTTTCCTCCAGGTGCTCCGGTTTCCTCCCAGAGTCCAAAGATGTGCAGGTTAGGTCGATTGGCCATGCTAAATTGCCCCTTAGTATCAAGAGGATTAGCAAGGTAAATGCAGGAATAAGGCCTGGATAGGATTGTGGTCAGTGCAGGCTTAATGGACAGAATGGCCTCCTTCCCACTGTAGGGATTATAAGCCACATTTAATAAGCATTTGCTTTCAAGGAGGTCAATTGCAGAGTGTCTAAACATGGCAAGTACTGTTTCATCAATGCAGCTAGCTGGAACTGGCAAGGATGAGTAGTTTTATATATTCTGACTTGATTGAGGAAGCCTATTAAATAGTACAAGTCGCACTGTCTCAAGCACTGTGGTATCCGTTCAGAATCTGATTGTACCAGAATACGGTTGTTTCCCTGGAGGAGATTGTGATAATATATCTAACAGTGTAAGTTATCCAATAAAAATTAGCCAAATATTTGCAATGGATTACCTAGTCAGTGCGTAACGTATATAATTGCACCTTTATAAATGGTTTTAAGACCACAATTCCCCCTTTAAAAAGCTCATTCACATCATCTTTTATTACCTTGTTTTATAGCTGATCTAATTTCTAGTTGTCTTATTTACCTGGTGCAACTAGTTAGCACTTGATTTAAAAGATGATGGATTCACGACTTATCGAGTGGAAGAAGAAATGCAGGGAGAACACTGCTGTATTTATGCCACTTGAGCATTCAAACTGGGTAGATACTAATGTGAGTATGATACAAAATCAGAGCCAAAGAGGTAAGAACCAGCCTGAAGATATGAGTCCCAGACAGGAGATACCAGTGAAAGTGCCAGATTCACGAGGGTTTGACTTCAGTTCAATTTTGAGTGAGTGTCAGCAAGATTACATGTAAGCACCAGTTGCTCAAGTTAAGTTCATTGGAGATTAGCATACAGGTTAATGTTGTAAGCACAAATTATTCTTTAAGATAGTGCAACTTCCCTAACCTGGATCTCCATGAATTTTGAACCTGTAGTAGTTCATTTATCTATGAAATGATGTCTGAACCAACTGATGAAAGGTTCAAACAATATGTTGTTATCTGATTGTATTCTTAACTTGTTTCTCATCTACTTGCCCAATCCCATTTTGTCATCATTGCCTTCCCTGAAGGCAGTGGTTTGTGTTAAATTGGATTTTCTTGGGCACTAACAGGACCTCCATTACCTCATCAGAATGGCTTTTCTTAAATATTCTGAGCCTCAAAAGCAAGGAACAACAGTCTTCAAATCATGAGCCACTTTCCAACTTAGCCATCATAGTTGAAATGACCGTTTCTTCCTACTTCACCAAAGTGCATCTTTTCTAAGTTGGCATCGTTTCTCAAATTTTAATTTGGCTGCTTCTGAACCCAAAACCTGACCTAAAAAGACTGATAGGCATGGTATTGCCTCATTGTGCAGGAATAATTCTCTTCTTAACCACACTCTACGTCTGACTTTTACTTTCAGAGGAAAAAAAAATAGTTGCTGCAATATGTGCTAAGAAAAGAGAGAAATCTTCAGGCCTTAGCAGATTTTGGCCTTGGCAGTAGCTGCATGTAGAGGGCAGAACAGAAAGTAGTTTAATGACAGGCAATCTGCAGGGAACACTGGCGGTTGATATCAAACTGTGAACAATTGTGTATATTTGTTAAGGTCCCTTCATACCCAATTTGTTCACTTTGATTGGTTGCTGAGTGGTGGAACTGTTGGCAGTGCTCTTATCTGTGTGAGATCTTTCATTGTGACTGAATGCACAATGGAAGGCATCACTCAGCAGTGTCAAGGAACTGCCTTGAACACGTTCAACGAGCTGAGCCTTACCTCGGTAATTTCAATTTTCAGCATTTGTCTTGTATAACTTACAGACAAATATAGCAAAATGTTTTGACGGCAATTCGAATGTTAAAATAGAGAAATTGCATATGTTGCTTTCTGGGTAACCAGAATAGATCACTGTGTTTTGCCTTTCATCTATCAGCCACTTTATTGAACCACATCTATTTTACTGCTGTGCTCAATAAAAGAGAGGCAATTTACTTTTTCAGCCAATTTTGAGTATATATATTTAAAAGGGACCGTGTAAAATACTTGCTATCAATAGAAAATAGTAATAAAAAGGAAACCTATAAATGCTGGAAATCAAATCAAAACCGGAGATATTAAAAAATGCACACAGAGTTTAATTGTCTAAGGCAAAGAAGTTTATATTTCAGGTGGGGCCATTCATCTGTAACAATAGGATATTGAGCACCAATTGTATACAGAGTAATTTTGGTAAGAATTTTGATTGGAGTTATTATATTTCCATGTGGTAGTATTGCACGTCAACCCTATTATTTACTGCATGTCATTCTTTTCCTTGATTTTCAGATGCTTAAAACGTGTTACTTTTCTTCCTGCCAGATGTTTTCAATGTAATTTGGTGTACAGTTGTGTTGAATCTTACTCTACTTTTCCAAATAAAGTCTTTTTTATATAAAGATGCTGTTGAGGATGTTTCAGCAGGAAAATTAAGGGGGCTGCCTTTGATATTATTGTAGTTACCAAACTGCAGGACAATAACTACCTTGCTGTTTTTTTAAAGTCTGCATTTAAAGTGTCATTTTAACCAATTATTTTGACTGAGAATGATCTCTGACGACAGATCTTGGGATGATTTTTAATGGCATGGCGCCATTAAAATCGCTGATGGTTATCTTTAAACTCAGGCTCAAAAGCATATCATATTACAATCGCATTTCAGTAAATTACAGAATTCACACCACTTAAAGCATGCTACCTGTTAATGCCAAGTTTCTTAAACCTATTAACAATGAGTGACAAAACATTCCTCCCTGGAGATCTGAGTTGACCTGGATTCTTACATTTTATTTTCCCTCAGTCTCATTGTCCTTTCTCTAACTCCATTTCACACCTCAAAGCCCATAAAGTAAATGGATAGATTTTCAACTTGCTGCCCTGGTCTGAAACTTGACATTACATTTTGACAATCTGTGAAATAAATTGCTTGATTTTATCCACTGCATTTCAGTTGCTCTGCCACTCCAGTATTAACAGCCTCCTAAGGCAGTAAGTTGTAAATCTATCACACTCTCTTTAGGACATTAATTCAACAGGTCTTAATGGATTGAATTACATTTGAAAGTAAAGGCAGCATGTGCACATGGTTAACTATATTCCTTCTCTAGTTTAGCTTCATATTCTGATCATCATGTAAAAAATCATGACTGACTTGAATGTAAGCCTAATGAATTGTTCAAAATATGTTTTAACATCTGAAAATCTGACATTGTTGCAAAACCGGGTTAGGCATTGTAATGTTTATCACATTTGTTTATGTTTTTTTGGGGGAGGATGGATAAGAAAGAAATTCATTATGCCTTTGATTTGTGTGAAAATATACTTTTAAAGCTGGTTTAATTAGTATTTATTTTTTTTGCCTTCCTGTTCTATTTGTAAGTTCAGAGAAGGTGGTTTTGTTTCCCCATCCATACTTAGCAAATCTGATGTGGAAGAATACAGTTACAGATGATTCTGAACATGTGGAGATCTGTGACTTTGTTCAAGACCCATGCAGTCAACTTTTAGTGCATGAATTATTTGTGTTGCATTGTTGTGGCCTTAGGTTTTGGTTTTAAATGTACTGGCAATGAAGACTTGTTCTCTGGTTGATATTTCATCTGACAATCTGCAATAAATGGATTTTGTTACGACTGCAATTTGAAGTTATGTCTCATTTATATTTTTCAGTGTGAAGAATATAATATTTATTGCTATTTTGTCTCTCACAACACTTGTAACAGGGTGGCGCAATGGTTAGCATTGCGGCCTCACAGCGCCAGGAACCCGGGGTTCGATTTCCAGCCTGAGTCTTTTTGCAGAGACTTTAGGTTCTCCCTCATGACTGGGTTTCCTCCAGGTGCTCTGGTTTCCTCCCACAGTCTGAAAGACATGCTGTTAGGTGCAACAGCCTTGCTAAATTCACCCTCAGTGTACCTGGGCAGCATGGTAGAACAGTGATTAGCGTTGCTGCTTCACAGTCCTAGGGACCCGGGTTCAGTTCCCGGTTGGGTTGCTATCTATGTGTAGTTTGCACATTCTCCCTGTGTCTGCGTGGATTTCCTCCAGTTTTCTCCCAAGTGTGAAAGAAATGCATGATACTGCATTAACCCGAACAGGCAGTGGAGTGTAGCAACAAGAGGAATTTCACAGTAACTTCATTGCAGTATTAATGTAAGCCTACTTCTGATACTAAGAAATAAACTTTAAAACTTTGTCAATTTGTTCAGTTGAGCTTCATGTATATAAGGATCTTTGAGAATTAGGGAAAGATGCATTATGTGTAAGTGATGCAGGAAGTGCCATGAAACTATTTGCAAAGAGAAAAACATCTAGTTAGTTAGTTACAAAAATGTACGTATATTCTTTAGGAAAATGTGTGTCAAAAGTATTGAATTATTATCCTTTGAGAGAATTAAATTGGTCATTACCAAAATAATGTGAATTATTGTATGTGCTCTTTATATCAAGAAAATACAAATGCTTACTTAAAAAATGAGTTGGACTAACTTTCAGAAAATTGGATGGGCTAGAATTAAGCTCTAAACTCCCTTTTTAAAATATGCGGTGCAAATGGCACAAGAATGTGTCAGATATGAAAGTATGAGACAAGAGGATCACTGGCTACAACTAAATAAATAATGGGGTGTCACAGTGATTGGTATTACTGCCTCACAGCACCAGGGACCTGGGTTCAATTCCTGACTTGGCTCGCTGTCTGTACACAGTCTTTATGGTCTGCGTGTGTTTCCTCCTATAGTGCAAAAGGAGGCCATTCAGCCCATCAGATCTGCACCGACTCTAATCACATAACCCCACAAATTTATTTCGCTAATGCCCTACCCTGCACATCTTGGGACACTATAGGACAAGTTAGCAAGGCCAAACTGCCTAACCTTTGGGAGGAAACAGGAGCACCCAGAGGAATTCCATGCAGGCATAGGGAGGATGTGCAGATTTGACCCAGTCACCTGGGAATGGAACACGGTTCCTTGCCACTGTGAGGCAGCAGTTTTAACCACTGTGCCACCGGGCTCCCCAAATTAATCGATTAGAATTCCAAATATTCATCCATTGCTAAATATTTAGCACGCTAGCCATGGGGATCAAAATGGATCTGAATACCCTGATTACTCTAGAAATCCTGGGTGACATGGTGGCATAGTAGTTAGCGCTGCTGCCTGTCAGAGCCAGAGACCTGGGTTCGTTTCCCAGCTTGGATCACTGTCTGTATGGAATCTGTTATGTTCTCCCCCTGTGTCTCCGTGGGTTTTCTCTGGTCTTCTCTTTTCCTCCCACAATCTGAAAGACATGCTGGTTAGGGCCATTAGCTGTTCTAAATTCTCCCTCTGTGTCCCCTAACAGGCTATGAGGGGATTTGCACAGTAACTTCATTGATGTGTTAATGTAAGCCTACTTGTGACACTAATAAATAAACTTTAAAATAGAAACAGATGAAAGAAGCTCCAACCATTTGGGTCAGGACCTATGAATTACCTATGTCAAGGTATTCTTACCGTTTTTTTAAAGATATGCATTCAGCTGAAGTGTTCCATTCCTGCTTCAAAAAATTGAACATTTTTTTGATTAGCTGCAGAGGATGGATTGATCTCACTTGAGGATGTGACTTGAGAAAATTCTTAAGCCAAAATATAATGACAACTCAGTCATAAGTAACGATTATGAACTTGTGCATTGTTTCTAACTTCAATCATGCTTATTGTCCATGTAATATTGGGATCAATAAGACAAATGCACAGGTTCTGCCAATGACATCAAGACTTCTGCTTTGAAGAGAAAACACAATTTCGAGGATAAGGATAACAATTTCAAAAAATTATTGCTGGTGGCATTTGGGTTGTGAGAAAGTAATACCCATTCGTACAGGTTTGCCTCCAAATCTATACATACCTACCTTGCCTGCAATTCCATGTTTGAATTCCTTCAATCAAGTTTCTGTCTTTGCCGCTGCACTGAAAAGGCCCTTTCCAAAGTTAGCTGCCCGTGCTAAGCAGCATGGTGGCACAGTAGTTAGCACAGCTGCCTCACAGATCTAGAAACCTGGATTAAGTCACTGCCTGTGTAGAGTTTGCACATTCTCTCCATGTGTGTATGGGTTTCCTCTGGATGCTGCAGTTTCCTCCCACAGTCCAAAGATGTGTAGGTTAGGTGCATTGGCCATGCTAAATTGCTCGTTAATATCCCAGATGTGTTGGTTAGAGGGATTAGCAGGGTAAATGTGTGGGGTTAAGGGATAGGGCCTGGGTGCAGTTGTTGTCGGTGCAGACCCAATGGGCCAAATGGCCTCCATTCTGCACTGTGTTTTCCTCTCTTTCCTGTTTTAGGATTCTCCTCAAAACCTACCTTTCTGACCCAACTTTCAATCAGCTGTTCTAATATCACCTTATGTGACTTGGTGGCCAATTGTTTGTAACGTTCCTGTGAAGTTTTTGGGACCCTTTTATATATAAAAGGTGCAACATAAAAGCAAGTTGTTGTTTTCTTTCATCTATTGTTCCTGATTTAAATGTAGACTCAACATCAATTCCTTATTGGGACACCTTTTTTAGCAAATAGATTTTTGATCAACAAGGCAGTTGAGGATTCAGAGGGGCAGGTAGAGAAGTGGAGTAATAGCCACAATCTTCCCTTTATTCATTTGTGGGATATGGGTGTCACTGGCAGGCCAGCATTTCTTGCCGATCTTTAGGTACCCAAGGATAGTTGAGAGTGAATCACATTGCCGTGGTTCTGGAGTTGCATGTAGGCCAAACGGGGTAAGGACGGCAGATTTCCTTCCCTAAAGGACATTAGTGAATCAGATAGATTTTTTCAACAATCAACAACGCTTTCATAATCTTCAATAGATTCTTAATTCCAGATATTTTTTATTCAATTCAAATTCTACCATCTGTCGTAATTCAAACCCAGATCCCCAGAACATTAGCTGAGTTTTTGGATTAATAGTCTAGCAAAAATACCACTAGGCCATCACTGCTCTTTCTCTCTGATCAGCCATGGTATTACTGAATGGTGGAGCAGGCTTGAAGGGCCAAACGGCCAACTCTTACTCTCAATTCTTTTGTTCAAATTTCCATTTCTGCAGAAGTTGTTTGAGCTTACAAAAAAAAAGTTTGCTTTTCTGGGTGTTCTTCCAATTAAAATAGGAAGATTTCATAATATTTTCCCAACAAAGCCTCAATCAGTCCATTGAAAGCTCAATACTCAGAAATTTCTGCTTATCCAGTTCATTTTATGGAGGGAGCAACAATGCTCCAGGTTCTGATGTGAAACAAACAACGTTTTAAAAAATTAAATGCAACTTTAATTTGCATTAATTAAATGCAATTAATTAATTTATTGCATTTATAAATTAATAATTAATCTAATTATTAGATTAAATAAATCTAATAAATCTTCAAATAAATCTAATAATACTGCCCGTTTCCCCCTTTCAACTTCTCTCTCAATTACTGCGCCTACAATTCATTTCTGAAGGATGTGATAGGTTTTGAAAAAGGTCAATCTTTTTTTTTGATAATCTGTTGTACCTTAACTGCTTTAAAAACATCTTAATTGTGAGTGCAGTTCCTTTCAAACTTGTTTGTAAAACAGCATTTGCATTGTTTGGAATGCTTCATTGATCTCTGTTTCTCACTAAAATCCTAAATATTGTCAAGTCACAGTTTTTTTTGATATATAACATCCTCTGAGAGAAAATCATGATTGGGGAGTCGAACACTTCTCATTTTGAATGTTTGTTGTATTGGATACTTCCTGGCTAGGAGTGAAATAGTTAGAAGCAGAGAAAACCTCCTCCTCGTTACTGTGACAAAGTACTTTGGTTTCCACTTATACAACAACATTTCTAATGCACCCCTTAAACACATTGGGCAGCACGGTGGTTAGCACTGCTCCCTCACAGCGCCAGGAACTCGGGTTCAATTCGCAGCTTGGGTTGCTCTCTGTGCAGAATTTGCATGTTTTCTCTGTGTCTGCGTGAGTTTTCTTGGGGTACTCCGGTCCTCCCACAGTCCAAAAAATGTGTTGGTTAGTTGTATTGGCCATGTTAAATTCTCCCTCAATGTATCTGAATAAGCACTGCAATAACTTCATTGCACTGTCAATGTAAGCCTACTTGTGATACTAATAAACTTTAAAACTTCAATTTCCCAACGGTCATCTTTTCAACTTATCTGAGTGCATCTACCGTTTAGCACTGAACTGGGGATAATTTTTTGCTTCTGAAATTGTGCCCACTTAGAACTGTATTGAGACAAGTCGGATTATTTTGGCCTTACAGCACGCAAAAACAAATGGTTCGCTAAAGATGTCTCCATTCTTGATTTTCCAAAGAATTGCTACAATTAACTTGTTTTGTACTTGTGTGTTATTTAATTGTACTATATTGATGATTATGAAACAAAATCTAGGTGATTACTGACTTGGAGATCCCTCTGCCTTTTCCCCAGACTTGTATGAATTAAGGAATTCATTTTAAATGGACAGGGAAGATGACAAGTACAAGAATTAGGAGCAGGAGTAGGCCTTTTGATCCCTTCAAGCTTGCTCCGCCATTCAGTAAGACCATGGCTGATTTGATTAGGGTCTCAACGCCACTGTTCTGTCTGCCTCCATAACCTTTGATTCCTTTGTTAATCAAAAATCTAGCTCAGCCTTGCGTATATCCAATCACCCAGTCTCAACTACTCTCTGGGCAAGAGAATTCCACAAGCTTTCAACCTGAAGACAAGAAATTCTTCTTACCTCAGTCTTAAAAGACTCATAATTTTTAAATGTGTCCTTCAGTTGTAGATTCCCCACAAAGTGAAATATTTTCTTAACTTCCACCCTAAGTCCCTTGCACGATCCCTTGTGATCTTGCACGATCACCTCTCATTCCTTTTAATTCTAATGTGTATAAACTCACCCTGTCCAACCTTTCTTCTTAAAATGAACCCTTCATCCCAGGAATCAGCTGATTGAACTGTCTCTAAGCTCCTAATGCAACAGAGTGCTTTCTTGCATAAGGAAACCAAAATTGTGCACAGTATTGCAGATGTGGTCTAACTAAACTACAGCTACAGCGACACTTCCCTATTACACTTCATTCCTATTGCATTAAACATCATTCCATTTCCCTTTCTAATCAGTTGGGGCTTACCAACTTTTCCTGATTTGTATACAAGGACACCCAGATCCCGCTGTACCATAGTGTTCTGCAGTGACTGTTCAAAGGACACTGGTGGCACAGTGGTTAGCACTGCTTCCTCACAGCACCAGGGACCTGGATTCAATTCCTGCCTTCAGTCACTGCGTGGAGTCTGCACATTCTCTATGTGTCTGTGTGGGTTTCCTCCGGGTGTTCTGGTTTCCTCCCACAATCCAAAAGACAAGCTGATTAGGTGCATTGGCGATGCTAAAATTCTCTCTGTGTACCCGAACAGGCACCATACTGTGATGACTTTTCATAGTAACTTCATTGCAATGTTAATGTAAACCTACTTGTGACCAATAAATAAACTTTAGCTTTATTTTTTCAAATGATATACTGCTTTTCTATCCTCCCCCCCCGCCCCAGTCAAAGTGGACAAGCTCACATTTTCCCACACTACACTCGGCAATCTGCCAAATTTTTGCCTATTCTAAATCCCTCTGTGGACTCTCCACAGCCTCTTGACATCTTATTTTCCCACGTTTCTTTGTATGATCAACAAAGTTAGCCATCATACAGTTAGTCCTTCATCCAATCATTGATACAGAGCATGAATAGTTGAGAGTCTGGCACTGATTATTCTTGTTCCAGGATGACTAAGTTTGTAAAGAAAACTCAAAACATTGTGTTTAACACGAGTTTGAAAATTTAACAAATATTTACACTTGAACAAAATACTTTTTGCGCTTTACTGAAAACACATGAATGGGACCCATTTACATATACAAAGGACATGCGATTTCGCACACAATTCATTCAGATGATCAACTCCAACATTGCTCATTCAGATAAGTGATACATTACTGGATTCTGTGTACCCTCCCCCCACCTCTCCCTGCACATTATTATTTTGAAGGTGTGGCTATGTGAGGCTCAATGATGGAGACACAAGGACATAAGAATTAGTTTCCAAAATTACTGCTCAAGCAGTGATGTTCAGTGTTTCCTCTTGTGACTCTTGTAATCTGTTTCAGTAACCATTCTGTTTGGCAGTAGGAAAGCTAGCATGGTTTTTCTGAAATAACAAGCTCCCTGGTACAAGCCATTTCCCTGGTATTGAACAAAAAAAGTGAAAAAAAAAATCAGAGCCTTTAACAATTAAAAACACTTCCAGCAATTCTTTACATATCTATTGCGATTCATTAAAATGCTTAATTAAAGGAGGTTTTTTCAGGTATGATTTTAAATTTCATCAGATAAATTGCAATTGCAAGTGATTGTTTCCAGGGACATTGAGTCTGAGGACAACTTACAACTGGAAAGGAAACCCAGAAAGCATAAATTGACTTTTCTGTAAATCTACCAGGACTTGCATTGATTTAATAATCATTCACTGACCAATTTGGGAAATGCATCAGAAATTGTGGACTTTTTAAAAAGATTAATAGCAAACTTTGGACATCATTTGTTGTAATTAAGTTCTAATTGCAGTTACAGTCCCTTGTGTTGAAGATGGATGTAAAGATTTAAAAGCTTTACCACAAGCAAAGGCCAAATTGCATATCCAGCAGTCTGTATTCTGAAATGGAGAAAGTGAAGTTGGCTCAACTGACTTTGGGAACCTGTGCTTCCAGCAGGGAGCAGCATTGATAAAACAGTAGGTGCAGCAGAATCTCTACCTGCCAGCACACTTCTTCACTGACAACATAGAATCTCCCTGTTTTTCCCCCACCATTTTCCATTGGCTCTCTGTTCCCCTATTCTAGTTTAGAACCTGCTTGACATTGCAGAATAGCCAGAAAAAAAACTCTAACATACGCAGCCTAATATGAACTAGAAGTAAAGTTGCATTGCCGGCCATTGTTGAAAGATCTGACAACCAAGAGACCATCCCCTTGAAGAATTTCACAGACTGTTGTAAATACGTTTGATAACATCGCCTTCTGCCTTCTCCAGGATTCCTTTCTGTACGTAAGAGTCAACTTGTTGATCAATGATGTCCCGAAGCTTTTGTAGGTCATACTCTGCAACAAATTATACAACATCTATCTCAGTTCTTGGGCTCATACGATTTCTAGAGCAAGGCCTGCAACCTGTGGCGTCTGGAACTGCCTGAGGATCATTAAAGACTCATATACAGTTCCCAATCCTGGATCATTCAGATCCAATTTGATGGCAATTAAATAGCTCGGTTCATTTTTTTAAAACTTCTTTCAATATTGTACCTGTGAGAAAGTATTCAATTAACAACCCTTTAAAAACTCCATTAAAAATTTGTCCGTCTTGTTTTTCATCCTTGTTGGCATTTAGAATCCTTATGGTACAGAACGAAGCTATTTGGATCATTGAGTCTGCACTGACCTGAATCCCACCCAGGCCCTATTCCTGTAACCCCACACATTCAATCTGCCATTCCCCCAACCCTACGGTCAATTTAGCATAGCCAATCAACTAAATAGCACGTCTTTCAGACGGTGGGAAGAATCCAGAACACCCAGAGGAGAATGAAGAGAATGTGCAAACTTTACACAGACAGTAACGCAAGGCCAGAATGGAACCTGGGACCCTGACGCTATGAGGCAACAGTGCTAACCAGTGTGTCAGTCTGCCATCCCAAATGAGTAAAAGCATTATGACTGAAGAAATTACTTTTTTTATGCTTCTTATTAAAGTTGACGACCCTTAGTCTCAGTGAAGTATTTGGAAAGTGAAAATTAATATGCATGGTGGCACAGTGGTTAGCACTGCTGCCACACAGCACCAGGAACCAGTGTTCGATTCTCGACTTGGGTCACTGTCTGTGTGGAGTTTGCATGTTCTCCCCATATCTGGGTGGGTTTCCTCCGGGTGCTGTCGTTCCTTCCCACAATCTGAAAGACGTGCTAGTTAGGTGCATTCGCCATGATAAGTTCTCCCTCGGTGTACCTGAATAGGCGCAGGAATGTGGCGATTAGGATATTTACACAGTAACTTCGTTGCAGTGTTAATGTAAGCCTACTTGTGACACAAACAAATAAAAAAATAAACCTTTATTAGTAACCTTTAAATATAGCTTTCATGGGGAAAAATGTTTGGTAATAATTGGTAATCTACTGTGACTTACTTTAAATATCTGCTCTGCTGATAGGTTGTCTGACATATGGGAGATGTAATTATGAAATGCTGCAGTTGATTTCTTTATTGTGAGAACCCTCTTGTGTTCAAAGTAGCCAATGTTGGTCACCCAATAGGAATATAAGGAGAGACTGATTACAGTTGGAAGTTTGGAGGGAGTGGTGTTCTTTCGCTTATTCTAGTTGTAAGACTGACATTTTCCATAAGACGTAGGAGCAGAATTACGCCACTGAGCCCATTGATGTGGACAGTGATAGCCTTTTTCCTTGGATGGGGACATAGCTTTAAATTAAGGGATGGTAGTTATAGGACGGATGTCAGAGGTAGATTCTTTACCCAGAGGGTGGTAAGGGTATGGAATGCCCTGCCTGCAGCAGTTATGGATGAAAAGGGAATGGTTTAGGTTAGAGGGTCACTGCTTGTTCCTAATTGGTCGGCGCAACATCGAAGGCCGAAGGGCCTGTTCTGCGCTGTAACGTTCTATGTTCTACTCTGCCATTCAATAATGGCTGATCTCTTTCTCACTCCCATTCTCCTGCCTTTCCCCCATAACCCCTGATCCCCTTATTAATCAAGAGCCTATCTATCTCTGTCTTAAAGACACTCAATGATCTGGCTTCCAAGGCCTTCTGTGGCAAAGAGTCCCACAGATACAGCACTCTCTGACTGAAGAAATTCTTCCTTATCTGTTTTAAAGGATTGTCTCTTTAGTTTGAAGTTGTGCCCTCTGCTTCTAGTTTTTTGTATGAGTGGAAACATCCTCTTCACATCCACTCTTCCAGGTCTCTCAGGCCTGTATGGAGTGTGTTTAAATAAAACAATGAAACCCATTCCATTCGAAGGTGATGCTCTGACAGTTCAGAACTTGATTTCTTTTTCTAATTAAGAATACAATCAACTTCATTTTGCATTCACAAGATGTATAAAGTACAGAATGAGTTGTAAATCTATTTTTCCATTATTTGAATTAGACATGGTAAAATGGAGGCCTGACCATCAATGAATGAATCCTTAAAAATAATCTAATATACAAAGTTAATCTTAAACTACATAATCTCAGTGCTTTTTAAGGTATGGATTAATAAAATATTCACAATGTTATCAATCTTATTTTTCTTTACCATTGAAAACACATCTTGACCTCCGATATTATGAAATGTACCTTGTCCATTTCCTTGCTTATCATGTTTCTTCAGCCATTCGATATTCTTCCTGATTGCTGATAGATACGATTCTGTTTTGTCAAAATCTGTTGACCGATGAAAGAAGAGCCATTAGTTGCTGAGTAATCAGAATGTGTCATTTCTAGTATTTAAATGTGAAAGGTTATAGTGTTTGTGAAATGATGCAGTTTCATACACAACATGCAGTGCTGGCAATATATTGGTTTATAAGTACTTCTTCAATTGTACTTCCAACCACTAACCAATACAGTGTTTATAGTGTTCAGTAATGACAAAACATGGTGTAGAGCTTGAATTAATGATAAAATGGAACTGGGTGCTGTAAGTTTCATTTCACGTCAGTATTTCACTAACCTTCCTTCAATGCCACTTTCAAAAATGTTCATTAATGTAGTATAAGTCTCTGGCACATGTAGGGTTAATGTGGGACTGAGTCCCATACCATTTACACAATGATAGGCAGATGACCCAAACCGAAGGTTGATGTGATGTTGAACAGAAACTTGTTCAACATAGAAACTAGAAATAGGAGGAGGCCATTCGGCCCTTTGAGCCTGGTCCACCATTCATCTTGATCGTGGCTGATCATCAAATTCAATATCCTGATCCCCCCCTCCTCCCAAATCCCTTGATCCCTTTAGCTTCTGAAACTATAGTTTCTTCTTGAAATCAGACAACATTTTGGCCTCAATTACTTTCTGTGTGAGTGAATTCCACACATTGACCACCCTCTGGGTGAAGAAATTTCTCCTCATCTCAGTTCTAAAAGGTTTACCCCTTATCCTCAAACTATGACCTCTAGTTCTGGACTCCCTCACCACCGGAACATTCTTTCTGAATCTATCCAATCTAACCCGTAAAATTGTATATGTTTCCATGAGATCCCCTCTCAATCTTCTAAAATCTAGTGAATATAATCCTAACTGACTTAGTCTCTCCTCATTTGACAGACCTGCCACCCCAGCAATCAGCCTGGTAAACCTTTGCTGTACTCTCTTTATAGCAAGGACATCCTTCCTTAGATGAGGACACCAAAACTGCACACAATGCTCATGTGTGGCCGCACCAATTCTCTGTACAATTGCAGCAAAACATCCCAATCCTAACCTCAAATCCTCTCGCTGTGAAGGTCAACATAACATTTGCCTGCTGTATCTACATGCTTACTTTCAGTGACTGATGCACAGGATCTCATTCAGTATCCAGCTCTCTCAATTTACACCCATTCAAATAATAATCTGTCTTGCTGTTATTGCTACCAAAATGGAGAACCTCACATTTATCCACATTATACTGCATTTACCATGCAGATGATCACACACTCAGCCTGTCCAAATAACACTGAAGCATCTTTACATCCTCCTCACAGCTCACGCACCCACTCAACTGCAAATTTGGAGACAATGCATTCAGTTCCCTCTTGCAAATTATTAATATACAATGTGAACAATTGAGATCCCTAACAGATCCCTGTGGAACCCCACTAGTCATTGACTGCCAATCAGAAAAAGACCTATTTATGCCAACTCTTTGCTTCCCATCTACTAAATCAGCTTTCTGTCCATCAAGACATTACCTGAAATCCTATGTGCTTTAACTTTACATGGTAGTCTGTTATGTAAGGCCTTGTTGAAAGCCTTCTGAAAGTCTAAATAAACCACATCTACTGGTTCTCCTCAGTCAACTCTATCAGTTGAATCCTCAAAGAATTCTAGTAGATTTGTCAAGTATGATTTCCTTTTTGTAAATCCATACTGACTTTGTTTGATTATAACGCTGCCTTTCAAATACTGAGTTATAAAACCCTTGATCATAGGCTCTTGCAGATTTTCTAGTATCGATGTTAGGTTAACCATGTTAGGTTCACATAGGAAAAATGGTCCTATGTGACATTAGCTACTCTCCAATCTGTAGGAACTATTTTAGAGCCCGAGGAATTAAAAAAAAACCAATGGATCGACAATTTCCAGGGCCAGCTCATTAAGTTCTCTGGGATGAAGATTATCAGGACCTAGAGATTTATCCACCTTCAATCCCATTGATTTCTCCCAAAACCAGTAGATGTGGTTTATTTATTCTTTCAGAAGGCTTTCAACAAGGCCTTACATAACAGACTACCATGTAAAGTTAAAGCACATAGGATTTCAGGTAATGTCTTGATGGACAGAAAGCTGATTTAGTAGATAGGAAGCAAAGAGTTGGCATAAATAGGTCTTTTTCTGATTTTCTTCAGTTCTTCGCTGAGATGTATACATAGAGATAGTCCTTACTGGTACTCTTTGCTGTACATAGTTATAAGTAATGAATAAAGACTTAACATACAGAAGATTACAAATTTTAACACACCTCTTGTAACCATCGCAATCCCAATAACAAACATGACAACTGCCTTCATATATATTATCAAAGCATTAAGATGAAGAGAAAAATCTTTCAATTGATAAATTGTAATATTGAGAAGTACAAATATTATATACTATATGCAAATATTAAAAAAAAATCTCATTTAACAAGTCTCTGCTTAACAGCACACTGACTTTTGGTCTGGGTCATCTGTCTTCTCACTTGCAATAGGAAGGCTGGGATAAGTTTACTTTCTAACACTCTGGACAATATCAGCAAAAAAGAGAATACCAGTTCATCTCAGCTCTGACATCATCCCATAGTGAAATGGGGTCATGTACAGAAGCATAAAGACACACAGCCACATTTTCTGATTTTATTTTAAAATGGTTTAACTAAACAGGAAATGTGAAATAGCAATGTTCCAGCAGATTGCTGGTACACAGTAAACAAATCACTTTCAATATTGTGATCCTCGCATTTATTTTTACATGATCTAGTGTTGTTTAGATTTAGTGTTGCTGCAATTTAAAATATTTTGTTCCTCCTTTATCCACATACACAACATGATTGCTTCGGATTTTGAGCTGGGATGTTTGTCCTCAAACATTTCTCAAAAGGCTGCAGTGACCTTCCAGTTACTGCAATTGAACAGATTTTGTTCACCAAGCAGTTGGTAAATACCTTGGGGGATTGTGTGGAGATAGTTGATAGAACTCTGCCTTAGATCAGCCACAAGAAAAATCCCAGTCAGATTTTAAACAAGTATTTTTGCTTTCTAGCTTGAGTATGGTGACTAATGCAAAAGCAGCAGCTTTGAATAAATACACAGAAGGTGTTATTTCATATTGAAAGCAGTGGCGGGTAATACTATTATCATTTGAAATAGAACCTTTAAATTACAAGTGATCAATAATATTAATGAATGTGCTTTATGTTCATCTTCATTCACCATGTAATTAAAAAAATGATTGATGAACATGAGAAATGAATTACAATCTTTAAATAATGATTTTTTTTATATAAGTGCCATATTTTTCTGTTCCCTGTTTTCTGTAGAACCCTATTGTCAAACAGTTCTGTCATGGTTGTGATAAAATGACACAGACAATCAAAAATAAATTTATTTATTAGTGTCGCAAGTAGGCTTACATTGAATGAAGTTTTTGTGAAAATCCCCAAGTTGCCACACTCCAGCATCTGTTTGGGTACACTGAGAGAGAATTTAATTTGGCCAGTGCATCTAATCAGCACTTCTTTTGGATTGTGGGAGAAAACGCATGCAGATGCTGAGAGAATGTGCAGACTCAGCACAGATAGTGACCCAAGCGGGGAATTGAACCTGGGTCCCTGGCGTTGTGAGGCAGCAGTGTTAATCACTGTGCGACTATGCCATCCATTGTATATTTCTCAGAAGGTTAAGGAAATCTAAAATTCTGAAAGCCCATTAGCATTTACGAAAAGAGTTGGCTAGCTTTCATAGAGACCCTCAATCGTGATGCTGTCTGACCTGAGTAACTTCAGGATCTTTTCATTTCAGCCTTCTGTAACCCAGATATAACAAAGTGAAAAGAATTGATCCATTTTTTTTTAATGTTTAATCATTGAAAACTCATCTTTCTCTGCAAATTCCTAACTAATAAATTGAAGTTCAGTTAGCCAATGGATGGAATTTTCCTCCTGCTCTGAGGTGTGTTTTGCGGTGAGAATTGCGGTGGGATGTTACAGCCCCCTGTTGTCAATGGCGTTTCCTGTCAAACATAACCCTTGCTGCTCGGAAGCCTGCAGTCGGGTAAGTGCTGTTGGTGGGTCTGTAAGATTCCGATGATGTAATTGCCAGCAAGATTTCGGTGAGGTTTATTTTAATCCTATCAACTAATTTCCATCCACGCATTCCGTTTACACCAATCCACCCCAACTCCAAGAAGGATGATCACCTATAAAAATGCTGCTGTAGAAATTAGTGAGCAAACTTGAGTAAACCATTCTGAAATCTGGATCTTCTGACTGTACATGAAAACCAGACCAAAACAATAATTTCCTGTTGGAAATTGTTCCAATAATTCAGTGCAACCTCAAATTTGATCATCCTTCTAGGTAGCGAGGGGAAAGCTGCTCAGGCAATGATCCCACATGTTGATTGCATGACTAGATGTTTACAATCTGCCCCTTCTTAACCATTTCATTCATTTAAACTCTTATCTTTCATAGAATTCATGAAATCCCTAAAATGCAGAAGGAGGCAAGTCTGCCCACTAGGTCTGCACCAACTCTGTATCTTCCAAACTTCACTCATTTACCATGCTGATCCCCTAACCTCGGGACACTAAGAGGCAATTCACCAGGGCCAATTTTTCTTTACTTTTCTTTACTCAGAGGGTAGTAAGGGCGTGAAATGCCCTGCCTGCAGCAGTCATGGACTCGCCAACTTTAAGGGTGTTCAAATGGTCAGTGGATAGGTATATGGATAACATTGGGATAGTTTAGGTTAGACGGCCATTAGATTCATAGAACATAGAACATAGAACATTACAGCACAGAACAGGCCCTTCAGCCTTCGATGTTGTGCCGACCAATATAAAAAGCAATGCCCCTCCAAACTAAACCATTCCTTCTCTTCCATATACTTATCAACTAACCTCTTAAACGCCACCAAACTTGGCGCATCTACAACTGCTGCAGGCAGGGCATTCCACTCCCGAACCACCCTTTGGGTAAAGAACCTACCTCTGATATCCGTCCTATAACTATCACCCCTTAATTTAAAGCTGTGTCCCCTCGTGCTAGCTTTCTCCATCCTAGAAAAGGCTATCACTGTCCACCCTATCTAAACCTCTAATCATCTTATATGTTTCGATTAGGTCCCCTCTTAGCCGCCTCCTTTCTAACGAAAACAACCTCAAATCCCTCAGCCTCTCTTCATAAGACCTGCCCTCCATACCAGGCAACATCCTGGTAAACCTCCTCTGTACCCTCTCCAAAGCCTCCACATCTTTCTTATAATGCGGGGACCAGAACTGCACACAATACTCCAAGTGCGGGCCGCACTAGAGTTTTGTACAGTTGCAGCATGACGTTGCGGCTCCGAAATTCAATCCCCCTACCAATAAAAGCTAAGACTCCATATGCCTTCTTAACAACCTTCTCGACTTGACTGCCTACCTTTCAGGGATCTATGCACATACACACCAAGATCCCTCTGTTCATCAAGACTACTAAGAATCCTACCATTAGCCCTATACTCTACACATTTATTATTCCTGCCATAGTGCATTACCTCACACTTTTCCACATTAAACTCCATTTGCCACCTCTCGGCCCAGCTCTGCAACTTGTCCAAGTCCCTCTGCAAACTATAACACCCCTCTTCACTATCTACCACTCCACCGACTTTAGTGTCATCTGCAAATTTACTAATCCATCCTTCAATACCCTCATCCAGATCATTTATAAAAATTACAAACAGCAGGGGCCCCAAAACAGACCCCTGAGGTACACCACTTGTCACCGAACTCCACGATGAATATCTCCCATCAACCACCACCCTCTGTCTTCTATCTGCTAGCCAATTCCTAACCCAATTAGCTAAATCACCCTCTATCCCATACATCTGCATTTTCTGCAGAAGTCTTCCATGGGCCACCTTATCAAACGCCTTACTAAAGTCCATATATACCACATCAACCGCCTTACCCCCATCCACCTCTTTAGTCACTTTTTCAAAAAACTCAATGAGGTTAGTAAGGCACGACCTACCCTTCACAAAACCATGCTGACTATCCCCAATCAATTCATTCCTCTCTAAATAACTATAAATCCTATCCCTAATATTCTCTCCAATACTTTGCCCACAACAGAAGTAAGACTCACTGGCCTATAATTCCCTGGAAGGTCTCTCTTCCCCTTCTTGAACAATGGGACCACATTCGCTATCCTCCAGTCCTCCGGAACCACACCCGTAACCAACGACGACCTGAAGATCAGAGCCAGAGGCTCTGCAATCTCCTCTCTTGCCTCCCAGAGAATCCTAGGGTAAATCCCGTCCGGCCCAGGGGACTTATCCAACTTCAAACCCTCGAGAATATCTAGCACATCCTCCCTATCTACTTCGATACTTTCCAGTTTGCTACCCTGTACCTCAGTGTTCTCCATAACTACATTGCATCACCCTGCGTAAATACCGAAGAGAAATATTTGTTCAGTGCCTCTCCAATCTCTTCAGGCTCCACGCACAACTTCCCACTGCTGTCTATGACTGGCCCTAATCTTGTCCTAACCAATCTTCTATTCTTAACATATCTAAAGAAAGCTTTAGGATTCTCCTTAATCCTATCAGCCAAAGTCTTCTCGTGTCCCCTCTTAGCTCTCCTCAATTCACTCTTTAGCTCCCTCCTGGCTAATCTATAGCTATCCATTGCACTAACTGAGCCTTCAAGCCTCATCCTGACATAAGCCTCCTTTTTCCTTTTAACCAGCAAATCAACTTTTTTCGTACACCAAGGTTCTCTTACTCGACCATTTCCTCCTTGCCTGACAGGGACATACTTATCAAGGACTCGCAGCAGCTGCTCCTTGAATAAGCTCCACATTCCAGATGTTCCCAGTCCCTGTAGTTTCCTAGTCCAATCTATGCACCCTAATTCTCTCCTGATGGCCTCATAATTACCCTTCCCCCAGCTATAACTACTGCCCCCAGCTTCATGCCTATCCCTGTCCATCACTAAGGTGAACGTAACCGAATTGTGGTCACTATCACCAAAATGTTCACTAACTTCCAAGCCTAACACCTGGTCTGGCTCATTGCCCAGCACCAAATCCAATGTAGCCTCACCTCTAGTTGGCCTATCTACATACTGAGTCAAAAAACCTTCCTGCACACTTTGTACGAAAACTGACCCCTCTAACGAGCTAGAGCTATAGCTATTCCAATCAATATTAGTAAAGTTAAAGTCCCCCATAACAATTACCCTATTACTTTCACTCCTGACCAGAATTGACTTTGCAATCCTTTCCTCAACCTCTCTAGAACTTTTAGGAGGTCTATAAAAGACTCCCAACAGGGTGACCTCTCCTTTCCTGTTTCTAATCTCAGCCCATACTACCTCAACAGACAAGTCCTCATCAAACTTCTTTTCTGTCACTGTGATACAGTCTTTGACTAATAATGCCACTCCTCCCCCCCTTCTACCTCCTTCTCTACTCCGACTAAAGCATTTGAACCCCGGAACCTGCAACATCCATTCTTGTCCCTGCTCTACCCAAGTCTCTGAAATGGCCACAACATCGAAGTTCCAGGTACTGGTCCAAGCTGCAAGTTCCTCCCCCTTATTGCGAATACTCCTTGCATTAAAGTATACGCATTTCAAACCATGCCCTACCCCACCCGTATGCTGCTGTGTTTTACAGCTTTCCTCTATGACCCCCTTACTCTCATCCCTCTTAGCACCCCAACTACTTAGGATCCCACCCCCCCCCGAATCAGTTTAAAGCCCCCTGCATAGCCTTAGCAAATTTTCCCCCCAAGATATTAGTTCCCCTCTGGTTCAGGTGTAGACCATCTCTCTTGTAGAGGTCCCACCTATCCCAGAATGAGTCCCAATTGTTCAGGAACCTGAACCCCTCCCTCCTGCACCATCCCCGCAGCCACGAGTTCAAACATTCCCTCTCTCTATTCTTCTCTAAACTATCCCTTGGCACAGGCAAGAGTCCAGAGATAACCACTCTGCCAGTTTTGTCCCTAAGCTTCCACCCCAACTCCATAAATTTCTGTTTAATACCCCCTTCCCTCGTCCTTCCTATATCATGTGTCCCTACATGAACTATGACTTGGGGTTGACTCCCCTCTCCCTTAAGAATCTTAAAAACCTGATCTGTGACATCCTGGACTCCAGCCCCTGGGAGGCAACACACCAGCCCTGAGTCACTTTTATTACTATTTACTCTCCTATCTGTCCCTCTAACTATGGAGTCTCCAATTACTAGGCCCAATCTCTTATTCCCCCTACCCACCTGAGCATTCTCAGCAGGCTCACCCCCAGAGACCTGCTCCCTTTGGTCATCTCCAGTTGATTCTTCCTCAACTGTAGCCTCCAAGACAGAAAATTTGTTTTGGAGGGGAACAGCCCCAGGGGATTGTCTACCCGATTGCTTCTTACCCCTCCTCCGAATAGTTACCCAAGAATCACTTTTAGGAGTGACTATCTCTTTGTCACTCCTGCCAATATCCTCCTCAACCTCTCGGATTATCCTGAGTTCCTCTAATTCCAGCTCCAGCTCCTTAACACGATCCTCAAGGAGCTGCACATTTCGCTGGTCGACGTAACATCGAGGGCCGAAGGGCCTGTACTGTGCTGTAATGTTCTATGTTCTATGTTCTAATCCACCTAACCTGCACGTTTTTGGACTGTGGGAGGAAAACCATGCAGACACAGGTAGAACATGCAAATTCCACACAGTGACCCCAGTGAAATTGAACCCAGCTCCCTGGCGCTGTGAAGCAACAGTGCTAACCACTGTGCCACCGTGCTGCCCAAATTAATTGATTAGAACTCCAAATATTCATCCACTGCCAAATATTTAGCATGCTAGTCTTGACAGTTAAACAGAGACATAAGAATCAAAATACTTCTGGAAACCCTGATTACTCTATATACCTCAGACAGCACGATAGCACAATTGGTAGATATGTGACTTCAGTCTTTTGTATTTTTTTTCCTGAGGGACAAAGGTGGAAGAGAATATGTCTGGGGTGTGTGGGGTCCTTGATTTTGCTGGCTGCTTTTCTGGGACAGTG
Organism: Sphyrna mokarran; assembly: GCA_024679065.1. Taxonomy (NCBI): domain Eukaryota; kingdom Metazoa; phylum Chordata; class Chondrichthyes; order Carcharhiniformes; family Carcharhinidae; genus Sphyrna; species Sphyrna mokarran. The sequence continues at coordinate 1,006,734 of JAGIQG010000030.1, forward strand.
GGTAGGGTAGACAGGGGCAAGAGGGCTGGTGCTGATGAAAACACTCCTGTTCTTCCTGGCCATGAGGAGTGCTGTGGAGGAACCTGCCCACCTGCTGAGGACCTCACCTCATGGCAGCTGCCATATTTCCTAGGCCACCTAATATTAAACCCGATTAAATCTGAGGCCCTGTTAATATTTTTAAAATGCCATCCTGGCTACTGGTACTAGACTGGATGTCCAACTCTTGACCTGTTGGAATAAATCCAGGTACTGAGGGGGTGTTGAAGTGGTTTCATATCACACTTGGAATTTTACTAACTTCCACTGCTACCAAATCCCACCGGCTCATCCATGTTAAAACTGCTCCACAGAATGATATAACAAAGAAGGAGTTCACTCCAGTACATGTTGTAAGCATGAGATAATCTGATATTTTATACTGGTTTTTCAGAATCTGATGTACAAGGCTCTCTGAGAATCATTTCTAATGGAGCACGTCTTGAATGATATATTAATTCATCTGACACTTCTCAAGAAGCCATGGGATAGACAGTGGAAAATCTGACCTATATTTCAACTGTGTGTTCGCAACTTCCTGAAGCAATGTTTAATATGTAATATTCTTGAAATCTTTTGGACTGAAGTAATTCTCAAGTGAAAGCAAATTACACTTTACAATTCAATTTTAACCTAGCTCTCAGATACCATAAACAAAATTTGAGTATGCACAGTCTTGTATGTTATACTTCCAATCAGAAAAGTAACTAACACCTGGAGGATTGGCCATGGGTAAAAAGAAACAAGCCACTTCTGCAATCTCCTTTGCAACGAGTAATGCATTTTATTCTTAGATACAGAATTGGCCAAAAGTGAACCAGATGGGGTTTTATGGCAATGGTTTCATGGTCATCATTAGATTTTTAATTCCAATTTTTTTTTTAATTGAATTCAAATTTAACCATTTGCCATCATGGGGTTTGAACCCAGGTCTCCAGAGAATTACCCTGGGCCTCTGGATTGCTAGTCCAGCAACAATACCTTTATGCCACCAGCTCCAGTTGGTTATGTAGTGTGGTAATTAGTACAAACAACAGTTGCTTCTCAGACTGCTAATCATGTGTGAGTTGGAAAATCTATGTTTCCTTTGAACTTACAGTTTGCAGGTTGGATGTGATGCTTCAGCCAATAAAACAGTGAAGCATTGGTGTTGACTCACATCTTTGGTTTAACGGAAAATGTGATAGAGCATTCCTCAAATAATTGGTAGATAAGGGGTGGAGGAGAGGGAGTTCTTTTGAATTGCCATATCATATGCTGTCCGGCAACCCAGTTCAGAACCTCTTGAATCTTCTATTGTACAATTCTGTCAGCCCTTGGACTTTCACAGACAATTTGTTTGGTTACGTGTTGTTGAGTGAGAATTTGGCTATTTCCTCAACCAAATTGCTGCGCTCTACAGTATAGCATGTCACTGATTTAATAAGATTCCAAAATGTATTTCCTGTTACTATGGAATTGCAATCTCCTGTGAAATCATTGCCTTTAAGAACTTGAATAGACATAAGGACAGCCTCATGTTCCTACTTATTCATTCATTTGAAGAGAATGTCACCCTTCATTAAAGGGAATAATTTTGAACTTTATACCTTTAGAACTTTCTGTTTTGTCTACTTCTTCTTTTGTGGTGTCCTCAGAACTTGCAGTCTCTTTCTGCAGCTTTCCAAAATTATTCTTTGTGCTGTCTATGTTCTCACTCCTATCTGCAGAGAACAAACCTTAATTTAGTATGATTTTCTGTGCAGAACTTATATTCCTGGGGAGGGGATATAATTGTTTCAATTTTCGTGTGCATTTAGATCTCAGTGTTACCTGCTGTTTCCTTATTGATGGAGTAAGCCTTGCCTTTGCCAAGCTTGTTCTTTGTCTGCACGGCTATCATTGCATCCAAATTCTCTGCAGGAAAAAACAAAAGTTCATTTTGAATGACTCTCATTCTTTTCGAATGGTCTTTAAATATGTACTCTTAAATAATCTGATTCCAGTGATCTGGGTTGTTTCTAGCTGAAGAGTAATCATTTCTAAACCTTTTTATTCTCTCCCCTCCCTCGCAAACAATTTCTTTCCAGCAATCTTGAGTAATATGTAAACTAAAATAAAATCTAAACAACATGTAAACTTGTCAACTCTTTGACAACGTTCCCTCTTTAGTATATTTCTCAGAAGGCTAAGGAAATTTGGTATGTGCACAAGGAATCGCCAATTTTTACAAATGCACCATCATAGAAAGCATTCTTTCTGGATTAATCACAGCTTGTTATGACTCCTGCCCTGATCAAGACCATACGAGACTACAAAGCATTGTAAACATAGCCCAGTCCTTCATGCAAACCAGCCTCTTGTCCATTGACTGTGTCTACACTTCCCTCTGTCTCAGAAAAACAGCCAGCATAAGTAAGGATCCCACAAACCCCATTCTTTCTTCCACCTCTTCTGTTGGGAAAGAGATACAAGGGTCTGAAAATATGTACCATCAAACTCAAGAACAGCTTCTTCTCTGCTGCTATCAGACTTTTGAATGGTCCTATTATATAATTAAACTGATCTATCTCTACACCCTATTTATAACTGCAACGGTATGTTCAGCATCCTATCTTTTTCTTCTCCCCTGTGTATTCTATGAGTGGTATGTTTTGTCTATATAGCATGCAAGAAACAATACTTTTCACTGTATACTAATGCATGTATCCACTCCCTTCACCACTGATGCTCAGTAGCAGCAGTGTGGATTATCTACAAGATGCACTGCAGCAATTCACCAAAGATCCTTAGACAGCACCTTCCAAACCCACAACCACTTCCATCTCAAAGGATACATGGGAACATTACCACCTGCAAGTTCCCCTCCAAGTCATTCACCATCCTAACATTTTTACACCTCACTTTTCATCTTGGGATTAATGGCAGGAGTAGATTAGTTTATTCAGAAACTGCCAGCGTAAATAACACTGCCACAAATCGCCGTTCCTTTGCAGTCCCTGGGTCAAAATCCTGGAATTCCCTCAGTAATGGAATTGAGTCAACCCACAGAACATGGACTGCAGTGATTCAAGAAGGCAGCTCACCACCACCTTCTCAAGGGTAACTGGGATGAGCGATAAATGCTGGCTCAGTCAGCAATGCCCATGTCCCAGGAATGAATAAAAAAAGTGACAATAATAAATCAAATTAAATCACATTCCCTCAATAGAATTCATGTAATTTTGGCTTCATTTTGACAGCTTGTCCAAACCTTCAGAAATAGATGATATGGCCTTAATTTGACAGCACCTGATTGATGCACTAAGCTGATCCAGATGGACATTCCAAACTCTTGATTCATACAGAAAATGTCTAAGTTGCAGATTTATCTCTTACTGCAACCTTTGATGCACTGATTACACAGCAGGCAAGCTTCTTTCAGTAACAGATTACACTGATGTCCCATTCCGCAACAGATGTTCAAGTCCTCAGAGACAGACAGTTCCTACATTGCAGATCCCAAATAGTGTGTCTATTTTACTGTCCTTTCTCCTCTTCACTAAAGATATACACCAGGATTTAATAAAAAATGTTACATGCACATATGTATAAGGAACTGCAGTTTTCAGGTGCTTAGTCTGTGTTAAATAAATTCATATTTAATTTACAACGTGTAACATGCAATGTAATTTAAATATAAATGCAGATAATAATTACAAATTAGTTCACAGCGGTAGACAAATAAATGGCAACGAGACAGCTGCACCGTTACTCACCTCCATTTTTACACCTCACTTTTCATCTTGGGGTTAATGGCAGAAGTAGATAAGTTTATTCAGAAATGACATAAATGACACTGCCTCAAACTGAAATTAAAGCTACTGTTTCAAAGCAGACCATTCAAGCACCTAATCACAGCTAAATCACATTAGTTGCTCAGCACCAATTGATTGCTAAGTAGACACACAGTCTGGACATAAATGGAGGCCCAGTATCTAGGCAACTAAGGCTTTTATCTGCTGATTCCTGTAAAATCATACAACACAGTCACTTTTCTCCAATAGCGACTCCAATAGTGCACAGAGCATTCACATCAGCATTTTAATATTTACAGTCCTGCACATTTATCAAATATCTCTGAATAAATTTCGAAAGATTACAGAGTGTTGCTTTTTATTTTAATTACTTCCCTTTGTTTTGCTGGAATTTGCTTAATTGTATATCCATTTCAGAGGCAACTATAGAACTTCATGATTAATACTGGAGCCTTCCCTGAATCTTTAAAAAAATCTGTTGATCTGTTTACAACATTTATAATATTGTCTATAACTTAATGTGAGGTTGCTGTTTAAAATATAGAATGCCTACAGTGCAGTAGAAGGCTGTTCTGCCAATTGAATCTGCACTAATTCTCTGACAGAGTACCTTACCAAGGCCCTCTCCACTGCCCACTCCCAGTAACCCCACACATTTACCATGGTCAATCCACCTAACCTGCACATCTTTGGACTGTAGAAAGAAACCGGAGCACTTGGAGGAAACTCGCACAGCCATGAGGAGAATGTGCAAACGCTACACAGACAGTCACCCAAGAACTCAGGTCCTTGGCACTGTGAAACAGCAGTGTTAACCACTGTGCCACCGTGCCGCCCTCTAGAATTATGTATGATTTAGTTAATTAGCCTGACATATTGGAACATTATTCAGGTTTTTAGCAAAATTAATATAATCAGAACATAAAATTGTTAGTTGTAACAATTATGTTGTCTTGTAACAAATAATTTAAATTACATTTTCCAGTTCAATGGCTTAATGCATCATGTTGTAGGAGTGTATTGAATATAAGTGGAAATGCATAAAGAAAGTTGAGGCGTTCAAATCCATCTCAGACTCATGGGTTCAAACTCTTACCTCTTCTCTTCTAGCTGTAAATTGCCTTGGAAATATTTTGCTGTTCCTTCACTGATTTTGAGTCAAAATCCTGGAATTCACAGGGGTGAATTTTTTCCTGTTCCATCCTAAATCTCTTTAGTTTAAATTTATATCCAATGACCTCTCATTCTAAATCCCTTAATCACTGTAAACAGACTGATTCCACCTACTTTCAGTCTCAGTAATAATAAAGAGTTGGCCATTTAAGGCTAAGATGAAGAAAAATTTCATTACTTGAAATGACGGAAGCAGTTTGCAGCAGAGAACATCGTGGGAAACCTTGACCTAGTTTCACTCACTATGAGAAACTACCCTTAACTCCTACACTGTAACCTGTTTTCCAACAAACTCTTCATTCAATTTGTTACCTTTCTTATAATTCCATCCTCCTTCCTCTTCTCTATTAACCCCCTGTATGGTATCTTGTTGATAGCAATCTGAAAAGTTATGTATACCACATACATTGCATTTTCTCAGCCAACTTTTCGAAGGATTGATCAGCAAGAATGAACGATATATTGCAAGCATTGTTACGGCAAGATCCCACAAACGTTAGTGATGTGAAGAAAATGCCAATGAATCTGTGTTGATAGCATTGGTTGAGAATGTAATGTTAGCCTAGACTTGCTGCTCCTGAAACAATGATATTGGATGTTTAATGAGCAGACCATAGGAATTCCAGTTCAAAACCTTCCCTGAAGAATGGTACCAAGACTGCCTTGGTGCTGCACCACGTCAACCTAAATTAGGAGCTCAAACCGCTGGCATGAACCTCAAATCCACAGTTCTCTGGCTTAGTAATGATGCTGATGTCAACTGAATTAAACCAACACAGCTGGGACAGTGGTTAGCACCACTGCCTCAGTGCAGGGACTCCGATTCAGTTCTGGCCTCAGGCGACTATCTGTGTAGCGTTTGCATGTTCTCTCCACGTCTGTGTGGGTTTCATCCAGACGCTCCCATTTCCTTCCCACAGTTCAAAGATGTGCAGGTTAAGTAGATTGGCCATGCTAAATTGCTCCTTATTATCCCAAGGTGTGTGGGCAGGGAGAGTAAATATGTGGAATTGCAGAAATAGGGTCTGGGTGAGATTCTTGAAGAGTCAGTGCAGACTAGATGGGCCAAATGGCCTCCTGCTGCATTGTAGTGATTCTACAGTTCTATTCTATCACTTGGGAGGCTGAGGGTATGTGCATGGCAATACTATTTTTGTTAAAATCACCTTCTTTCAATATAGATACTCAACTAATATTTAACAATTTTAAAATGTTTGCTTTTCTGCTTTCACTGTCAACCAATAAATCAGTCTTGAAGTGGTGCACAGTACTGTCAATGAAAATATGGTATAGAATAGATGAAAACACTCTCTTTTGTAATGTTTGAGAAAGGTAGCTCTGTTAAAGTGCTTCACTTTAAAGGTTTGGCCGCAAAGCTTCTCCATCAATAAAATTAATATTTAATGTGAACTTGATACGTTTTCCAGTAAAATGTGTATGTGCTATATTTATCAATGGCATCATAATGCTCCTGTGTGCCTTTGCAATTGTGAAGGTGAATTTCAAAGTGATATTGCTGGTAGCTGATTGAACTTGATGCTGAAGGAATCGCTGTGATGTTTTTCTGTGCTCTCCTGTGAGGGATTCAATGTTGCTGAGCTGAAAAGCAGACTGGAGCTGTGTAAGACGCGTGAATTGTGCCACAGGACAATTCCTAGCTCTTCTCACTACCTGCAAGTGCCAGACACTTTAATATTGCAGTTGATTTCTAGCTGTGCGGAGCCTGATTACTGTAATCACACTTCCCAGAGCTGTTCACTGATACTTTCCAATGACTTTGAATTGCATTGGAAAAACATTTGGAGAATTGATTTCTTGTTCCATGCCTGCAATTTTCAGATGGTGACTGACAGGCGACGGAACTGTGCACAGCCTAAATCATAGTTGAGGAATTTAATCTGCCAATCTTTCAATGTCTGTCTGGCACGATTTTTATTTTTCAAAAATTCTTACTTTTCTCTCTCGTGAATTGCATGATGATGCAGTATGGTAGTTACCATATTCTATAGAACAGGCAGCACGGTGGTTAGCACTGCTGGCTCACAGTGCCAGGGCCTCAGGTTCCAGCCTTGGGTCACTGTCTATATGGAGTCTGCACATTCTCTCCGTGTCTGCGTAGGTTTCCTCCAGGTGCTCCAGTTTCCTCTCACACTCCAAAGATGTGTCAGTTAGGTTGATTGCTAAATTGACCCTAGTGCTAGGGGCATAAGCAGGATAAATATGTAGAGTTACGGGAATAAAGCCTGGATGGGATTGTGGTTGGTGCAGACTTGAAGGGCCGAATGGCCTCCTTCTGCACTGTAGGGATTCGATGATATTCTGGTAGTTAGAAAATAGTTAAAACCTAAGGCACAATTGATAGAGTTGAAGGTAATCAATAGTTTCTGTTCTAAGATATTCACTAAGTGACCTTGGTTATATTAGACTCTAGGTTTTAACCAAAGCGTCACAGTGAGGCTTGTACTTAATGTGATACATGGACATAAATTGATTTTTCAAGAGGTCAAATACGCTTGAATATTTTTCATCATCATAATATTGGCTGTCATTTAGCATAAGAGTAGGAGAAAGTCAAGAACAAGAAACAGTCATTTGACCTTCAAACTTGCCCCATGCAGTCTCTGTGTAAAATCACACTCTTATGAATTACCTCCAAACTCCACACCCCATTTATTTCCTATTTTGGAAGATCCAAGTTAATTCCCCTACATTCCCTGCAAGCACATCAGACGTAAGCTTCTGTAACCACTTCCCGCTGCTTTGGAAAAGTAGTCAGCATAATTAAGGACCCCCTGCACCCAGGCATTCCCTCTTCCACCTTCTTCCTCAGAAAAAAGATACAAAAGTCTGACATCATGTTACCAACCGACTCAAGAACAGCTTCTTCCCTGCTGCCATCAGACATTTGAATGGATCCACCTTATATTAATTTGGTCTTTCTCTTCACCCTATTGGTAACTTTAACACTACATGCTGCACCCCCTCCTTTCCTTCTTCCCTATGTACTCTATGAACAGTATGCTTTGTACAGCACGCAAGAAACATTGAGCATGCATTCGGCAGGTGGTGCGGGTACAGCTCTTGGATGTTGATTCATGGGTTGCCTGGTACCTCATGTCGTAAATGAGTACTTTATGTGGACCATCTGAAGGGCACCATGACAGCTCAGAGACTATCGATGTGGCTGTGCAAACACTTGGAATTGGGCCGGTGTCTGCGGGAGTTTGCGCGTTCTCCCCGTGGTTGCGTGGGTTTTCTCCGGGCACTCCGGTTTCCTCCCACAACCCAAAAATTCGCTCTTAGGCTGATTGGGAAACAAATTGTCCCTATGGTGAGAATTTTCCATATTAGGAATAATATATATATTATTATATAGGAATATTAAAATAGGATAATGGATTTGCTACTATATAGTATGACGGCGGCGCGGGCTCGTTGGGCCGAAGGGCCTGTTTCCCGTGCTGTGTTGCTTAAAAAAAAACAATACTTTTCACTGTGTGTTAATACATGTGACAAATTAAATCCTATTCTCAATGTATAAAGATACAATTTGTTCTTTAAAGATTCTGAAATAAGTAGAATGACTATGGGTTGCTGGTAATCTGAGATGAAGACAGAAAACGCTGGAAATATTCAGCAGGTCTGATCGAGTTGTAACGAGAGAAGGAGGATTAATGTTTCAAGTCAATAACCTTTTATCAGAGCAATGAATAACAAAAGGTCATTCACTTGAAACATGAATCCTGTTTCTCCTGTACCACAGGTCCTGCCTGAGCTGCTGAATTTTTTGTCCAGCATTTTCTGCCTTTATTTTTCTCCAGAAGACATTTCAACAAAAAAATAGAAACAGGAGTTTGGCTTCTTGGGACCTTCTCCACCATTCAATGTGATCATGGCTGATCTTTTTCAATGTCAGATTCCTGTGTTCTCCCCATACCCTTTGACACATCTAGAATCTAGAAACCTACTGATTTCTTTCTTAAATATATTCAGTGACTTGGCCAACACAGCATCTGTTGGACCCTCTGAGTGAAGAAATTTCTCCTCACCTCAGTCCTAAACGGCCTAGTCCGTAGCCTGAGATTGCGACTCCTTGTTTTAGTCCCTCTAAAAGAAACAACATCCCCGTGTCCACTCTGTCCAACTCTGTCAGAAATTTATATTTTTCATTTAGATCCCTTCTCATTCTTTTAATTTTGAGTGAATACATACCCAATCTCTCCTCCTGCCATCCTAGTAACCAGTCTGATAACCCTTTGTTGCACTCTCACTATGGCAGGTACACCCTTTACTAGATAAGGAGATCAAAACTGCACACAGTACTCAGGGGTGGTCCCACCAAGGCCCTGTACAGTTGAAAAAAGTTTTGCTTGCTCATGGACTCAAATCCTTTTGCAATGAAGGCTCACATATCATTTGCCTTCCTAACTGCTTGCTGTAGCTGCATGCTTGCTTGCAGTCATTGGTGTACAAGAACACACAGGTCCCTTTGTATGTCAACATTTCCCAATCCGTCATTAAATAATACTCTGCCATTCTATTTCTTCACCCAAAGTGGATAACTTCACATTTATTCACATTATACTGCGTCTGCCTCATGTTTGCCTACTCACTCAACTTATCTAAGTCACCATGAAATCTCAGAACATCCTTCTCACCTGTCACCTTCCCATCAATTTCTGTGTCATCAGAAAATTTGGAAATAATACTTTTGGTTCCCTCCTTCAAATCATTGATGAATATTGTGAATAGCTGGGGCCCAAGTACTGATCCCTATAGGAGTCCACTAGTCTCTGCCTGTCACTTCAAAGAAGATCCATTTATTCCTACTCTCTTTCCTGTCTGCTACCTAATTTTCAATCCATGCCAATATATTACTCCTGATCCCATGTGCTTTAATTTTTGCACACTAACTGAGTTTGATATAAAATCATTGCAAAAATGTATTGAAGTAAATTTATTCACACTAGAATGATTAGAAGTTGAAGTTTATTTATTAGTCACAATTAGACCTACATTAACATTGCAATGAAATTACAATGAAAATCCCCTAGTCACCACACTCAGGCACCTGTTTGGGTACACAGAGGGAGAATTTAGCATGGCCAATGCACCGAACCAGCCCATCATTCAGACTGTGGAAGGAAACCCACGCAGACACGAAGAGAACGTGCAAACACCACAAAGTCAGTGGATCTAAGTTGGAAATCAAACCCAGGTCCCTGGCACTGTTGCCCACTTAACATTTAATAGGCAGCTAACCCTCATGCCACCTATTAATTCTTGATAGTGAAAACTGAAAAATTACCAAGCGTAGCATAATTTTTCAGACTAACATTCTGGGTATGTACTTGTTTCCCGAGATTTTTAAAGCAGCTTTTACTGCTGACGTCATGTTGGACTGAAATTCTTGGGTTTTTTTTAGCGTAGCTCTTGCACTGTCGCTATTACTTGTATTATATATGTCAAGAACTCTATCATTAATACCTTGACGAAGCATCCATCATTATCCTTACATTTAGCATCTCAAATGACATACTATTAAACCAGAACTCTGTTCATTTATATCTAACTACATCTCAAATTGTTGAATTGTGCTGTATTTGATGCCCCATTCTCTGACTTTTTATTGCATTCTCTGGGTTCTGTTCTCACTCACATTTTATCCTTTTTCATGTCAATGACCGTGGCAGCTAATCATCCAATTCTATCCTCTTAAGAAACCATTTTGGTCAACAATTATCACATTGCTTCAGAAACATGCTTTCAGCCTGGACATCCCCCCAATCCTCAATCACTATAATTTGATTTTTTTTCTTTGTGAACGTGGAAAAAGAAATTATAGTTCTTCCAATTTTTCAGACATGCTTCATTTATGTTTCTTACAAATATATCCAGCAATGAGTGACTTTCAACTCTAAAGATTTGCTGTTGAATATTTGTTTCTATCAAGCATTCCTGGCTTTATTATTTCATCAAACTTCATTTCTCAGTTCTGTTCCATTTCTAAGATGCTTTTATGCAAACTGCTTCATTTACTCTCAACCACTCTTAATTCCATCTTAAATTAAAGTATGCTCAAGACGTGAGCACTGATCTTGTACCTGAGAATGCTTTTCTGACATTTCCCTCATGCAACTAAGAAACATTTTGCCATATGATGTACAATCCCTTTTTCACCTTTTGCCCCCAATCTATTTTCTTGATTGCAACAGTTTTATTTCTCTGTTTTTTATCAGTTTTGTTATGATAGAGAGAGCCGGAGAGCTTGGCCTTTGTTGCTCCTTCTAAAGCTGCAAACATAGACTAAAGCTCCGCACAGCATGACATTGAAACCTTACTGCTTTGGTTGTTGCATGTAGTTTTTTACTGAGCTCCAAAGCTGTCGTACAAACGTGTGGAGCAGGAGTTGCCACTTGGCCCCTCCATCCTGCTCTGCCATTCATTAAGATCATGGCTGGTCTGATTGTGGTCTCAATTCCACAGTCTGCCTACCCCCAATTAACTTTCACCCCTTTGCTAGTTAAGGATCTATCTTAAAAATATTCACTGCCTTAAGAATATTTAATGACTCTGTAGTCACTGTTTTCTGGGGATGAGTGTTCCAAAGACTCACCAGAAATAAAACTCTTTACATTCCTTAATATTTCCTCTTAAAATCTCTCAGTGGTTAAATCAGTCATTGGTACCCGACTGATCTGCCTTCAGTACAATTTGAGCTGGCCTTTGTACACTTTGCAATACAAAATTAAATGCACAATGAAAAAGTTCTGATAACTTTTATTGAGAAGATTTCAGGATGAGTTAAACTAAGCAGAAATAAGGGAGGCCATTCTACCCATTTTAACCTGATAATCCACAAAAAAACTTACATGCTCACCCCAAGACTGGAAATTCCAGCCCAAGGTCAACAGCCATCTTGCCTCAAGACAGGAAAATTCTGCCCATCATATTATCTGCTGTATCTTGAATGAATCTCAGGTTTTGCTCTTTGCTATTCTACTCTTGTCAACCATTGCAAGTGTTAAAATCATGGAATCCTTACAGTGCAGAGGGAAGCCAGTTGGCCCATCGGGTCTGCACCAACTCATACCCAAGCTAACCCTGTAACCCAATGTATTTACACTGCTAATCCCTCTAACCTATATATCTTCGGACACTAAGGGATAATATAGCACAGCCAATCAACCCAACCTGCACATCTTTGGAGTGTGGGCTGGAACCAAAGCACAGAGGAAACCCATTCAGGCATGAGGAGAACATGAAAACTCAACACAGTCACCCAAGGCTAGAATTGAACCCAAGTCCCTGATGCTGTGAAGCAGCAATGCTAACTACTATGCCACTGTGCCACTCCCACTCATTTCCACTCTTGACCACTCTTTTCCTGCAGATGTTGTTCATATCTCTTCTCCGAATTATCCTATTGACTTACATAATTTAGTTTAGAAATATAATTGAACTCTCTGCTTGCAATATTTTAAGATTTACTTCTAGAATGCTGATGTAAGAAAGAGATTGTTTGATTGAGGTTATTTTGAGAAATGGTATCCAGTTTTCTAAATTTAGGACGTTAATAGCATCCACTACAATGGAATTGTAACATCGCTTATCAAAATACCAGCTGCACGTAATCCCCACACTCTAAGTTTAGGAACATACATCATGAAATGAGAAAGGATCTTTCAATCCATTCAGCCTAGTCTTTTAAACAGACCGTACACAATTAACACCATCAATTTAATCTCCAGAGAGAAGTAAAAATGTTAAAGTGGAAACTGTCTGAAACTTTTACCTGACCTTCAAAAGCAATTGAACAAGAACCTATCAGATTAATACAATCACCGCAGAGTTTGAAACGTCATAGGGAAAATGCAACATTCCATCTGTCACATTTACAGGTAATGTTCCATTACATATTTGATCATTAGACCCATGGAGAAGTTTTTTTTTATTCATTCATGGAATGAGGGGCGGGATTTTCTATCCATGCTTACCCCAAGACTGGAAATCCCCAGCCCAGGTCAGCGGACCTTTGCGTGATCTGTATCCCCCCACTATAATTCCTGTGGCAAATGGGTTAGGAAAATTCTGCCCAGGAAGTCACTGACAGGGCCAGCATTTATTGGCCATCTCTAATTACCCTTGAAGGGGGCATTTAAGAGTTATTCACATTGCTGTGGGACCTGAGTCACAAATAGTCCAGGCCAGGTAAGGGTGGCAGATTTTCTTCCCAAAATGAAAGATGTTGGTTAGCCTAATGGGTCTTTATAACATCAATAATGATTTCATGGTCTGTGGCTCTGGAGACACATGTAGGCCAGACCAGGTAAGGATGGCAGATTTCCTTCCCTACAGGACATTAGTGAACCAGCTGAGTTTTTCTGACAATGGTTTCATAGTCATCAGTAGATTTTTAATTTCAGATATTCAAATTTCAGCATGTGCTTTTGTGGGATTCAAACCCAGATTCCTGGAGTGTTACTCTGAGTCATTGCTAGTGACAATAGCAATAAGTTATTGCCTCCCCTTATTGTAATAATATAGTTTATGTATTAAATTTATTCTTACCCAAGTATGAAACACCTTCTTCAGGTGTTATAGTTCCATATTTCACCATCATCTTCACAAAATCGATTAAAGTCTTCATTATAGTTATTAATGTTTCTTTCTCCTTTGCATCTTGCTCTGTGTTAACAAGAGGTTATTAGATGTGCTGTGTAATAATTGTATTTAATACTTGTTTTCAACAGACCAATGAACATAATAATGTTCACTGAAAATGCATATCTCAATATTTTGAACAGAACAGGAATGGTCCAACTGAAGTGAATTAATTGTTTTTGACTCTTGTTCTCCATATTATTTTTCAGCAATTGAATGATATGAATAAGAAGGCATACGGAGTCTTAGCTTTTATTGGTAGGGGGATTGAATTTCGGAGCCTCAACGTCATGTTGCAACTGTACAAAACTCTAGTGCGGCCCCACTTGAAGTATTGTGTGCAGTTCTGGTCCCCACATTATAAGAAAGATGTGGAGGCATTGGAGAGGGTACAGAGGAGGTTTACCAGGATGTTGCCTGGTATGGAGGGCAGGTCTTATGAAGAGAGGCTGAGGGATTTGAGGTTGTTTTCGTTAGAAAGGAGGCGGCTAAGAGGGGACCTGATCGAAACATATAAGATGATTAGAGGTTTAGATAGGGTGGACAGTGATAGCCTTTTTCCTAGGATGGAGAAAGCTAGCACGAGGGGACACAGCTTTAAATTAAGGGGTGATAGTTATAGGACGGATATCAGAGGTAGGTTCTTTACCCAAAGGATGGTTCGGGAGTGGAATGCCCTGCCTGCAGCAGTTGTAGATGCGCCAAGTTTGGTGGCGTTTAAGAGGTTAGTTGATAAGTATATGGAAGAGAAGGGAATGGTTTAGTTTGGAGGGGCATTGCTTTTTATATTGGTCGGTGCAACATCGAAGGCCGAAGGGCCTGTTCTGTGCTGTAATGTTCTATGTTCTATGAATACTGCCCTAAAAATAATGAGGTCACATGGCAACAGGTTATAGTCCAATAAATACGGACCAGCACTTATTGCCCATCTCTAATTACCTTGAAGAGGGCATTTAGGGGTCAAACACATTGCTCTGGGTCAAAAATAATTTCATGGTTATCCTTAGACTTTTAATTCTGTATTTATTTATTCATTTGTGGCTGGCCAGCATTTATTGCCCATCCCTAGTTGCCTTACAGCAGTTGAGACTCAACCATATTGCTGTGGCTCTGGAGTACCATGTAGGTCAGACCAGGTAAGGACAGCAGATTTCCTTCCCTAAAGGACAATCAAAAGCTTTCAGAATTAGTAATTATGAGGCCATAAGGAGGGAATTAGGGTGCATAGGTTGGACTAGGAAACTACAGGGACTGGGAACATCTGAAATGTGGAGCTTATTCAAGGAGCAGCTACTGCGAGTCCTTGATAAGTATGTCCCTGTCAGGCAAGGAGGAAATGGTCGAGTAAGGGAACCATGGTGTACTAAAAAAGTTAATTCGCTGGTTAAAAGGAAAAAGAGAGGCTTATGTCAGGATGAGGCTTGAAGGCTCAGTTAGTGCAATGGATAGCTATAGATTAGCCAGGAGTGAGCTAAAGAGTGAGTTGAGGAGAGCTAAAAAGGGACACGAGAAGACTTTGGCTGATAGGATCAAGGAGAATCCTAAAGCTTTCTTTAGATATGTTAAGAATTGGTTAGGGCAAGATTAGGGCCAGTCAGAGACAGCAGTGGGAAGTTGTGCGTGGAGCCTGAAGAGATTGGAGAGGCACTGAACAACTATTTCTCTTCGGTATTCACGCAGGGAGATGTAAATGTAGTTGTGGAGAACACTGAGGTACAGGGTTGCAAACTGGAAAGTATTGAAGTAGATAGGGAGGATGTGCTAGATATTCTCGAGGGTTTGAAGTTGGATAAGTCCCCTGGGCCGGACTGGATTTACCCTAGGATTCTCTGGGAGGCAAGAGAGGAGATTGCAGAGCCTCTGGCTCTGATCTTCAGGTCGTCGTTGGTTACGGGTATAGTGCCGGAAGACTGGAGGATAGCGAATGTGGTCCCATTGTTCAAGAAGGAGAATAGAGACTTTCCGGGGAATTATAGGCCGGTGAGTCTTACTTCTGTTGTGGGCAAAGTATTGGAGAGAATTATTAGGGATAGGATTTATAGTTATTTAGAGAGAAATGAATTGATGGGGGATAGTCAGCATGGTTTTGTGAAGGGTAGGTCGTGCCTTACTAACCTTATTGAGTTTTTTGAAAAAGTGACCAAAGAGGTGGATGGGGGTAAGGCAGTTGATTTGGTATAAATGGACTTTAGTAAGGCGTTCGATAAGGTGGCCCATGGAAGGTTTCTGCAGAAAATGCAGATGTACGGGATTGAGGGTGATTTAGCTAATTGGATTAGGAATTGGCTAGCAGATAGAAGACAGAGGGTGGTGGTTGATGGGAGATATTCATCGTGGAGTTCGGTTACTAGTGGTGTACCTCAGGGATCTGTTTTGGGGCCCCTTCTGTTTGTAATTTTTATAAATGATCTGGATGAGGGTATTGAAGGATGGATTAGTAAATTTGCGGATGACACCAAAGTCAGAGGAGTGGTAGATAGTGAAGAGGGGTGTTATAGTTTGCAGAGAGACTTGGACCAGTTGCAGAGCTGGGCCGAGAGGTGGCAAATGGAGTTTAATGTGGAAAAGTGTGAGGTAATTCACTTTGGCAGAATAACAAATGTGTAGAGTATAGGGCTAATGGTAGGACTCTTAATAGTGTTGAAGAACAGAGGGATCTTGGTGTATATGTGCATAGATCCCTGAAAGTTGGCAATCAAGTCGATAAGGTTGTTAAGAAGGCATATGGAGTCTTAGCTTTTATTGTAGGGGGATTGAATTTCGGAGCCGCAACGTCATGTTGCAACTGTACAAAACTCTGGTGCGGCTGCACTTGGAGTATTGTGTGCAGTTCTGGTCCCCACATTATAAGAAAGATGTGGAGGCATTGGAGAGGGTACAGAGGAGGTTTACCAGGATGTTGCCAGGTATGGAGGGCAGGTCTTATGAGGAGAGACTGAGGGATTTGAGGTTGTTTTTGTTAGAAAGAAGGCGCTAAGAGGAGACCTTATTGAAACATATAAGATGATTAGAGGTTTAGATAGGGTGGACAGTGATAGCCTTTTTCCTAGGATGGAGAAAGCTAGCACGAGGGGACATAGCTTTAAATTAAGGGGTGAGAGTTATAGGACGGATGTCAGAGGTAGGTTCTTTACCCAGAGGGTGGTAAGGTTATGGAATGCCCTGCCTGCGTCAGTTGTAGATGCGCCAAGTTTGGTGGCGTTTAAGAGATTAGTAGATAAGTTTATGGACGAAAAGGGAATGGTTTAGGTTAGAGGGTCATTGCTTTTTCCTAATTGGTCGGCACAACATCGAAGGCTGAAGGGCCTGTTCTGCGCTGTAATGTTCTATATTCTATGTTCTAGAACATTCACCTGACGAAGGAGCAGAGTTCTGAAAGCTTGTGATATGATACAAACCTGTTGGACTAGAAGCTGGTGTTTTGTGACCTGTCTTTTTACCTTAATCCAACACTGGCATCTTCACATTATAAATAATATGATGTAGAATATTGGTTCACAAAACAATACATTACTTACAATTTCTTGTTACTAACATTCATTTGTAACAATTAGCCAAACGCACCCAGGCATTTTCAGACTGACAGATGTCAGAACTTCCTTTTTGCAAAAGGTGAATTCATTAATTCCTGGATTAAATGCTACTGTTTCTCCTCAGCAAGGCTGACTATCACTGCCACTGTTGGAAACCTAGTTTTACAGTTGTGACAATATAATTTGATTTAATATCAGATGGCATTAATAATTAAACAATCTGAGTTTTGAGATTAAGCTAATGGGCTGGAATTTGTAGAAGACAGTGAAAGAATGGCGCTTGCCAACATTTTCCCATAGATTTGTGGATTCTTGATCTGGATGTTCCTGTCAGACAGCAGACAGATATACAGCAATTCTCGGGGCAATGCGGGATCTGTCTGAACAGACCAAGTAACTGTATATCTGCTGAGTCAAGTGAGGTTGAAGAATTGTTAGTAAACAGCACAGGGTGTGAACTGGGATGGCAGTTGTAATATTTCAGTGTTACATCAGATTCAGAAAGCAAAAAAAAAATTTGATTAAGAAAGAGAAAGAAAGAAAAATTGAAGAAAAAACATATTTTTAAATCTCCGACGATGATTAAAATCTGAAGGAATGAGACTCCACACTTCTAAAGGTTAATTTGCAATTGCAGGATTTTGACAATATTTAAGAATTTGAATGCCACTAAAATTTGTATATGCAAAAGGAGTTTTGTTTTAAAGATGTCATAAATGGACATTCTTCTCTGAAAGTCTTTTTAATATCACTACTTTAAAATCAAATTAAGATTAATTAATATAATGTTGTAAATTAAACTTCAATACAATGAAAAACTAAAAAAAAATTGTAATGTTTTGTGGTGAATTTAGTGTGTGTATAATGGGAAAGTACAGCAACACTGTGTCACTCTACGTATTTCAATAATGAATTTCTAGTAAGATTCTACACAGCTTTTTGGAGGAGTAGTGATTGATAGGCTGGATAGCTGGTTAGTTATGCAGAGTGATGCCAACCGCGTGGGTTCAATTCCCATACCGGCTGAGGTTATTTGTGAAGCCCTTCCTTCTCAACCTTGCCCCTCAGATCCTCAGGTTAAATCACCACCAATCAACTCTTCCCACTCAAAGAGGAGAACAGCCTTTGGTCATCTGAGACAATGGCGACTTTACCTTTACACCTTGGACAGCAACTTCCTGATTTAGCCATTGAACTGTACAGATGTATCACTGGGAGTTGCTGTTTGATTTACACATAAAGGTTAGCGCTATTAACTTTGTTGATATTTCTATCCCAAAATCTCTCCCAGTGTCTCGATTACCTGTGTTCAAACTCTTCAGTAGGTTGTAGAAGTTTGGGAAATACTGTAGGTCATCCAAATTGTCAGTGGCAGAAGCACTACTTCTTTGATTCATGTTATTGGTTGAGACCCAATTGTTAGCCAGAGTAGCATCGCTCTCCTCTTTCACAAGGTCATCTGTGTTCTTATTAGGTTTTCTAATTTTCTGTAGAAAGTGAGACAATGAAAAATTACACATATTCTCATAAGCATCTGCTGAGTTGAGCTAGACCATTCAGGAGCAAAATCAAGAAGCATGTGCAGCACGGTGACACAGTGGCATAGTGGTCAGCACTGCAGTCTCACAGTGCCAGGGATCCGGCAAGATCTGGTTCAATTCCCGCTTTGTCTGTGCAGAATCTGTGTGTTCTCCTCGTGTCTATATGGGTTTCCTCCCACAGTTCGAAAGATGTGCTGGTTGGGAGCATTGGCCATGCTAAATTCTCTCTCAGTGTATCCGAACAAGCAGCAGAGTATGACAACTCAAGGATTTTCACAGTAACTTATAGAATCCTTACAGCGCAGAAGGAAGCCATTTAGTCCATTGAGTCTTCAATGTCCTATCCCCATAACCCCACATATTTACCCTGCTAATCCCTCTAATCTATGCATCCCGATACATAGGGATGTATGTATTTAACAATGTATTTAATAGGGATGTATGTATTTTTATAAGAAAGATGTGGAGGCATTGGAGAGGGTACAGAGGAGGTTTACCAGGATGTTGCCTGGTATGGAGGGCAGGTCTTATGAAGAGAGGTTGAAGGATTTGAGGTTGTTTTCGTTAGAAAGGAGGCGGCTAAGAGGGGATCTTATTGAAGCATATAAGATGATTAGAGGTTCAGATAGGGTGGACAGTGTTAGCCTTTTTCCTAGGATGGAGAAAGCTAGCACGAGGGGACACAGCTTTAAATTAAGGGGTATGAGTTATAGGACGGATATCAGAGGTAGGTTCTTTACTCAAGAGTGATTAGGGAGTGGAATGCCCTGCCTGCAGCTGTTGTAGATGCGCCGAGTTTGGTGGCGTTTAAGAGGTTAATTGATAAGTATATGGAAGAGAAGGGAATGGTTTAGTTTGGTGGGGCATTGCTTTTTATTTTGGTCGGCACAACATCGAAGGCCGAAGGGCCTGTTCTGTGCTGTAATGTTCTATGTTCTATGTTCTATGTTCTAATTTAACACAGCCAATTTACTTAACCCGTATGTCTTTGGACTGTGGGAGCAAACCGGACCACCCCGAGACACGGGAAGAACATGAAAATTCCACACAGATAGTGACTCAAGCTAAGAATTGAACCCAGGTCCCTGGAGCTGTGAGGCAGCAGCGCTAACCACTTTGCCACCATGCCACCCACTTCATTGCAGTATTAATGTAACTCTACTTGTGACACCAATAAATTAATTTTAAACTTCAAGCATGTCTTATAAAAGGCGATAAGACATTAGTAACATCATCCATCAAAAGGCAGTGGATACTGGGACAGCTGGAACCATCAAGATTGAATGAAATTGATTTCCTGTGGCCAACACATTCTGTGTTGGGCTGAGAATTTACATTGGCTGATTTAATTTGTTCTTTCCAAATCCCTGCCTGAGAGGTAGATATTTGCGAAGGGGACTGCATAACACCCAAAAATATAGTTTTGAGGAGATGGTTGCTTCCTTGCTTCCTTAAGTTAGTGGTATTTCTTCCTTAAGTTAAGAGAGTGGTATTAATCAGTGATCATATAACGAAATGGTGGCATTTAGATTCGTGTCAGAGTTTCCCATTGAAATAAATTCTTGATGTTGACCCAGATAAGCCATCAGTAATGATGATTCTCTGTTTAGAGAAGCTGAGGACTGAAGGAAGGAAGAATAAAGACTAGCTCTTGGCTGTTAGTTTAAAAACTGAATTAGTAAAATCCTGAAAACGATGACCACTTATTCTCTGTCTTGAACTGTAGTCTGGCTTGGAAAACATAAACAAGAGTAATATATTTTCAGTTTCCTTTTGTTTTCTAAGTTGTAATAACGTAACTTGTGTCTGATGGGACTGCAGATGGAAGTAATCCAATGTCTATAATTCTTTGAATGGCGTAAGCAACATGGTGAATATAAATATATAATACAGCTCACACTATAATTAACGTCTTACATTGAAAATAAAACAAGGGCATTACACGTGTATTTTTTTTCCTTGCTGGATGCATTTTTGAACTACATTGAACAGAGTTCCCATTTAGAAACGTAACAAGTTCTGAAATCTTTTCACCTGAAGGTATGTCACGAGAATGAGTCATGCATCAACATTCTCTCCACCTCTACGAGGAGGCACTTATGTCCGTTCATCAGCTAGCTGCAGTCATTTGGCTTAGAAAAGGAATTCTACTGGTGCTGATATCATGAATCCTTGTCTTTTTGGTTCCGTGATGCAGTATTTCGGTGCTGCAAAATGCCTGTCTGCCACAACATAGCTGAACTGAACTTTAAGAAAACAAATAATTCACATTGAAATAGCATATCCCCAACCTCAGGATACCCAGGATTGTGTCACAATAAATTATTGTGAATAATAAGTATTTTGTTTCTGCAATGTGGTCGTTGTTGAAGGGAAGCTTGAAGACAATTTTCACATAATCAAGATCCCAGAATCATAGAATCCTTGCAGTGCAGAAGAAGACCATTTGGCCCATCGAGTCTGCACTAACTATAATCCCACCCAGGCCTTATGCCTGTAACCCCATGTATTACCCTTCTAATTCCATGACACTAAGGGGCAATTTAGCATAGCCAGTCAACATAATGCACACACCTTTGGAGAAGTGGCATAAGTTGGCAGAAAAGGGGGAAGATGGTGGTGTAGTGGTATTGTCACTGGCCTAGAAATCCAGGTTGTTGTTCCCGGAGCCTGACTTTGAATCCCACCACAGCAGGTGATGAAATTTGAATTCAATAAAATCTACAGGGCATTTTAAAAAGTCCAGTGATGACCATGAAACCATTGTCAATTATCACAAAATCCATCTGGTTCACTAATGTCCTTTAGAAAACTAAATCCACCATCCTTACCTGCTCTGGCCATTATGTGACTCCGGAGCCACAGCAATGTGGTTGACTCTCAACTGCCCTCTGAAATGCCTAGCAAGCCACACAGCTCAAGGACATTTAGAAATGGGCAATAAATGCTAGCCCAGCCAAGGACACTACATCCCATGAATGAATAATAAAAACAAAATCTGCTTTGGTGCTGTTAGTTAAGGACTAACAAGAAAACTCTGCAGCGTAGGGATTCTATTATTTCTATGACTGGTCAATATCCCTCCAAAGAGAGCAGCTTTTAGATAAAGGGATTGCCTTAGGAGGAAAAATGAAGCTGGTTGGGCCTAAACTCATTGGAGTTTAGAAGAATGAAAGGTGATTTTATTGAAACATGCAAGATTCTGAGGGGGATTGAGAGGTGAGATGCTGAAAGGGTGTTACACCTTATGGGGAAATCCATACTTTTGGCAGCTTAATTTCAGAACTATTTAAAAGGGAGATGAGGAGGAATTCCTTTTCTCGGAGGCTGAAGAATGTTTGGAATTTTCTGCTGTGCACTCTGGGTCACTGAATATACTCAAGGCTGAGATAGATTTTTGAACTATAATGGGAGTCAAGGTTAGACGGAACAGGTAGCAATTTGGAGTTGAGTCAAAGATCAGATCAGCTATGATATGATTGAGTGGCAGCGCATGCTGAAGGAACAGTCAGCCAAACTTCCTTTGTTCACATTAGTATTATCTTGACCATATAATGATTGAACCTGTTCAGTCTGGATCGAACGTAAATATAGCCCTCTTGATGGAGAACACGCTGCACTCAGACCAAATCAATTAAACTTTCTGCAAAACAACAATCATTGATATCGGAGGTATTTACTGCCAAGGGAAGTAAATTCATAATTTGCGTTTATGAACTTGCCATTTTCTCCTCTTCTCTTTCGTTCACATCATCATCCACCTTCATACTCGGGTAATCAATATTTCCAGCCTCCACTTCATTCTTACTAGCTTCATTGGCAATAAGTTGTTGCAAAGCTGCTGCTACCTCATCCTCCAGATTGTAAGCTTGACTTTCTGTTATCTGGAACAAGAACATATGACATTATAATTAGCATAAATAAGTAGCGAGTGTATCAATAATGTTTCATTTTCTCTTTTTGTCTAACTACGCTGCTCTCACCCCCAAAAATAAAACACTGGTTCCTATTGTACAGCTCCAGAGTCAATTGGCATCCTCTAATACTCTAGTCAAATTATCATTCTTCATCTGGAGGGTAATTAAGACTTGAATATCTATTTGACCATAAAGGATGTATTATTGAAGCCTGATTCTCTTAGAATCATAGAATCTCTACAGTGCAGAAGAAGCCATTCAACCTATTGAGTCTGCACTGACTCTCTGACAGAGTATCTTACCCAGGCCTTTCACCCTGCCCAATCCCCATACACTTACCATGGCTAATCCATCTAACTTACACATCTTTGGGACACTTAGAGGTAATTTAGCATGACCAATCCACCGAACATATCTTTGAACTGTGCGTAGAAACCAGACTACCTGGAGGAAACGCATGCAAACATGGGGAAAACATGAAAACTCCACACAGTCACCCGCGGCCAGATTTGAATCTGGGTCCCTGGCGTAGTGAGGCAGCAGTGCGAACCACCATGTTGTCCTAAACATACCCTCCCAACATTCACATTTTCTCGGATAGTGATCATAATGGGGAATCATGAGTAATCATCCTTCTCCTATTTATGCAGAAAGCAGCAACTGAAGTTTGGACCTTCCTGGTTGACAGAATTCAGTGTTACGTAGGATGAAGTATTGACTGACTGGGGGAGAGAGGAAGTAAGTAAGGATTTCCGGTTAAATTGAAGGGTTCAGATAAAGTTACAGTGTGGTGGAAAACATTCCTTAAAATTTGTACTAAACTAGGTTACAATACAAACTTTTATTATACATTGCAGATAGCATAAAATCCATGTTTGTAGTGTTTCTGATATTTAGTAGAACTCTGCCTGAAAACAAAGTCAACAAATATACACACAGCCTTCTAAAATAAGGTGAAAGAACAAGCAAGGGGCACAGATCAACAGGAAGAAATGACAGTAATTAAAATGGCAAAACTCCAGTAAATATAAAGACAAAGGCATTCCATAGAGGATGAAGAAAGGTAACTGAATAATCTCAACAGGAGGATCCAGAAATCAGGAGAAACGTCAGAGAGAAATAGAAACGCAAAGGAACGGAATTCTTCTTCTTCTCTCACCGTCCTTATATCTGTATGTGTAGACACTGTTTACCTCTACACTTTTATTAGTTCTACATGTTTATGCAGGGAGAAAGAGCCACACAAAAACTCTAACTTGCAAATAATAAAGAAGCATTCTTTCTCTAGAAATGCAAGTGATGTGCAGCTTCTGTCTGGGAAATTTCATTCCATCTCCTTTAGGCTAACATTAATCTCTCTACCACCACTTCCCCCACCCCCATCCTGTCCTCAATTAACTACATCTATCCTACACTGTCAAGAGTTTCCACTTGATAAAAATGTAAAATAGAAACATGTAAAAGTGCTGGAAAAACTCAGCAAGCCTGGCAGCATCTGTAGATGGAGGAATGATGTTAATCCTTCCAGGGCAAAATGACCTTTCTTTAAAGAACTTTCTTCAGCACTTTTTAAAAAAATTCCGATTTCTTGCATCTGTGGTATTTTGCTTCTACAATAAAAATGTAATCTGCTTTCATTCTATGAATGAAGCAATCCATCATTTTGAAAGACTTGATGTATGATGAGCATGAGAGCATTCTGGATCTGTACTCAATGCAGCTTAGAAGGATGATAGGGGATCTCATTGAAACTTACACTATACTGAAAGGACTGGATAGAGTGGATATGGGAAAGATGTTTCCATTAGGATCTGAGGGAATAGCATCAGAGTAAAGGGACGAACCTTTAGAACCAAGAAGAGGAGGAATTTCTTCAGCCAGAGAGTGGTGAATCTGTGGAATTCATTGTCACAGAAGGCTGTGTGGAGGCCAGGTCATTGAGTGCATGTAAGACAGAGATAGATAGGTTCTTGATTGGTAAGGGGATCAAACATTACACTGAAAAGATGGGAGAATGGGGTTGAGAAACAGATCAGCCATGACTGAATGGCAGAGCAGACTTGATGGGCTGAATGGCCTAATTTTGCTCCTACAGCCTTTGGCCTCTCCTAACCTGCAGCCCGTAGAATTCAGCTGTTAATTAAATAACATCTCTTTTAAGGTTTTAGATGTATGGCCATGACTTTTGTCTTCAAAGAATGCCTCATATATTCTCAATTTTTATATTAAATATGATTCTCTTGCAATTATTTGTCCCTATCCTTGGGGCACATATGGTGCCTCAGTGATCCAGAAGAATGGCATTGAATCATTCACCTGAGTGGATGTAAATTATTCTATTATTCCATTATCCAGTTCTTGTCCTCTGCCTGTATGATGAGTAGATGATAAAATGTGTTGTCTTGTTTGATAACACGAAACATGTTTAGAATTGCTGGTGTAGCTTCAGGCACCTACCAGTCCCAAGTTTAGGAGCTTAGAGACGATTCTATCAAAAACCCCTCTATCATTTTCTTCATAAATTCTGTTGGCAATCTTCTGGACAATGTCTTCAGCTGTTAAAGGTGTCCCATCCAGTTGGTGAAGACCATCAGGGTCATCTGCAAGCATAAACATCATTGAGTCATAATAATGTTTTAAGATTTTGAGTTTGCTTTAGAATTCATGCAAGAATAATGATGAATCTATGACATTCAAACACACTGCTCATAAAAGTTGGGTCAGATCTGTGTGGAACCAATTTATTTCATTTTATTTAGAGTTTATTAATAGTGTCACAAGTCAGCTTACATTAACACTGCAATTAAGTTACTGTGAAAATCTCCTAATTGCCACACTGTGGCATCTGTTTGGATACACTGAGGCAGAATTTAGCATGGCCAATGTATCCAACCAATGTATCTTTTGGACTGTGGGAGGAAACTAGAAGAAACCCACCCAGACATGGGGAGAACATGCAGACTCTGCACAGACAGTGACCCAAGCCAGGAATCAAACCCAGGTCACTGGTGCTGTGAAGTAGCAGTGCTAACCACTGTGTCACCAGAACATCCATAGTGGCACATTGGCACCAAATGTGTTCCACACAAATGGAAGGAAGGCAAAAAGAAAATTCATAAAATAGCAAGACCTTCATCTTTGTAATCCATTGCACTTTTGGTGGAATCGCCATAATCCTCTGCCAGTCTTCTACTTTTGGTTGAATCAGTGTTGCTGGAAGTAGGTGAGGATGCACCCAGAGTGTTGCCTGTGGCCTGGTCTCTCTTCTGACTCCTTTCTTTCTCAGCCAAGGACTTGAGCAGAAGGAAATCATCTGCAGCCGAATCATTCAGTTGCAAGGCTCTGTTCTCTGGAAGGATAACAAATGGATATGGTGGCAAAATGTGGAAAATAGCCAAGGAAGTAGCCACCTGTGACATATGAGTTATGTAATCAACACAGCTACAGACATAACAGTATCCTGAATTTATATAACACTTTCAACATTCCACTGATTGGCATTAAGGGAGAAACTGAAGTAAGGAGGGTGGGATTACTGGGGTTCGGTTGGAAAGATGTGTTTCTGAGATGTTTTTTAGAACGAGGCAATAAAAGAATAGAAATGTAGAGGGTTTCAGACGAATTGAGCTTCAGACGAAGTCAAAACAGGGAAGGCTGGATAAACTCAAAGGGCAGAAGAGAGAAAAATACAAATTGTAGAAGTTATATGGATCCAAACTTTAACTCTATTTCCCTCTCCACAGATGCTGTCAGACCCGCTGAGTTTATCCAGCATTCTCTGTTTCTATTTGAAGTTTCCAGTATTTTGCTTTTATTCCGGAGTAGGGGAAGGGCCGGAGAATGAAAGGATGTGATAGTGGGTGTAAGACTGGAAGAATCTGCGAAGATGTAGGGGCAGGATGAGGCACATTAGTTATGGACTTGTGCTATTCCTTTTAGGTTTTTGGAGCGAACGGCTTACTTCTGTCAACCCCGTGCAAGATCTTTATATAAAACAATATGAACCTGTTTGTGTTGACTGGCTGCTCCGTCCGGCTTCAGCAATCTGGAATATTAAAAGTGAATATTAATATAACTTTCTGGGTAAGTTGCTCCAAATCCAGTTGGAGACAATTAACAGCAGAAGATTCAGATTCACGCATAATGATCCCCTGACGCCGCTTACCCAATAATATCCCAAAATGACGAGGTTTGAATTGGACTAAACTCTGCAACACACTCGTTTTAAATCGGATTTGAAAAGAGAACAGAGTCACTAATGATCAGATTGTGAACACCTTCAATGAAACGATAAAGACTATTTTGGTGAAAATATAACTCACATATCGGGCTTTGTTTCTTGAAGCAATGTGTCATAACGTTAAAATCACTGACCTGTTCCTCTACTGGTTTTTCCGCTGACAATTCCCGATTGTATTCAGCTTTGTCTGAAATAAATGGAAGAAGCAATGATTTTATCTGTGATTGAGAGAAAGCAAATGCTCCTTTATGAGCTCTCCACCTTTCAGACTGATTATTAAATGAGCAATATTTATTGATAGTAGGAACATCTGAGACACTGACACTTAAAGATCTGATTTCAGCCAATTTCTACCAATTGTTTGACAATGATTTTTTTTCTCTCAGCAAGTTCCAGTCTGCCTCACCAGCAAGTGTGGCGGTTCGCTTTATTGCAGGCTACTGGACTGTACTGTAACAGCATTATTGATGAAGGCACACAGACTGGCAGCATTGCTTGACGTGGAACCGCTTAATCATGAAAAAATAACTATTTTTAGGTCAAGATTTGAGAAGCTCTTGTTCCATCCATTCATGTACCAGTGGCCCCAGTCCACACTCAATGCTGAAGTTGCAGAGCAATACAAACCCTTTTATTTAACTTCTTTCATAATATGGGGGGAAATATCTCCAACCTCACCTCGGGAGAAAGCCCCGTTAATGTTTCTTAACAACCCTAGAGGCTGCAGTTGAAATCTTTGCGAAGTAGTTGCCGAGACCCGAAACAGATTAACTGCAGCCCACACCTCAACATTGGGTGGAGCAGTCTGTACATTTATTGTGATAAATTCGGACAACTTGGAAATCATAGCAGCCCCCCCCCCCCACACACACACCTTACCCCATCCAATAACAAACCCATTTACAACAGTGTCAGAATCTGACACAAATATAGCTGCAGGAAAGAATATTTAACTGAAAGACCAAATTGAGTTCAACTGCGGTCGTTTTAAGGTATGAGATGGTCCAAATACATACCCGGGTGCATCAGGAATATGTGTGTGTGTGTGTGTGTGGTCTTTTTTGCTTGCATTGAACCTACCTTTCAGTCCTGCAGGTGTAGGGAATGCCTGGATCTGGGATGACAGCAGTGCGAGCGCCTGGAGAGAGAGTGCTAACGCTGCATATTTGGAAGTCATTGTTGGAGGGAGAGTGGGCCAGGAGCCGGGGGGAAGAAGGTGCTGATCTCGAGGTGCTTTACCGGGAGCTCTCCAGCACTCTGACTGTCTCCGGGGCTGCGGTGAACCGGCTGTGGCTTTCAGCACCTTGGAGAGCTCAGCGAGACGCTGTTGTTGTGCTGCGGCTGATGGAGAGGGCTCGGTGTTGGGAACTGCTCTCTCTCTCTGACAGCTTTCAGAGGGCTGGACTCAAATCCACTCCTGTGCGTCAGCCCGCTGTCTACATGCGTCACTCCACATTACAAATAACGCCTCCCTCCCTCCAAAGACTCCAAAACAAGCGATCTGATGTTTCCATTTCATCCCCAATGCCTCGACAGCAGGAGATTTCCTGAGCTCTTTCATTACGGTCGTTCCTCCACAAAAGGCACCGAATCCCAACAATTCCAGCCTCATGCGTAAATCATTCAAACAAGGAGATGTTTTGAAGATAGCACCGCTCTCTTGCTCATTGTTCCATTGACACAGATTAGCAGAACGATGAATGATGTCTTTAGAGCCCATGTTTCCGAAGAAAATCTCAATATCCGGCTACCATCCCTGAATGGAGATCTGTAGCAAGAATAAAAGGGATGAGGGATTCTCCTGAAATCCCCCTCTTTCATCTAGAGCTCATTGTAATGATCCAATACATAAATCATCCAACTTCTTTAATGTGCATATCCTAGAATATTTAAAGTCTTATTTTACGCACATGCGAGAGCTTTTTAAAGTTTTATTTGTTGCTTATAATAAAACAAAACAAAATTAAAACATTGCTAGGAATCTGAAGTTAAAAAACTCTGAATAAATTTGCACTGAAGTGGTTCAGGGAGTATCGCTGGAGAGAGAAACAGGGTGAGGCGGGGGAGGGGAATAACGTTTCTGTCAACCTCATTTCATCTGAAATGGAAGGAATTAGAAATGATCTTTTTTTAAGCAATGTTAATTTCAGTGCGAAGGCGGCTTTGGGAGGGAAAACAGGAGGGATAGCTGGAGGCCAAGAATGACTAACTAGATGATAAAAGACACGATGGTGGGAGATAAGGGGTATCAGCGAGAGTTTGTAGCAGAGACAGTTTAGAGATCTTTAATGGCTCGCGCTGTTTTGACTTAATATAGAGGTGTTCAATAAAGAGGCAGAAATATCCTTGTCAAATCTGAGGGAAGTCTATTTTACCAAAGAAAATCCTGCATTTTAAATGAGTACTTTCAGCAAAAAATGCAATCGAAGAAAAAAGTAAAGTTTATTTATTAGCCACAAGTAAGGCTGTGCAATGAAGCCACCATGAAATGCCCCTTGTCGCCACACCCCAGTGCCTGCTTGGGTCAATGCACGGAATCAGCATGTCTTTTGGGAGGAAACCAGAGCACCCGGTGGAAACCCACAGCGACATGGGGAGAACGTGCAAACTCCACACAGTGACTCAAACCAGGAATCAAATCCAAGTCCCTGGAGCTGTAAGGCAGCAGTGCAAACCACGGTGTCACCGTTCCCCCCCCCCCCCCCACCCCATGAAGTGGAAAGATATCAAGAAGAGAATTATTTTATCAGGAAAAAGCCTTATGAGGCTCCATTCAGACACAAAATTGGTAAAATGGATGGAAACTGATGCTTAGTGTTGTGGAAAGTAAGTATTATGCACATTGTGAAATCTACATGAGTAAAGGTAAAGTAAAAATAAAGTATTAGTGTGTCAACTGATCATTGCACACATAATTACCTTATGTATTAACGCAGTTTCCAAGACATTAGAGCGTTGTAAGGTTTTTGGAGATCCATTGAATGCAAAAAAGGGAACATATCATTAACTCTCTATGGCATTAGTGAGTCTGCACATAGAATGGTCTCTGCATTGTATTAGGTTTTAATTCAATGAGCTTCAAAAGCATACCAAAAGAAGCATTTCTGCTTTAGTTTGAAGTTAGACAACTATGGGTGGCTTATTGGCACAATGGTTAGCACTGCTCAGTGCCACTGACCTGGGTTTGATTCCTGGCTTGGGTGCCTGTTTGTGCAGAATCTGCATTTTCTCCTTGAATCTCCATGGCTTTCCTCCAGATGCTCCTGTTCCCTCCCACAGTTTGAAACACTTCCTAGTTAGATACATTGGCTATGCTAAATTCTTCCTCAGTGTAGTTGAAGAGGCACCAGAGTGTGGCGACTGGTGGATTTTCATAGTAACTTCATTGCCATGTTAATGTAAGCCTACTTATGACACTGATAAATGAACTTTAAAGGGGACTGAAGAGGAAATGATTGTGAAGAAAACTTGAACAAAATTAGGAGAGATAAATTGGAAAGTCTAATTATGATATAAAAAGACAACACTTCACACTTGGCACTATTAATATAAGGATTAAAGAATCAGGACTTTAGCATCTTTCAATTAAGTAGAGAAATAAAGTTAAAATTCTCAATTTTTTAATTAATCTCAAATAACTTCTATAAGAAGTAACTGTATTCAAAAATGATCAGGTCCAGCTATCATGGGTTCCCAGACTGCACTATTTTATGGTCAGGATCACATATGAGGAGGTTGGTTTAGACAAGATAGTAGAAATTCCACCTGCATGAATCATCATCTTTAGTAGAGTAGGCAAGGCCAAGAAGCTAGAAACAACATATGCAAACTGCAGTAAGGCTTTGTTGAAATATTTAACAATACAAAGGCTGACCCTTACCTCAATAAGGAAATGATGTTAAATAATTAAGCTGCAGAAATTGAAGAATAAATAGTCTGAGGACACCAAAAATGAATTAAGCAGCTCTTTGAGCTAAAGAACTAAGAACATTGACAAGTGGAAATAATGAAATAAAAGTGAAACAGAAGTAAAAATTGTTATGGCGAGTGAAAGCATTTCCTATTCATATCTTCAAACATAGTCTGTGTTCCTGAGGAAACTTCTAGAATTATATTTGTTTTAGAATGGACACTCACAAGGTGACTAAAATAATTAACATTTGGTCTGCTGACTTTGCAAAATCTATATAGACTATCTCAAGTTTTTGTGAAGTTCCAGATTGAATATGGCACAGGAATCCCCCATCGAATGGACATAGTAAGAAGACTCAAACACCAGGTTAAAGTCCAACAGGTTTATTAGGTGATAAATGTGACTAGCTTTCGGAATGCTATTCCTTTGTCAGGTGAGTGGAGAGGAATTGAATGGACATGCCCAGAGAGTACCTCACTGAGGAATTCATACTGCCATAATTCCTGATTCACTCCAAAGTCAATCAGTGGATCTTCCAGACTTCCCATTCCTAAGTCTGCAATCCAACAAAAGGAGAGCTGAAGAAATCAATTATCCACAAGTGAGTGTGAAAGACATCAATCTGCACAAAGGCTTTTAGTTTTAATCCATCTGACTGGTTATTATATAATTAAAACTGGCTTGAGATAAGGAGTTTTGAATAGTGATTGAATAGTGTTCAGGATTTCAAATTGAATGTGTGAACAATCATCTCTCGGTATTCCGGGATAAATCCTGACTGGCCCTGGAGACCTTTTTCAAAAGCTCTAGTGCCTCCTCCCTTTTTATTGCAACATGTCCTAGAATGGCAACATCCTCCTTTCTATGCTCATCCTCCACTTCATCCTTCTCCTTTATGAATACTGATATAAAGTGCTCTTTCAGGACTCACTCACCCCATCTCACTCTGCACATAAATTCCCTCCACTGTCCTTGAATGGACCTGCCCTTTCCTTAGCTACCCTCTTCCTCCTTACATATGCATAAAAAATATTGGGATTCTGCCTGCCAGGAGTCTTTGATGGCCCCTTTTTGCCCTCCAAAATCCCTGTTTAAGCTCTTTCCTGCTATTTTTGTATTCTTCAAGAAATTTACGTGTTTTCAATTTCCTGAAATTTATGAATGTCTCCTTCTTCTTTTTCACTAAGCTCACAAATTCTTTCTTATCATCCAGGGTTCCCAACTCTTGCCATCTTCATCCTTCATTTTTACAGGGACATATGGTGAGATGATGGTCTAGTGGTGTTATTGCTAGATTATTAATCCAGAAACTCAACTAATGTTCTGTGGTGACCTTGATTTGAATCCTATCATGGCAGATGCTGGAATTTGAATTCAATAACAAAAATCTGAATTAAAAATCTATTACTGATCATGAAACCATTGTTGATTCTTGGAAAAAACCCATCTGGTTTGCTAATGTCCTTGAGGGAAGTAAATCTGTGTCCTTACCTGATCTGGTCTACATGTGACTCCAGAGCCACAGCAATGTGGTTGACTCTCATCTGCCCTTCAGGGCCATCTAGGGATGAGCAATAAATGCTGGCCAACCAGCGATGCCCATGTTCCACAAAGTGGAGATATTGGTGTTGGACTTGTGTAAGCACAGTAAAAAGTCTCACAACACCAGGTTAAAGACCAACAAGATTGGAATCACTCACTTACCTGAGGAAGGAGCAGTACTCTGAAAGCATGTGATTCCAAATAGACCTGTTGGACATTAACCTGGTATTGTCAGACTTTCTTACTGTGTCCCGTGAATGAATATAAAAAAAACCTGTGCTGAATTGTTAATGATGCTAAATTCTCCCTCAATGTCCCCGAACACGTGCTGGAATGTGGCGACTAGGGGATTTTCATAGTAACTTCATTACAGTGTTAATGTAAGTCTAGAATCATAGAAACCCTAGACTGCAGAGAGAGGGGGCCATTTGGCCCATCAAATCTGCACAATCTCACCCAGGCCCTACTTCTATATCCCTACTCATTTTCCCTCTAACTTACACATCCCAAGACACTAAGGTGCAATTTTGGCATAGCCAATCAACCGAACCGCATATCTTTGGACTGTGGGAGGAATCCAGAGGAGGCCCAATTGTGACAATAATAAATGAGGGTTCTCACTCTGTGCTGCTGGCTCTGGGGGACTCAGTAAGAAGCTCACAGCAGCTTTCCTGGGCAGCAGCAGCAGCGCCGACTCACTACTTCCCCCCGGTGGCCGGGCCCGGGACTGCCTCACTGCTTCCCCCCGGTGGCCGGGCCCGGGACTGCCTCACTGCTTCCCCCCGGTGGCCGGGCCCGGGACTGCCTCACTGATTCCCCCCGGTGGCCGGGCCCGGGAATGACACTGTCCTCGCCCCGGGTTTTGATAAAGTTTCCCGATTCAAACAGGAAGCGGCGGTGAGGGAGGAGGGCCCGAGGCTGAGGCGGCGCTCCCGGTTCCCGGGCCACAGCGGCGCCGTCATGAGCGATGTGATGGAGAAGACTCTGTCGGCGCTGCCGGGCCTTCTCTCTCTGGATCCCGGAGCCAAACTTTCCGCCACCTCCAAACTCGGGGCTTTGATCCGGGGCGTCACCGAACTGGCGTCAAAACAGGTGCCGAGCACAACACCACCGCCCCCCCCACCTTCCTCTCTCCTCTCCTCTCCCCTCCCTTCTCCCGTTCCTCCCCTCGCCCCCCACCCCTCTCCCCTCTGTCCCCTCTCTCTCCTCCCCCCCCCTCCTCTCCCCCCCTTCCCCCCCCTCTTTCCCCCCCCCCCCCATGCTCCCGTATACCCCTCCTATTTTTCTGTAAACTCCACGAACCCCTTTCCAATTTCCCAAATCCCCTCACCCTCTCCCCATACCCCTCAGTAGATGACTGCAGTTTTTATGTGTTATTTGTGAAGGATGCACCTTGCATTAGGAGGCATTCCCTGTTCCAGTTCAAATACTCAGTGTGGGATATTTTACATCCAGTTGAAATGGCAAATGGAGACTCTGGGTGACACAGTGGTTAGTGCTGCTGCCTCACAGTGTCAGGAACCTGGGTTCACTTCCAGCCTTGGGTTGTCATCTGTGTGGAGTTTGCACATTCTCCCCATGTCTGTGTAGATTTCCTTCCGGTGCTCCAGTTTCTTGTGCAATCCAAAGATGTGTAGGTTAAATTGACTGGCCCTGCTAAATTGGCCCTTAGTGTCAGGGGGATTAGCAGCATAAATGAGGGCCTGGATGGAATTGTGGTCAGTGTGGACTCGCTGGGCTGAATGGCCTCCTCTGCTGTAGGGATTCTATGATTAATGCCTCATCTTTGACAGTGCAGCGTTCTGACAGTACCTTCTGCCTCAGAAGTGATTTATTATTATTTGAGTTATTATTGTCACGCATATTATATACAGTGAAAAATGTTGTTACTTGTGCACAATTTATTCATAGAGAAGGAAGGCGAGAGTGCAGAATATAGCGTTACAGTCATAGCTGGGGTGTAAAGAAAGATCAACTTAATGCAAGGTAAATCCATTTAAAAGTCTGATGGCAGCAGGGTAGAAGCTGTTATTGAGTTAGTTGGTACGTAATCTCAGACTTTTGTATTTTTTTCCCAATGGAAGAAAGTAGAAGAGAGAATGTGTGGGATGCGTGGGGTCCCTGATGATGCTAGCACTGAGACTTGACTGATATTCGAGGGATAGATAACTGGGAGAACTTGTTACTTTTCCAGAATTTCATGGGATTTTTAACATTCATTACAAATTTTGGTAAGGATTGCAAGGACAGTGAGAAGTCTCTCAACATCAGGTTGAAGTCCAACAGGTTTCTTTGCTAGCACAAGCCACAAGCTTTCAGAGTCCTGTTCCTTCATTAAATAAGTGGGGATTCTATTTAGAAACAGGGCATATAAAGATACAAACTCAATTTAAAACATAATGGTTAGAATGTAGGCCTTCACAGGTAATCAAGTCTTAAAGGTACAGATAATGTGAGTGGAGAACTGGTTAAGCACAGGTTAAAAGAGATGTGCGTTGTCTCCAGCAAGGATAGTTAGTGAGATTTTGCAAGCTCAGGCAAGTCATGGGAGTTTCAGATAGTGCGACATGAACCCAAGATCCTGGTTGAGATTGTCCTCGTGTGCGGAACTTGGCTATCAGTTTCTGCTCAGCAATTCTGCATTGGCATGTGTCGTGAAGGCTGCCTTGGAGAATGCTTATCCAAAGATCAGAGGCTGATGCCCGTGACCGCTGAAGTGTTCCGCAACAGGACAGGAGCAGTCTTGCCTGGTGATTGTTGAGCGGTGTTCGTTCATCCATTGTGGTAGTGTCTACATAGTCTCCACAATGTAACGTGCTTCGGGACATCCTTTCCTGCAGCGTATTAGATAGACAATGTTGGCTGAGTGACAAGAGTATGTGATGGATGGTATTCTCACGTGAGCTAATGGCATCCATGTCGATGATCTTGGATGTCTTGCAGAGATTACTGAGGCAGGATTGTGTGGTATTGTCATTGTTCTCCTGGAGGCTGGGTAGTTTACTGCAGACAATGATCTGTTTGAGGTTGTGTAGTTGTTTGACAGCAAGAAATGGGAATGTGGGGATGGTCTTGGCGAGATGTTCGTCTTCATCGATGGCATATTGAAGGCTACGGAGAAGATGTCATAGCTTCTCTGCTCTGGGGAAATACTGGACGATGAAGGGTACTCTGTCTGCCCTGTCCTGTGTTTGTCTTCTGAGGAGGTCGGTGTGGTTTTTTGCTGTGGCACGTCGGAACTGTTGTTCGATGAATCAAGCGCCATATCCTATTCTTATGAAGGCATCTTTCAGTCTGGAGGTGTCTGTTGCAATCGTCTTCATCTGAGCAGATTCTATGCATACGGAAGGCTTGTCTGTAGGGGATGGCTTCTTTAATGTGTTTAAGGTGGAAGTTGGAGAATTGGAGCATCATGCGGTTATCTGTAGGCTTACGGTACAGTGAGATGCTGAGGTGACCGTTCTTGATGGTGATGCGTGTGTTTAAGAATGCAACCGATACCAGAGAGTAGTCCATGGTGTGTCTGATGGTGGGATGGAACTTGTTGATGTCATCATATAGTTGGTTCAGTGATTATTCACCATGAGTCCAAAGGAAGAAAACATCATCTAGCTATCTCGTGTGTACCATCGGTTGAAGGTCCTGTGCAGTAAAGAGAACTTGTTCGAACCTGGGCATGAAGGTGGTGAAATATTGAGTTGAAACAACACCAAAGTAAGAACAGCAGTTGCACTATTCTGAAAAATATTTGTATTTTGTTCACAGAGGCCTGTCAAGATTTAAATAGGCAAAAGAGGTACATAATTGAGCATAATGCTTCTATATCAGAACTGAAACATTTTGCTTTCTTGAAACAGAATTTTTAGTTTTAGTTTATTTATTAGCGTCACAAATAGGCTTACGTTCACATTGCAATGAAGTTACTGTGAAAATCCCCTTGCCGTCACACTCTGGGGCCTGTTTGGATACAGTGAGGGAGAATTTAACACGTCTTTCGCACTTGGGAGGAAACTGAAGCAGCCAGAAAAAACCTACGCAGTTACAGGGAGAACGTGCAAACTCCATATAGGCCAGCGACCCAAGCCGGGACTCGAACCCAAGTCCCTGGCACTATGAAGCAGCAGTGCTAACCACATTAGCAGTCTTCTCAAACATAGAGAAATTAGGCCCAGAGAGATCAATATTGCCATTGTTTTATGTCGTTGAGCATTTGCTGAATGTTAAGTTTTTTTTGTGTATAGTTTCCATTATCAAGATTTTCAGAGGTTCATAAGGTCCGGACCTGATACTGGTGGGCTTTGAGAATCCCTGTCCTGGAGGTCATGTTGAACTTTAGGACAGTTCGGTGGGCTGCCGATGAGGGGGTGGGGTGGGTAGGTAAGACACTTGCGCACCATTAATGGCTCCTTGAGTTCCTTCAGAGTTTCTTAAAGAGCCTGGGCAGAAAGAAATTTAAATTTTCAACTTTTTTTTTCCCAACAATCTTTGCTGAGCAGTGCTCAGCTGTTGTGTTCTCTACAGGGCCCAAATAAATTTGTTTGGTGGAATCTGTGGGGGAAAACTGGTGTGAACGCTGGCAGTTAACTTGTTTGCCTGTTTAATCTTCCAGTTCTGAAGAGCTGCCTGCTTGAATCTGCAAGACAGCAGCAACCCCCAGCGTGGCTGCTGCTTTGCCAGAGAAGCAGTTCCCCAGGTCTTGAGGTAATTGGTGCCTCTAATGGGGCACCGGGTTTGCTGTGGGGCCAGTTATACTACTTGGATTTCATGTGGGGGTAAGAGAGGCATGGAATTCATCCAAGCACCTGGATCCTGACCCCGTGCCTCTCCCGTATATAGTTGAGACCAATTACTGCTGTGTGCTGCTGGGGTGAAGTTTACAAAATATTTTCACTTCTGCATCAATGATAAGCAATTGCTTTTCAATTCCTTGTATGTAGAATCTAGAATTGTTCACAAAAGTAATTCCATAGAAAGTAAACACAATCAGATCAGATAAAACATGCAAATGTGATTAGAATTTTAATGTACCTAAACCAGCAACTTCTCAATCTATCTTTCACTGTCACCCTTCCCTCTCTTATTCAGAATCTTATAAGACAGTTTGGTCCATTGTGCCTGTTCCAATTCTCCAAAAGTGCTACAATTGATCCTACATCTCTGCTCTCCCAAAACCAGTCCAAATTTTTCTCTCTATCCATTCTCTCCATCCATGAGTTATTATTGAATTTGCCTCCGTAATGCATCCCAGGTCATCGTAACTCAGCTAAAGAGGAAAAAAAGATCCAACCAAGTTAAACATGCAGAGGAAGTCCTGCCAAGCTACTGGAACTGGTGGTCACAAGATAAATGTTGTTGAATACATCATTTGGATCATTGTAATTCAGACATTTGAATGGAACCCATAGTTTCCCCAACCCAAACACAGAAGCTGGGGTATCTGTTGGTGTGGTTCTCCCCAGAGTTCCGACCAAGCTTTGGTCAGTTTTGGTACAAAGGGTAGCTTCCTGACATTAACTCTATTGTCATGGTGAAATTCCAAGCAGTTTTCTGGATTGTATTGCTGAGCTGTTTGAATAATTTCCACAACTGTTTTTCATTTCCTTAAGATTTTTGTCAAAGAAAATATTGACATATTTTGAAATCCTTCAAAACTAATTTGTGAAATGATCATATCATACCTGCTCTCATAACATTGCATTCTGTGGATATGTCTGCTTAACAATCAGATTATGGACTGAGAAAAGTTACTATTACCTGTTTGAGCGCTCTCATTTTGTCAGTAAATAATTCAGACCTAAGTTAGAACTCGTCATGTTTAAATGTTTCATTGTATTAACAATTAAATGTTCTTGATTTTAGGATGAGGAGAAATTGATAAAGAAGGAATTGGCTGCATTAAAAGAACAGGTGTCTGCTCCTACCACATCACTGGTAAGAGTTCATCTTTTCAGTGAGTGATCTGTATGATGCTCAGTACAGCATCTTTTGTGCATGCTCTCAATTGTAAGGTGCTTTACGACAGATTCTCCAGTTGCTGGGTCAAGTATATATAAAAATCACATTTCAGTGTAACATTTTTAAAAAACAATATTTAAAGTTTTAATGTTTATTAGTGTCACAAGTAGGCTTACATTAACACTGCAATGAAGTTATGATGAAAATTATCTAGTCATCACACTCAGGTGCCTGTTTAGGTTCACTGAGGGAGAATTTAGCCTGGCCAAAGCACATAACCTGCATCTCTTTTGGATTGTGGAAGGAAACCAGAGCACCTAGAGGAAACCCACGCAGACCTGGGGAGAAGGTGCAAACTCCACACAGAGAACGACTCAAGCTGGGAATCGATCCTGGATCCCTGGCGCTGTGAGGCAGCAGTGCTAACCACTATGCCAAAATTTCATCTTGGTTGAGAAATATTAAGTAAAGTACATAGTCAATAAATGCAGGGCAGCATCAAGGGTGAAGAAATGAGAGATTTCAAAAGCTGCAATTGAAAATTGAACTAGTGTGTTCATATGCAAATGAGTTATAGTTGAAAAATCTTTTATAGTCTCAGCATTTTCTGTTGTATAATTTTGAACAAATGTTTCTCTTAAAACCTCTTGGATAGATTTCCATTTTTCATTTTTAAGACTTATTTTCTGTGAACTGTTTTTTTCTTTTAAAGACCCCAGGTTATCAACATTCCATATTTAAAAATTCTTTTGCTTTCATTTATGGGATGTGACATTGCTGACAAGGCCAGCATTTATTGCCTATCCCTAATTGACCTTCTAAATTTGATTTATTATTGTCACGTGTTAGTATACAGTGAAAGGTATTGTTTCTTCCGCACTATACAGACAAAGCATAGCGTTCATAGAGAAGGAAAGGAGAGAGTGCAGAATGTAGCGTTACTGTCATAGTTTGTCCCTGCTGGGCTGTCTTGGAGGATCGCATATAGGCCAGAACTGGTAAGGATGGCAAATTTTCCTCCTTGAAGAACATGAGTGAACCAATATCTTCTTATGACAAACAGCAATGGTTTCATGGTCATCATTAGAATTTCAAATTCCATCATCTGCTTGGTGGGATTTGAACGTGCATTTCCAGAGCATTACTCTGGGTCTCATTGACAAAACCATTACATTATCATCCCCTCGTCAGGGGAGCTGGTGTCACTGAAGTGCACATTGGATAAGAATTTTATTGGTAGAAATACAATTAGCATTTGAATTGAAGTATAATCTGACAATTAGCTAAAACTGCACTGTTATCTAGCGGGTGAACTCAGTAAAGTTTTACAACACCAATTTTAAATCCAACCAATTTATTTGATAGTAAATCCACGAGCTTTCGACGCTATGCGCCTTCGTCAGGCAAATGCAGTGTTCTGATCTGCACAGGCACTCATATCCACACAGACAGTTACAGATTGCTGATTAGAATGCGAATCCTTACATCTAACCTGCTATTCAAGTGTTAAAGTGGCTAACAATGTGTGTGAAGGGATTCCTGAGCATTGGTTAGAGAATTGTGTATTTTCTCCAGACAGCACAGTAAGTGCGGTTTTTTGCTAATCCAGGCAAGTTACGGGGGTTACAGATAGTGTGACATGAAGCCAAGATCCCTGTTAAGACTGTCCTCATGTGTGCGGAACTTCGCTATCAGTCTCTGCTCAGCAACTCTGCGCTGTCGTGTGTCACAAAGGCCCCCTTGAAGAACATTTACCCGCAGGTCGGAGGCCGAATGCCCATGACTGCTGAAGTGTTCGCCCACAGGAAGGGAACTGTTTTGCCTGGTGATTGTTGAGCGATGCTCATTCATTCGCTGTCGTAGTGTCTGCATGGTCTCCCCAATGTACCATGCTTCGGGACATCCTTTCTTGCAACGTATTAGGTAGACAACGTTGGCCGAGTTGCAAGAGTATGTACCGTGTACCTGGTGAATGGTATCCTCACGTTTGATGATGTCGTCCATGTCTATGATCTGGCATGTCTTGCAGAGGTTGCTGTGGCAGGGTTGTGTGGTATTGTGGTCACTGTTCTCCTGAATATTGGGTAGTTTGCTGCGAACAATGATCTGTTTAAGGTTGTGCGGTTGTCTGAAAGCAAGAAGTGGGGGGGGTGGGATCTAGCGGGTGGAGAAATCATTTAGTTTCAGAACTTATTTGGTTTATTTAAGTCTGAACACTTTGTTTTCTTTTGGGGAGTACAATAAATATGTTCTTTAATCATATTTTTAAAGCTGTACTTCAGAGCTAGGGAGAGAACAATCACACAATATTTCTGAGTTAATTGCTGACTAGCATGCCCACTGGGAATAAACAGTGTGGACATTAGTTGAAAACTGGAGCAAGTTTGGTGCAATGACCCTGCAATTGTATGGCTTTCCAGCACCTCCTGCCACAGCTCATTGGTAAATGATGATTATTAGGGTGGGGAACCTGTTAGTGAACACTGTCAGAAAAAACAACTCATGATGAGGATACACATTTCAAAGTTTATTTATTAAGCTCAAGTAGACTTACATTAACTCAGCAATAAGGTTACTGTGAAAATTTCTTAGTCGCCACACTGCTCAGGTGCACTGAGG
The DNA here is from genome assembly GCA_024679065.1 of Sphyrna mokarran. Taxonomy (NCBI): domain Eukaryota; kingdom Metazoa; phylum Chordata; class Chondrichthyes; order Carcharhiniformes; family Carcharhinidae; genus Sphyrna; species Sphyrna mokarran. The sequence continues at coordinate 1,047,646 of JAGIQG010000030.1, forward strand.
GAGAAGTTAGCATGGCCAATGCACCTAACCAGCACGTCTGTCGGACTGTTGGAGGAAATCCATGCAGATACAGGGAGAATGTGCAAACTCCACACGCACTGATCCAAGCGGAATTGAACCCAGCCGTTGTGAGGCAGCAATGCTAACCACCATGCTACCAATAAACCTTTGCTCTCTTCCTATTATAGAAACAGATGCGAGAATGTTTGGTGCGACTGATCTACTGTGAAATGCTGGGGTATGAGGCGTCCTTTGGATATATTCATGCTATCAAACTAGCTCAACAGGGTAATCTGATGGAAAAAAGAGTTGGTATGTTGCCTCCTCAAGCATTGATTGATTAAATAACTTTTTAAAAAGTAAATATGTTTAACTCACCTGGTGGTACAACCCAGGTAATTTAACTTTGCAAAGCAGGAGAATTGCAGGCCTGATTGCTGGAGTGGTTTGCTGATCAGTAAGAATGATTGTACAGTATTTTTTGAATACAAAGAGCAATATTGAACAGAATATCTGTTGCCTGTGATTTAATAACGTCTGTTAAGTTACACAAGTAAATGTCCAGTGAGGATTGATGATTTTGGTTATTTTCCTCCTCAATAATGAAATAAATTAACAGGCCTTTTTTCTCGAGGTAATGCAGTAAGAATCAGAGCATGGTTACAGCACAGAAGGAGGCCATTTGGCCTGTTATGTCCATGCTGCCTCCCTGCAAGAGCATCTCATTAGTCCCACTAAAGTAAAGTTTTTAAAAAAAAAGTTTATTTATTAGTCACAAGTAAGTCTTGTGTTAACACTGCAATGAAGTTACTGTGAAATTCCCCAAGTTGCCACAGTCCAGCACCTGTTCGGGTCAATGCACGTAACCACATCTTTCAGATTGTGGGAGGAAACTGGAAAACCTAGAGGAAACCCATGCAGACATGGGGTGAATGTGCAGACTCCACACAGACAGTGGGAATCAAACTTGGGTCCCTGGCGCTGTGAAGAAACTATGCTAACCACTGTGCAACCATGTCACCCCCTTACTCTCTTTTTTCTGCAGCTTAGCATATTTTTAATCTTCAGAAAAGTGTCCCAATCTTTCTCTCAAATTACGATTGAATCTGTATCCTCCACATTCTCGGGCAGTGCACTCCAGATCCTAACCAGTCCAAATTTGTGAATGGTTAGCTGGTCATTTTATTGTAAATAACATGGCAATACACCCCAAATATAACTTTTGGCCTGGAACTGTAATCTCTTTGATCAAAATGCTTAGGACCAAGTCATTTCTGAATTTTGGACTTTTCTGCTTTATAAAATGCCATTGCAAACACTAATGCTAATCGCAAACACCAGTATAAATATTTACCTAAATGTAAAACAATGATAGAACATTACAACTGGTAGTAGAACTGGTTATACAGATACTGTAACTTCAATTTTCTGCTCAAAGTACTGTACTAAAATGATGCGAATGATACTTGTGTCTGCTCAAAATAATTTCTGGACAATCAAAGTTTTTGGACTTGGGGACTTGGATTGAAGGTTTCACTGAAACATTTGACTTGTTATCGTGAAATTCTGCAGTGGGAATAACAGCTGGAATTGCACTGGAATTATTTGAGTATATTCCAATTTACATTTTGTTTCTTTACTAGGTTATTTGGCCGTTTCTCTCTTTCTGAGTGAAAGCCATGAGCTGCTGCTACTGCTCGTGAACACTGTATTAAAGGTAAGAAAAGATGGTATATTGAATCAATTCTAATCGCTTCGTAGAAAATATTGGTTTGCATCAATCAAGTTAATCTGCAAACTCTGCCTTCACATTTACTTTATTGCAATGTTAATGCAAGCCTTACTTGTGACTAATAAACAAACTTTATGATCATAGAACCTACACCACGGAGACAAGCCCTTTGGCCCAAACTACTCCATGCCGACCAAAATGCCCATTTAAGTTAACCCTATTTGCCTGCATTCCCTCTCAATCTTTCTGATCCATGTCATTTTAAATGTTGTAAATGTCCCTGCCTCAACACTTCCTCTGGCAGCTCATTCCACATATGTATCACCCTCTATATAAAAAAAAGTTGCTCCTCAGGTTTCCATTAATTCTCTACCTTCTTAATTCAAGCCTATGCCCTCTAGTTATTGATTTTCCCAACCATGGGAAAAAGACTGAGTGCATTCACCCTATACATGCCATTCATGATCTTGTACACCTCTATAAGATCACCCCTCAGTTTCCTCTGCTACAAAGAAAAATGTCCTTGCCTGTCCAATATCCCTATAACTCAGTCCATTGAGTCCCCGCAACATCCTTGTAAATCTCTTTTGCACTATCTCCAGCTTAATAACATCTTTAGCATGATGTTATTAATAACATCTATAGCAAGGTGACCAAAACCGAATGCAATATTGCACCAACATCCCATACAACTGCAACGTAACTTCCCAATGTTTATACTGAACTATATTGTACTCTATAAATACCATCAGCAAGGATATAAATACTAATAAAAATGTTTTGCAGTGTTTTTGTTTTTTTTTTGTTGCATTTACTTACCATTTTGCAAGTTACTTTTCTACGCTCTAGTAATCCTTACTCTAAAACAAAAATTTTCACCTTTCCCCTCAGGTTTCCTTTAGCGTCATAAAGGTGCTTTTTAAAAGACAAAATTGTACCCACTTCTATTACTACCTCTGGCAGCTCGTTCCAGACACACAGCACCCTCTGTGAAAAATTGCCCTTCTGGACCCTTTTGTATCCCTCCTCTCTCATCTTAAACCTATGCCTTCTAATTTTACACTCCCCTACCTTTGGGAAAAGATGTTGACTACCTTATCTAATTTCTGACCCATACTGAGTCTGGCAAAGCTCCTGGTTTATGGGAACTCAGTAAGTCAAATTCTGTTTTTATTGTTTTGTGGTGACTTTTCACAACTTTATTCATGTTTTTCTTTGAAGATCTCAAACTATAGAATCAGATATTGGCTAGAATTGTACTGTGCCGGTTCCCAGACCACCTGAATTGTTTAAAATGTATTCATCAGTGTCATAAGTAGGCTTACATTAACACTAATGAAGTTATTGTGAAAATCCCCTAGTTGCCACACTCTGGCATCTGTTCAGGTACACTGAAGAAGAATTTAGCATGTCCTATGCGCCTAACCAGCACGTCTTTCAGACTGGGGAAGGAAACCGGAGCACCCAGAGGAAACCCATGCAGACTTGGGGAGAACGTGCAGACTCTGCACAGACTGACCTAAGTTGGGAATTGAACCCAGGTCCCTGTTGCTGTGAGGCTGCAGTGCTAACCACTGTGTCACCATGTCGCGAATTGTGACTCACTTTTCGTGTTTTAATGGGTCAGTGCGCCTGACTTGCCGTAAATCAGCCGCCCTGCAAGAATCAGCATTGAGCAGAAATAAAGATCAGGGAAACCTCAGCAAAAATGTGACTTTTTTTTAAAAGGAGGCTTATAAAAGAACAATGAATATTTCTGCATTGCCAGATGAAGAATACTCTATGGCTGATGGAGGTAATGAATGTTGGAGGTTTTGGACGGGTTGCCAATCAGAACCGCTGTGCTTGTTGGATCTGTCGGAGTGAAGCTCCAATGAAGTTCGACACTAACCAGGACAAAACAGCCCACTTGTTAGGCACCCCATCCACCACTTTAAACGTTCGTTCCCTCCATCACTGACAAGACAGTGCACATGGCTGCCACTATCTACAAGATGCAATGCAGCAGATTACCAAAGCGATTTTGATAGCACCTTCCACACCTGGGTCCTCTATCACTTAGGGCAAGGACAGCAGATGTGTGGGGACACCACCAGCTTCAGGTTTTCACCCAAGTACACACCATCCTGACTTGAAACTATATAGTCATTCCTTCCCTGCAGAGAGAGAAACAGTGGCAATACTTCAAGTCGATGATCTTTCAAAAGGTGACCATTAGTCAGTTAACTCTACAATTACTACGTATTTGATAGTGGTAAAAATACTGGCATATCAAATTAAAATGCACAACAATTATAACATATTTGCAGCGCAGAAGGAGGTTATTTGATCAATTGTGTCCATGCTGGAGCAATTCACCTATTGTCACAAGTAGGCTAACATTAGCACTGCAATGAAGTTACTGCAAAAATCTCTTTCTTGCTACACTCGCGCCTGGATGCAAGGAAGTTGAATTTAGCAAGGCACCTAACCAGCTTTGGGCTGTGGGAGGAAATCAGGGCACCCGGAGGAAACCCACACAGACACGAGGAGAACGTGCAAACTCCACACAGACAGTGACCTGAGCCAGGAATTGAACCCAGGTCCTTGGAGCTGTGAAGAGTAGTGCTAACCACTGTGCTACCATGTGGCCCTGATTCTTTGATCAGGAACCAACCAGTTTGTTTGCATATGTTTGTTGCTAGCAATCCTGTTTAATTTTCTGTTCCACAAACCATTGAAAGGAATTGGCCATTTGGCCCATCGAGGTTGATCCTCTCTTGATGCCGCACTATACCCCCCCCCCAACCCCCCCTCCCCGGCCCCCCTAACCCCAATCTCTTGATGCCTTTAGTGTTTAGAAATCTATTTATTTCTTCCTTAGATACGTTCAGTGACTTAGCCTCCATCACCATCTGTGGTGGAGAATTCCACAGCTTCACCACCTTCTTAGTGAAATAATTTCTCCTCATCAGAGTCCCAGATGGCCTATCCTGTATCCCTTGACCGTGATCTCTTCCTTGTCTTAATGAGGTGGACTTTCTAGTGTTTTGATCAGAGCTTGATCGTGTCTTGGTTCGGATGCCAGAGGAAATCATTTAATGGATAATATTTTAAGGCAACAGTGAGTTCCATCTTTAAACCAATGTCTATCTAAATTATATTGTAATCAGTTAAAGATGCCGAAATACTGTGCTTTTTCAAAGCATATTTATTCTAAACCTGAAATTGGAGCTCAGTCTTTAAATGTTGCCAAAATCTGTTGGATTATTTCTCTCACACTTAAATTGAGAAAACAAATTCAGTGCCTGTTTTTAAATAAAAATGCTTTGCTTACAGTGTGGTACATACATCTGCTCATATCCATTGTGGTCTTTGTTTTCCATATTTAGCAAAAGTAGGAGCTAAGCACTTTATTCAAAGTAAAAATGTCCACCAGGTGATGTCACAGCACAGAGGGCTTTGCCTGTACTTCCTGTAAAGGTGTTGGTCTGCGTGTGTGGTTTGTGGCCTGATGCTTCCAGTATTTGCTAATGAAGAATGTGCAGTGATGGTTATCGAATGTCCAAGTCTGATGATAAATTTGAGGAAACTCTAGGGAAGTATGTAAGGAGAATCTCACTGTGATTCTGCAAGAAATGATGGCATAGTGGTTAGCACTGCTGCCTCACAGCTCCAGGGACCCAGGTTTGTCGATTCCCAGCTTGGGTCACCATCTGTGCGGAGTTGTACATTTTCCCCTTTACTGCGTCGATTTTGTCTGGGTGCTCCAGTTTCCCCTCACGTGCAGATTAGGTGCATTGGCCATGCTAAATTGCCTCTTAGTGTTCCCAGAATGTGTAGGTTAGAGGGATTAGCGGGGTAAATGTGTGGAATTACAGGAATAGGGTGTGGGGGAAATTGTTGGTGCAGACTTCATGGGCCGATTGGCCTTCTTCTGTAGGAGTTTCTATGATTCTATGAAGTCATGTTAAGGGTGTCTGAAGTTTAATCAGTTTTAGTTAAACAATTGAATTTTGAGGGAATGAAGCATCTTGGTCTTTATACTTGCTAGTAAATAAAATGATGACTAGTTTTAAAAACATATCAAACTTTCTTCGTACCATAACATACCAGCAATCTATTTATGATGCTAAACATATCAACATCATGTGGACATTGGGAGAAATTCTCCCTGTGAACCATGTGTTCTAAAATTACAAGCATGTTTAATATTTTGTTTTATATAATACAGAGGAAACCTGTCCTCCTTGGAATTAAATTTAAAAAACCAAATTTAATTAAATGAATGAACATCAACAGTATTGTCAAGTATTGGTTTTGTCAAGGGCAGGTCATGCCTCACGAGCCTAGTTGAGTTCTTCGAAAATGTGACTGAACACATTGATGAAGGAAGAGCGGTGGACGTAGAGTACATGGACTTTAGCAAGGCATTTGATAAGGTCCCCCATGCAAGGCTTCTGGAGAAGGTGAGAGGGCATGGGATCCAAGGGGCTTTGGCCTTGTGGATCCAGAACTGGCTTGCCTGCAGAAGGCAGAGGGTGGTTGTGGATGGGTCTTTTTCTGCATGGAGGTCGGTAACCAGTGGAGTGCCCCAGGGATCTGTTCTGGGACCCTTGCTGTTTGTCATTTTCATAAATGACCTGGATGAGGAAGTGGAGGGATGGGTTAGTAAGTTCGCCGACGATATAAAGGTTGGTGGTGTTGTGGATGGTCTGGAGGGATTCAAAAGTTGCAGTGGGACATAGACAGGGTGGAGAAGTGGCAGATGGACTTCAACGCGGATAAATGTGTAGTGGTCCACTTTGGTAGGAATAATGGGATGAAGGAGTACAATATAAGGGTAGAAGTCTTAGCTGTGTTGTAGAGCAGAAGGATCCCGGGGTCCGGGTCCATAGAACTCTTAAATCGGCCTCGCAGGTGGAGGAAGTGGTCAAGAAGGTGTACGGTGTACTGGCCTTCATTAATCGAGGAATAGAGTTTAGGAGTCAGGAGGTAATGATGCAGCTCTATAAGACTCTTGTCAGACCCCAGTTGGAGTATTGTGCGCAGTTCTGGTCGCCTCATTATAGGAAGGATGTAGAGGCTATTGAGAGAGTTCAGAGGAGATTTACAAGGATGCTGCCTGGATTGGGAGGCAGGCCTTATGAAGATGGGTTGAGGGAGCTGGGACTCTTCTCACTGGAGAGACGTAGGTTGAGAGGCGACCTGATAGAGGTTTATAAAATGTTGAGAGGAATAGATAGGGTGGACTCTCAGAGACTATTTCCCCAAGCTGAAATGGTCACTACGAGAGGACACAGATTTAAGGTGCAGGGAAGCAAATACAGAGGAAATGTCAGGGGTAGGTTTTTCACTCAGGTTGGTGAGTGAATGGAACCGACTGCTGTCGGAGGTTGTTGAGGTAAACTTGCTGGGGTCTTTTAAAAGACTTCTGGATGAGTATATGGAAACGAATAGGATAGGGGGTTATAGATAGGTCTGTGGATTGGTAGATGTGATCGGCACAACTCGTGGGCCGAAGGGCCTGTTTGTGCTGTATTGTTCTAAGTACAGTTGTTACTTACTGTTCCCAATTACGTGAAGAATTTTACTTGATGATTCAAGATTTTATTTAAAGAATATTGAATTTTTGTTTATTTGCCATTAGCTGACTTAGCAAAAGAAAGTCAGTCTTGAGGATGTTGGAAGTATAAACATTAATGCACTGGTATGATACACCTCAGATTAAAAGGCTGTGTGTTCACTTCACGTTAGGTTGTTATTTCTGTCAGGATCACTTTTGTTTTTAGACACGGAATGGGAACTGCAGGACTTCCCGAGACTATCCCAAGAGGGAAATGTTTGAAAAATGTATTGTGTTCTTGGTTCTCATACCAATTGATCAGACTTGCAGAAATGACCATCCTCCAGACTGCTGTGTTTGCAAAGTTGTTAAGGAAGAGAAATCAGGTGACACAGTGGTTAGCACGACTGCCTTGCAACGCCAGGGACCTGGATTTGATTCCCAGCTTGGGTCACTATCTGGGTGGAGTTTGCATGTTCTCCCCATGTCTGTGGGGGTTTGCTCTGGTGCTGTGGTTTCCCCCGCCATTTCAAAAGATGTGCTAGTTAGGTGAATTGGCCATGCTAATTTCTCCTTCAGTGTACTTGACCAGTACCTGGAATGTGGCAACTAGGGGATTTTCACAGTAACTTCATTGTATTGTAAACCTACTTATGACTAATAAATAAACTTTAAAACAATTTTTTTTTTAAATACTCTTAAATTTCAGCCCGGTTACAAATTTCCTTTTCAGATTGGACAGCAACTTTTGATTCAATGTAAGTATCAATGATTGTTAAATTTGAGGTAATTTTAACAGTGCTTCAATGTGGATTCAGTTACTCATTAGTCACCTCTCCTTTACATCTCGTAGGGATATCAGGGGAAACGCACAATGGATGGCTGAAATCGCTTTGGTCTTTTGTATGTCCCAAGTTTAAAACATTTCTTACTGTATAGAGTTTAAAATAAGTGCTTTTACAGGGTGATTACAATGAACTATCCAAGATGCCTCATAAATTTGCTCTGATCCCACAGACTGGTGAATTGTCAAGGATAGCAAATGGAAGAGTGTGGCATTGAGTGATAGGAAGTTCGGTTTATGTCATGATGCTGTTTGAAATGCTCTGGAGGCATTGTGCTCAGAAGGAATAAGCAATCAGTAGCTGCTAATGAGTTAGATTACTTGGCAAATGTAGAAGTGGATCATGATGTATAGTTCCAACACTTGAAAGTTGAGTAATTTGTAATATCTGGTAAAATTCTAAGTGGTTAATTCTTGCTTTACAAAAGTGAAATTCAGGATAAATTATTTATCAGAATTGGAGTACATGAATGCATCAAGTTGATGCATGTGTAAGAGGCGAGATAATTTGAAATTCTTTTAAAGCTTTTGTATTCATATGTTAAACACTAGTTCATTATATGCCTGGAATATGAATGTAGGAATAATGTGTTTTGCATTTCAAAGCAGTCATGAATATTTGTTTCACAACAGTACTTGCATTTGGAAAAGTGCTGCCTTTGTTCACTTTTCATGTTGCTTATGTAATATTTCATATATGACAAAACGGTCATTTGAATACATCTTACATCCCATCAAGATAGAGTTTAAAATCTATTTCTTCATCCATGGTTTATTCAGCACCCCAACAATCCCCCAAATCTACCCTGATTGGTGTCAATTACTGTCTGATTGCCTTGAGATGCTTTTCCTGTTTTAAAGGCGTTATAAAGACAGCAGTTTACATTTACATAGCACCTTTACTTAATAAAAAGACACAAGACATCTCGCGGGACTTCATTGAATAAAATGAGACTGAGCCATGTAAGGATAGTTGGGTTGTGACCAAAAGCTTTATCAAATTTAGAATCATGAAAGAATCCCTACAGTGCAGAAGGAGGCCGGTTGGCCCATTGAGCCTGCACCAGCAACAAACCCAGACCCTAGCCCTGTAACCCCACGTACTTATGCTGTTTGTCCCCCTAATACTAAGGGACAATTTAGCATAGCCATTGAATCTAACCCGCACATCTTTGGACTGTGGGAGGAAACCAGAGCACCCAGAGAAAACCCAGACAAGGGTAGAATATAAAAACTCCACATAATCAGCCGAGGCTGGAATTGAACCTGGGTCCCTGGTGCTGAGAAGCAGCAGTGTTAACTGTGGTGTCACCATGCTGCCCAATTAGGTTTTAAGGAGTGTCTTAAAAGAGGGAAATGAGGTAGAGGGATGTATGGAGGAAATTCCAAAGCTTTAGTGCCTGGCTAACTGAAGATGTGGCCATCAATGGTTGTGATTATAATTGAGAATGCGCAACAGGCCCGAATGTGATGAAAGCAGATATGCTGGAGCCCATTACAGAGATAGCGAAGCATAAGGGCACAGTTTTGAAAACTAGGATGAGAAATTTAAAAGCCAAGATGTTACTTGACGAGGAGCCAGTGTGGGTCAGTGAGTACAGGTATGTTAGAGGTAATAGGATTTGCTCCAAGCTCTGACATGAGCAGCAGAGTTTTTGATGACTTCAAGTTTGCACTGTGGAATGTGAAGACCAACTACGAAAGTATTGGATTTGTCACGTCTAGATGCAACCAAGGCATGAATGACATTTCAGCATCTAGGAGCTGTGAGAGGGAAAGGGATGGAGTTGGTGCCTGGGGGGATGGAGTTGGTGCCTGGGGGGATGGAGTTGGTGCCTGGGGGGATGGAGTTGGTGCCTGGGGGGATGGAGTTGTGCCTGGGGATGGAGTTGGTGCCTGGGGGGATGGAGTTGGTGCCTGGGGGTGGGCTGATGGAGTTGGTGCTGGGGGTGTGTGGGTGTGGGGGGATGGAGTTTGGAATGGATCCGAAAACATCGGTTTCAGTTTTTTCAATATTTAATTGGAGGAAGTTTCTGCACCTGAATTTGTCACAGACAAGACATAACTGGGCAGTTTTCGACATTGTTGATTATACACCAATGTTGTAGCTATAATGGAGCAAGCTAGGGCCCCAGCTAGTTCTGGAGCAATGTCTTCAGTACTATAGCTGGGATTTTGTCATGTTCCATGGCTTTTGCTGTAACCAATGCTTTCAACACATGGAAGGAGCCAAATACTGGCATTTGTGATATTGGGGCCTTCAGGAGAAGACTGCAATGGATTATTCACTTGCACTTCTGGCAGCTGGTTGCAAATGTTTCAGCCTTGTATTTTGTACTGTGCTTGGCTCCCACATCAGCAGTGGTTGTGTAATTTTGTTTTGATGCATTACTTAAAAGGTTGGTTTCACCCAGTGATTGGGAGAGCTGAAATAATATTGAATGAATTTTTCTTCGTACACTGATTCCTACCATGACATCTGAACAAAATTCATCTGCTTAAAGCATATGTAACAGATGTTATTTTGAGGCTAACAAAAGGGGAGGGAAGGTGAGCCTGGCTGAGTTGCTGTTGCAGAGAACTTGCACTGTCCCAGTGGGCTGGAGGACCTGCTTCTGTCCCATGATTTCCAAGCCTTCTGGATTAAATATTTCTATGTTAGAAGTCACATATTTCAGAAATTTTATTTTCTGTACGTTTTATGCTGAATAATAAAACACTTCTGATGTACGTGTGAAAGCTCAGCTGAGATCTTTGGTGGAGCAGGCTATAAGGGTCACCTGGATCTCTCCCTATTTTTTTCTGTTGTTCCAACTTGTCTGTCTGTGTACTTGAGAAGATAAAGTTCTTGCATATGAAACTCAGACTTGTGTTGCTATTGATTTTAATTCTAGAAATCCTTGTTCTAATTTCAGGATCTGCAGAGCACTAATCTTCTCGAGGTGTGCATGGCTCTAACTGTTGCCAGCCAACTTTTTCCACCAGATATGATTCCAGCAGTTCTTCCTTTGGTTGAAGAGAAGCTTCAGCACTCTAAGTGAGTGAATATAAATCAGGGCTGTTCCAGAATGGAAACATTCGGTCATTTCCAAGGCAATATTAGCACTTGTTTCATAAATCCGGGCAGATTGTGTATTGCACATTGTGTTTTACTAGATTCACTAATATTTTCATTGGGAGGGGAGAAGACTGTCACTGTTAGCCATGTGTAATAACGTGACAAATGCCATCTTTACCGTATATTTTCTGATAAGAGAAGAAACCCCTTCCTCCCCCCGCCAAATCTTTCTCCTTCCCTCTTAAACCTCGCCTCTCCCAAACCCTTTCTTCTCCAATGTACCAACTGGCAGTTTGGAGAGAAGTTTAAAATAATCCTAACTTGTCAAAATGTGGACAACTGTAGCTATTTGTATCCAGGGAAAAGTCCAAACTGCTTAAACACAGAAAGGTCGGGAAAAGTCCAGACTCCTTAAACATAGCTTCACCTTTCAAGAGGAATAATGATATTGTACTCCTGTCACTGTAACCATCACATTATATAAGTTACCATGAAGGATAGGGAAATTTACTGATGCATATGAATCCAAGGGTTTTTTCCTTCATGACACTGAATTGCAGAGAATTATTGACAAGCATTCTTGGATCACCCTCTAAGAGTAGTCATGATGTGGAGTTGCCAACATTGGACTGGGGTGGGCACAGTAAGTTGTCTCTCAGCACTAGGTTAAAGTCTAACAGGTTTATTTGGTAGCACGAGCTTTTGCAGCATTGCCCCTTCAGGAGGTTGAACTTTAACCTGGTGTTGTGAGATTAATTACTTCTCTGAGAGTAAGCATCTAATCCATTAAAGGAAAGTGGGGGATGGATTGAAAGTTTCAATAAATTAAATATTTTTCAGATTGTTATTCGCAATGTGTGGAATGCTTAACAATGCACAGAAGATACATGTTTTACACTTATGCTTGTTTTATAAATAATACTCTGGCTTCTGATGAATTAAAATTAATAATTATGAATGTAAACCTGTGTGCAAAAATGTGCTTAAAAACCAAAACAATGCTTCTTTATAGGGAAATAATAAGAAGAAAAGCCGTACTTGCCCTGTACAAGTTTTATCTTATTGCTCCAAACCAAGTTCAACACATTCATGACAAGTTCAGGAAAGCTCTGTGTGATCGGGACCCAGGGGTTATGGCTGCTTCCCTTCATATCTACCTATTGCTGATTAAGGTACAATGCTACCACCAGTCATGGAAAAAATTAAAACTTTTTTTAACTGAAGTTCTTTTTTAATTGAAGTTTTCTTCCATCTCAATCTAAGTCAAAACTCATGGTCCATTTGAGAGTTTTTCTAATGCCATCAATTCACATTGGAACTTTAAAAGAAGAATGATTAATTTGAATTGCGTGAATGATTCAAACATTTTTTAATTCTAGCAGATTTAGTTAATAATGTTGGTAAAGTGCTGACTCTGGGGAGTAGTGCGCGAACCAAGACAGCAAGCCTTGTCTGACCATTTTGAATCATAGAATCCCTGCAGTATAGAAAGTGGCCTTTGGCCTATCGAGTCTATACCGGCCACAATCCCACCCAGGCCCTATACTTATTTACTCCACACATTTACCCTGCTAATTCCCCACACACTAGAGCCAATTTAGCATGGCTAATGCACTTTTTTGGAATTTGAGGAAACCGGAGCACCTGTAGGAAACCCACACAGACATGGGGAAAACATGCAGATTCTGCACAGACAGTGACCCAAGGGGAATCGAACCTCAGTCCCTGGCACTGAGGCAGCAGTGCTAACCACCATGCCATCCACTTTTAATTTGACTAGTTGATTTCACAGCTCAGCATACTTCCTCATTACCCAAATGTGCATTTAGCTTAATCTTCCATTTGGAGTCACTGGATAGCATTTAGGAGTGAATTGATTTATTTATTACATGTATATAGTGAAAAGGATTGTTTCTTGCATACTATACAGACAAAGCATACTAGACATAGAGAAGGAAAGGATAGAGTGTAGAAAGTTTTTTTATTTTATTTATTAATGTCACGAGTAGGCTTACATTAACACTGCAGTGAAGTTGCTGTGAAAACCCAGTGTTACAGTCATAGTTTGGGTGTAGAGAAAGATCAACTTGATATGAGGTATATCCACTCAGACGTCTGATAGCAGCAGGGAAGAAACTGTTTTCGAGTTGATTGGTACATGACCTCAGACCTTTGTATCATTTTTCTTGACAAAAGAAGGTGGAAGAGAGAATGTCCGGGATGCATGAGGTCCTTGATTATGCTGACTGCTTTTCCCAGGCAGCAGGAAATAAAGATAGAATCAATGGATTGGAGACTGGTCTGTGTGATGGACTTGGATTTGTTCACAACTCTTTGTAGTTTCTTGCAGTCTTGGACAGAGCAGGAGCCATACTGAGCTGTGATAGAACCAGAAGATGCTTTCTATTGTTCATCTGTAAATGTTGGTGAGACTTGTGGCAGACATGTTGAATTTTCTTAGCCTCAAAGTAGAGGCACTGTTAAGCTTTCTTAACTATAGCATCAGTGTGGAGGGACCAGGGCAAATTGTTGGTATTCTGGACACCTTATTGAAACCCTCCTGTACCTTGCTGCAGGCAGGTCCTACTAATAACTAACAACCCTGTTAGCGATGCTATTTCAGCATCTGCTAAAAGTCAAACCAACAACTTTTGTTTTGAATAGCATAGAACTACCACAATCTGTGCATGTTTGGGTAGCAGGGTCGGGTAATGAATGAGCAAATTTTGGGAGACAGCTGTGTTTGTTTTTAAGCTTTAAAGCGATGAAACTTATTAGTTTAATTCTTCAATTTTAGGAAAATCCAGGTGGCTATAAAGATTTAACCAGAAGTTTTGTAACAATTCTCAAACAAGTAGTTGGAGGAAAACTCGCAGTGGATTTCAACTACCACAATGTACCAGCACCTTGGTTACAGATTCAGCTGCTGAGAATTTTGCGATTACTCGGAAAAGATGATCAGATGTAAGTTGTTCTTCGTGTAGTTTTCCCTTTTCAAGTTTAATGTTGCCATGCTCGGCAGTGAAAATGTTACTGGAAAATCTCATGTTGGCATTGTGCAATGTTCACTGGGGAAAACAGTATGCTTCTTACAGACAGAAGATCATTATAGTACAACCTCTGGAACAAGTAAGCAAGCAGCATGATTAGAGCATTAATCATTGATTTCAGTGTACTGGGCCATTATAGCTACCAATGCAAGGATTTAACTTTAAGGTAGTTTTGCATAATGTTGCATATGGGAAGTCCAAACATTATGTAACCATTGGCTGAAATTGAGTAGCAACCAGAAATCACTACCAGAATGATAGGAAGTGGAATAGCTTGATCTTGGGTTTGGACGTAGCTCGGCACAACATCGAGGGCCGAAGGTCCTGAACTGTGATGTATTGTTCTATGGGTATTATGTACAAATGGAAATTTGTCAATGTTGCACATTCTGTCTTTATTCCTGTAACTTATTTCAATTTATAAGTTCCTGTATCTGTTATAATGGTAACTATATCTGTAAACTTAGCACACTGTAAATATACTTAAGTTTTAAAGTTTATTTATTAGTGTCACAAGTAGGCTTTCATTAACACTGAAATGAGCTTACTAATCTCACACTCTGACACTTGTTTGTTTACACGGAGGGAGAATTTAGCATGTCCAGTACACCTAACCAACATATCTTTCAGACAGTGGAAGGAAACTGAGAAAACCCATGCAGACATGGGGAGAACATGCAAACTCCTTACAGACAGTGACCCAAGCCTATATATAAAACACGTGTAAAAGTTGTACTTTTTGAGATCCACGTTTTTAGGTTGTACATAAGAGGTGATGTTTATTTGGGTATAGTTGATGCATTGACATGGATGCTTCATTTGGGCTCAGATAAAATCCAGAAAAGACCATCACAGTAGAATGAAGAATGTTGTAATGTTCTGTAATGCTGTAATGTTCTATGTTCTAAGAAAAGACCAACAACACCAAATTCATAATTATTGTTCATAATCTGATCATTAATTTGAATAAATAACATAAACATATAAATGTTTTAAGCATTTATTTTCTTGTCTTTGTTTTCATAACCATTTATCAGCCACAATTTGATTGCAGGCTCGATGGACTGAATTTGCCTACTCCTGCTCCTATTTCCTATATATTTACAACGGAATTGATCATTAACATTTTCTAGATTATATGTTGATTTTATTTATTGTGGGTTAAATTTGAGGTGTCAGCCTTGGTTTATGGAGATTATGTGGCAAGTAGTTCCAGAAGGGAAGCAGCATTAAGGGAATTGTATATTATATTGAAACAATAACGTGTCGTGAGATGATGAAAGGCAATATATAGTTGCCAGTTCTTTCTTCACTAAGGCACTTTAATTTTTATGCATCATCTGTTGTACTTCAAAGTTATTTCTGACTCATTCAATTTGAAGTTTTCTTGAATTGTCTGCTTGCCAGTATGGTCATAGAGATGTTTCGATTTTGTCACAAAGTCTACAACCTCTCAGTTGCAATAAGGGGGCAGCACAGTGATTAGCACTGATCTTCACAGCGCCAGGGACCTGGGTTCGATTGCTGACTTGGGTCATTATTTGTGTGGAGTTTGCATGTTCACCCCGAGTCTGCGTATGTTTCCTGTGGGTGCTCCAGTTTCCTCCCACAATCCGAAAGACATGCTGGTTAAGTGCATTGGCCATGCCAAATTCTCCCTCAGTGTACGTGAACAGAGGCCAGAGTGTGGCAACTAGGGAATTTTCACAGTAACTTCATTGTAGTGTTAATGTAAGACTACTTATGACTAATAAATAAACTTTGAAGTTTTTAAAGTTAAATCTAGAATACAGCTATGATACTGATTCAATTATAATTTGATAAATTATTCAGGTCCTTCTGCGTTTTAAATATTTGTGATCCTTTAGCCTAAAACTAGGAACCACCATTTAACAACATTTTTGTCTGTGGTCAGATTCAGCTGGAGTTTTTAATTAGCTGGTTGGAGTCTATACGGACGCATTTTTGTTTTTGAAAAGATACTACAAATCCCATTACTGTTTAAGAAAAAATTCATATGAAATATTGATGTAGTTCCGAGAAGATAAATTTATTTTCATCTCATGCATTAATTTGGCCATTATAAATTATCACCATTAGGCAAGTATGTTAGAGATTTGTTTTCTCCTCATAGTTTAATGCTGATATGCACCACCAAAACCGTACAGAAATTCCAATCTCTGGTTCCTGACACTTCACCACCTTTTATTCTCTAAGCTTGAATAAGACCTTTGATCATCAGAATGAGGTACTAGGGAAAAAACATTCTTCTGTACCCCAGCAAAAGGCAACATTTTCAGGAGGGAAACTAATTAAAAGGGCAAACTGCCTGCAGAGCAATTCATATTGGTTGTTTTATTACAACCTTTACTATTAATCATAAAACAATACAGCTCAGAAATGTATCCTTTGGTCCAACTGGTCCAGGTCAACCATGTTGCCTTTCCAACTAGTCCCAATTGCCCGTATTTGGTCCACATCCCTCTAATCCTTCCTCATCCATGTACTTATCCAAATGCTTTTTAAATGTTGCTAATGCATCAACCACTTTGGTAGTTTATTCCATATATGTACAGTGATTAGCACTGCTGCCTCACAGTGCCAGGGACCTGGCTTCAATTCCCAGCTTGGTCACTGTCTGTGTGGAGTTTGCACATTCTCCCTGTGTCTGCGTGGGTTTCCTCCGGGTGCTCTGGTTTCCTCCTACAGTCCAAAGAAGTGTGAGTTAGGTGGATTGGCCATGATAAATGGATGGCCATGGATAATGTTGGAATAGTTTAGGTTAGAGGGTCATTAGATTTGTTCCACTGGCCGGTGCAACATCGAGGGCCGAAGGGCCTGTACTGCGCTGTAATGTTCTATAAATTACCGCTTAGTGTTATGGGGGACTAGCTAGGGAAAATGCATGGAGTTATGGGGATCGGATAGAATGGGATTGTTGTCACTGCAGACTTGATAAGCCAAATGGCCTCCTGTGCTGTAAGATTCTACAGCCTCTCCGTGACGAAGTTGTCCCTTTTGAATCTTTACCCTCTCACCTTAAACCTATGCCCTCTAGTTTTCACTTCCCCTTTCCTGGAAAAAGGACTGTGTATTAGGAATTGCATTCTTAGCTTTCAGTTCATTGATAGCCCTCTCAGCTTTGAAATATGCATTTGAACCCCTTTGCAGTGACTTGAGCACACAATCTAGATTGACACTTCACTGCAATACTAGCGCATGCTGCATTGTTGGTGCTGCCATCTTTTGGATGAAATATTAAACTGACGTGAGGCCCATCTGACCCCTTAAGTTTATGTAAAAGATTCCATTGCTATATTTCAAGATAAGCAGAGGAGGTTTTTAGGTTTGTATCAATATTTATCCCTCAACTAACATCACCGAAGGAGCATAAATGGCCTTGTTACTATTGTGGAACTTTGTATGTAAGTTTGTCTAAATGTGATCACGTTTCAAAAGTACTTTGAATTATAAAGTGCTTTGGGACGTCCTGTGTTTGTAACAGGTGCTACACAATTGCAAGCTTTTTCTATTTTTCTGCCTGTCTCTCTCATATATTTACCTATCCAAATGTCTCTAAAATATGATGTTCTTTTTGGGACAGAACAAGCGAATTAATGTATGATGTTCTGGACGAGTCTTTGCGAAGAGCTGAAATCAATCACAATATAACTTACGGTAAGTAACTATCTGAAAATGCAGCTTATTTTATTTGATTGTAGGTCAATTCTCAAAAGGAGGAATAGCATATAGTCGTTTAGTAGCACTGGACTTGAGTGTTTCTGAAAAACGGGACATGATGTCGAAACTTTTCATTCACTTATCAGGACAAACTCAAGAATACCAAATTTCAAAGGGAGCAATAATTTATACTTCGAGAAAAAGGGTTCTGATTGCTTAGCAACTTGACACTGAACAAAAGCATGGGGATGGAGGGGGAGGGAAGCAGCTGTTCCCTGATACATTCCCCATGGCAACTCCTCAACCAATTTGAGTCACCTGCTTTTTTACAATTTAACCATAAACCTGCGAGGAATAATATTTCTTCCTGGTGCATTCTTCATGGCGATGCCTCACCCAGTCTGTTTGCTTTTGGGATAATTGTGTGCCTTTTCTGCTCATGAAGATGAAGGTGCTATTTTGCTGTGACCGAATCGATTTGAATGTGGACCATGATGATTTTTAAATTAAAAGCCCATCAGTTGGCAGTTCGTGTTTTCTTTCTGGTAGCTAGTGTTGATCATCAAATATGTAGTCATCTGAATTTTCAGTGTATTGTACGTGAAGTGTCATGACTGGAAACTTGGCTGCATTCTCTGTTGAAATCTTGGTAAATAAGTCCTCCGCTGCTTTACAGTTTTTGAAAAACGTGTGAAGTAGCTCAGTCAGTAATCTTAACTTGAATTTTGATCAGTAATGAATGCAAGCTGTTTTGGTTTTCAAAGCTAGATTGGATTACTGAGTTAAATTGCTTACAGATGCAGGTCAATTACGATCTATATACTGGCGATGGAAGCTGATTTGAAGAGGGTAATGGTTGAGGGTAATTATTGCAATCAATGGAGCAGTTCAAGATATTAAGATTAGTGAATTTGGGATAAACTGCTGCCTGTGATCACAAGACGCGGTGTTGTACCTGACCTGCAAGTGCTTTACATTTGCTCCATAA
Organism: Sphyrna mokarran; assembly: GCA_024679065.1. Taxonomy (NCBI): domain Eukaryota; kingdom Metazoa; phylum Chordata; class Chondrichthyes; order Carcharhiniformes; family Carcharhinidae; genus Sphyrna; species Sphyrna mokarran. The sequence continues at coordinate 1,066,544 of JAGIQG010000030.1, forward strand.
CAGATGTAGCATTTGACAGACCCTGGGAAAGACTTCATTACTGCCCACCCTGCCAAGTGTCGCATCACCAATTTTATGACATGGAATGTGGCAGAAAATGAAGTGTTATCTGTCATTTATTCTATAGGAAACCAATGGACAACTCACGTTCTGTCAGGTATACCACATTTCAAATGCATTGTTCAAAATGTATGTTTCGGTATTTCTCTCAACACCAGGTTAAAGTCCCAACAGGGTTTATTTGGAATCACAAGCTTTCAGAGCACTGCTCCTTCATCAGGTGACTCACCAGATGAAGGAACTAGTGTGGCAACAGTAATCTCTCCCTCACTGTCAACAAAACGAAAGAGATTGTCATCGACTTCAGGAAACGTAAAGGAGAACATGTCCCTCTTTATATCAATAGGGGTGAAGTAGAAAGGGTTGGGAGCTTCACGTTTTTAGATGACCAGATCGCCAATAACCTGTCCTGGCCCCATGCTGATTCTTTAGTTAAGAAAGCCCACTAACACTACTTTCTCAGAAAACTAAGGAAATTTGGCATGTCAGCTGTGAGTTTCAGCAACTTCTACAGATGCACCATAGAAAGCATCCTTTTTAGTCGTGTCACAGCTTAGTATGGCTCCTGCTCTACCCAACACAGCAAGAAACTACAAAAAGTTGTGAATGTATCCCAATCCATCATGCAAACCAGCCTCCCATCCATTGACTCTGTTTACACTTCCAGCTGCCTTGGCAAAGCAGCTGGCATAATTAAGGACCCCACGCACCCCGGACATTCTCTCTTCCACCTTCTTCCTTTGGGGAAAAAGATGCAAAAGTTTGAGGTCACGTACCAACTGACTGAAGAACAGCTTCTTACCTGTTGCTGTCAGACTTTTGAATGGACTTATCTTGCATTAAATTGATCTTTCTCTACACCCTAGCTATGACTACAACACTACATTCTGCACTCTCTTGTTTCTTCTCTATGAATGGTATGTTTTGTTGGTATAATGCGCAAGAAACAATAGTTTTCACTATGTGCTAATAATGTGACAATAAATCAAATTAAACCTGTTGGACTTTTAACCAGATGTTGTGAGACTTACTGTGCCCACCCCAGTCCAGCACTGGCATCTCCACATCAGTTTTTCTTGATGGGGCACATCATATGTTCATGTGATGTGCTGCAAATTATTCCTTGTAGAGTAAGATGTTATATATGAATTCATAAGTGTAACTTTCCAGCTTTAGTCTCGATGATTGCTACAAATTTTCTTTCTCCTAAAGTATTTTTTGTTAACATTGTGTGGTAAGTTAATTACACAATTTGCAAACACTTCAGTCTTATTTCAGTTGTTCATTTGGATACCTTTATCACTCATTTTGTTGGAATTTGAAACTATAACCTCTTATTTTCACAAATTTCTGCTTTAATGTTGTTTTTCAGCAATTTTGTTTGAATGTATTCAGACGGTATATACCATTCACCCAAAGGCAGATCTGTTGGAAAAGGCAGCAAAGTGTAATGGAAAATTTATCTTATCACCCAAAATCAACCTGAAATATTTGGGTAAGGATATTCTATGGAGTGATTGCTTGTATTTTTACTTTACGTTTTGCTTGAATTTTGAAAAGTGAGCCAATGCATTTTCATATTCCAGGGTTAAAAGCCCTCTCGTATGTAATCCAGCAAGATTTGAATCTAGTCCTTCAGCACCAAATGACAATTATTGAGTGCCTGGATCACTCTGACCCGATTATAAAGCGAGAGGTAAGAGTTGTTTTGAACTAGATTGTTTGAATATTATGGCAAATGTTTCAAAGCACTGATGTTGAAGGCTTATTGAGCACATTATTCACCAGGGTGTAATCTTAAATGTTCTTTTTGAGGTTTATCCAAGTTCAGTTAAGTAAAGAATCACCATGGGCCATAAATCAAAGTACAAAATGGATTGAGGAGTGGAAAATGCCTTGGGCAATTAATCCTTTCTAATCTGATTGTATAGCTTGATTGAAAGTTTCCTGATTTCATTCTACTAACTTGCTGTTTTTAATGTCATCTGAATTGTACTCTTTCCACAGACACTAGAACTGCTTTACCGAATCACTAATGCCCAGAATGTTGCTGTTATTGTCCAAAAAATGCTGGACTATCTGAGACAAAGCAAGGATGAATACATTACCATCAGTTTAGTTGGCAAAGTAGCAGAACTTGCTGAAAAATATCCTTTCAACACAGCAAATCAGTTAAGATTTGTTGGTGTTATGTGAACTAATGGGCAGCGCTGTTTTTCTTTTGTTTCATAATTAGAGAGGGTTTGCTGAGATTGAAAATATGGAGTTATAAAACCTTTTGGCACTGATTTGAAGACAGTGTTTGTAACTCTGATTTTGTTGGGTGTGTTTGAAATGTGAACTGTGACCTGTAAGTATTATCACTAGACTATCAAACCAGAAGCTCAGCTTTGTGGTCCTGTGTCCTGTGTCCTGTGTCCTGTGTCCTGTGTCCTGTGTCCTGTGTCCTGTGTCCTGTGTCCTGTGTCCTGTGTCCTGTGTCCTGTGTCCTGTGTGACCTGAGTTCAAATCGCGCCACAACAGGTGATGGAATTTGAATTCGATAAAAAAATATTTGGAATCTACTGATGACCATAAAGTCATTGTCACTTGCTGAAAAAAAAACCTGGCCCAGTTCACTAATGTCCTTTAGGGAAGGAAATCTGCCATCTTTACCTGATCTGGCCTACATGTGACTCCAGAGCCTCAGCAATATGGTTGATTCTCAACTGCCTTCAGGCAACTAATGATAGGCAATAAATGCTGCCCAGCCAGCAATGCCCATGTCCCACAAATGAATTAAAAAAAAAACTAAATTTTTATACCATGGTAAATTAAAATAGAAAACTGTGTACCTGTAGCATTTATTTTGCAGATGCTAAAATCTATGATTCATCAGGTTCTGATCACTAGGGAGTCACTGAATGTATTTGAGGGAGTTGAAGGTGGCGCATTGATTGCCTTGTTTGTTTTTTTTAAGGTGGTGTGTGTGGCGGGTGTTATCTACTCACCCACATAGGTTTTGGCAAAGTGAGATTTCACCTTGTAATTATAGTTGCATTTGTATTATTGGTTTACATTTCTGTATCACTGATTGTAAAAATGGTGCCTTCCTTTATGATAGAAAGCACTGAATGGAGGGGAAATTAGGACACTAGAGATATTTATAAAATTTAAATCTACTTTCCTTAAAATAAAAAAAGCGGTCAGTCCTATTTTTATTGGTCCAGAATGATTTGACTTTATCGTTACACCTTTAAGAATTATTTTACACTCCCTGATGGTTGTATCATGCAGCTAAGAAAGTGAAAATTTGCACCTCCTTTCTCAGTTTGCGTTACTGGCAGAAGTTTGAAGCGTTATAAATCTCAGCTTTCTAAAAATGTGTTCCATAGAGTAAATGGAAATGTTAGATTTAAATAAATTGTGCTGCAGTTGCGTACTTGTCCAGGTTTCCCTGAAGTTAAAGTGCTTTATAGCAGTTATATTAATCAAAGCATCCAGTTTGGGATTGTTAATTATATCTATGTGTGTGCCAGACATAAAAATGCAGAGCAACACTTATTTCATTAGCTAATCTTAGCAAAAAAGTAGCTGAGAATGAAGTGGGGACACCAGCTTAATCTACATTCTTTGATGTTAAAAGTAGAAAAAGGGGAAATAAAATAAAAATGCTAGTTTCAGATGAACGTTTTAAAAAGCTTGCAAACTCACAGTGGCCTTTTTTTGATACATTATTCCATACAACTTTATACTGAAATACGCTGTTCCTTTTTATCCTTAGAATCCCTACAGTGCAAAGGGAGGCCATTAACATCTTTGGGCACTAATGGGAAATGTAAAGTTTTATTTATTAGTCACACGTAGGTTTAATTAAAAGTCACCCTACTTGCCACATTCTGGCACCTGTTTGGGTACACTGAGAGGGAATTTAGCATGGCCAATTCACCCAACCAGTGGGTCTTTCAGACTGTGGGAAGAAGCCAAACAGCATGAGGAGAATGTTCAGACTCCACATACACAGTGACTCAAGCCAGTAATTGAACCTGGGTCTCTGGTGCTGTGAGGCCAATTACTGTGCTACCATGTCGCCACGGCCAATCAAGTTTTTAAGTTTATTTATTAGTGTCACAAACAGGCTTGCACTAACACTACAATGAAGTTACTGTGAAAATCTCATACTCCCCACACTCAGGCACTTGTTCAGCTACACTTGAAGGAGAATTTTAGCATGGTCAGTGCATCTAATCAGCATACCTTTTGGACTGTGGGAGGAAACTGGAGCACTGGGGAAGAAAACCTGACAGAAATGGGAAGAATGTGCAGACAGTGACCCAAGCCGGGAATTGAACATGGGTGTCTAGTGCTGTGAGGCAGCAGTGCTAACCACCTGACCTGTACATCTCTCTATCTGAAAAAAAGTATATGTTGCTGAAATAGTTTTTGTTTTGGGTTTGGTTTCTGTCCTTGACAACCCACAAACATATGCTCCCAACAATGAGTGGTTTATACAAACGATGAATGCTGTGTTCTCTGTTGGTGGAGATATGATACCATCAGATATTCCAAACAACTTCTTGAGGCTGTTGGCTGAAGGTAATTAAACAGCAGGATGCTGTATAAATATAATAATTACAGACCAGTCTGAGACAGTTCTAACCCATAGCTAAGTAATTTCAGTTTGCTAATTATGCTTTTTGTGTTATGCATTTTACATGGCAATGGGAAAAGCTTTTAAATTCTTATCAATTGCAGTTTTTTCATTTCTGATGCAAACCCCAGACCAGTCATTTCAATACACTAACAAACCCATCTTTTAAAAAATAAAATAAGTTTATCTACTTTGATTTATAACTGTGGGTGCACACATGGGTGTAGTCTGTAATATACAGTTGATTATAATGATGTTGATTTTCCAAAGGTTTCATAGCAAATGTTTACAACTCATGTTCTAATATTTAAAATACTTATTTTTTAACCTCTCTAGGATTTGATGATGAAGTGGAAGACAAACAGCTGAGGCTTTATGCAGTGAATTCCTATCTTGAGCTTTTGGGAAAGAGTAATATTCAATATCCGCAGAGATTCCTGCAGGTTATGAGCTGGGTAAGGTTGTAGCTAGAATGAATTGAGTATGCGAGCAGATCAGTAGTGTAGGGATCCTGTGGGCCATGTATTGTGCTATCAATCACATTCTGAAATATTTATCAGGGAAACTGAATTGATTAGAAATAGCTACCAATGACAGTGAAACAATTGTGATCCTGGATGGCCTGATGCCAGACTGAGTGAAAATTCATTGTTCTGTCTTGAATTCCACTTGAATCTAAGCGACAAGTTGCCCAGAGACCAACACCTATTGTTCGCAAGGCGGGGATTCTGGCTGCCAGATTAGGTGTTTATCAAATGGATGTGGGTTTTTTTCCCCCCTTTATCCTTTCATAAAATCATAGAACCCTAAAGTGCAGAAGGAGGACATTCAGCCCATTGAATTTGTACTGATCACAATTCCATCCAGGCCCTATCCCCATAACCCCCATGCAATTACCCTAGCTAGACCCCCTGACACTAAGGGACAATGATGTAGAGATGCTGGTGTTGGACTGGGGTAAACACAGTAAGAAGTCTGACAACACCAGGTTTAAATCCAACTGATTTATTTGATAGTAAACTTACAAGCTTTCGACCCTATAGTTGGATTTAAACCTGGTGTTGTCAGACTTCTTACCAATCCAGCTAACCTGCACATCTTTGGACTTTCATGTGATGCAGGCATTGCTGGCAAGACCAGCATTTGTTCATCCCTAATTACCCATTTTAGATTGCAGTTAAGATTCAATCACATCGCTGTGGGTTTAGAGTCACATGTTGGCCAGACCAAGTAAGCATGGTCTATTTCTTTTCTTAAAGATATTCCCTTCTCTAAAGGACAGTAATGAACCAGCTGGGTTTTTATGATAATCAATGATAGTTTGTAACCATTACTGAGTCTAGCTTTTTTTCCAGGTTTGCTAATTGGATTAAGATTCCACCAGCTACCACCGTGGGATTTCAACCCACGTCCTCAGAGCATTAGCCTGGTTCTCTGGATTACGAGTCCAATGACATTGCCAATAAACCATCTGCCCTGGATTTATATTATTTCTTCCTTGGCAATTTGTGCTCAGAAATAACCCTATGTTTGCTTAAAACTTATGCAAACTCAAGTAAACATTTTTACAACCAGCTCAAAGCACTGCAGTGATCAATCTAAAACTTCTTTGCCCACTTATTTATACAGGGCCTTGGGGAGACCACACCTGGAACAGTGTGTGTAGTTTTGGTCACCTTATCTGGGGAAGCATGTTTTTGCAACACAGGGAGTGCAGAGAAGGTCTTCTGACTAATCTTCCCCTACTTGAAGAGGTTTACTACTTCTTAGAGTGATGTAGAAAATAGGAGCAGGAGGAGGATATATGCTGTTCGAGCATGCTCCGTCATTCATCATGACCATGGCTGACCATCCAACTTAATAGCCCAATCCTGCCTTCCTCCCCCATGTCCTTTGGTCCCCTTTGACTCAAGTGCTGCATCTAACTGCTACTTAAAACATACAATGTTTTGGCCTCCAGCTGCTTTCTGTGGCAGTGATTTTCATGGACTGACCACTCTCTGGATGAAGACATTTCTTTTCATCTTTGTCCTAAACAGTCTACCCTGTATCCTCAGACTATGACTCCTGGTCTGGACACCTCCATTGGGAATATCCTTACTGCAGTTACTCTGTCTAGTCCTGTTAGAATTTTAAATGTTTCTATGAGATTTCCCCCTCATTCCTCTGAACATCGATGAATGCAACCTTAACTGACTCAATCTTTTCTCATGCGTCAGTCTTGCTATACCAGGAATCAATCTCCTAAACCTTCTGTGCGCTTCCTGTAATGCAAAAACATGTTCCCCAGATAAGGAGACCAAGACTACACACATTATTCTAGGTGTGGTCTCACCAAGGCCCTGTATAATTGCAGTAAGACTCCCAAACTCATTGGATACCTAGCCTTGTGGACTGTAATATTTGTGCTGGCTATTTGACCATAACTTTTCTAGATGAGTTGATTGGATACCACACTGGAGCAGGATAGTTCTCTTATTTTGCCCCTACCAAGCTCAGGAGATGACACAGTTGTAATCTACACGCTGCAACTCTGCCTGACTCAACATGGACTAGTGTGCCCTGTTTAGGCTTTACAGTTAATCTACTAGCATGAGTTCCTGGGTTATTATGACAGCTTGCATTTTATTTACACTGATTCTGTTGTAATGTTATTGCCTTTTTTGAACAACATTCACATAAATTCATAAGATACAGGAACAAAATTAGGTCATTCAGCTTATTGAGTCCATTCTGCCATTCAATCGTGGTTGATATGCTCCTGGTCCCCATCTTCCTGCCTTTCTCCCCATAATTCTTTAACCCATTCCCAATTAAAAATCTGTCTCCTTAAATTTACTCACTGTCCCAGCACACTTTGGAGTAGTGAATTCCACAGATTCACCACCTAAATACGGATATCTGGCCTGTGTGATTTCATGTCACCTGCAAGGGATGTTGGTAATACAGCACTGCATGGAGACATATAAAATTGTGCAAAGATGCAGTAGCTGATGTTTTATGACTATAAACCTGATATAACCTGTGCATTCTAAATGGGTTGCTGTATTTTGATCAAAAAATCTGTGACAAACTTCTTGCACGTCTTAAAAAAATAAAAGCACTGTTGTTTTTGAGAAATCATGAAAATTCATTTCACTTTGGGTGGTACAGTAGTTCATACTGCTGCCTCACAGCACTAGGTTCAATTCCAGCGTGGGTAACTGTGTGTGGGTGCTCCAGACGTGCTGATTAGATGTATTTGTCATGTTAAATTCTTCCTCAGTGTACCAGAACAGGTGCCAGAGTGTGGTGACTAGGGAATTTTCACAGTAATTATTTGATTTGTTATTGTCACATTAGAATACAGTGAAAAGTATTGTTTCTTGTGTGCTGTACAGACAAAGCATCCCTACTTAGAGAAGGAAAGGACAGGGTGCAGAATGTAGTGTTACAATTATTGATAGCTAAGATGTAGAGAAAGATTAACTTAATATGAGGTAGATTTGTTCAAAAGTCTGATGTAGCAGGGAAGTAGCTGTTCTTGAGTTGGTTGCAGTGTTAATGTAAGACTACTTGTCATTGTAATATTTTTGTATGATGTGTGTATCAGGTACTGGGAGAATATTCCTACTTCAAAACAGAAGCCAAAGCAGAAGACATCATACGGAGCTTACATTGTTTACTCGGGAAGAGCTCCGTGAGCTTAGAAACAAAAGTCTGGATCTTGAATGCAATTACCAAACTCTTTCGTCTGACACTGAATGTTGAAGTATTGCCTGAAGTCATGCAAACCTGTGGCAATTCAATGGATTCTTGTTTGAGACAGTGCTCTTATGAGTTGAAGCAGCTCGTTGAGAACAGAGAGATAATGAACACAGTTTTACCTCTGGATAAAATTTGCGATGATATACTGGTAAGCCCTTAATGGTGATTTGTTTTTGATTAAAATAACATGGTTAGGGGTGGCACAGCGGTTAGCACTGCTGTATCTCAACATCAGGGACCCCAGGTTTGATTCCTGGCTTGGGTCACTGTTTGTATGCAGTTTGCATGTTCTCCTTATGATTGCGTGGGTTTCCTCTGGGTGCTCCAGTTTCCTTTCACAGCTGAAGATGTGCAGATTAGGTGGATTGGCCAGGGTAAATTGCCCCTTAGTGTCAAGGGTTAGCAGGGTAAATATGTGGGGTCATGGGAATAGAGCCTGGGTGGGATACAGACTTAAAGGGCCGAATGGCCTCCTTCTGTACTATAGGGATTATACAGTTAGGTACAAATTGCAGAGCATGAGCTAATCCTTGAAAGTACAGAGGAACTAATTTTATTAAAAAGTAATGTCCAGCTTCCAGGTTGCCTCAATTTCCACGTATAGCTCTTGGTGTGAAACTGCACTAAACGGATCAACCGTGTCCCAGATTTGATCCCTAAATTAGCTGAGCGCATTGGAGCTTTAAGGGAAAAAACTGCATTTATATAACACCTTCCCCTTCCAAGGATGTTCCAAAGGATTCCACAGCCAATGAATTATTTTTGAAATGCAGTTACTATTCGTGTCAGTAATCATGATGTCCAGTTTTTACACGATGACAATCTGGTGATGTTGATTGAAGGATGAAGGCAATAGGAAAATGTCCTGAAATTCCTGGGGTAAAACCCACCTGATCAGGCAAATCTGGCTTTGGTTTAATGCTCCAGTTGAAAGGTAGCACCTCTCGCAATACAGCACTACAAGATTGTATTTAGAACGTAGAACATTACAGCGAAGAACAGGCCCTTCGGCCTTCGATGTTGCACCGACCAATTATAAAAAAAAAAGCAATGACCCTCCAAACTAAACCATTCCCTTCTCTTCCATAAACTTATCAACTAACCTCTTAAACGCCACCAAACTTGGCGCATCTACAACTGCCGCAGGCAGGGCATTCCACTCCCGAACCACCCTTTGGGTAAAGAACCTACCTCTGATATCCGTCCTATAACTATCACCCCTTAATTTAAAGCTGTGTCCCCTCGTGCTAGCTTTTTCCATCCTAGGAAAAAGGCTATCACTGTCCACCCTATCTAAACCTCTAATCATCTTATATGTTTCGATAAGGTCCCCTCTTAGCCGCCTCCTTTCTAACGAAAACAACCTCAAATCCCTCAGCCTCTCTTCATAAGACCTGCCCTCCATACCAGGCAACATCCTGGTAAACCTCCTCTGTACCCTCTCCAATGCCTCCACATCTTTCTTATAATGTGGGGACCAGAACTGCACACAATACTCCAAGTGCGGCCGCACTAGAGTTTTGTACAGTTGCAACATGACGTTGCGGCTCCGAAATTCAATCCCCCTACCAATAAAAGCTAAGACTCCATATGCCTTCTTAACAACCTTATCGACTTGACTGCCTACTTTCAGGGATCTATGCACAAATACACCAAGATCCCTCTGTTCATCAACACTATTAAGAATCCTACCATTAGCCCTATACTCTACACATTTATTATTCCTGCCAAAGCGCATTACCTCACACTTTTCCACATTAAACTCCATTTGCCACCTCTCGGCCCAGCTCTGCAACTTGTCCAAGTCTCTCTGCAAACTATAACACCCCTCTTCACTATCTACCACTCCACCGACTTTAGTGTCATCTGCAAATTTACTAATCCATCCTTCAATACCCTCATCCAGATCATTTATAAAAATTACAAACAGCAGGGGCCCCAAAACAGACCCCTGAGGTACACCACTTGTCACCGAACTCCACGATGAATATCTCCCATCAACCACCACCCTCTGTCTTCTATCTGCTAGCCAATTCCTAATCCAATTAGCTAAATCACCCTCTATCCCATACATCTGCATTTTCTGCAGAAGCCTTCCATGGGCCACCTTATCGAATGCCTTACGTTTAGGCGCTGGAGTAAGGCTTAAGCCCACAACCTTTGAATTTGAGAAGAGCACGTTAACACTCAGACAAGTGGATACACTGAGTTGCTTGGTAGGCCAATTTAGAGGGCAGTTGGAAGTTAACCACATTATGGTGGCTCTGTACTTTTAATGCTGACAGGAGTCACATGTAGGCCAGACCAGATAAAGAAGACAGATTTTCTTCCCTGAAGGGCATAAGCGAACTAGGATGGCTTTTTGTAATAAGTCTTCGGAGGCCAAAGTCCCTCCACCAAAATCCCTTTAATTACGAACTCTAACAGCTGTGCACAGAGTGCTAGCGATCAGCAGTCTATCTCGGGGTGGGTGGGGGGATGTTAGAGGAACGACACACCCAGTTAAGTACAAGGCAAAGATTTTCTGATTGGTCCATTAATTGGACCCATAATCAGGGATTTCATGCTCCAAAACGCCAACCTCAATGGCCTGATTGAAGTCATTACAGTTTTGTAACAATCTGATAATTTCATGGTCACCATTACTGAGACCAGCTTTATATTCCCGATTTGAATTCCACCTGTGGGTTTGGAAAGGGGGTGGGGAGGGTATTGATGGAATCAGTGAGGGTTCCTGCTTCTAGTGATTATCTGGCCATTCCTGTCAGAAATTGGATGTGGTGGATTGTCAGTCTTACATGATTGGAGAACCTGTTTTGTGAGAAGGGGAAATTGAAAAGAACTCCTGTTGAGCTTTAGATTGTAAATTTTAACTGACTTTCAATTCTACATGCAGAAAAAGATCTGAGCTACAGAAGTGTGACTGTGTAATTTCATATGCCAGCTTGTTTTGCTCACTTAGGTTGATGCTTCATTATCTTTTCTCGATGGTTTTGTTGCTGATGCTTTGGGTGATGGAGCTGCACCTTATAAGCCACATCATCAAAGACAGGAAGAGAAGTTGTCACAAGAGAAAGGTAAAAAGAAATCCAGTTTTTTTTTGGTAGAGCAGTGGAAATGCTGCATTAATTCAGAGACATGAGGCTTGCGTTCCAATTGTGTGAAAAGTCAATTTTCAGTCTTGTAAGTACTGGAGTCGTGGGACACGATGTCACTGCTTGGCCAGCATTTATTGGCCATCCCTAGTTGTCCTTGGAGGGCAGTTGAGAGTTAAACACACTGATATATCTCTGGAGTCACATGTAGGCCAGACTGGGGAAACACATCAGATTTCCTTCTTTAGAGGACACTAGTGAAATCAGATGGGGTTTTCTGACAATCAACAATGGTTTCATGGTCATCAGTAGATTCCTAATTCCAGATTTTTTTAACTGAATTCAAATTCCACCATCTGCTGTGGTGGGATTCGAACCCAGGTCCCCAGAACATTAGCTGAGTTGTTGGATTAATAGTCTAGCAATAATACTATTAGGTCAACACCTCCCCCTTAAAAAAAAAATCTGGCTTTTAAAGGATCAGTGAAAGATGACTTAATTATAGTTTGTGGGAGTCATCATCAGCACCCCATTCGACAAAGTTAATGTCTGCTTATATAGAGCCTTGTGTGAATTGAGAAGCGTAGCAAGCATAACGGTGCTCTGAAAGAGGAAGTTGCTTTGGATGTATGATCATTGTGGACTGGATGCTTTGCCTAAATAGAAACATAGAAATTAGCACGAGGAGGTCATTTAGCCCTTCAAGGCCTGCTGTGCCATTTATCTTGATCATGGATGATCAGCCAACTCAACAGCCTAATCTTGTTTTCTCCCCATAACCTTTGATCCATTCACCCCAAGTGCTATGTCCAGCCGCCTTTCGAATACATTCAATGTTTTGGCATCAACTACTTCTGTGGTAATGAATTCCACGGGCTCACTGCTCTTTGGGTGAAGAAATGTCTCCTCACCTCTATCCTAAATGGTCTATCCTGAATCCTCAGACTGTGATATAGGGAAACCACTATAACGGTAATTTTAGATCAGTGATTGTTGAAAATCCAGATATCACTTGATTTTTCCTTGCTTTTGGATTCTCATTTTTAAAATCTGAATATTCGTGAACTGAGCTAGATTTCATAATTGTTTATATAAAAATTCTAAATTATTCAGGGAAGAAATGAGCCTGGTTCCATCTGGAAATGAGCCCTGAATGTGCCACTGCTGTTTGGATTTTTTTAATGTGCCACTGCTGTTTGGATTTTTTTAATGTGCCACTGCTGTTTGGATTTTCCCTTTGATAGTCTCCTGGATTATTTTGTGTACTTGCCACTCAAGGTATAAAGTTGGGCAACCACTTGATTTTATATATCAGAGCTTTTTTATGTGCTGTCAGCTTTCTGAGGATTTGTACTTCTCTATTTTAGCTGTGTTACATTTTTAGGAATAGCTCTGTGACAAAACCTTTTATGTCCAATGGATTTACAGCGCTATGGTTGTAACAGTCTATTGATAGATTCTTTTGATATGCAGGTCATGCTGCAGTAATTACAGAACAAACAGTCCTTTGGACTCAAATCTTTGCCACTTCCCCATTTGCTGGTTTCTTTGTTAAAGAAAGTGGAGGGCCAAGTTTTTGGTTGCTTTATATTTTATCATGTTATAATTCATTGTGATGGATTTGCTGATAGAAATGGTAAATAGCTGCTGAACTGGAGAGATGAGGAAACGTGGAAAAATATCCCATTGTACCTTGTTAAGGGCTAGATTAGAAAATCCATGTATATTTGAAGTTAGCTTAGACCCCAACTTCATTTGATTTTGGTATTAGTGCGAGTAGAACGTGTTTTGCTCCAAGCATGATTCTATTCACTCACTAGGTAACTTTTATTAAACAAATAAACGAAAGAATACAGAACATAACAAAAAAACAATTAGATTAACTTTTAGCTATAAAGAAAAGTAAGATGGATTATGAGAGTAACCTGGATTAATACAAAAACTGGCAAAACTTTCAACAAATATATAAAACTAAAAAGAATAGCTAAAGTAAACATTCATCCTTTTGAGGATGAGAAGGAGGATGTAATAACTGGAAATGAGAAAATGGCTGAGGTTTTGAACAGTTATTTTGTGTCGATCTTCACAGTGGAAGACACAAATAACATGCCAAAAATTGATGACAGGAGGACTATGGCATGTGAGGATCTAGAAACTATCGTTATCATGAAAGAGGTAGTGTTGGGCAAGCTAATGGAGCTAAAAAATAGATAAGTCTCCTGGTCCTGATGGAATGCATCCTGGGGTACTAAAAAAGATGGCAAGAGAAATGGCAAATGCACTAGTGGTAATTTACCAAAATTTGCTGGACTCTCTGATGGTTCCTGCAGATTGGAAAACAGCAAATGCGATGCCACTTTAAAAGAGAAGGTAGACAAAAGGCAGGTAACTGTAGGCCGGTTAGCTTAACTTCTGTATTCAGGAAAATGCTTGAATCTATCACCAAGGAAGAAATAGTGAGATACCTGGATATAAATTGTCCCATTGGTAAGATGCAGCATGGGTTCATGAAGGAAGGTCGTGTTTGACTAATTTGGTAGAATTCTTTGAGAACATTACATGTACATTGGCAATGGGGAACCTATAGATATGGAGTTTTTGGATTTCCAGAAGGCATTTGACAAGGTGCTGCACCAAAGATTGCTATTGTAAGACAAAGGTGCATAGTGTTACGGGTAATGTATTAGCATGGATAGAGGATTTGTTAACTAGCAAAAGGCAAAGAGTGGAAGTAAATGGATGTTCTTCTGGTTGGCAATCATTGACTAGTGGTATGCCTTAGGGATCAGTGTTGGGACTGCTGTTGTTTACGATTTACATAGATGATTTGGAGTTGGGGAACCAAATGTAATATGTCAAAATTTGCAGATGACACTAAGATAGGCAAAAGAGCAAAGTGTGTACAGGATGCCGAAAATCTGCAAAGGGATATACATAGTCTGAGTGGGCGAGGGTCTGGCAAATGGAGTACAGTGTTGGTAAATGTGAGGTCATCCATTTTGGTAAGAATAATAGCAAAATGGGCTGTTATTTAAATGGTAAAAAATTGCACCATCCCATGTGCAGAGGGAACTGGGTATCCTTCTGTAAGATTCTCAAGGAGTTGATTTCAGGTGTAGCAGATAATTAAGAAAGCAAATGGAATTTTGTGCTTTATTGCTAGAGAGATGGAGTTTAAAAACCGTGAGATTATGTTTCAGCTAAATAAGGAACTGGTTAGGCCACACTTGGAGTACAGTGTATGGTTTTAGTCTCTTTACTTGAGAAAGGATATACTGGCTCTGGAGGGGGTGCAGAGGAGATTCACTGGGTTGATTCTGGAATTGAGATGGTTGGCTTGTGAGGAGAAACTGAGTAGACTGGGGCTATATTCTTTGGAATTCCGAAGAATGAGGGGAGATCTTATAGAAACATATCAGATTATGAAGGGAATAGATAAGATAGAAACAGGGAAGTTCTTTCCACTTGCAGGCGAACTAGGGGGCATAGCCTCAAAATAAGGGAAAGCAGATTTAGAACTGCATTGAGGAGGAACTTCTTCAGCCAAAGAATTGTGAATCAGTGGAAGTCCCTGCTCAGTGAAGCAGTTGAAGCGACCTCATTGAATGTTTTTAAGGCAAAGATAGACAAATCTTTGAACAGTACAGGAATTAAGGTTATGGTGAGCAGGTGGGTAAATGGAGCTGAGTCTACAAAAATATCAGCCATGATCTTATTGAATAGCGGAGTGGGCTCGAGGAGACAGATGGCCTACTCCTGTTCCCAGTTTTTATGTTCTTTTAGCAATTACATTTTTAAATTTTACTAATATAATTCTTAACAGCTATCTATCTCTAGTTCCACTTTAAGCAATATCTTCATAGATATACATTTTTCTTCAGAACCAGTTAGTACCAAAAACAGAAATGCTCATGTGGATACTAGGTTTCATGTCTATTAATGACTCTGAACAGACGCAGAAAGAGACCTGATATCTGACTTTCATATAACAGCTTCCAGAGAAAGATCTACCTTCAAGCAGCACAATTTCAGCGAGACCTATTTTATGGCAGATCCCTGTCTCCAAATTCAGAGAGAAAGAGACAGACAAAGCTATTTCTTTTCTCTTCAGATTCCAAGCAGCAACTGAACTGGGTTCTCTTTGTGAACCTAGCCCCACCCAGTCATATGAGCTTGCTTGTCAATCAACCTAATCAAACTCCACTCTGAAAAACTCCAGGGAAAAAACTAAAACAATTCTACACTAGACCAGATTAAAATAAACATTTTAGCAATTAAGGTCAATTATGTGCCACAATAACAACATGCGCTGTTGGTACAGATAAAGCAGCACCCAATAATAAAACTGCTAAAACAAGAAACATGATGCAAAAACATTTCTTAAAGGCACAGTATTGTCACAACCTGAATAAAATTAATGATATTAACCAAAATCAAGTCCAGCTTAATGAAATGATTGTATGGTCTTTTTGACAGTGAGTAGTTTTCTATATTATTCTTATGGTTAGAATCTCATAAAACTGGACCTTCATCAATCCCTGTTTAGTGGCTTTCTGTTTTGGACCAATTAGCAATTTCAAAAAAAAATTCAGTCATGGAATGTGGGCATCATTGAAAAGCCCAGCATTTGTTGTCCATCCCAAAATGATCTTGAACTGAGTTGCTTACTAGACCAGTTCAGAGGATAGTTAAAAGTCACCCGCACTGCAGTGAGTCTGAATTCTCAATGCTGACAGGAGCCACATATAGGCCAGACCAGATAAGGACAACAGATTTCCTCCCCTAAAGGAAATTTGTGAACCAGATGGTTTTTTACAACAATCAAAGTTTCATGGTCACAATGACTGAGACCAACTTTATATTTCCACATTTGAATTGAATTTAATTTCGTTGACTAATGTGATGGGATTTGAACCGGTGCCCTCTGAGTTTTAGTCCAGCGATGTTCCCACAATGCCACTGTCTCTTTAGTTAATTGAATATGACACAATATATCTTCATAGCTTTCAGATTGAGATTTATTTTAAAATGCTCAGCAAAATGACAGCTGGTAAACAAGACCGCGTTTTTTAAAATTCAAGTTTGTGTTGCCATTTGGACAGTGAACTGTCTTCTAAAAGTTGACCTGTCTTGCATGTGTGCTGTGTAATCTAAGGCAATGAGAGAGTAGAGCTGTAGTTGAAATGACTTAGTGAAAAGTTCCAGTGGTTTGGGTGGTGGGGGGTGAGGTGGTGGGGTAGTTTATAAAGAGTATGAGATAGTTATTATCAAAACCAAGACAATTAACTCTGAATTTAGTCTGCAGCTTTAATTTGAGGTTTGGGTTGGGTGGTGGACGGGCAGCAGCTGTGACGTTTACACTGTTAGGCCAAATCTGTGTTGAGGATTAGTGCTGGGTCCGAACAAAATGAAGGAGATAGTCTTTGACTTCAGGAAGCGTAGTGGAGGACATGCTGCTGTCTGCATTAATGGGGGTGAAATAGAAATGGTTGACAGCTTTAAATGTTTAGGTATCCAGATCGCCAACAACCTATCCTGGTCCCTGCATGCCAACATTATAGTTAAGAAAGCCCACCAATCCCTGTACTTTCTCAGAAGGCTAAGGAAATTTTGCATGTCCTCTATGACTCGCTCCAACTTTACAGATGCATCTGAGAAAGCATTCTTTCTGGTAGTATCACAGTTTGGTATGGGCTCCTGCTCTGCCCGAGACCACAAGAAACTACAAAGAGTCTTGAACGAAGCCCTGTCCATCATGCAAACCAGCCTCCTATCCATTGACACTCTACAGTTTGCATTCCCTTGGAAAAGCAACCACCGTAATTAAGGACCTCATTCCCTGCCCTGGACATTCTCTCTTCCTGCACGTTCTATAGGGAGAATGATACAAAACTCTGAGGTCATGTACCAGCTCAAAAACAGCTTCTTCGCTGCTGTCAGACTTTTGGATGTACCTACCTCACTTTAAATTCATGTTTCTCTACCCTAAATATGACTGTAACAATACATTCTGCACTCTTTCATTTCCTTCTCTATGAATAATATGTTTTGTATACAAGAAACAATATTTTTCACTGTATATTAATATGCGTGACAATAATAAATCAAAATAAGTCCTTTTCGTATAAGTCAGCCTCTGCTTTATCGCAGGAGGAATTCCTAGGGCTCCATTACCCCAGGTTACCCTGTTGGTTACAGCCAGATATTACCCTTCTTACCCCATACCCTCACCCACAACATACTGCTGGGGGCCATTCCCTCGAGCCTTAATTCTGACCTGCTGCTAAATTACCATTCAGATCATTTAGGCTTCCCATGTGTGCTACTCATTTTGAATCTATCCATTTTAAATCACTCTAATACCCAGTCTTGCTGAACTGTGCATTCATATTTTTATTGTTATTATTGTTTTTCTTTTGTTTTATTTTGATGAAGAATCATTTGTGAGAATGTGCATCAGCATGCTGAAAGGAGCAGCCAGTTGTGGGAAAATATTCTTAGTTTTAATCGTTAGTTTGGAAGTGCCAATAAATGAAACTCATCATTTAATTCTGACTTTCCCATTTTTGGACATAGTTCAGAGGCAAAAATGGAGTATGTTCACCATTGCTTCACTGTGATGAACAGCTTTAGGCCCCATATCAAAGGAATGTTCTAGCCTTGGAAAGGGTCCAGAGGAGGTCCAAAAGAATAATAATTCCTGGAATGAGGAACTGTTGAGGACGAGGACTTTGTATTCAGCATTTAGGAAGATGAGGAAAGATCTTATTGAAACTTACAGGATACTGCAAAGCCTGAATAGAGTGGATGTGGAGAGGATATTTCCACCAGTACGAAAAACTAGAACCAGGGGGCACAACCACAGGCTTAAGGGACAGTCTTTTAAAACAGAATGAGGAGGAATTTCTTTAGTCAGAGAGTGGTGAATCTGTGGAATTCTTTCCTGCAGAAAATTGTGGAGGCCGGGTCATTGAATGTCTTCAAGACAGAGATAGATTGGTTCTTGATTAATAAGGGGATTGGGAGGTTATGGGAGAAAAGGCAGGAGAATGGGGATGAGAAAAATATCAGCCATGATTGAATGATGGAACAGAGATGTTGGGCCGAGTGGCCTAATTTGTTCCTACGTCTTACGGTTTCTGGGTGAAACCATGATCGTGAGGATGGTTCACTGCCCTTTGATGAAGATCAGGCTTGAGATCGGGTGAAATGTCTTTTTGTGTCAGCGTGGATCTTGCAATTCTCTCTCCTGCGAACCATGAGTTAGATTCAACTTGAATTTAGTTTTTAGAGCAAGCATGGAGATGGATGGTCCACTCTGTGCATTAGCTTTGTAACTTTAAGAAGTTAGATATTGCAGTTGAGGTAAAGGCGATGAAAAAGATATTGGAGGAAGGCTATTGAGTTGGACGATCATCCATGATAATGAATGGCAGAGCAGGTTTGAAGGGCCGATGGTCCCCTTCTGTTCCTATTTTGTGTTTCTAAGCCCTCCCACTGTCCACTGTGATTAGAGGATTACAAAATCCCTAAAAGATCTAGGCTCTGTGCATTCCTATCACAATAGATTCATGCCCCTGTTAAAACACAGTTTCCAAATATACTGCTATCAGCAGCTTTTATACTGTGCTGAAAAATTATTGCAGATGATTCTTGGATTTTACCAAAACTGTAAACTGTAACAATATTGAACACTGAATTGTGGAGTCACAACATATGTGGGTATTTTATCGTACCTAGTCAAAGCTTTTATTTAATGGCATTACTTTGATAAATGAAATCAGATTGTTTTAAGAGGGGAGAACTGTCCAGGGTTAGGTCTGACTCAGATCTGAGAAGGTGACGCACAGACAGGCTTACAGATGACATTTATATTTTATCCACTTTAACGAGTTTCAGATTTAAAATCTTTGGTCTATTACATAAATGCCGTTGAAATCATTCGTGACTCAGCAGAAAAGCAATCTCTTTCAACCCTCTATGATTTGTGTTTTAAGAAATTGTTTATTAGTTTTAACAACTAAACCCACCACCAGCTAATAAATGCTTAGGCTGAGCAATGATGACAGACATATTCTTGGCACTTGAACAATTTGCTTTCTCCTCAAACTGTTTAGTTTGCCGTTTTCTTCAATAAACTGGTGCTAATGCCTGCTCACTATTTGTTTGCACATCCGAGGACATTAGGGACTAGAGGTAAGCCGTAGGATGTGATTCATTCCATGGTTACTTTGAGCTGAAAGAAAGAACTCCTTCATAGAATCCCTACAGTGCAGGAGAAGACCATTCAGTCTATTGAATCTAAATTCATAAGATATAAAAGCAAGGTTAGACCATTTGGCCCATTGAGTCTGCTTTGCCACTCGATTGTGGCTGATGTGCTTTTCATCTCCATTTTTGTGTCTTCAACACATTACCAAATGAAAATCTGTGTAACTCCTCCTCAAATTTATTCGCTGTCCCAGCAACCACTGCACTTTGGGATAGCAAATTCCACAGATTCACAACCCTTTGGGAGAAGTAGTTTCTCCTCAACTCAGCTTTGAATTTGGCCCCCTTTATCCTAAGATTATGATCTCTCATCCTAGAATGCCCCACAAGAGGAAGTATCCTCTGTCCGTCTACTTTATCCGTACCTTTTATCATCTTTTATATCTCATTTCCCTTCATTCTTCTCAATTCCAGAAAGTAAATTATTCAATCTCTCTTCATACAACAAACTCCTCATCTCTGAAATCAATCTAATGAACTTCTTTTGAACTGCCTCCAATGTCACTAAATCTGTCCTCAAATAAGGGGACCAAAACTGTGCCCAATACTCTATACTGACTTTGAAAGAGCATTTTACCCAGGCCTATCTCTCTAACCCCACATATTTACCCTGCTGATTCCTCTAACCTATATATTTGGAATGCTAAAGCACAATTTAGCATGGTCAATCAACCTAATTTGCACATTTTTGGATTCTGGGAGCACCCTGAGGAAACCCATGCAGATATGGGAAGAATATGTAAACTCCATAGGTCTCTGGCGCTGTGAGGCAGCAATGCTAATGACTATGCCCCCCATATATGTAGCTGAAATACAAATACTTTGTTGTGATTGTTTATAGAGGCTACCCTGGCAACTGTTGTTTGGAACCAACTAGCAATAATTAACATTGGCAATTATTTAATTTTATTCATAAAGAGAACAGCACTTAGCAGCTCTAGCCAAGACCGTAAATATAATTAATCTTTTTGTCACAGTAACGATTGGTCCACTTTCTCCTCTTTAGATAGTGTTCGTTTGCCATTTGTAACTAGTTCTTAATATTGCCTCTGATCAGGCCAACTTGAACAATCTTTAGGTTGGGAGGATGTTGGAAAAATTAACAAGCTGCGTCTGTTGTAAATTTCTAGCTGATGGTATAGAGTTCTTGACTTCATTGACTGTGTTGTTAATACATATTAGCCAATGAATTGTGGACCATGTTATGTGGAATTTTTTGAGGCCAGAAGTTTGTGTTACCAAATTTAAATGTTTAGTTAACTTTAATTGTTTTTAAATTAAAGCATCATTCACCCTTCCCCCTTCTTTATTGGCCTCATCTTCCAAATGGAAGCAGGCTGCCTCTGGTAGTGTTACTTTAAAATTGTCTGAATGTCTGATGCTTGCTGTTGTTACTTTGGTCTTTGCCTTCTTTCCTTCCCATTTGTTTCAGCAACTCAATCAACTGTTCAGCCTTCAACCGGTTGCAGAATCGAGGACGCACAGTAGAGCTCTGCTTTGATGCCCATTTAGTCTGTTGCAAGGTGGCAATGAGACAATGCCGGGGAAAACAAGATTCAATTTATAATCACTTCAGAAAATAATTCTGTAAGATGCTGGGGGTGTTAACCTCACAGCGAAAAAATCCTTTGGAATAGGGGAACAGGTGTCACAGTGGTAAGCACTGCTACCTCACAGCTTTCAGTTTCTGCCGTGGGTCACTGTCTGTGCTGAGTCTGCACTTTCTCCAATGTCTGAGGGAGTTTCCTCCAGGTGCTCCGGTTTCCTCCCATCATGAGAGGGGTGCTGGTTAGGTGCTAAATTCTCCCTCGGTGTACCCAAACAGGCACCGGAGTGGGGCAACTAGGGGATTTTCACAGTAACTTCATTGCAGTGTTAATGTAAGCCTACTTGTGATATTAATAGATAAACTTTAAAGTTAAACTTGTTTGTGCCAAGTGCTATAGTTGAAATAGGATAAGGTTCCAGTTATAGTACTGTGATATGTGTGTGTGTGGTATGGGGCAGCATGGTGGTGGTTGGCACTGTTGCCTCGCAGCGGCAGGGACACATTTTTAATTCTAGTCTTGCGTGACTATGCGGAGTTTGCACATGCTCCTTGGGTTTCCTCCCAACTCCAAAGATGTGCAAGTTAGGTGCATTAGCCATGTTAAATTGCCTATTAGTGTCAGGAAGGAGAGCAGAGTAAATATGTGATGTTATAGAACGTAGAATGTTACAGCGCAGTACAGGCCCTTCGGCCATCGATGTTGCGCCGATCAATGGAACCAATCTAATGACCCTCTAACCTAAACTATTCCAATGTTATCCGTATGCCTATCAAATTACCATTTGAATGCCAAAGAATAAAGAACAAAACAACATGGGAAACAGGCCCTTCGGCCCAACGAGCCCGCACCGCCACCCTGATGTTCCCACCTCTATCCGCGATCCCTGTCCATGTTTATAGATCTATGGATTAAAAACCAAATTTGACACAATTTAGGGAGAATTTATTTTGCCAGTTAGCCTAAGAGCACATCTTTGGGATGTGGGAGGAAACCGGACCACCCGGAGAAAACCGACGCAAGCACGGGGAGAATGTGCAAACTCCCACAGACACAGGCCTAAATCCATGTATCTGCACAGTACAGCGATAGTCACTGAGCTGTCGTGTTGCCCTTAAAGTTGGCGAGTTCACAACTGCTGCAGGCAGGCCATTCCACGCCCTTACTATCCTCTGAGTAAAGAACCTTCTTCTGAGTAAAGAACCTACCTCTGACATCTGTCCTATAATTACCACTCCTTCATTTAAAGCTATGCCCCCTCGTGTTAGCCATCACCATCCGAGGAAAAAGGCTCTCACTGTCCACCCTATCTAACTCTCTGATCATCTTATATGCCTCAATTAGGTCTCCTCTTAATCTTCTCTCTAATGAAAATAACCTCAAGTCCCTCAGCCTTTCCTCGTAAGGTTTCACACCATTCCAGGCAACATCCTGGTAAACCTCCTCTGCACCCTTTCCAATGCCTCCACATCTTTCTTATAATGCGGTGACCAGAACTGTACACCATACTCCAGGTGCGGTCGCACCAGAGTTTTGTACAGTTGCAATATGACTTCACGGTTCCAAAATTCAATCTTTCTTCCAATAAAAGCTAACACACCGTATGCCTTCTTAACAACCTTATCAACCTGGATGCCAACTTTCAAGGAGCTATGCACGTGTACACCAGGATCTCTCTGCTCGTCGACACTACTAAGAGTCCTTCCATTAGCCCTATATTCTGTACTCACTCTTATCAAAGTGAATCACCTCACACTTTTCTGTATTAAATTCCATTTGCCACCTCTCGGCTCAGCTCTGCAGCTTGTCTATGTCCCTCTGCAAACTGTAACATCCTCACTGTCAGGATAGTTGGTGCAGGTTTGATGAGCTGAATGGCAGCCTTCTGCACTGTAGGGGTTCTGAGGTGCTGATAACAAGGGTCCAAAATCAGGATTAGGTTGGATAGTTCTCTCATGGCTCAGAAGCAATGGGCCAAATGGCCTCCTCCTGCGCACAATGTTCCTGGATACAAATTAAATTCACCACCTTCAGATGCAATTTATAGGTTTTGTTTGCAGAGGCAGGATAAGACTTTTTTATTCTAATTTCTGAACTCTTACTCATCTTGCTGTTGAGAGAGAATTCTGACTGACCTACATTTTTATGATCTATGCTCTGTTTCTCAGAAATGTTCAAAGTGGTTCATGTGAGTTTATAGTTACTGTTATTTTGCAAGTAAACACAGAATCCCTCCACTGTAGAAGGAGGCCATTCAGCTATCAAGCCTACACTGACTGTCTGACAGAGCATTTTACCCAGGTCCTATCCCCTTAACCCCGTGTATTTACTCCACTAATCCACCACCTCTGCACACCCCTTCCCCCCACCTGCATATTTTGAGATACTAAGAGACAATTTAGCATGACCAATCAACCCTAACCTGCACATCTTTGGACTGTGGGAGAAAACCGGAGCACCCAGAGTAAACCCACGCAGACACCGAGAGAACGTGCAAATTCCACAGTCACCCAAGGCCGGAGTTGAACCTGGGTCTCTGAGGCACCAGTGCTAACTACTGTGGCATTGCTCGGCAACCATTTTACAAATAGTAGAATCATAAAAACAGCACGGTTGAATAGCTATTTCATTTGTTTAATGGTGCATTGGCAAATGAAAAGATGTTGACCTAAAAATTGGGAGAGTTTCCCACTTTCTTTGAGCATTGGTTTAATATCCTTGTAAGGAGTTACATCATTTCCCAGAACTGGTGTGGATATGTTCTCTTGTTACCACATTGGTTTTATTTTCCCTTTTTGGGAAAAAGAGAAATTGCATTAGCATTGCTAATATGCCAGTATATTTTTGCATTTGTGTTCTTTCAAGTGATGAAATGATCTTGCTGGAGAATAGAACAACCCTTCGTGTAAACCTGTCATCAATACCAAAATACTTCTGATGTAAGCAGAAGCCAGCTGCAGTCAGGAACTGTTGGTCTTTAATTATATGGACAAAAGAGCTACATTTTACCAAAGTAATGGCCCAGAAATTGTTGGATTTATGTCTTTAATATGAATTGATCTTCGTGAAAGATATTCAAATTGACTCTGTCAATGATGTGATTCAGGGCCCTAACATGCCAATCAAACTTGCAGGCGCCAAACTGGGGAATCGCTCCTGTGGGTAGTAAATTGGTCCTAGAGACTTATAACACATATATTTAGAAATTTTCCTTTGTTTCTTTTGTTTCTCATTCCACTCTTCCTTTCCTTCTTTATTTCTCTCTCTCTATCCAATTTGACTGTTTGACTAGTTTGACTCTTAATTGCCGTGTTTCTCTTTCTGTTGTTGGACTGGTTTTTCCTTTATAAATTCTGTGTCTGGAGTGAGACTCTAGGCCTGGGGTTTGTGAGGCTCAGTTACCCCCGTTGATCTTTACGCTGCTGTGTGTTTTATATAGGTGATCGTACAAATTAGTTGGGAGAGAGCACCCTCAAGTGGCAAGCCGATGTTATAGGAGGTGCTGTGCAATTTAATGAAAAGAATCTTCCGTCAAATGAAATCTAGTAATAGATCTTTGTGACAGGGTTAATGAATATTTAAACATTTCCTGTAGCAAAAGTAAACGTGGGGATAATTTTTTTTTTGTTCTGAACAATTTAAATTGATGCAGGGTTCTCCTGGATTAGCAGGGTAAATGCGTGGGGTTACAGGAATAGGGCCTGGGTGGGATTGTGTCGTCACAGACCCAATAGGCCAAATGTCCACCTTCTGCACTATAGGGATTCTGATTTCTCTAGATCTGCAAGATGGTGACAATTTTCTGTTAAAACGAATTGAAAAAATGTAATTTCATTTTTCTGCAGTGTTGAACTTTGAACCGTATGGGCTGTCTTTTGCTACCAGCCCACCGACCTCCAGTGTTACAGGAAGACAGTCTCCAACAGGATTGTCCTTAAGTTCTGAGATTTCTTGCAATAGCACAGAAACTGGATTAAAAGAGTAAGTTTGGACTGTTTTGGTTAAAATCAGTAGATGGAAGCTTTGTTTAATGTGTCCACTAGAATCATTCCTTTGGAATAGTTATTCCTGTTTCTCAATCCTATCTTTACGCAGCTTGAATATTGTCACTTGCTGAATGTAATTTCAATCATCCACTGCTAGTTTAAAATTAAAATTAACATTTTCCTTCTTAGAAATGAAAGGCCAAGTATTTCCTTAGCATCTTTCTCTGCTTCAGGATGTTTCAAAGCAATATGGAATCTTCAAATCCTTACAGTGCAGAGGATGGTCATTTGGCCCATCTAGTCTGCACTGATGACAGTCCCAGCCAGGCCCTTTTCCCTTAACCCCATGTATTTGCCCTGCTAATCCCTCTAACCTACATGTCTTGGGGCAATTTAGCATGGTCAATCTATCCTAACCCACGTATTTTGGAGGGTGGGAGGAAACTGGAGTATCTGGTGGAAACCCATGCTGACACTAGGAGAACATGCAGATTCCATACAGTCACCCGAGGCCGGAATTGAAATCGGATCCCTGACACTGAGGCAACAATGCCAAAATTGTGCTACTGTGCCGCCCCCTAGTAAATACACTCTAGTAAGTCATTTTGAAATCTATTCATTGTTAGGTAAATTAGACAATCTTCAATCCGCACACACTAATGTCCCATAAACAGCAATAAAGAATGACCAAATAATGTATTCTGATGTTGTTTGAGACATGTCTAAATGGAATGAACACCTGGAGAGTCCCTCTCCTCTTCAAATAGCACCACTGGATTTATTTTGTGTCCACCTGAGAGAAAAGTAACAGCACTACTGCACTGAAGTGCCAACCTAGATTGTGTGCTCCATTCCTGGAAATGGACTTGAATCCACACCTCTGCCACTGTAGAAATTGAGTGTTATTATTAAGCCAAGGCCGGCAACTTTGTAAGAAAACTATGGTAAAAGTAAAATGCTGCAGATGCTGGAATCTGAAATGGAAAATACTGGAAAATCTCAGCAGGTCTGACAGCATCTGTGGGGAGAGAATAGAGTCAACATTTTGAGTCTGGACGACCTTTCAGAACAGAGAACCAATTTGCTCTTTTCTCATTTGCAGCTTGTTGTCTACATCAGGCTTAATGTGATATTTCTTTTTGTCTGAATTATATATCTAAAAGCTGAGGTTTTTGAGGCAATGTATTAAGTGTTACTTTGAGACTTTGCAATATAACGAAAGTTGCTTCAGTTTGGTAAGTAGAACATGATGCTACACACGTATATTTAATTGTATTACAGGTATCAATCTAAAGAAAACATATCCTTTGATTTCAATGGCATGATTACCAGAATTTACCATGTTTTCATGTCAATATAGATCATTATAACTAGATTCAACATTTTTATTGTATTTGAATGTAGTAAAACCACTGCAGCATTTGTAATTATGGATGTATATTAATCATATTAATTGCCATTGGAAATATTAATTAAATAGTTTCATAGTTAATTTAACACGAGTTTATTCCCACGACTCTGCTCTGCTCCGCTCCTAATTCCAATTATGCTATTGCGGATAATTACTAAAGAAGACCAAACACTTTCAATTGGGAGAGGTGGAGCTTTGGGAAGAATTGTCACCTGGCTACTGACACTTCTGCTGATTGCCTTGAAAGCAAAATAGGTAAAACCCTGGGTGCAATTACTCATCTGTCCTCTTGACCCCAAAGTGGCGATTTTCCAAAAGAAGACCAACACAAGGAAAGAAGAAGAGAGGATTTGCATTTATACAGCACCTCTTACATCTTTGGAGTATCTCAATTGCAACCAGTGAATTACTTTTGAAGTGTAATCCCTGCAGTAGCATATAATGACCAATTTGTGATAAAGTTCCACACATTTGAGTTTAAAACAGAACAACAGGTTATTTGTGATCCTGGTTGAGGGATAAGTGCTCGCCAACACACCAGGAAGAACTCACACGCTCTTCCTTAAATAGTGCTGTGGGGATTTTCGCATTCACTTTTACAAGCAGTTATGTCTTGGCTGAAATGCCCAAGGCAAAGGATGTACTGCACTCGAGTGTTAGTTTAGAATGAAATACTAAGTTTCTGGAGTGGTTCTTGAATCTATAATGCCCTGACTGATGCACAAATGCTTCCAATGTGCTAAGGCTGACAAATAATTTCCAATCAGTGCTACAGAGATTCACTGTATTCGATTTTGCAAGTTTATAATCTTTTATTTATACATTGAAAACCTGAGAACAGCATACCGTTTAATTTTTTTGGGTTATATGTGTACCGTTTAAGTTTTCTTTTGGAGCTGCACATATGTAATTTAAAGCAGCCAACTTGTGCACTGTCTGACTTGCAGATTACTGTGCAGCAAGCGGCTTCAAGGGAAAAATTATCTGAAAACTTGTAACATTTTGGCCACATCCTGACTGTCTACAATAGTGATTTCTAACATGGTTGGATGAAGTTGTTTTAGTCAGTGGACAAAACAAATTGAATTTAAATCTTTCTTTAGCTCAGATAGTCTGAAGCTTGATGGAGTAAAGAAAGTGTGGGGTAAGGAGGGCTACCTTCGAAAGAAGAAAGAATCCAAAGAAGAAACCATAGCAAGTCCCAATTTAGAAGGTGATGTAACCGCAGAGTGCACCTTCACAGCTGAAAAAACTGCTGCACTTTCTGCAGAGGAGCGAGAAAAGCAACTTTTGGCATCATCACTATTTGTTGGGTTAGGATCCAACAACTTAGTTAATCTGGTAAGTGAATTTTAACATTACTTTGTCCTCATTCACATGAAGTAGGATTTAGCCCCAATTATAAATTACCAGTGACCCATTAGGATCTCTTAAAAAGAATTGTCATCAGACACTTGTTTGTGTTGCTTTTTTATTATATGTGGGATAAATAATCAGCACTTAAGGCTTGAAGGTGATTTAAAAATCTGCAATTTAAGGGATATTGGGTTAATCTCATCTGCATTTGGCACCCAGTGTTATTATCAAGCTTTTTTGGATTGGATACAATATATAAAGTCTGAAGATCCCATAATGTTGCGTGTTAATATTTATTTATTAATTAGTGTCACAAGTAGGCTTACATTAACACTGCAATGAAGTTATTGGAAAATCTCCTAGTTGCCAAACTGTGGTGCCTGTTTGGGTACACTGAAGAGAATTTAGTATAGCCAGTGCACCTAACCAGCAGGTCTTTCGGACTGTGGGAGGAACCTGGAGCACCTGGAGGAGACCCACACTGACATATGGAGTAGATGCAAACAGTAATCCAAGCCAGGGATCAAACCAGGGTCTCTGGTGTGGATTCAGTGATGGCCGTTTGAGGCATTGCCTTTGTTCACCCCAAACATATCTGCATCAGCTCTTAATTTAACTCAGTTAATTAGGAGAAGAAGCTCCTCTCAACTGTGCCTGAGCTAAAATGTCTTAGAAATAACTAATATTCCCAATACATCTTTAAAGCATGTTGATGGGTCCACCATATCTTGTTGAATCTCAGCCCAGTTTTCTTTGCTAATGTGTCATAGTTATGCCCCATTTCCTGTAAAAGATAATGGTATCTTCCTCCTCATCTCTAGAGGCAGAGGAGGGTTGCCTTATATGATGGGAAGGTCTTATGAGGAAAGGCTGAGGGACTTGAGGTTATTTTTGTCAGAGAGAAGAAGGTTAAGAAGTGACCTAATTGAGACTTACAAGATGATCAGCAGGTTAGGGTGCACTGTGAGAGCCTTTTTCCTCGGATGGTGATGGCTAACATGAGGAGACATAGCTTTAATTTAAAGGGTGGTAGTTATAGGATGGATGTCAGAGGTGGGTTCTTTACTCAGAGGGTAGTAAGGACGTGAAATGCCCTGCCTGCAGCAGTAGTGGACTTGCCAACTTTAAAGGCGTTCAAATGGTCAGTGGATAGGCATATGGATAGCATTGGGATAGTTTAGGGTTAGAGGGTCATTAGATTGGTTCCATTGGTCGGTGCAACATCGAGGGCCGAAGGGCCTGTACTGCGCTGTAATGTTCTATGTTCGATGAAATTCAAATACAATAATATGTTCAGATGACTACCTATTCAATTCTTAGAACGAGTTGTGCATTATCCTGGTTTACTTACGTAGTAAGAGGGAAGGGCCATGCATTTCTGAAACACCTTCCTGTCCTCAGGAATTCCATAGGACTTTGCAGCCAGTGACTCCAGTCACTCTCCTGGCAACAGTGCTATTAATTAAGCCAAGCTTTCACCATAGTAATGAAGGTAATATAATGGAAGACTGAATCTGACCACTTAAGTAATTATATTTTCTTTTGAGGTGACTCAAATTTTCTATTTAGATCCAAAAATGACTTTGGAGAAGTATGTAAGGCCTAAATGGTGTTTACTTTGTTTAAAATTTTTTTGTTCTAAATGAGCTTTGTGCTATGCAACAACCCAAACCACATTCCCAAATAAAACCTTTAAAGGCTATTTTTGAGAATATTGGCGGAACTTAACCTCACTCCAGTGGCTGGCCAAGAATCTTTATTTCACAGCTTCAATAATTGTTAGGACTAAAAGCTTGAAGTTTATCGTAAATACTCAAAGATGCTAACTGCCAGGGTTTCTCTCATATTAAACTTCAGATGTTGGGGTGCACTGATATGGAAATATAGATTTAACCACTTTAATCCATTTTAGAGTGGCTACAAAATCTCAGGTTAGCAAACCTGTTTGAAATTTTGTCACATTCCTGACTGACTTCATGACCTTACACGATTATTATTAATAACTATGCAACCAGCTAACAAAAACAACCTTTTCTCTGGAATCATAACTGCTTTTAATTTTTTGGAATGTTTTAGAATGAAAAATGGTTTTAAATTATGCTTCAAGAGTGTGTATATTTATGCATTTAATTCCATTCCATGAATGCTTTGTCTCAAAGCAGCTCCTGGACTCATTGCTGATGCTTTATTCTGAGCCCTGTTTCTTGGCAGCCTTTGTCAGTGGTCATTTTTCGTTGTTTTCCATTTTTGGGACTGATCTTCCTGCAACATCAAAGCTTACCTCAACCGGAACCGGAATCGAATCCTCACTGTTATTCTGCTATTCTGAACTATACACTATCCAATGAGACAAACTTTTTAAAAATTCAATTATAGAATATGGGTGTCATTGGCTAGGCCAGCATTTATTGCCCTTCAGAAGGTGGTGGTGAGCTACCTCCTTGAATTGTTGCAGTCCCTGTGGTGTAGGTTCACCCACAATGCTGTGAGGGAGAGAGTTCCAAGATTTTGTCCCAGCAACAGTGAAGGAATGGTGGTATGTTTCCAACTCAGGATGGTGGGTGACTTGGAGGGGAATTGCCAGATGATCCAGATATCTGCTGCTCTTGTCCTTCTGGATGGTAAAGGTCATGGGTTTGGAAGGTGCTGCGTAAGAAACCTTGGTGAGTTCCTCCAGTGCATTTTGTGGATGGTACACATGGCTGCCGCTATTCCTCAGTGGTGGAGGTATTGAATATGGAAGGGGTAGCAATCAAATGGCTGCTTTGTCCTGTATAGCATTGAGCTCTTTTAGTGTTGTTGGAGCTGCAGTTATCCATCCAGACAAGTGGAGAGTTTCCATCACACTGCTGCCTTGTAGATGGTGGGCAGAGTTTGGGAGTCAGGTGAGTTACTTACCATAGGATTCTTAGCCTTTGACCCGCTCTGCTAGTCACAGTAACTGGCTTGTTCAGTTTCTGTCAATTGCAACCCCACAAGATGATAGTGGGCTGAGCAGTATGTGTGTATATTTGCGTATATACGTACATCAGGGGGGTCAAACCTTCTGAACTTTAGGGCTGCATATAATCTGATCTTGATTTGATTACTTGTTGCATGTATTGGAATGTAGTGATGAGTATTGTTTCTTGCACACTATACAGACAAAACATATCATTCAAAGAGAAGGGGTGGCATGATGCAGTGATTGGGCGGTTTGGTGGCGCAGCGGTTAGCAGTGCTGCCTCACAGCACCAGGGATCCGGATTCAATTCCCAGCTTGGGTCACTGCCTGCACAGAGTTTGCACATTCTCTCTGTGCCTGCATGGGTTTCCTTTGGATGCTCCGGTTTCCTCCTACAATCCAAAATATGTGCTGGTTAGGGTGTATTTGCCATGCTAAATTCTCCCTTAGTGTACCTGACCAGGTGTTGGAGTGTGGCAGCTAGGGGATTTTCACAGTAACTTTATTGCAGTGTTAATGTAAGCCTACTTGTGATTAATAAATAAACTTTTAACTTTGAAAGGAGCAGATGCAGTATGTAGTGTAACAGTTATAGCTAGGATGTAGAGAAAGATCAACTTAATACTGTTCAAAAGTCTGATGGCAACAGGGAAGAAGCTGTTCTTGAGTCGGTTAGTACGTGAACTCAGATTTTTGTATCTTTTTCCCAACGTAGGCAACTTTTAGAGACATTTTTATTACAATTACATGCACTTCTGTCAGGAAATAAGTTCAACAAGAATGTAAGTGCAAATATAAAAATCTGAGTTTTACAGTACAGCAATTCATATGTTGAAAAACAAAATTGAGTCCATGTGCCTGTGTCCCAATACAGCAGATTCTCACATTTCTGCTTACGTGAAACTGTTTCCTCTGCTTCCAGGCAGAGAAGTTGGTTGTCTAGCGGTGAGAGAGTCATCTAGGAAGCCAGAGAAAATGGCGCTGAGGCATCACGTGACTCTCTAATACAGGGCCACAAACTTTAAAAGGAATCTGGGAGGATTCATTAATATTAACCCTCCTTGCTCCTGGTGCTGCTGTTTGCTCTCCTATTATAACCCTGTGTGAAATTGTTTAGGACCAAGGCTGCAGCCACCTTTTATCTCTGTTCAATGCATGGGTTTTACAGCCCAAGGAATGAGCCGCACTCTGCGTGTGTGTTAAACAGCTGCATGCGCCTTGCGAGCACCCTTGACACACACAGTTAATTATAAGAAAAACAAGGAGATTCAAGTGGGCTGGGGTCAGTATTTTGAGGGTCACTACCTAATGAAATGTGTGAAGCCTGTGTAAGCTGCTGAAATTTTAATGCAGCATTCAGTTCTCTCACCGGAGAGGGAATAGCTATTCCTGCACTATTATGGGACAAATTGGGAATCCTGAGCAGATTTACCTTTTGTAATGAGATTAGCCTCTTACGAGGGAGTCACGGTGGCACAGTGATTAGCACTGCTGCCGCACAGTGATTAGCACTGCTGCCTCACAGTGTCAGGGATTCCAGTCTTGGGTGACTGTCTGTTGTGGTGGTGGACGCGAATGTTTTTATAAGTTTTGTGTAGGTTTCCTCTGGTTTCCTATCGCAATCCAAAAAGATGCAGTAAGTGCACTGGCTGTCTCAATTGTCCTTCAGTGTCCCAAGATTTGTAGTTAGAGGGGTAAAGGTGTGGGGTTACAAAGATAGGGCAGAGGGTGGGCCAGGATAAAATGCTTTGTCAGAGAGTTGGTGCAGACTTGATGGGCTGAATGGCCTGCTTCTGCACTGTAGGAATTCTGTGGAAAATCAAAGCAAGACTTGAATGAGAACCATTTGCAGAGTCCACATTATTGGAGATAGTACAAATAATCCAGTGAGGTGATTGTTTAAAGTTGATTTATTTATTGGTTTCACAATTAAGGCTTACATTAACACTGCAATGCAGTCACTGTGAAAATCCCCTAGTCACCACACTCCTGTTCGGTTACACTGAAGGGGAATTTAACTTGCCCAATACACCTAACCATGTGTTTCGCACTGTGGCAGAAAACCGGAGCACCCACGCAGACACTGGGAGAATGTGCAAACTCCACACTGACCCAAGCCAGAAGTCGAACCTGGGTCCCCGGTGCTGTGAGGCAGCAGTGCTAACCACCTTACCGATTGTTTCTGTTACTTGAATAAAAATCTCCAAACTAATTTATTTCTCTAACCCTGTTGTCATAGTAACCAATTACTGTACAAGATTTCATTTTGTTCACTACTCATTTTACTTGGCTAATGGATACCTGTCACATAGTTGCCATCATTTACCATCTGTTCCAAAACTCTAACAAATAATAAAAACTAAGAGCAATTTGTACATTATCCCTGTAGTTTCTATGAAATTATACGACAGAAGAGTATTGCTAATTATCTTAATGAGATAATAAGTTCCTGATAAATTATGAAATTGGCTTTTTGTTACTTTTGACTGGCCTTGAAACAAATGAGCATCATTGTCTTAGGGCACAGGAAGTGTGTTTAATGTCCATGATCACTTCTCGGCCTTTTAGAACATAGAACATTACAGCGCAGAACAGGCCCTTCGACCTTCGATGTTGCGCCGACCAATTAGGAAAAAGCAATGATCGTCTAACCTAAACCATTCCCTTTTCATCCATAAACTTATCTACTAACCTCTTAAATGCCACCAAACTTGGCGCATCTACAACTGCAGCAGGCAGGGCATTCCATACCCTTACCACTCTCTGGGTAAAGAACCTACCTCTGATATCCGTCCTATAACTACCACCCCTTAATTTAAAGCTATGTCCCCTCATGCTAGCTTTCTCCATCCTAGAAAAAAGGCTAAGTTCACATGTAGTGTCGACATGCTGTGCTTGGGTGAAGTCATTAGGTTACATTTCGGCTTCTTGCGTTTGGGCCTTTCGGCTAAGATGCAAATAAGATCAAGCATTGGAGGAGGAGCTTTGTCTACTCCAATCAGCTTGGGTTGTGTAGATCAAGTCCAAGACAGGAAGTGAGAGCCCTGTCTTGTCAGCTTGAGTTGGGAATCTCTCACCTTATTCAGACTCTAAATTGAACTTGAGTTGATTGAATTGGAATAAAATCAAAAAAAACTCACCTCAATAAGAATAGTTGACTAATGCTTTTTAGCAAATTTAAGAAATACAACTTCTATATTTCTGCAATCTTTCTAGATGGGAAAAACTCAGAGCACTACTCAGAAATTTCGAAGAAAATCCAAAATTGTTGAGGGGCAAAATAGCCACGAAAAGACGATGGGTGCACAGAAGGCAATTGTTCCACCTCTTACGGAAATTCCAAACCTCATGGATAACGTCCTAGAAAGGTGTAATCTCTTCCAAGAAAGTAAGGAAAACCTTTTAAGGAAAACCACATCGGATCCTTCAGAGGTCCCCAGTGAGGATCCTGCCAAAAAATCTGGCGAATCATGGACTCCAAGTAACAACTTGCAGACAGTCGGGGCTGTGCCTTCATCAAAGGAATCTGTTTCAGGTTTATTCGCAGATGGAAATTTTGACATTGTACAGCCTGCAAACTGCAGCTCTGCCCTTGTGGCTCATGAACCTATCTCCGGTCTGACTCCAAGTTTACCTGTGGAATTAGCTGAGCATTCTCATTCAAAGTTTGAGCTTGTTTGTGCCAATGAAAATATAGCTTTGTTTTCCTGTAAAGTTTGGAAAGCGGACTGTCTCCTAATAATCCTGTTTTTCACTAACCGCAGCAGTATAGAAGTTACTAATGCAGCAGTCAACATTGCATTATCTGATGGATTGGAGGTAAATATAATCTGGCTTTGTTACTTGTAACTAAGCAATTAAAATAAGATAATTTGCTGAAACTAAACCTTATTAGTTACAATGCTGTCATTGAAGATAGTAAGAATTAAATTTTAATATCAAAATTTGAACATTAAAGTTTATTTATTAGGCTTACATTAACGCTACAATGAAGTTACTCTGAAATTCCTCTAGTCACCACATCCTGACGCCTGTTCGGGTCCAAGCAACCCAACCAGCGTGTCTTTGGACTGTGGGAGGAAACCTATGCAGACAAGTGCAAACTCCACTTGGGCAGTGACCCAAAAGGGAATCGAATCTGGGTTTCTAGCGCTGTGATGCAGCAGTGCTAATTACTGTACTGCCTGTAATTAAATGGACTTACACTAGACATTATTTTAAAAAGCAATCCTTAATGCTGATGATGTGAAATTCTGAAATAACAGCCACAATTGTATCAGGTTAAGCTGCAGCGTTAGAACTTGGTCAACCATGCATTTGTGAAGTGAATCTTTGCACTGGTTCACATTTTACTACTTTTCCCTGGGATTTGCCCATCCCATTTGAGTGTTTTTATTGGTTTCTCTTTGCTGTCCCAAGCTGTCACCATTCCTCAGCTGACAGATGTGCTGCCTAACAGCTTCATGATGGAAGCCTTTAGACTTTGATGTGGGGGCGGGCTAGTGGTGTTTATACTCCTCCTCAGCTCACTTGTGGTTGGATGGATTGACCAGAAGTGTGGAGGTTCATTTGCAAATCAACCTCCTGCAACAATTCTGTTACACCCAGCTTGTGGGATGCTATTTTCCTTTTTCAAATGTGATAATGTTGTGTATTTATAATTTTCTTATTAACAGCTCCACTTTCTAATGTCTTTATTACTGCACAGGCTCGTGAAAGCACAGATTTCCCTTTCCCACTGGTGGAATCCCTAACCACAGTCAGATGTCAGCTCTGTTTGCAGATGACAAAACCTTGTGCCCGGGTGCTACTTACAGGGTGTGTTATGTATCATCTAGAGTCTAGTCAATGTACCCAAGAGGAATTTGCACTCGCTCTGTTCTTAACTGATTTCATCAGGTACAAGACCAATATGCATCAAAAAGATTGTTTCTTTAAAATTGGTTCTTGCAGCAAAATGATTTAAAGTTTAAAGCTGATTTATTTGTGTCACAAGTAGGCTTACATTATCACTGTAATGAAATTCCCCTAGTTGCCACACTCCAGCGCCTGTTTGGGTACACTGAAGGAGAATTTAGCATGACCAATGCACCCTAAACAGCACGTCTTTCGCACTGTGGGAATAAACCCTAGTATCCGGAGGAAACCCACACAGACATGAGGACAATGTGCAGACTCCTCACAATGACCCAAGCCAGGAATCGAACTCAGCTCTGGCAGCGTGAGGCAGCAGAGATAGCCGCTGTGTCAGAATTGCTGCAACTAAGAATTTGCTCAATACACTTTTGAATGCCCTTTGCAATTTAAAAAAAAGGATGTATTCTATTGGGATATTTACTGAAAGTGTTTCAGTGCAGAATCATGGAATTGTTGTGGTGCAGAAGGAGGCTATTCAGCCCATCATGTCCATACCCCTGCACATTGTTTCTATTCAAATAACGATGTAATGCTCTCTTGAATGCCTGAATTGAACTGTCTTTAGTGCATTTCTCATTGTTGAAGTTGAATTGAAAATATTTGTTGAAAGTTTTTCATATTGCAGTTCGTCAATGTGGATGTTCTTGGCAGTTGGGCCTATGCTGATCATAACAGTATCTGTAACTGAAAGTTCAGAACCAACTGTCTATTAAAAGTTCTGAATAAATTGAGCCTTCGTATCAGATCCCAGGTAATATGACAGTTAGCTTGCTTTCATGTAGGTGAGGGTGGTAGCATTTGTCCCTTAATTACCTGTTCCAAGTTGCTCTGGAGCTCCTGTCACCATCCTCTGGAGAACACAGTTACGGGAATTACCATCTTTGGGCCCACGTTTTGTTTGTTGGACAGTTAAAATATTTGACTTTATTTGAATGGGTTAGTTATGAAAAGGCATCTGTCCAGAAATATCAAGGCATGCTGCCTCTCTGCTGACATGAAGGACATTCAGAGTTTCCTGCCTATCTAGAATATTGCTCTTCTGAAACCAAGTGCCCACTCACCTGCTATCTATTGCTACTGGCCAAATTCTCATAATCGTAATCAAGACAGTGAAATTAAAACACCATGAGAGTGACTCGAGTGTAATAAACACTGCAGGTATTTCCTTATGAACTGATATTCTCATTTAAGGGGAGTTGTATTGAAATTAACCATACTTACTTTCAGTCTTTTTTTTTTGCATGCTGATGAAATCAACACTTAAGAAACCCATCAACTGGTTCACACATCGTTTGCGATTTTTGACTTGCTCCCTTGATTTTCATGGAATCCTTCAATGCAGAAGGAGGCCATTCAGCCCATCAAGCCGACACCTACAACTATCCCTCCCAGGCCCTATACCCTATAACCTGCCAATTGCCTTGACATTAAGGATCAATTTAGTACTCAACCTAACCCAGCACATCTTTGGAGTGTGGGAAGAAACCCATGCAGACACCAAGAGAATGTGCAAACTCCGCACAGAGAGTGACCCAAGGCTGGAATCAAACCCGGGTCCCTGGCACTGTGCCATGGTTTTGTAGAACGACTTTCAATAATTCCTCACAATTTTCTATTAGAGTGATGGACATTAGTTTAAACTTCTGTATTATTCTAAATAATGAACAAATCTTTTATGAGGAGATGGCACTTGGAGCCTTGATGCTCCCACTCAGTAAGAGGACAAAGGATAACTGAAGGAAGAATTCTCTCGAACCACATTGATGCTTCAACTACCTGTTTCAGATAAAGATGGTTGACATGTTTGGACCATGTTAGTCTGGTTAACTTTAAATGAGGGTGTTAGTGCTCTAAAGTATCTACTTATTCAGTGTCTTTTCCCCTCATGGGTCTGGACAAGGTGGATGCCAAGAGGTGGTTTCACTTTGTGGCTGAGACTAGAGTCAGAGGGCATAATCTCAGAGCAAGGTGTCACCCAATTAACACCAGTGAGGAGGTATTTCTTCTCTGTGGATAGTGAACCTATGGAAGTTTTTAACACAGAGGGGCTATTGAAACTGGATTATGAAGTATGTTCAAGGCTGAAATGGGCAGATTTTTAATCAATAAAGAAATCAAGGGTTATGGAGATGAGGAGGGAAAGTGGAGATAAAAGTTATCGTATCAGATCAGTCATGATCATCATTAAATGATGTAGTAGAGTCAATGGGCCAAATGGTCTATCTTGTAAAAGCTTGCTCAGGTTACTTGAATGACAATGTGTTTTTTTTTTTGCTGAAAACTGCTGGATAAAGAATGTAGGGCAGTATTTACAAGGCAGTGAATTCTTTTGTGCCTCTTAGGATCATGTAACAAAGAAGGAGGCCATTGTGTCATGTCAACTCTTTGATTAGTCCTGTTTCTCTGCTATTTCTGTCTAAGGAGAAATTTCTTTAAAAGGTTTGTGAACAGATATCCCTTTGTGCCCATGCTGAAGATGGCACAGTGGTTAGCACTGCTGCTTCACAGCACTAGGGACCTGGGGTTCACTTCTGGCTGGAAGTGTGGAGTTTGCACCCATGTGTCTACATGGGTTTTGTCCTGCTGCTCTGGTTTCCTCCCACAGTCCAAAAATGTGAGAGTTAGGTGGATTGACCATGCTAAATCCTCCCTTTGTGTATCCAAACAGGCGCCAGAGTGTGGCAACTAGGGCATTTTCACAGTAACCTTGTTGCTGTATTAATGTAAACCTCCATGTGACGAATAAACAAATATGTATTTGCTTTTTGAAGAACCCAGGAAAGAGTGAAGGTTATGATGATCAGACATTTTTTGGAAAAGTTTGTTTACAAAGATGGGATAATGTTTTCTTAGAAAAATTTTGTTTCCCTGAGCTCCTTTTCACTGTGTTCAAAGAGAACGTTCTCGCTTCATGAGTAGATGTTGAGCAGCCATCCAAGTTGGATTTCTGATTGTTTAAATCTTGCAACTGTTAATAACTGGATAAAGTTAAAATGTTGCCCAATTATTTAGCAATGCACCAGTATTTTTCTGATGAAGTTAAATGTAATTTGACAAAATGCATAGCAAGGATGAATGTACTCATTCAATGAGTGTTCTGTCTTTACTCACTTGTCTGTTTGTTCCAGGCCACTGAAACTATCCACTGAAGAGTTTGGGCACCTTTGGCTTTCACTTTCCAATGACGTGAAACAAAATCTAAGCTTTACATCTAATTCACCTGAAGCTTTAAGTTTGGCACTTCGCACACTGCAGCAAGAACTGAAGTTGCATATTGTGGATATCATAGGTAAAAGTTATTTGTTGCATTTTTTAAGTTTTTTAATTAGTGTCATAAGTAACTATTACATTAATACTGCAATCAAGTAACTGTGAAAATCCCCACACTTCCCTGTTCGGGTACACTGAGGCAGAACTTAGTACGGCCAATTCGCCTCCAGCACTTCTTTCAGACTGTGGGAGCAAATACACGCAAGCACAGGGAGAACATGCAGACCTTCTTCCTTGTTGCCGTCGGATTTTTGAATGGACCTACCTCACGCTAAGTTGATCTTTTGTTACACCTTAACAATGCTTCTGACTATATACGAACACACATAACAATAATAAATCAAATTGACAGTCAGTGACCCAAGCCGGGATCGAACCTGAGTCCCTGTTGCTCTGAAGCAGCTGTGCTAACCGCTGTGTCACTGCACAGCTTCTTAAACTGAAATGACATATAATTAGAATCAACATTGTGCATTAACCTGGCCTGAAAACATTTCCTGTTTAAAACATCATCAGATTTTTATATTTTTCACTTCTGGTCAATTTTTTTCCTTGATTCTTCTGTAAATGTTGACTCTTTGGTGGTGAATAATTCTGAAGGCAATGGTTGTCCTCTAATGCCATGTTCTGTGACCTTAATTCATGTGACTGTTTGTTGCCTTGGTGATGCAGGAAGGCATCACAAGAGCTGTCCATATGTAGGCTGAAAGTTTAAAAATGTACTCCATACTTTGAAGTGCCCCCAGACATGAGTTATAGTACAAATCTAGGAGGAATTTCCCTAGGAAGGCTGAATAGTTTATTCCGATTCATTTTAGAATACCTCGCAGCCTTTTTTTAATCGGTAGAAGAATTTATGTCTGGGAGACTGGCCACTCCCAATACTGTGACATTTCTGTCAATTGACTGACAATGGGCAGAGATACACCAGACTTTAATCAAATTGAAATTTAAATCTGAGTTTGGCTTTCTCAAAAAAATCAACAAATTAGAAAAACTAGCTACAAATATTTTAAATCATGCGTATGAAGAATAAAGTTAATATGTTCACTCATTTCTCCCCTTACCCCTATCTTTCCTCTCCTTTTCTCTGCATTCCCATCCACATTCTTTAAACGGAACTAAATAGAATGAAAGAAACGCATGACAATTTAAAAGCATTTCTATCAGCTTTTCCCCAAATATTTGATTAGATTGTTCTGTTGATGTGGGGTACATTTAACATTGGCTAGTTGTTCTGTGGTGGGCCGTGCTGACCTTGTGTTTGCCATTAGCATGGATGATGTCATTAACCTAAATTCTGCATCTGCAACTTAGATACTTAGCCAGTAGATGTCAGCAGACTATTGAGACACTACTGTTTGTTCAGAATCACTGCCTGAGAAAGAGATGACCATATCTCTAGATCGAACCAGATCACTTCTAAGGACGGCAATGTAACATTTTTTAAACTCATTTGGAAGTCTTCAAATGCTCAATTTTTGAATAACTTTCACATCTGTTTCATTACGGGTGCGTGCTACATATGTAGTGTGTATCTTCATACACATTCCCTCATCAGAAGAGGGGAGAGGAACTTTACATGCAAGCTGATTGCCTTTCTGAAAGTGTTAACCTGTGTAAGCTCAAATAGTTTTTTAAAAGTGTTTTACTGAACTTCACAAGGCCTCTTTTGATTATAGTTAGCACCACCTTATCTTGAAGATCTTAGCATTGGGGTTTGTGAAACTTGACATTCTCCACTTATTATCCTACAGCTTTCTTTCGTAAAGGAACATGATGCTATCGGGCTGTCAGTGCATTGGAAGATTGTGTATGTTATATACTTATTGTGCTTACCGAAGGTTTACCTGACTTAATCAGGAACTTTGACTCCTTAAGCTGATTATAGAATCCCTACAGTGCAGAAGGAGGCCACTCAGCCCATAAGGTTGCACTGACAACAATGCCATCCTTATCCACAGAACCTGATGTATTTACCCTGTGAGTCCCCCTGACAAGGGGCAATTTAGCATGACTAATCAACCTAACCCGCACATCTTTGGACAAGTATTTATTCGATATCAGTAAACAAATACTTAGTGTGCTCTCAATTTGCTTCCTTTGCCTTCTGTTTCATTGAAGGCATTTTCCATTTCAAATAACCTTATTCATTTTCAGTAGAATAAGGGGACGTTAGTTTGATCTTGACATTTGATTACAAACTATAGCAATATATGCCTTTGGCTATAAATGTTGATTTCTGATTCTCTATATTAAAGTCTTCGCGCTCTAGTTTGCAATACACTTTGGACGAGAATGGGTTTATGGTCTCAGGTAGTTAGTTATTTAAGAAAACCTAATGGGCGAAAAATAGAATAGGGGATATATAACTGAATAGGGATCAGAGACTGCTTGTTGGAGTCCTGTGGGAGTAGTGTGAGATAGACAAAACAAATGGGCCTGTTTCCTGTGCTGTTTTGTTCTTTGTTCTTTATTCTTTATTTCACCTCCTGGATTTAAAGTTGTCTTTTTTAATCTTCATTTATTGGGGGCATGGTCGCACAGTGGTTAGCACTGCTGCCTCACAGTGCCAGGGACCCATGTTCAATTCCTGGCTTGAGTTACTATCTGTATGGAGTCTGCACATTCTCCCCAGGCCTGCATGGGTTTCCTCCAAGTGCTTCATTTTCTTCCCATAGCCTAAAAGACGTGCTGGTTATGTGCTTGGCTGTGCTAAATTCTCCCTCAGTATACCAGAACAGGTGCAGGAGTGTGGTGACTAGGGAATTTTCACAATAACTTCTTTGCAGTGTTAACGTAAGTCTACTTGTGACATTAATAAATAAACTATAGGTTCATTGATGCTGAGGCCAAGTATTACATCAAACCGTTGTCTCAGCTGACAGCCAATCATCTTCAATCAGGCGTCTTGCTGCTCTATATGGTTTAGTCCGGGACAGTGGCTTTGACAGTGAGGACTGGAGAATCCACCCTAATCTAGTACATTTGTGAAGTGTAGCTTGTTGACTGAGTTTTTAAAAGACAATTAGAACAAATGCATCATTGGCAATTAAGATGTTAACCATAATGAAAGAGTTAAAACTATCACTATCCTATCAGTGCAGGTGGAGCAGCGGATTGTTGGAAAGTTTGCCACTTGAAACCATCTTCACAGCTTCCTTTTTTCACTTTTTGTTCTTGAGGGGTATGGGCCAAACCTGGGCAATTGAGACTAGCTTAATGGTTTAAAGCAAAAGGCGGCATGGTCAAGTTGGGCCTCAGGGCCTGTTTCCATGCTGTAAACCTCCATGAACAGCCGTGTTCTGAGTTTTTAATTTAATATAGTTTTAGGCAAGGTTTACATTTTATGATTTTTGTTTATTATATTTGAGTTTTGGGAATTGAGTAAACGCGGGGCAAAATTATTCCTGATTAACCACATCATGGAAAGGGCACAATTTATCCTCACCTCCATGACATGTCGTGGGCAGTCAGGTGTGTGAGTTTTCTCTCTCCTGGAATGCTGTGGCATCTTCTTCGACACTTGGCATGTTGTGGTATAGAACTCTGATTTAGGCAGGAATGTGTTGGAGTAGTCTTGATTCAGCTGCTGGCAAACACGATTCAACCGCAGACAACAAACAGCAGCTTGCGTTTGAAATTGTAAGGATGGCTATAAAATAGGCATTGAAGAAAGGAAGTGGTGCTGCACGCTGTAAATTGTTTTCACTGTGCTGGGTTCAAAGTATATTTCTGAGTTGACTTTTTTTCTTTTGTCTGCAGGAGCAGAAGGGATTGCAGCATGTCAACTGCTTTCATCAAACTCCTGTTTACTTCATTGTCGACTCCATGCCGGGATTTTATCAGTGTGGCTGCGATCAGGTTGCGGTGTCCTTCCAGACTGTTTGTTGTACGAATGCCAAAGGGTGATACAGAAAGTTCCACTTTAGCAAAAACCCCAAGCCAAAAATAAAGTCAACCAGCTTGCGTGAGTTCACTTGTGGCTTGTAGCAGTTGTTGAGTAGATTGGGCTCAAGACGGCAGAGCTGTTTGTTACAAGATGTCTTGTTAAAGATCAGTGGAGATTGGTTGTTCTAGAACACTAACACAGCAAACGCAGTGGTTAGCCACATTGAGCTGCCCTGAGTGAAGAAGCTTAGCAATGCAGAAAGCTACCTGAAGCAGCAGCTATTTACTTATTTTTGTGAGGTCTTTGAATTGTCTTCCCG
The DNA here is from genome assembly GCA_024679065.1 of Sphyrna mokarran. Lineage (NCBI taxonomy): Eukaryota > Metazoa > Chordata > Chondrichthyes > Carcharhiniformes > Carcharhinidae > Sphyrna > Sphyrna mokarran. Next base: position 1,109,989 of record JAGIQG010000030.1, read on the forward strand.
ATGGTTCCTGTGAGAGGTGTTTCACTCTGATAAAGTTTCCAAAGTATTTTTTTTAGAATGGAAATTCCAGTCGCGACTTTGATTTGTGTTGAAATGGAGCAGTGAAATTCTGCTAGAGGAAATTAGATAAAGAATTTTGCAACCAATTTTGAACATGTTGGGATTTGACAAATGCAGATTCCTACTTTTTTGCAAAAACACTGGGATTCTTGGAATACTGTAACATGTTTACAGGCAAACTTAAAGCTCTCATTTTAGAGTTACACCAAAGTGCATGAAAATCTTTTCTGCCTGTGATGCAACTTGAAGTGAGTTATGTACTGGTTATCTGCTCAAATACCTGAAGTATTTTGTACACAATTTTTGCCGTTGTCTTTTTTTTAAAAATACTTAGAGCACTGAAGTGATCAAACCTGCATCCTTTCTAACTGAGCATTTTGGATCTTAGTTGGGCAGCACAGTGGCACAGCAGTTAGCACTGCTACCTCACAGCATCAAGAACCCGGGTTTGATTTCCTAGCTTGGGTCACTATCTGTGCGGAGCTCCACGTTCTCCCCATGTCTGCGTGGGATTCCTCTGGGTGCTCAGGTTTCTTCCCGCAGTGCAAAAGACATGCTGGTTAGGTGCATTGGCCATGCTAAATTCTCAGTCAGTGTACCCGAAGAGGCACCGGAGTGTGGCGACTAGGGGATTTTCACACTGACTTTCACTACAGTGTTAATGTAAACTGACTTGTCACTAAGAAATGAACTTTACTTTTTATTTGCTGTGTTTAGAATTAAAATATTGGAGTTGTAAAAGTATAACTCTGCACCAAGCAAAGGTTTTACTGCCACAGTTTCAAACTCTTAACTCTATTTCATTACGAGAGCTCGACTGGTTTGTTGCACTATAAGTGAGTTTTTGCTTCTTATTTCTTGCACTGTGGATAAGATGAAAGTAATAATCAGGGAAGATTTTTCAGTTTGTATCAGGTCAGCCCCGCATGTAATTTAACAGTGTTTATTGAAGACTAACCCAAGGCCTTATGTTTGTACAGTACAATAATCCAAGTTTATTTGTACCTGTGGTACAACTTCCCTATTTAACAATGGATAAATATATTAAAAAATATGACAGGTGTTTTTATTATGGCTCTCATGAGCACCTGTAATTTAATACAATTACATCAAACATGGTATATTTAATTTGCTGCTTTTGATTGTGTTATGAATCACACTGAGTAATTTCACCTTTGGTTGCATCAGTGTGGGTCGCACAGTGATCAGCACTGCTGCCTCATAGCACCAGGGTCCCTGGTTCGATTCCTGGCTTGGATCTCTGTCTATGCAGAGTTTGCACGTTCTCCCAGTGTCTGCGTGGATTTCCTCCGGTTTCCTCCTACAGTCCAAAAGACATGCTGGTTAGGGTGTATTGGCCATGGTAAATTCTCCCTCAGAGTATCTGAACAGGCGCCAAAGTGTGGCAACTAGGGGATTTTCACAATTTCACTGCAGTGTAAAAGTAAGTCTACTTTGGTCGGCGCAACATCAAGGGCCGAAAGGCCTGTTCTGCGTTGTTATGTTCTATGTTCTACTTGTGAGACTAATGAAAAAGCTTTAAAGCTTTAGATTCATCCACAGCAATGGCCAACCAAAGATTAATGGTGTTATGGTGATGCAGTGCTCTTAAAACTGAAAATGTGGATGGCTTCTTTGCTGTTATTCAAAATTTGGTGAAATTTCTACTGATTCTTCAACCATTCTTGTCCTTCCCTCTCCAAAGGCTCCATAGGCATAAATTATGTACTCTACAAAAAAATAGTCTTTTCATTTCATAGAATCATAGAACATAGAACAATACAGCACAAACAGGCCCTTCGGCCCACGAGTTGCGCCGATCACATCTACCAATCCACAGACCTATCTATAACCCCCTATCCTATTCTTTTCCATATACTCATCCAGAAGTCTCTTAAAAGACCCCAGTGAGTTTGCCTCAACAACCTCCGACGGCAGTCGGTTCCATTCACTCACCACCCTCTGAGTGAAAAACCTACCCCTGACATCTCCTTTGTATTTGCTTCCCTGCACCTTAAATCTGTGTCCTCTCGTAGTGACCATTTCAGCTTGGGGAAATAGTCTCTGAGAGTCCACCCTATCTATTCCTCTCAACATTTTATAAACCTCTATCAGGTCGCCTCTCAACCTACGTCTCTCCAGTGAGAAGAGTCCCAGCTCCCTCAACCTATCTTCATAAGGCCTGCCTCCCAATCCAGGCAGCATCCTTGTAAATCTCCTTTGAACCCTCTCAATAGCCTCTACATCCTTCCTATAATGAGGCGACCAGAACTGCGCACAATACTCCAACTGGGGTCTGACAAGAGTCTTATAGAGCTGCATCATTACCTCCTGACTCCTAAACTCTATTCCTCAATTAATGAAGGCCAGTACACCGTACGCCTTCTTGACCACTTCCTCCACCTGCGAGGCCGATTTAAGAGTCCTATGGATCCAGACCCCGAGATCCTTCTGCTCTACAACACAGCTAAGACTCCTACCCCTTATATTGTACTTCTTCATCCTATTATTCCTGCCAAAATGGATCACTGCAATTTATCTGCGTTGAAGCCTATCTGCCACTTCTCCACCCAGTCTTGCATCCTGTCTATGTCCCGCTGCAACTTTTGGCATCACTCCAGACCATCGACAACACTACCGATCTTTGTATCGTCGGCGAACTTGCTAACCCATCCCTCCACTTCCTCATCCAGGTCATTTATGAAAATGACAAACAGCAGGGGTCCCAGAACAGATCCCTGGGGCACTCCACTGGTTACCGACCTCCATGCAGAACAAGACCCATCCACAACCACTCTCTGCCTTCTGCAGGCAAGCCAGTTCTGGATCCACGAGGCCAAAGCCCCTTGGATTCCATGCCCTCTCACCTTCTCCAGAAGCCTTGCATGTGGGACCTTATCAAACCTTATCATTTGATCTGCATTATCTTTTTAAAGGCTTTTGTTTAAATTCTGACCTTAAAGATTAACACCAAATTAAAAACAGGTTCATTGCCTGTTTATCTCTTTGTTATTCAGTATTTTGCTAATGCAGGTTAGATTGGTGTAGACCAGTGCTAAATTTTACAGTCTATTAATGTTTGAATAACTTTGAAGAGATTTGAGTCAATTAGCTGTGTTAAGACACAATGTAATATCAACCTTGCCTAAGGGAACGATGGTCCCATTTTCTGCTTTGTCGGAGCGTCAGTTTCATTAAATACAGATGAATGGAATGGTTGATTCAAGTGAAATCAGATTTTTGATACCTGATTGCTTACCCGATTGACTTTGGCAACACGGTTTATCGACATGGTCGAACAATAATTGATCTGCGTGACAGCGATTTTTCTGCAATCAGATTTTTTTTGGATGCGCTAAAGCCTAGGAGTCACATACATTTATGAGCACTGGATGGGGGATCTTCAGTGCCCGTAAGATATAGGAGCAAAATTAGGCCATTTGGTGCATTGAGTCTTCTCCACCATTCTATCATGGCTAATCTTTACTCAACCCTATTCTCCTGCCTTCTCCCGTAACCTTTTCCCTGTAACCTTTGATCCTCCTTAGCAATCAAGAACCTATCTATCTCTCTCTTAAACACACTCAATGACAGCCTCTATAACCTTTTGTGACAATAACTTTCATCAGTTGGAGTGGCTCAGTAACATCACTGAGCTGGTCACGTCCTGGGCTGCCAGATTGCGTCTGGCAGGAGGTGAGGAAGCCAACATGAAGGAAGTATCTTCCTGACCTCCTCTTCACCAACCTGCCTGTTGCAGACATGCATTGCAGTATTGGTAGGAATGACCGACACACAGTTCTTGTGGAAACTAAGGTCCATTCTTTGCACTGAGGATACCCTCCATCATTGTTGGGTATCACCATGTTAGATTGGAATCAATCCTATTTAATAAGTTGTGTGAGCTTCTATGAGGTGCTGTGGGCCATCAGAATTCTATTGAACTGCAAACTGTAAACTTTTTACTGGACATATCCCTCATTCTGCCATTGCCATCAAGTGCGGAGGAAGGGTGGGGAATGGGGGAGGGCGGGGGGGTATGGTGTGTATGGGATGGAATCAGTCCTGGTTCACTGAAGAATGCAGAAGAGCGTACGAGAAGCAGAACCAGGCATACCTAAAAATTAAATGTTTACCTGGTAAAACAAAACACAGGACGGTTACAATGCCAAGATGCAACGTATGATAGAGCTAAGCACTTGGTGTATAACAGACATGCAGTGTTGTCACATTTGAATAGCAGTGGACAATTAAACAACTAACCTGCGTGGAGGCTCCACAGATATTCTCCTCAATGATGAGGGAATCAGTGTGTCAAATAAGGCTGAAACATTTGCAACCATCTTCGCTCAGAAGAGCCAAGTGGATGATCCGTCATGGCCTCCTGCTAAGGGCCCCAGTAGCACAGATGCTACTCTTCAGCCAATTCGATTCATTCTATGTGATATCAAGAAATGGATGAAGTTTCTGGAGACTGCAAAGGCTGTGGACCTTGTCAACATTCCAGTACTAGTACCAAAGGTTTTGGTCCAGAATTAGTGCCCCTCACCAAGCTGTTCCAGTGCAGCTACAACACTGGCGTCTACCCAACAACGAGGAAAATTTCTCAGTTATGTCCACAAAAAGCAGGACAAATCCAAACTGGCCAATTCCCGTCCAATCGGCAACCTTACACATCCATAGGTAACAAAACCTGGCCTGCTGAGTGGCAAGTAACATTCATGCCACATGAGCCAGGTAATGGCCATCTCCAACAAAAACAAATCTCGCCATTTCCCATGATGTTCAATAGCATCCCCATAGCAAGATCCCAAATCTCAATAGAAACTTAACTGGATCAGCCCCATCATTATACACGGTCAGACACTGGGAATTCTGTGGCAGATGTTATAGAATCACAGAATCCCTACAGTGCAGAAGGAGGCCATTCAGCCTATTGAGTCTGGACTGATTTTCCGACAAATATCCCACCGAAGCCAAATGCCCATAACTCCATGTATTTGCCCTGCTAAGCCACTTAAACTCCATGTCTTTGGATACTAAGGAGCAATCTACCATGGCCAATCCACCTAACTTGCACACCTTTGAATTGTGGGAGGAAACAGGCATCCGGGGGAAACCTAACAGACACGAGAAGAATGTGCAAACTCCACGCAGTCACCCATGGCTGGAATTGAACCCGGGTCCATGGAGTTATGAGGCAGCGGAACTAACCACTGCCACTGTGCCCTTCATAGTCACTAGCTGACCCATCAAAACCTGTCCACTATCTAGAAAACACAGGTCATGGTAGCACAGTGGTTAGCACTGCTGCTTCACAGTGCCAGGGACCAGGATTCGATTCGTGGCTTGGGTTACTGTCTGTCTGGAGTTTGCATGTTCTCCCCATGTGGGTTTCCTCCGGGTGCTCCGGTTTCCTCCTGCATCATGAAAGATGTGCTGGTTAGGTGCATTACCCAAACAGGCATTGGACTGTGGCGATTAGGAGAATTTCACAGTAACTTTATTGCACTGTTAACATAAGCCTTACTTGTAACTAATAAATAAACTTTTTATTTTAAAGTGTGACCTTGCCTGAGTGAATGCAGTTCCAACAGCATTCATGGATCTCAACACCATTCAAGACAAAGCAGCCTGCTTGATTGGCATCTATTCACCATTTTAAAAGTTCACTTCTGCTACTACTAATGCACAGTGACAGAAGTGTACATCACCTACAAGGTGTACTGTAACAACTCACCAAATCTTCTTCAGCAGCACCTCCCAAACTCTGAATATCTATCACCTAGAAGGACAAGGGCAGCAGATACGCAGGAACACCATCATCTGCAAATTCCCCACCAAACCTCACAGCCTCCTGACTTGAAACTATATCACCATTTTTTCACTATCCTGCAAAATCCTGAAAGCCCTTCCTAACAGCACTGTGGGGTTACCTACACCCAATGGACTGCAGCGGTTCAAGAAGCGGGCCTCGCCACCATCTTCTCAAGGGCCATTAGGGATGTAGAATAAATGCTAGCCAAACAAGTGACACCCACATCGCATGAAAGCCAGAAGTATATTTTTAAATTCTGCCTTTGAGCAAATGGTAAAGGAAGTGTAATCTAATTTGTTTATTTTGGTTGTAAAGGTATCCGAAACTAAATTTGCTATCTCAAGAGGAAAGAAAATTGATAAATATTTCCCTCTTGTTTGCAACAGCATGAAAAAGATCTGTGTTGAAACTTTGCCACTTCTCTGGAGAAGTAAGTTTTAGTGTACTCATTGGTCCTAGATATTCACAATTGGAGCAAAACTGTGTGAATTGGGTTTATTGGCCTGGCTTGGACATCTGACCATCCTGACATAACTGTATCAGAGCGGACTAAGTCTTGAGAAATCTCTTAGCTAGAGAATGAAGAATCTAATGCTAAGTCAAAGCACAAAAGCTTTGAACATGGTTTTAATGGGAGAACGTTTGAGGCAATTTGGTTAGAAGTCCCAAGATGTGCTGAAAATGTGCAAAATAACACAGTGGTAATTGAACCACCAGAGTTCTACGAAATTGTATAGTATAGGCAGGAGGATATAGTGTACTGTATCAGTAAGAGGATCAGGATGGGAACCTGTGCTAAGAACCAGACTAACTGTATTACTGCAGCATGTTTAAGGGTTAATAGTGAACTCTAGTTTCCATAGCTTGAGAGGTCTACACTTGATAATGGTGTGGTAGTTAAAAGCGTACTGTTCAAAGATTGCGAACAAAATCCAAGAAAAATGATGGATACCTGAAGAATGTTGTATAGTGATGATATAAGTTTGCAGACATAATTAAAAATGTTTCAAGTGCCATAAGGATGCCATCCAGTTGCAAAGTTGATTGTAAGTAATCCAGAGAGCAACACATCTGAGAATTATGTCAAATGAATGAACACAGTTGTTTCTGATGTTGATGTACGTTTATTTTGGTTTTGGACAAAAGATTTTTTTGCCTTTATAGGCAAGGGGTGGCCTTGTGGCACAGTGGTTAGCACTACTGCCTCACAGCTCCACGTACCCAGGTTCAATTCCCGGCTTGGTCACTGTATGTGTGGAATTTGCACATTCTCCCCATGTCTGCTTGGGTTTCCCCCTGGTGCTCTGCTTTCCTTCCATAATCCAGTTATGGAATAACTGTGCCGGTTAAGTGGATTGGTCATGCCAAATTGTCTGAGTGTTAGGGTAAATGTATGGGGTTATGGGGATAGGGCTTGGATGGGATTGTGGTTGGTGCAGACTCAATGGGCCAAATGGCCTCCTCCTGCACTGTAGGGTTCAATGAGTGATCTATAATTCTCGTCTACCATGAAACCTTAATGACAACAAGTGACAAATCTGATTGATGTTGATTGCTACCTGTTGTTATTTAGTTAGACAAAAATTGTAAAGGCAAAATATTGTTGAAGGAAAACAGTTTTGCACACCCCAACTTTATGGCTAGTATTTCGTTAACTGGTGAAATAAAATTAATGTTATTATGTTGCACTTGAAATGTCTCCCTGACCCTTTAGCAAAGGCAATGGCAGAACATAGAACACAGAACATTACAGCACAGTACAGGCCCTTCAGCTCTTGATGTTGCGCCGATCAATGGAACCAATTTTATGACCCTCTAACCTAAACTATTCCAATGCTATCCATATGCCTATCTACTGACCATTTGAATGCCCTTAAACTTGGCAAGTCCACAACTGCTGCAGGCAGCGCATTCCACGCCCTTACTACCCTCTGAGTAAAGAACCCACCTCTGACATCCATCCTATAACTACCACCCCTTAATTTAAAGCTATGTCCCTTGTGTTAGCCATCACCATCCGAGGAAAAAGGCTCTCGCTATCTACCCTATCTAACCCTCTGATCATCTTATATGTCTCAATTAGGTCACCTCTTAACTTACTTCCCTTTAATGAAAACAGCCTGAAGTCCTCAGCTCTCCTCATAAGACCTTCTCACCATACCTGGCAACATCCTGGTAAACCTCCTCTGCACCCTTTCCAATGCCTCTACATCTTTCTTATAATGTGGTGACCAGAACTGTACACAATATTCCCAAGTGCGGCTGCACCAGAGTTTTGTACAGATGCAACATTGTGTCATGGCTCCGAAATTCAATCCCTCTACCAATAAATGCTAACACACTATACGCCTTCTTAACAACCTTATCAACTTGAGTACCAACTTTCAGAGATCTATGCATCTGTACACTGAGATCTCTCTGCTCGTCGACACTACTAAGAGTCCTACCATTAGCCCTATATTCTGCACACATATTACTCTTATCAAAGTGAATCACCTCACACTTTTCAGCATTAAAGTCCATTTGCCATCTCTTGGCCCAGCTCTGCAACTTATCTATGTCCCTCTGCAAACTGTAACATCCATCTCACTGTCTACAACTCCTCCGACTTTAGTGTCATCAGCAAATTTACTAACTCATCCCTCTACACCCTCATCCAGGTCATTTATAAAAATGACAAACAGCAGTGGCTCCAAACCAGATCCCTGAGGGACACCACTAGTAACTAAACTCCAGGTTGAATATATCCCATCAACCACCACCTCTGTCTTCTATCAGCTAGCCAATTCCCCATCCAAATTGCTAAATCACCCTCCATTCCATGCATCTGCATTTTCTGCAGTAGCCTTCCATGGGGAACCTTATCAAACGCTTTGTTAAAATCCATATACACCACGTCAACTGCCTTACTCTTATCTACCTCTTTGGTCACCTTTTCAAAAACCTGGATAAGGTTTCTGAGGCATGACCTTCCCTTCACAAAACCGTGTTGACTTTCCCTAATCAATTTATTTCTCTCTAGATGACTATAAATCCTATCCCTTATAATTCTTTCCAAAACTTTGCCCACAACAGAAGTAAGGCTCACTGGTCTATAATTCCCAGGATGGTCTCTACTCCCCTTCTTGAACAAGGGGACAACATTTGCCATCCTCCAGTTTTCCGGCACTATACCTGTAGCCAATGATGACATGAAGATCAAAGCCAAAGGCTCTGCAATCTTCTCTCTAGCCTCCCAGAGAATCCTGGGGTATAATCCATCCAGCCCTATTTTCATACTCTCAAGAATAGCTAACAGCTCCTCCTTATGTATCTCTATCCTGTCTAGTTTACAGCCCTGTATCTCAGTTTTCTCCTCCACTATATTGACATTTTCCCGTGTGAAGACTAATAAAAAATATTCATTCGGTGCCTCTCCAATCTCTACAGGCTCCACGCACAACTTCCCATTACTGTCCCTGACTGGCCCTGATCTTGCCCTAACCAATCTTTTATTCTTAACATATCTATAGAAAGCTTTAGGGTTCTCCTTAATCCTATCCACCAAAGTCTTCTCATGTCCTCTTCTAGCTCTTTTTAACTCACTCTTTAGTTCCTTCCTGGCTAATTTATAACTCTCCAGTGCCCTAACTGAACCTTCCCGTCTCATCTTTATATAAGCCTCCTTTTTCCTCTTCACCAGTGAACCAACTTCCTTAGTACACCACGGTTCCCTTGCTGTACCACTTCCTCCCTGCCTGACAGGTACATATTTATCAAGAACTCGCAGTAGTTGTTCCTTGAATAAGTTCCACATTTCAGATGTTCCCAGCCCCTGCAGTTTCCTACTCCAACTTATGTTTCTTAAATCTCGTCTAATAGTCTCATAATTACCTTCCCCCCCCAGGTATAACTTCTTCCCTTCGGTATATGCCTATCCCTTTCCATCACTAAGGTAAACGTAACCGAATTGTGGTCACTATCACCAAAGTGCTCGCCTATCTCCAAGCCTAACACCTGGTCTGGTTCATTACCCAGAACCAAATCCAATGTAGCCTCTCCTTTTGTTGGTCTATCTACATACTGAGTCATAAAACCCTCCTGCACGCATTGTACAAAAACTGACCCCTTTAACGTGCTTGAACTATAGCTTTTCCAATCAATATTTGTAAAGTTAAAGTCCCCCATAACAACTACCCTGTTACTTTCACTTCTGTCCAGAATCAACCTTGCAATCTTTTCCTCCAAAACTCTGGAACTTTTTGGAGGCCTATATAAAAAAAAAACTCCCAACAGGGTGACCTCTCCTCTCCTGTTTCTAATCTCAGCCCAAACTACCTCAATATACAGGTCCACATCAAACGTCCTTCCTGCCACCGTAATACACTCTTTGACTAACAATGCCACGCCTCCCCCTCTTCCACCACCTACTCTGTTCTGACTGAAACATCTGAACCCCGGAACCTGCAACATCCATCCCTGTCCCTGCTCTATCCGTGTCTCTGAAATGGCCACAACATCGAAGTCCCAGGTACCTATCCAGGCTGCAAGTTCGTCCACCTTATTACGTTTGCTCCTCGCATTGAAGTATACACACTTCAAACCACCCACCTGCCTACCAATACACTGCTGTGACCTAGAAACCTTATCCATGACCTTCCTATTCTCATCCTCCTCTTCCTGTACATTTGAGCTACTCAGGTTCCCATCTCCCCTCTGAATCAGATTAACCCCCCCCCCACCCCCGATAGCATTGGCAAATTCCCCCCGCCCCCCGGCCCCCCAACATATTAGTTCCTGTCTGGTTCAGGTGCAGACCATCCCTCTTATAGAGGTCCCACCTACCCCAAAATGAGCCCCAATTGTCAAGTATCTGAACCTTTCTCTCCTGCACCATCCCTTTAGCCACAAGTTCAAATGCTCTTTCTTTCTATTCTTCTCCATGCTATCCCACGGCACAGGTAACAAACCAGCGATAACCACTTTGTTTGTTTTAACCCTAAGCTTCCACCCCAACTCCCTGAATTTCTGTTTTATATCCCCGTCCCTTATCCTTCCTATGTCATGGGTGCCTACGTGAACCATGACTTGAGGCTGGTTCCCCTCCCCCTTAAGGATCTTGAACACTCGATCAGAGACATCATGGACCCTGGCACCTGGGGGGCAACATACCAACTGAGAGTCTTGCTGGTTCCCAAGACTTTCCTATCTGTCCCCTTAACTATGGAATCCCCAACCACTAATCCAGATCTTTTCTTCCCCCTGAGCATTAGGGACAAGCTCTACTCCCGAGGCCTGTACCCCATGACTTACCCCGGATGAATTTTCCTCCCCAACAGCATCCAAAACAGAGTATGTATTTTGGAGAGGAACATCCTCGGCAGATCACTGCTCTGACTGCTTCTTACCCCTTTTTCTAGCAGTCACCCACGTATCACTTTTAAGAGTAACTATCTCCCTATAACTTTTGTCAATAGCAACCTCTGCTTCCCGAATTATCCTTAGTTCCTCCAGTTCCAGTTCCAGCTCTAGGTCCCTAACACGGTCCTCAAGGAGCTGTAAATGGATACACTTCCTGCAAGTGCAATCAGCAGAGACACTACCAGTATCCCTCACCTCAAACATCCCACAGGAAGTACATCGCACTGCCTGCACACCCATCCCTTATCAAGAACAAAAAAAAACCTACCTGCTCTCACCGAGTCACTTTTTTTAAATTAGAGGAGGGGGGAAGGTGGGATACTCTACACGTGTAGAGTATCGGGATTCATCTCCGTTCCAATTTATGGGGGTGCAGAGAGAGAAAAAAACTACACTGACTTCCGTATGACTACTTCATGTATCTGGTTTAAGATTTAAAAAAACTAAAGATGTTAGTTAATAAAAAAATAAAAACACGGTAGCTTACCCACAAACTCTCCTCTCGCCAATCGCTCCCTCTCTGATCTGCTTTCAAGGAACGATGGTGGCAGAGACTCGATCAGAAACAGAGCAATTGAGCACTTGGACAACTGATCAAAGGAAGTCAGCATTGGATTTGTATAGACCATTTAAAAAAAAAGCAACTAGCCTGTGAAGGTTACCAGCGTGTTGAATAGGGGAGCATCTGTGGCTGTTAAAGACATTTGGCAAATGAGAGTACGCAAGGTTGAGACCACAAAATGTAGGAACAGAATTAGGCCATTTGGTTCATTGAGTCTGCTGTGCCATTCAATAAGGGCTGATAAGTTTCTCAACCTCATTCTCCTGCCTTTTCCCTATAACCTTTCTCCTTACTAATCATGAACCTATCCATCTCTATCTTAAATGCATTCAATGACCTGGCCCCCACAACTTTCTCTAGCTGTAAATTCTATAGATCCACCACACTCTGGCTGAAATAATTCCTTTTCATTCTTAAAGGATCTTCTCTATACTCTGTGTCCTGATATCCTAGTCTTGCCTACTAATGGAAGCATCTTCCTTACATAAATTCTATCCAGATATTTCAGTAATCTGGAAGTTTCAATGAGATCCCCCCTTCTCCTGTTAAACTCCGAGTACAGACCCAGACTTCTCAAACGCTGCTCATACAGCAACTTTCCTGGAATTATTCTTGTGAACTTCCTCTGGATCCTTTCCAGGCTAGCACATCCTATCTTAGATACGGGGCCAAAAATTGCTCATAATAATCTTAATGTTCTTTGTTCTTTAATGTGGTCTCACCAAAACCTTATAAAGCCACTGCTCTTGTATTTTAGATTGATTGGGGGTAATCTTGTGACTTGACCAGGTAATAAGGCTAAAAGATTCATTTTTTTCATTGATGCATGTGATAAGGAGTTTTCTCCAACCATCTTGTAATGGGGTCTCTCAGATTTTCACCATATTAATAACTTGGAATAAAGAACTGCATATTGAAGTTTGCAGATGAGATTAAATTTGAGTTGTGCGATTGAAAGCAGGAAGTGTCATTGGCTAATACTTAGAATATTTATTGATTCAGTAAAAGGATGAGTGTGAAATCATTTACTTTGAATCTGAGAAAGCTGAGTCACCGTATTTTCTTAAGGGTCAATTAGGAGCAAAGATACTTATGAATCTCTCTCTGAAAACTCAAACACAGATGATAAAAGTAATCCAAAGGCTGCCCTATAGCTCTGGTTGGAATTCAAGGGGTGAGGAATATATACTTCAGCTGTACAGAGCCTTGGTCACATCCCATCTTAAATACTGCCATCAGTTTGGCTACCAATCTAGGAAAAGATGAATTGGCTTTGGAAGGAATGCTTTGCAGAGGTTCATGGAAAGGAAGAATGATTTTCTTTTACTTAATACTTTTCAAAGGAAGAATTTCCAGTTGTAGTAGAGTGGATAACTGATTATAATTATCCATTACTTTCATAGAGTGACATGGACCGGTTGAGCCAAGTAAACTGTTTTCATGTTGCAACTTCTATTTCCATCTGTTGTATTCAGTCCTAGGTCAGAACCTAATTAAAGTCTCATACATAGGAATCTTCATTTAATAGGAAGAGTGGCTGTTTCACAGGCTATTGTAGAATCTAAGGCCCAACTTGTCCATGCTACCCAGTTCTTACCATTAATTGCCTGTGTTTGGCCCATATCCTTTCATACTAATCTTATTAAAACTTTTTAAAAGGCAAAATTGTACCCGCCTCTACTGCTACCTTTGACAGCTCATTCCGGACGCTCATCACCCTCTGAGTGAAAAAATTGCCCCTCTGGACACTTTTGTATCTCTCCTCTCTCATCTTAAACCTATATCTTTTTAATTTTAGACTCCCCTACTTTTGGGAAAAGATATTGACTATCTTACCTGTGCCCCTCATTATTTTATAGATCTCTATAAGATCATCTGTAAGCCTCCTATGTTCCAGGGAAAAAAAAAAGTCCCAGTCTATCCAGCCTCTCCTTACAACTCAAATCATTGAGTCCCGGTAGCATCCTAGTAAATCTTTTCTGCACTCTTTCAATGATATCCTTTCTATAATAGGGTGACCAGAGCTGTACACAGTATTCCAAGTGTGGCCTTACCAATGTCTTGTACAACTTCAATAAGACATTCCAACTCCAGTATTCAATGTTCTGACCAATGAAATCAAGCATGATGAATGCCTTCACCATCGTGTTCGCCTGTGACTTCACTTTCAAGGAGTTATGTACCTGTACCCCTAGATCACTTTGTTCCATAACTTTCCCTAACACCCTACTGTTAACTGAGTAAGTCCTGCTCTGGTTCAATCGACCAAAATGCATCACCTTGCATTTATCTAAATTAAACTCCATCTGCCATTTGTCATCCCAATTGGTCAAGATCCCATTGCAGTCCGAGATAATCTTCACTGTCCAACATGCCACCAATCTTGGTGTCATCTGCAAACTTACTAACCATGCCTCCTAAATTCTCATCCAAATCATTAATATAAATATAAACCCATAATCAGAGCTTCCAGTTTCTATTTCCCAGGGCTGTGAGAAGTAAGATTGAATGACTTGATTCAATGTTCACACTTGTATGCCACTGAATGACAGCCTGCTATTTAGAGACTCTGTTCTTCTCTGCCCTAGTGGAAGTGGCATGTAAGTGTATGTATTGTAGTGTGCTGATAGAGCAGAATATATAATGAATCAGGGAATTCAAGTCTGGTTAAATGACTTGAGTGAATATGATCTCAAGGTTGCGTTTGAGGTGAGCCTTTATTACTAGTTTCATTACTGAACACTACTTGCATATGAATGCAGTTGTTCACACAGGATAGCAGCTTGGGTACAGGTCCCCCTGGCAACTTCATGAAGCAATATGATGTGCTCATTTATAGTCAGGTGATAACAATGTCCTTGAACAAGTTTGGAAATTAATGAGTGTAGCAGTGCAGACAACTGACTATATTCAATTGTGTTTCAATTTTAGTGCCTTTTTTGAGTGAGGCATCAAAGATCTCATGACATTTTATGAAGAATTGCAGGGAGTTCTCTTGGTGTCCTGTCCTGGGTAGCATGGTGGTTAACACTGCTGCCTCACAGCTTCTGGGATCTGGGTTCGATTCTTAGTGTAGAATCTGTACATTTTCCCTGTGTCTGTGTGGGTTTTCACAGGTGCTCCAGTTTCCTCCCACAATCTGAAAGATGTGCTGGTTAGGGTGCATTGACCATGTTAACTTCTCCCTCAATGAACAGGTACCGGAGTGTGGTGCCTACATGATTTTCATAATAACTTAATTGTAGTGTTAATATAAGTCTACTTGCAGTAAACTCTCAAAACTTCTATTTTTTAGCCAGCGGTTAATAATGACAATCTAGCTGTTTATCTCATTGTGGTTGGCAGCATCTTGTATGTGCAAACTGCCTGCTGTTGATTGTACGTCAAAAGTTCTTCACTGATACTTTAAAAACTTTGAGATATCCTGAGACTGTGAAAGACTCTGTATAAATGCATGTTTTTGTATTTGAACCAGATTCATCAAGGACTAAAGTGTTGCTTGAGGGAACCGGTTATTTATAACTTGCAATACTCCAGCAAAAGGGCGATTAATTGAAATGGTGCAGACTGACTTTAAGAATTCCGGGGTGGGGGCTGGGTGTGGGGTGGGTGATGGGGGGTGTGTGGGTGGAGGTTTCCTGGGTTATCCAGTTACTGGCAAATATTGCAGTCAGGAATTTCTGGAAGTTCTTTATCAGTTACTGGATAACTGCTCAAAATCCAGCAGGTTTGTGCTGAGGGGATAGGTCTTGACCATGTTACTGGTCAAGTTCGAACTTCTAAAAGAAAGGAACATATTTATAAGACCATAAGATATAGGAGCAGAATTAGGCCATTCGGCCCAGTGAGTCTGCTCTGCCATTCAATCATGGTTGATATATTTCTCAAACCCATTCTCCTGTCTTTTACCGGAACCCTCAATCTCTTTATCAATCAAGAACCTACCTATCTCTGTCTTAAATATAATTATACTCAAGACCTGGCCTCCATAGCCTTCTGTGGCAATGAACTCCATAGATTCATCTCCCAGTGGCTGAAGAAATTCCTCCTCCTCTCAGTTCTATAGGGTCATCCACTCACTCTGAGGCTGTGCCCTCAGATCTTAGTCTCTCCTACTAATGGAAGCTCCTTCCTTCCACTTTCTATACGGGCCTTTCAGTATTCTGTAAGTTTCAATAAGATCTCCTCTCCTTCTAAACTCCATCAAGTACAGATTAGAGTCCTCAGACACTCTTCAAACATCGAGGTTTTCATTCCCAGAATCATTCAAGAGCCTTTTGAACTAAAAGGTGTAATTATACAAGATGATTTGTACTTGACATTGAGTTATGAGAAAATGTTGCTTTTAAATTGTCTGCTTGAGTAACTGTCCATCTGGATGAACATAAAATGTGATGTAGTATCTTGCACCCAAATGTCTAATTATGATATTCTTTTGGAGGGTTGTAATTCTAAACTGTATCCATAAGATCACATTACAGTTGATACTCGGCATGCAATCTGCCGGAAAGCATCGTGCCAATCATAGAATCCTACAGTGCAGGTGGAAGCCATTCAGCCCATCGAGACTGCACCAACCACAATCCTATCTACCTGTCCCTATAGTCTCCTGTTTTTACCCTAGCTATCTCCCTGACATAAAGGGGCAATTTAGCATGGCCAATCCACTTAACCCGCACATCTTTGGATAGATGTGCATATGAGAATTTTCTCAAGCTCACATCTGACCTACAAAAACATCACAGCACTACTGTGCTGTTGTAGATGCACCAAGTTTGGTGGCGTTTAAGAGGTTAGTTGATAAGTATATGGAAGAGAAGGGAATGGTTTAGTTAGGAGGGGCATTGCTTTTTATTTTGGTCGGCACAACATCGAAGGCCGAAGGGCCTGTTCTGTGCTGTATTGTTCTATGTTCTAAAAAGAAGAGGATGTTGGGCTGAAGAGATGACAACTGTCACTAGCATCAGATCTGATCTCCTTTGCAAAGTGTTGAGCAGACTTGCAGCAATCTCTTTCATTAATAGAATGTAGCTGTTGCCCAGATAGTGTCTGCAAAAGATATCTGCTGCAAGCAAAAAAGTTGAAAGCTGAGAGTTTCCTGTAAACTTTCAGAATAGCTCATCCTTGCAAATGCTTTGAGCTGAAGACACTGAGTGTCTCCAATGATAAGGAACAAAAGCATTGGCAAAGCAAAACTCCTTGCAGGTATTTGATCTTTCACTTTGGACACAATGGTCAATGTATCAGTAATTGCATCCTTTTAACAATTAAGTGTTAAGCCAATTGTATTGTTAAAGATGGGTAATGATTGCTGGTTCAACTATAAATGGACACAACCAGAGCAGCTGGCTATAGGAAAGCGGTAGGATGCTATAATTCTACTGAGTGGTTCTGAAAATAAACTTGCTTAAGGTTAAAAACAAAGCATATTTCTTCATCTTTTATTATTGGAATTAACAACTCTCAGTATGCAAGGAACGTTCACATGGGAAGCTTAACTTACACACATCAACCAATTATCCATAGTTTATGATGTGGATTGACATGCCTTATACATTTAAATCACCAATCATCAAACAAATGGCTATAATTATAAGAAAACTACTGTGATGTTTTCATCTAACAATACCCCATGAATAATAATTTTGAAGAGGAATATGTTTTGGTTATTATCTGGCTTTTGTAACAATAACTTTTTTTATTCATTCATAGGACATGGGCATCACTGGCCAGCATTTATTACCCATCTCTTATTCAAAGGGCAGTCGAGGGTCAACCACATTGCTGTGGCTCTGGAGTCACATGTAGGCCAGACCGGGTAAGGACAGTAGATCTCTTTCCTTAAAGGACATTAGTGAACCAGATGGGTTTTTCTGACATTCAACAATGGTTTTATGGTCACCAGAAGATTCTTAATTCCAGATATTTTTGATTGAATTCAAATTCCACCATCTGCTGTGGCGGGATTCGAACTACATTCCCAGAATATTAGCTGAGTTTTTGGATTGATCGTTTACTGATTATGCCACAAGGCCATTGCCTCCCCTTGAGTATTTTCCTAGGAGAATAAATACCATTAATCCATTATACCAATTCCTTTTACAGCATTTGTTTTATGATTGAGGTTAAAATTAATTTGTTCAGTTTCAGTTAATATCTTTACATTAATATTGTCATTCATTACTTTAAAATGAAGTATGAATGCACTCTTAACTGTCAGAAAGTATAGAAAAGGCAATCCTTTGGTACTTCCTGTTTCTCCCAGGTATCTCCACTAAGGACCTCCAGACAGAATCAAAAGAAACCAACAAAGAAACTGACTCGCCAACTTTAAGGGCATTCAAATGGTCAGTGGATAGCCTTATGGATAACATTGTGGAATAGTTTAGGTTAGAGGGTCATTAGATTGGTTCCATTGGTCGGCGCAACATCGAGGGCCAAAGGGCCTGTACTGCGCTATAATGTTCTATGTTCAGTGACAAGATTTGAACCTTAACTATCAGTCATGAGGCCAACTCTTTAGATGTGTAATCATCTAACAGAGACAATTTTATATTTAATAGGCATACTTTATTTGAAATGTACAGTGAACTGATATGACTGGCACTTCATACAAATTCTGTGAATTACTACAACTGTGAATTACGTGAATGAAATATGGTTTCAAAAGTCAGTTGTGGATCGTTTGACCTTTCAACAGTATTTTACACTCATGTCATCAATACATCAACAATAGAGAAATTGAACAGCAACTAATGGGAAATAGCAGCTAATATAAAACCGTAACAAGTACATAGAAAAATCTTGACTGTATGGAATATCAAAGGCATTGAAAGTCAGGAATGAAAATCAGCTTAAACTTGCTGCCAGTGTTTTGGTCGATGACAAATTATATTTCCTGAAGTGATTGAGTCACAGTGAATGACAGTTGAATGTAAAAGAAAGAACTTGCATTTATAGTGCCTTCCACATCCTCAGTACTTTGCAGATCAGAAACTGCTGAAGAGCAGTAACCTGTTGTTTTGTTGGCAAATACTATACTGACAGGTGTGAAACAAGATCCCACAAACAATAATGAGCCAATGACCAATTGATTGATTTGGAGAGGAATGATGGCAGGGATATTTACTCTCTAAGTAGAGCAGATATACAGGCCTTCAGTGTAACATGTGTAAAACAGCACTTCCAGCAATGCAACATTAGGTGGCACAGTGGTTAGCAACGCTGCCTCACAGCTCCAGAGATCTGGGTTTGATTCCCGGCTTGGATCACTATCTGTGTTGTGTTTGCTGTGTCAGATGGGTGCTCTGGTGTCCTCCCACAGTCCAAAGATATGTTGGCCATGCTAAATTGCCCCTTGGTGTGCCAGGATGTGCAGATTAGAGGGATCAGGGTAAATATGTAGAGTTATGGGGATAGGGCCTGGGGGGGATCATTGTCAGTGCAGACTCAATGGGCTGAATGGCTTCCTCCTGCACTGTAAGGTTTCTATGATAGGAATGAGAGTAGGCCACTCCACTCCTGAAACCTGCTTTGCTATTCTAATAGATCACAGCTGATATACATTTTAATTCTATTTAATTATGCCTTTGCTCCAATTATGTCCTCATCCAATCTCAGTCTTAAATTTCATCTGATTCGAAATGTACAATGTTTTAATTGAAAGAGTTCCTAATTTCCATTTCCATCACCATCTGAGTGAAAAAGTGCTTCCTGATTTCATTCCTATATTACAAACTTCAGTTGTCAGATTGTGTCACTTTGTTTTTAATTCCCCAATCAGAGGAAATAGTAGTCTGTTCCGACACTGTCTAATCCCTTTACTGTTTTGTACACCTCAATTAGATCACCCTCAACTGCCTAAGGAATACACGCCCAATTAATGTAAGTGCATAATTGAATATTTTATGAGCTGGTATGCTTAATATTGCACTAAAATGGCAGCCATGATCATTTTGTAATGTTCAAAATTTGTATTTCCTGTCAAACACTTTTTGAAACTTTGCTGGGAATTAAACAAGTGCTTTAATGTTAAAATGTTGCAATATTGATTTTAAAGTATTGAAATAGCCAGAAGAATGGATGCTTCATAACCAATTCAAGTTAATGCGAATTAATGTATTTGATATTCTAGGCTGGAACTTTCCTGTCCCAGCTGCCACTGGAATTGTAGCAGTCGGAACATGAACCGTGCACAAGTCCATTGACCTCGGGTGGGATTTTACACCTTTGGGACGAGTGAGGCTGTAAATTTCCGCTAACTAGGTGTCCGAATGGAAAACTGAAGTTTTCAGATCTTTTAGACCCCCCAAAGTTTGCAGTGTGCTTTGTGCTGCAAAGGTACATCAAATTGGATGTCCCAAACTAGAACCTAGATTTGCATTAAATTGGATACTTAAATGGTTTGGGAATTCTGTAGAGGTGAAACTATCCTTGAGTTCCTTCTCCTGATGGTTATCCAATGACCTTTGAAACAGAATGGTCAAATAGGCCATGGTATTCACTGTCCAAGCTTCTGTGAAAAGTGCCCCTTTGGCACAGGCATTGGAGAGATGCCAACACCTGTAAAACCATAACCCATCACAAGCTTCAAGAGAAAGAAGGGAGACATTGAAGGTAATGTTTTTGTTGGAATTTTTGTTGAATTACACAATTTTCATACAATTACTTACAACTGAAGTTCTTTCCTGCAGATAATAGTGAATACTTGGATACGGTTGGATGGGTGTCTTATAAATTATAGAGCAAAACATCAGATAAGCTTCAAATTAGGATTACAGCTTTTAAATCTGGTTATCTTTGTTATTTTAATTCTGGGTCCTATTTTTACAAACACTGTCAATGTGAACATTGGGATCCCATGTTCTTCAATGTTGTTAGCGTGTGCTGTGAAAACATTAATAACTCTTGTCACTTCAAAGTTCCATTTAAAGTGATTTGCAATCGATGATTAAAAAAATAACTGCCCACTCTGTCCTTTCCTCAGAATGCTGTACCCTGGAGGTATTACAAAGATATTCCGGGGATCCCTCGGAGGTGAGGATTGAACAGGGATTGAACAGGAATTGCCCAGGAAGTTTTGACTTCTATTGGGCAATTGCCCTGTGCCTGGAACAATCCGATTTAAAGTCAGACACCTTGGACAGTTCCAAGTTTAGCAGAATAATGACTCGACGCAGAAGATTAAAACCATTTCCAACTCCTGGATAACAATGCTATTGATCCTCCTCTGGCTATGACAACCAAAGATGTGCAGGTTAGGTGGATTGGTTATGCTAAATTGCCCCCTAGTGTCAGGGGGATTAGTTAGGGTAAATGCATGGGATTATGGGGATAGGCCCTGGGTGGGATTGTGGTCAGCACAGAATGGCCTCCTTCTGCACTGTAGGATTCTGTGGCTCCCCAATTCCCACCCTGATGATCTTACACCACATTGATGGGAAATGTAATGTTCCAGATTAAGGTGAGAGGGAGCTAAGTGACAATCTCACTGTGATTGCTTCTCGATAATCTGTAGTAGGTTCAATCTGATGTGCCCAGCACAAAGATTATTGAAATGGTGGTGATTACAAGTGTGTAATCTTGCCACGAGTTGAAGAATTTATCGTGACTATTACCCAAATACTTTCAGTTTGCTGTTTGGTGGCACAGTGGTTAGCGCTGCTGCCTCAGTGCCAGGGATCCGGATTCAATTCCAGCCTCAGGTCACTGTCTGGGTGGAGTTTGCACATTTTCCCTGTGTCTGTGTGGGTTTCTCTGGGTGCTCCGGTTTCTTCCCACGTTCCAAGGATGTGCGGGTTAGGTTGACTGACCATGCTAAATTGCCCCTTATTGTCAGAGGTCCAGCAGGGTAAATATGAGGGGATAGGACCTGGGTGAGCTTGTTGTCAGTGCAGGTGTGATGGACCGAATGGCCTCCTTCTGCACTGTATGGATTCTATGATTCTATTCTATGCTTCCTATGTAATTATCTTCATTTTCCCCAGTTTCTGTTTTACACTCATAAGTTTTTAAAACCTAAACTTTATATCATCCACTTTCATCAAAAGGGGCGCAGTGGTTAGCGCTGCCTTACAGCACCAGGGACCCAGGTTCACTGTCTGTGTGGAGTTTGCACATTCTCCCCGTGTCTGTGTGGGTTTCCTCCAGTTTCTTCTCACAGTCCGCAAGGTGTCTAGGTTAGATGATTGACTATATGCTAAATTCTCCCTCAGTGTACCCAAACAGGTGCCAGAGTATGGTGACTGGGGAATCTCCACAGTAACTTCATTGCAGTGTGAATGTAAGCCTACTTGTGACTAATAAACTTGCCCCTAATGTCAAGGGATTAGCAGGGTAACATGAGGGGCGATGGGAATAGGACCTGGGTGGGATTGTGTGTTGGTACAGGCTTGATGGGCCAAATGGCCTCCTTCTGCATTGTAGTGATTCTATGATCAACCTTATCTTTTATGCTTCTTCGCTATGGTGACATCCTGCCTTACAGATCTTGATCCTTGTCACATAGGGGATAGGAGGCGGCCATTGGTGTTGCTCAAACGAAACTCATTAATGAAGATAGTTACTATCAAATTTATGGCTAGTTTTTCGCTTCACGCAGCAGATATCGCACTCCATTTGGCTTGTGTGTGACATTACACAGATGAAAAAATTAAAATGCATGACATCAATTATTGCAAATGTATAAAAATAATCCCATTGCTGACCGCTGGGAAATAAATATAGAACGGGAAAGGTTATTATCACTTCACCTGGCGTTGAACGGAGTTCAGTCAGGCAGCATCAATGTTGGTCTGATAAAAGATGATTGATCTGTTTTTTTCTGAGGTGCTTCCTGACCTGTTGAGTATTTCCAACATTTTTCTGTTTGTGCTTCAGATTTTAAGCAGCTATAGTATTTTACTTTTGGTCAAAGTTTATGTTTCTGGTGAAAGATCATTGAACTGAATCTCTTGGTGATGTTGGACTGGGATGGGCACAGTAAGAAGTCTCAGAAGGCCAGGTTAAAGTCCAACAGGTTCACACAGTTTGAAGCGCTACTCTTTATCACGTGCCATACTTGCCTGATGAAAAAGCCGTGCTCCAAAAGATTGTAATTCCAGATAAATCTGTTGGATTTTAACCTAGTGTTGTGAGACAACTTCTCTGTTTCTTTCACCACAGACATTCTCTAACCTAAGTATTTCCAGCATTTTCTGTTTTATTTTAAATTTTGTAAAGTTTTTGTAACAGATTATGATCAGTTTAGTGAATCCATTCCTGGTTCATTAGATTGGAGTATGCTCACATGCTGAAATTTAGCACAGTAGACACTAATGTGATAGCAATAAGCAGCTGAAGAGGTGTAGAAGATACATTATTACTGCACAATATCTTTGAGGTTGTGTTTGTTAGGCAATGTTTTTTTAAAACCTGATTTGTGCATGAAGGATTCTGTCACTGGACTGCTTTTCACCCAATAGTATTATATCTTGATGAAAACAAATAAATAGCAAAATAATCTGTCAAAAAAATCTAATCTATTTGCCTCGTTTGAAAGAAAGAAAGAATCCTTAACAAATGCATTTATCAGAAGTGATGGATTCTTGTATTTGAATAAGTCATTGGAATTAATTGAATTACTGCTAAATTGAGCCTTCCAGCATGCAGTGGGAGTGCTGGTACCATTAGATGTAATAAATCTTACAGCATATTATATTACAGTTATTAGGAGTTGACTCTGTGAGAAACATATTTATATAAAATGATAAAAACATTTTAAAAAAAACAATTTTGACTTGATTTCCTTTTGGCATGATGAGTTAGATTACCTTTCATGGTGGGGACGCACTGATTAAGAAACTTGAAGTCTATTAACTAACGAAACATTTCTTTGGCTGTGATGCGATGCTTTAATCATAGATTAATAGTGGGATATTAGTGCTGGGAGTTTGTTTATCCATGCAGCCAACACATTCAAGTATTCCTGGGTGAAGAATGCAATATGTAAATGTACATTTACCTCTGCCAAGGCACAAATCCACACTGCCCCACGAGATCAAGCTGCTGTTCCTCCTGTATTCCGGCCCTGTGCTCTGAGTGATTGTCAATCAATGCCATTCCATACTATGGGCCTGTGCCCACTGGGAGCTGAGTCCAAAATGGATATATTCATTTCACATTGGACCCTCACAGTCAGACAAAGGAGGCTTTCATTGCATCAGGCTGCACTGGAATTCAGCTTGAAACCAAAAGGCAAAAAGCCAGTGTTTTAAGACACTGCACCATCTTATTCCTTTTGCGCAATTGCTCCCACTGCCCCCCCCGCCCCCAAAAGTGATGTTTCAATTTATATTGGATTGCCAGTGAACAAATTTTGTGCAAAGTTTGTGACTGATTAATCAATTCATGCAAATATTTCTTACAATGGAAAAAGATTACATTTGTTTTAAAAAAAAAATGCTAAACGCAGTTAGGATTGATAGCAATATCACATGCTTTAACTGGGGCTTGTGTAACATTTAGCTCATTATTACCAGGGCTTGAAAGTTGCAGCTTCTGAGGAGAGACTGGATAGGCTGGGCTGGTTT
Organism: Sphyrna mokarran; assembly: GCA_024679065.1. Lineage (NCBI taxonomy): Eukaryota > Metazoa > Chordata > Chondrichthyes > Carcharhiniformes > Carcharhinidae > Sphyrna > Sphyrna mokarran. The sequence continues at coordinate 1,134,398 of JAGIQG010000030.1, forward strand.
TTCCTTAGAAGTGGCTAAGGGGTGACCCAATTGCAATGGACAGAATGATTAGGGCCTAGACAGCGTAGACAGGAACAACTTGTTTCCCGTAACTGAGGGGTCACTGAGCAGGAGCTTAGTCCTAAGATAATTGATGGAAGGATGAGAGGGAACATGAGGAAAGATTTTTTTCACCCAAGAGGTGGTGGGCATATAAGTAGGTGTTTGAGGCTGGAATTCTCAATTCATTTAAAAGGTTCTTGGATCTGCGGCTAAAGGACTGGGATCTGCAAAGCTACAGACCAGGTACTGGAAAGTGTTGGCTAGTTTTTTTTGGCTGGTGAAATTATGATGGGCTGAATGGACTCGCTCTGCATTGTGATTTTTCTAAGGTTCTACTAGTGAGAAGATGGTTGTATTATTTGTGATTGTTACTGTTTAGATCCAGGGTTGTGTTTTTTTTGGTGTCAGTTTATGCTTATGCATCTTGCAACTGGAAATCTGTGAGCTAGCCACACATTGGCCACTTGCTGCTGTGTTATGGATGTGGGCACAAGTTACCATGCCGATCTCTGCATTCTTTTCTCTGGACCTTATTGAGTCTCCCTCTGTCACTTTAGCCACAACCATTCCAAAATTTCCTTTCTCCTGTCCTTCTAATCTTGACTCCAGTAATGCCTCAGGATATAGAAACTAGAAGCAAGAGTAGGCTATTTGGCCCTTTAAGCCTGCTCTCATACATTTTGTTATGGTGATCATCAAATTTAACATCCTGATTTCCCCCTCTTCCCCCAAAAATCCCTTGATCCCTTTACATCTAATTTCATCTTGAAATCAGACAACATTTTAGCCTCAGCTAAATTTTGTGATAGTGAATTGCACAGAGTCACCACTGTGTGACGAAATTTCTCCTCACCTCAGTTCTAAAAGGTTTACCCTTTATCCTTACACTATGCCCCTCTAATCCTGGACTCCCCCACCATTGGAATGTTCTTTCTCAATCTACTCTGCCTAACCCTGTTATAATTTTATAAGTTTCAATGAGATCCTCTCTTGGATCAGTAAATTTGCAGATGATACTAAAGTTGGTGGAGTGGCAGATAGTGAAGAGGGGTGTTTTAGTTTACAGAGTGACTTGGACAAGTTGCAGAGCTGGGCCGAGAGTGGCAAATGGAGTTTAATGTGGAAAAGTGTGAGGTAATGCACTTTGGCAGGAACAATAAATGTGTAGAGTATAGGGCTAATGGTAGGGCTCTTAATAGTGTTGAGGAACAGAAGGATCTTGGTGTATGTGTCAATAGATCCCTGAAAGTAGGCAGTCAAGTGGATAAAGTTGTTAAGAAGGCATATGGAGTCTTAGCTTTTATTGGTAGGGGAATTGAATTTAGGAGCCGCAGCATCATGTTGCAACTGTACAAAACTCTAGTGCGGCCGCACTTGGAGTATTGTGTGCAGTTCTGGTCCCCACATTATAAGAAAGATGTGGAGGCATTGGAGAGGGTACAGAGGAGGTTTACCAGGATGTTGCCTGGTATGGAGGGCAGGTCCTATGAAGAGAGGTTGAAGGATTTGAGGTTGTTTTCGTTAGAAAGGAGGCGGCTAAGAGGGGATCTTATTGAAGCATATAAGATGATTAGAGGTTTAGATAGGGTGGACAGTGATAGCCTTTTTCCTAGGATGGAGAAAGCTAGCACGAGGGGACACAGCTTTAAATTAAGGGGTATGAGTTATAGGACGGATATCAGAGGTAGGTTCTTTACTCAAAGAGTGATTAGGGAGTGGAATGCCCTGCCTGCAGCTGTTGTAGATGCGCCAAGTTTGGTGGCGTTTAAGAGGTTAATTGATAAGTATATGGAAGAGAAGGGAATGGTTTAGTTTGGAGGGGCTTTGCTTTTTATTTTGGTCGGCACAACATCGAAGGCCGAAGGGCCTGTTCTGTGCTGTATTGTTCTATGTTCTATGCTGTTCTAAATTCCAGTCACAGAATAATAGAGACACTGTAATGTAGAAGGAGGCCATTTGGCTCATCGAGTCTGCACTGACCACAATCCCACCCGGACTCTACATATTTACCCGCTAATCCCTTTAACCAATGGATCTCTGGCCTCTAAGGGGCATTTTTTTTAGCATAGCCACACATCCTTGGACTGTAGGAGGAAGCCAGAGTACCTGGAGGAAACCTATACAGACACAGGGAGAATGTGCAAACACAACACAGACAGTGCCCAAGGTGGGAATTGAACCCAAGTCACTGGCGCTATGAGGCCGCAATGCTTACCACTGTGCTATCCATGAACTAAACCTATGGACAATGACCGTGTCCTTCATTGTACTTGTTGGAGCAGAGATTTTAGTAACTTAGGAAACAGACTCATTCGATATGTGCCGAAAGCATTTAAGAATAATTCAAATACAGAGCAAATAGAGAACAAAAGACTAAAAAATGGAGTGTAGATATCTTTAAAATTTCATTTACATTTTCATGATGTGGAAACTAGATTGTGGCTGGTATTACTTTGACTAAAAGCTATTAGTTGAAATGAACTTATGCCAGGTTCTTTAATATTGGTTTCATTTATAAACTGCTCAACAATGTGCTGACATTTCACTGGAACCCCAAAGTCTTCTAACTAAAAGAAAACCCTTGAATACTAAAAGCAGGAAAACAATCTGGCTCCTGCTTAGCTGATATAATTTGTTAATGTGCTTTACATTTTGATGACAGCATTGCCAGTTGTTTGGTTTAAGTGAGTGCACCTGTTTATTTTTAACCTGCCATCACACTTTAAAATATTTAAAAAAAAAACTGCTTTTACATTCTGCACAAAACTTACACCCGCTTCCATGAGCCTGAGCATTGGAGTACATCGCTATGGTTCTTACTCTTGGATTCAGGGTGTGATCTCCCTGGTTTTCTGTTTTCCCAGAGACTGTGCAGGGAGTCACTGAAATCTGATGTCACAGACCTGGGTATGTGTCCTGTTGCGGGGGGGGGGGGGGGGGGGGGGGGAGTGGTGCAGGGTGGGGGGGGGGGGGAAGGCAGGGGGTGGTGGAGGGGGGGGGGGGGGTGCAGGGTGTGGTTGCTCAGTGATATGGAAGCCTGGCTTGTTCCTGTTATGGCGTGGCCCGAATAACTGACTCAGGTGCCCTCTGCCAACCCCATTCAGAAGCTATTTGGCTCCTCTATTCATTTTGAACATGGCTGATCATTAAACTGTCCAAATCCTGCCTTATCCCCCATACCCCTTAATCCCCAAGAACTATCTCTAATTCCTTCTTGAAATCACACAATGTTTTGGTCTCAACTACTTTCTGTGGGAGTGAATTCTACAGTCACCGCCCTCTGGCTGAAGAAATTTCTTCTCCTCAGTTCTAAAACATTTACTCCTTATCCTCAAACTATGAGCCCTAGTTCTTTCTCACCCACCATTGGGAACATTCATTCGGAATCTACCCTGTCTAATCCTGTTTGAATCTTAAGTTTTTTTTAAACGGGATCCCCTCTCACTCTTTTGAACTCCTGTAAATATAACCCTAACTGTATTAATCTCTCCTCAATAGGTAGACCTGCTGTTGGCAGTGAGGTTCTACATCAGACACATGGCAGATTGTTTCATGTTATTTAAATAATGGTTGGGGGGTGGGGGGTGGGGGGTGGGGGAAATGAGAACCAGAGAGTGATGGAAGCACAAGTTATAATAGCTTTTAAAAAGCAACTAGATAAAAAATGGGGTAAGGAAAACTGCGAGGGAGTTATGGCACCATGAGGATTGCTGTTTCACAGAACTGACACAGGTACAATTAGACTGAATGGCTTTCAAACTGTAAGTTACAAAAACAGCTAATAGGTTTGGCCTAATATGTTCAAACGTTTACAGCAATATTAGAGCAAAGATTTATAGTTGTGTAGTTAGACCTTCTGCATTTTCAAAAATTTTTGAAATTTAATAAGATGGTTACTTGGACTGAGGTGCTGAAAAATACTTGAGAACAAACATCCCATAATGTGTGAATGAAAATATGATTTAACTCTTTACCAAAAAAAAAGCTCTTCCACATGCACAGTCACAGCCGATAAAACTGCTTCATAAACTGATTCTGTTTTTAAATGTATACACCTACAGCATAATGTTCAGACAAAAAGATTATCTGTATCATTAAACACAAACACTAGGAACGGACCATCAAACCCTTCAGTGATGATGTGGCTGTTCCTTGAAGACCAGCAGGGAGATTTTTTAAACGTTTCCTGTTTATTTTTATATTTATATATAAAGAATTAAACCATTAAAGTTCAGATGATTCCTTCATCCAGCAGTTTGTTAACGCCCTCACAGATTTTCTGCAGGTATTCTTTGTAAATTCCCTCAGGATTGTACAACTCAGATAGAAACTCCACATCTGCAAAGAGTCTGAAGACATGGTCAATGCGTGCGTGGGATTTGGGAGTGAGGTGACGTTCAATCAGTTCGTGCAGCAAGTCCTTGCATTCATTCAGCAGTTCCGCCAGGATATTCCTGTCAAACGTGAACTCGACCGCTGTCATGGCTGCCTGGTTCAGCTTCTTCTTGAATTTATCCACAATCTCCGTTTCGTCCTGGTTAAACTGGTTGTTGCGGTAGAGGATCCCGATTTTCAATGCGATCTTGATCAAATCCTTCAAGATTTTGTGGGCTTCTTTCTTGTCGTTTGTGTAATCTCTGGTGACTTTGTACAGCTCATCCAGGATGTCACTACTTGTGTCATCAATCAGCATATTGGCCACCACCTTGGTGGCCATTTTACTGAGGATCTTTTTCTGAGCTTGCAGGGCCAAGCTTTTAGAGTTGAATGTTTCTGTTCCCCCTGTGAAAATAAAGGGGAACACAACAGTGATCACAAAAAAGATTTACAAGTCATATATTTACAATACATTCCAGCACAGAAACCAGTGATACTGATCCACACCAGCATTCATTCTTCATACAAACTCCTTCCTATTTCTTATCTTCAATTGAGCTGGGAGTCATGCTGGCACAATGGTTAGCACTGCTGCCTGACAGGCAGCTTGGGTCATCGTCTGTGTGGAGTTTGCATGTTTCTCTGGGTGCTTTGGTTTCCTCCAACAGTCCAAAAAGAGGTGGTTAGGTGCATTGGCCATGCTAAGTTCTCCCTCAGTGTACCCAAACAGGTACTAGGAGTGTGGTGATTAAGGGATTTTCACAATAATCTTGTTGCAGAATTAATGTAAACCTCCTTGTGACACTAATAAAATAAACTCTAAAGCTTTCTTAGATTTGAACTCCTTTCTCTACCTGAACTCAGCTCCTTCACAGTTTTAAAGATAATCTATCCAGTTACCTCTGTCTCTCATAGAATAACAGAATCCCTACAGCACGCACGGAGGCCATTTGGCCCATCAAATCTGTACCGACTCTTTGACACAGTATCACATCCTCGCCCACATCCTATCCCCATAACTCAAACATTTATCACGGCCGATGCCTCTAATCTATACACTTTTGGACTGTAGGAGGAAATGGGAGCACACGGAGGAAATCCATGCAGACATGGGGAGAATGTGTAAACTCCACACAGGCAGTGACCCAAGCTGGGAATTGAACCCTGGCACTGAGGGAGCAATGCTAGCCACTGTGCCATTCCAGATGGAGGGAGAGAGAAAAAGGCACCCCCTGTTCCATCTTTCCTTATATTTAGAAACTTTTAGTTCTGCTAACTATTTTATATTTGTTTTTTCTGTACCCTTTCCAGTGCCACTGTCCTTTTATAATATGGAGAGCAGAACAATGTTGCCAATGATTAGTGGGGTAGACTTTCTGAATAGCCATGTTCCCACCAAGTCAAACAAACAGGGTGTGCAGCCTGAGAAATGTCTGATTTTCAATGTTAACTGAACCACCCTTCACTCACATTCCTGTCCATACAGCAGGCGTTCTCAGTTTGCCTGCACACTGGGGTCCTTCATGTATATAGGACATCCTTTTTATTTTAAGGAAAGCAAATGTCTCTACCTTAATTAACTTTGAATATTCACAAGCTAAAGATAGAAATAATCTCGAGTGTTTATAAAGCTGTGGGAGATGTTATTAATAGATTAACAGCATCATTATCTCCCAAAACACCCACAGGCTACCCTTATAAAAAGAGGTTGGGAGAGTTCAGCAGACAGTTCAGGAAAATGTTTAAAGATGAGGCTGACTATAAAATTTCTTCCAGGGCTTCATTTTGGAGTATAACATTGCACCATATTGTAAGCTAGGGAAATGAGTGGTTTTTCAATTATTAGTGTTAAGATTTCACGCTTCATAGTTGTGATGTTCGGTGATGTAAGAGTAAAGATGGTATACTGTAGATTAGCTGATGCCAAAGTCAGTCTGTCCATACACAATGTTACAACATTAAGCCTCATCATCAAGGGCTGCTGTAGGGTTCAGCAATAGCTGAGATCAACCTCTTTCACAGAGTGAAGGCAGTGATACGTACCTGCAGGTACAGCAATGCACTCTCAGTCACTCAAATTCATCGGCCCCTCTATGGCTGTCTCTACCGGCTACCAGTCCGACACAGGGATAACATACAACCTGGGCCAATTTGCTGAACTTTTACAGGAGTAACCTATTGGACTTCAGCCTGTTGTGAGACTTCTTTCTGTGCTTACCCCAGTCCAATGCTCGCATCTTCACACCAATTTGCTGATGACAGAAGGGTCAATATTTGGTCTAACAATCTCAGGTCATAGCAAATTTTTGTTAAAATACAAGAGGGTGCCTGGAACTCGCTACCGGGGGAGGTAGTGGAGGTAGATACAGTAGTGACTTTTACAGGGGCATCCTGACAAACACATGAATAGGACGGGAATAGAGGGATATGGTCCCTGGAAGGGTAAGGAGTGGTTTTAGTTCAGTCAGGCAGCATGGTCAGTGCAGACTTGGAGGGCCGAAGGGCCTGTTCCTGTGTTGTAATTTTCTTTGTTCCATTATTTTATCGTCCATCCCTGGTTGCCCGAGGGCAGCTCAGAGTTAACCACATTGTTGTGGCTCGGGAGAGACATGTAGGCCAGACCAGGTAAGGATAGCAGATTTCCTCCCCTAAAGGACATTGTCAGAAAAAAACCATCTGGTTCACCAATCAACAATGATATCATGGCCATCAGTAGATTCTTAATTCCAGATTTTTTTTTATTGAGTTCAAATTCCACCATCTGCTGTGACGGGATTCGAACCCAGGTCCCCCAGAACATTAGCTGAGCTCCTAGATTAAAGTCTAGCAATAATACCACTAAGGCCATTACTTCTCCATCATCAGTGAGGATGATGAAGTAGAAACACTGATGCAATCACAAAAACTAATAACATTCCCAGCTCATTCTAGTCACCTCCAGCCAGTTACAAAAGTAACTTCCTCAAACAAACAAACAAACAGTCTACCCTGGTCTGGAAAATCAAGTGGTTAAAGTCACTTAGCAGTGTGATTCTCAATTGTCAACCGAAAGCAGCATAACCCACATTTCAGCCAACAAGGATGTCCATCCTGAGTTGTCTTGCTACCATCTTCTGTGTCCTTATTAAAAAAAATGATTTGAACAAAGGTGAAATAAAGTGCACCCATTTTGCCCCCAAATTTAAGAAATCTTCACACTCAGCTGCTGAACTGTCTCTTTCTCATCTCCATGCCAAGCAAATTCAACAATGAAGATAAACCCAAAACATGCATTTTCCATCCTCAATATGGAAATAGATCTGGAGGTGAGGAACTTGTTAACTTCTGGCATCCAGCATTACAGGGGAGGATGACGTGGAGATGTTAGTGTTGGATTGGGACAGTAAGAAGTCTCACAACACCAGATTAAAGCCCAACAGGTTTATTTGGAATCACGAGTTTTTGGAGTCTGCTCCTTCACCAGCTGAGTGGAGCATTAGCCTTAAGACTATCAATTCATTATAAACTTATGTTGTGCTGGTGAAAACCTGTTTTATTACTTAATATTAAATCAGTGTTTGATATCAAAGTTGGGGCTACTCACCTGACAAAGGAGCAGCACTCCGAAAGCTCATGATTCCAAATAAATCTATTGGACTTTAACCTGGTGTTGTGAGACTTCTTACTACAGGGAAGGAGGCATGTTAAATTATAAACAGCTCAGTTAGTGAATCAAAGGCCAGTCATTTGGACTCAATCCAGAGTGGCAGTTAAAAATCAACTCTCTCAGACACCAGAATTCTGGAGCAACAATATTCATCCCTCCCTAGAAACAAGTTGCATTTTGCAAGCATGCCCAAGTTCTGATATCTTGCTCCACATCTGATCCCAGGTTCTCCAGGAATGGGATGGAGTTTGAATTTGGCCACTCTTCCAGCCACAAGTGCTGTAGGATTCTGGGAAGAATGCCCTCCTAATGTTAAATAGAGAAAGTTGCCACATACCAACCTCCAGCTTCCAATTCATCTGACCATCAATTGAAGGGGTTCAGGCAGCTCCGCCGCTTTGCCCAAAGACAAACTTTCCTGTTCTCAGCCATTTCTTTGGGCCATTTGCCTGACATTTTGTTTTTAAACCAGCTCTTTAAGGAATGGCATAGCGGTTAGCAGAGCTATCCCACAGCACCAATGACCCACGTTCAATTTTCCCACAGTGACCAACCGTGTGGAGTTTGCATGTTCTTCCAGTGTCTGCATATGTTTCCTCCGGGTGCTGCAGTTTCCTCCCACAGTCCAAAGATGTGTGGATTAGGTGGATTAGTCGGATTAGTCGGATTAGTCATGCTAAATTGCCACTTAATATTCAACATGTATATTTTAGGGATTGGGTAGGCCATGCCAAGTTGCTCCTTAGAATTCCAATGCACGTAGGTTAGGGGGATTAACAGAGTAAATACATGGTGTTACAGGGATAGGGTCTGGTTAGGATGTTCTATCAGAGAGTTCATGCAATGGGCTGAATGGCCTGCTTCTGCACTGTCAGGATTCTAGGACTCGGTACTGGTAGCACCTCTCTTCGCCACTCAGGCCATCAACAAGACCCCATCGGTAGACAGATTTCAGCTGGAGACTCTTACTGAGTCTCCATTGATGCCAATCCAGAAACATCTGGACCTCAGGTGCACAGCTGGACACACAGTGCGCTGCGTACACTGTTCTCCAGGCAGACCCCTAGAGAAATCAGCAGTCAAGGCAGATGTGAAAAGTGACCCCACCAAGCAAGAGTTAATGCCATCTGGAGAGCAAAGTGGTTTGAAAGAAAGGAGGGACATAGAACAAAGGAAAACTACAATATAAATAAGCCCTTTGGTCCATAAATTGCACCAGACATATCCCTACCTACTAGGCTTATCTATAACCCGCTATCTAACGCCGGCTTTTGCAGTTCAGGTCACTGAAGGAGCAACAGATGCCTCAGAATCTTTGGAGAAAATGGAGATTAGTGATAACATGTTGTTACAAAGATGGCAGAATTTAAATATTTGTAAGATATTCAGACTGCTTGGAATGTATCTAATACTTCCTGAAGGACTACAAAGAGTAGAGGAAGTTGAAACTGAATTTTCTGTGTGGTTTAATGGAGAAAGGAACAACATCAGACAATAAAACATTAACTACTCCTTGAAGTTTTCTTTTTAAATACGGTCTAAAGCATTTAATACAAAAGGAACCAATCAAACCACAAATCACTGAAGACAGTTTTCACCAGCTAATTTATGCTTTTGATCAGAGGTTTGTAGCTAATTAATGGGAATAAACCCAGGATTATTTGAATGGGACCTATCAAGATAATCTAATAATTCACATTTTAAATTCTTTTAATCCTTTTTGTAATTCAAGATTGAATAAAAAAATACATTTGTTAGTGTTCAAAATGATAATATATGCAGAAGTTCAGTGTCTAACAAGCTCCATTCCATTTAATTTTCACTGCATAGTCTGCTTTAAAGCTGATATTGAAGTTCTATGACATTGGATCCCTACAGTGCAAAGCAGATCATTCAGCCCGTTGAGTTTGCAAAACATTTTACTCAGATCCTATCCTCTAACCTATACATCTTGGAATACTAAGGGTCAATTTTTCATGGCCAAACAACTTAATCAGTACATCTTTCAGACTGTGGGAGGAAATCAGAGCATCTAGAGGAAACCCACACAGACACAAGGAGAATGTGCAAACTGCACACAGACAGTGACCCGAGGCGGGAATTGAACCCAGGTCTCTGGTGTTATGAGGCAGCAATGCTAATCATTGCACCACTATGCCATCTACATTCAATTCCATTTGCCACTGAGCAGCCATCTGTCCAGCCCATCTATATCCTCTTGCTATCTGAGGCTATCTTACTCGCTATTTACACCCACCAATTTTTATATCATCCCCGAACTTATAGAGCAACCTTTCTACATTTACTTCTAAATCATTTATATAAACCATAAACAGCAAGGACCCCAATACTGATCCCTGCGGGACCCCACTGTCTTCAGCAGGCCTAATGGGGAAGAACGTATGATCCAAAGATGCTGCCTTCTTGATAATGGGACCATTATTATTGGCTTTACTTTTTGTTTTACATTTTCTTCAATTAAATCATCCTACAAACAGCAATAGATGATCGTAATGACCAGGCGGTCAGTGGGTCTCAAATACCCCTGATACGTTATCGCTAACACACATGAAATGGCCAAGTAATTCTGTAATAAGCCAACCCCACATTACAGCAACAGGCCAATTCATCTGGATGCAGATCATTTGAGTTTTTCCAGCACCTTCCGTTTTTATATCTGATTATATCATCAATAGTCAATATGTATCATCAGAGCTAATTTTGGTAAAATAATGTCATTTGTTTTCAAATGACCAATATTAATTTTTTTATTCATTAGTGGGACATGGGTGTCACTGGCTGGCCAACATTTATTGACCATCCCTAGTTGCCCGAGGGCAGTTGAGAATCAACCACATTGCTGTGGCTCTGGAATCACATGTAGAACATAGAACATTACAGTGCAGAACAGGCCCTTCGGCCTTCGATGTTGCACCGACCATTATAAAGAGCAACGACCCTCCAAACTAAACAATTCCCTTCTCTTCCATAAACTTATCAACTAACCTCTTAAACGCCACCAAACTTGGCGCATCTACAACTGCCGCAGGCAGGGCATTCCACTCCCTAACCACCCTCTGGGTAAAGAACCTACCTCTGATATCCGTCCTATAACTATCACCCCTTAATTTAAAGCTGTGTCCCCTCGTGCTAGCTTTCTCCATCCTAGGAAAAAGGCTATCACTGTCCACCCTATCTAAACCTCTAATCATCTTATATGCTTCAATAAGGTCTCTTCTTAGCCGCCTCCTCTCTAACGAAAACAACCTCAAATCCCTCAGCCTCTCTTCATAAGACCTGCCCTCCATACCAGGCAACATCCTGGTAAACCTCTCTGTACCCTCTCCAATGCCTCCACATCTTTCTTATAATGTGGGGACCAGAACTGCACACAATACTCCAAGTGCGGCCGCACTAGAGTTTTGTACAGTTGCAACATGACGTTGCGGCTCCGAAATTCAATCCCCCTACCAATAAAAGCTAAGACTCCATATTCCTTCTTAACAACCTTATCGACTTGACTGCCTACTTTCAGGGATCTATGCACAAATGCACCAAGATCCCTCTGTTCATCAACACTATTAAGAATCCTACCATTAGCCCTATACTCTACACATTTATTATTCCTGCCAAAGCACATTACCTCACACTTTTCCACATTAAACTCCATTTGCCACCTCTCGGCCCAGCTCTGCAACTTGTCCAAGTCCCTCTGCAAACTATAACACCCCTCTTCACTATCTACCACTCCACCGACTTTAGTGTCATCTGCAAATTTACTAATCCATCCTTCAATACCCTCATCCAGATCATTTATAAAAATTACAAACAGCAGGGCCCCAAAACAGACCCCTGAGGTACACCACTTGTAACCGAACTCCACGATGAATATCTCCCATCAACCACCACCCTCTGTCTTCTATCTGCCAGCCAATTCCTAATCAGCTAAATCACCCTCTATCCCATACATCTGCATTTTCTGCAGAAGCCTTCCATGGGCCACCTTATCGAACACGTTACTAAAGTCCATATATACCACATCAACCGCCTTACCCCCATCCACCTCTTTGGTCACTTTTTCAAAAAACTCTTTAAGGTTAGTAAGGCACGACTTATCCTTCACAAAACCATGCTGACTATCCCCAATCAATTCATTTCTCTCTAAATAACTATAAATCCTATCCCTAATAATTCTCTCCAATACTTTGCCCACAACAGAAGTAAGACTCACTGGCCTATAATTCCCTGGAAGGTCTCTCTTCCCCTTCTTGAACAATGGGACCACATTCGCTATCCTCCAGAACCACACCCGTAACCAACGACGACCTGAAGATCAGAGCCAGAGGCTCTGCAATCTCCTCTCTTGCCTCCCAGAGAATCCTAGGGTAAATCCCGTCCGGCCCAGGGGACTTATCCAACTTCAAACCCTCGAGAATTTCTAGCACATCCTCCCTATCTACTACAATACTTCCCAATTTGCAACCCTGTACCTCAGTGTTCTCCATAGCTACATTTCCAGCACTCTGCGTGAATACCGAAGAGAAATATTTATTCAGTGCCTCACCAATCTCTTCAGGCTCCACGCACAACTTCCCACTGCTGTCTATGACTGGCCCTAATCTTGCCCTAACCAATCTTCTATTCTTAACATATCTAAAGAAAGCTTTAGGATTCTCCTTAATCCTATCAGCCAAAATCTTCTCGTGTCCCCTCTTAGCTCTCCTCAACTCACTCTTTAGCTCCCTCCTGGCTAATCTATAGCTATCCATTGCACTAACCGAGCCTTCAAGCCTCATCCTGACATAAGCCTCCTTTTTCCTTTTAACCAGCAAATCAACCTTTTTAGTACACCAAGGTTCCCTTACTCGATCATTTCCTCCTTGCCTGACAGGGACATACTTATCAAGGACTCGCAGCAGCTGCTCCTTAATAAGCTCCACATTTCAGATGTTCCCAGTCCCTGTAGTTTCCTAGTCCAATCTACACACCCTAATTCTCTCCTTATGGCCTCATAATTACCCTTCCCCCAGCTATAACTACTGCCCCCAGCTTCATGCCTATCCCTATCCATCACTAAGGTGAACGTAACCGAATTGTGGTCACTATCACCAAAATGTTCACCAACTTCCAAGCCTAACACCTGGTCTGGCTCATTGCCCAGCACCAAATCCAATGTAGCGTCACCTCTAGTTGGCTTATCTACATACTGAGTCAAAAAATCTTCCTGCACACTTTGTAGGAAAACTGACCCCTCTAACGAGCTAGAGCTATAGCTATTCCAATCAATATTAGTAAAGTTAAAGTCCCCCATAACAATTACCCTATTACTTTCACTCCTGTCCAGGATTGACTTTGCAATCCTTTCCTCTACCTCTCTAGAACTTTTAGGAGGTCTATAAAAGACTCCCAACAGGGTGACCTCTCCTCTCCTGTTTCTAATCTCAGCCCATACTACCTCAACAGACAAGTCCTCATCAAACTTCTTTCTGTCACTGTGATACAGTCTTTGACTAATAATGCCACTCCTCCCCCCCTTCTACCTCCTTCTCTACTCCGACTAAAGCATTTGAACCCCGGAACCTGCAACATCCATTCTTGTCCCTGCTCTACCCAAGTCTCTGAAATGGCCACAACATCGAAGTTCCAGGTACTGGTCCAAGCTGCAAGTTCCTCCCCCTTATTGCGAATACTTCTTGCATTAAAGTATACGCATTTCAAACCATGCCCTACTCCACCCGTACGCTGCTGTGTTTTACAGCTTTCCTCTATGACCCCCCTACTCTCATTCCCTCTTAGCACCCCAACTACTCAGGATCCCACCCCCCCTCTGAATCAGTTTAAAGCCCCCTGCATAGCCTTTGCAAATTTTCCCCCTAAGATATTAGTTCCCCTCTGGTTCAGGTGTAGACCATCTCTCTTGTAGAGGTCCCAACTCTTCAGGAACCTGAACCCCTCCCTCCTGCACCATCCCCGCAGCCACGAGTTCAAACATTCCCTCTCTCTGTTCTTCTCTAAACTATCCCTCGGCACAGGCAAGAGTCCAGAGATAACCACTCTGCCAGTTTTGGCCCTAAGCTTCCACCCCAACTCCATAAATTTCTGTTTAATATCCCCTTCCCTTATCCTACCTATATCATGTATCCCTACATGAACTATGACTTGGGGTTGACTCCCCTCTCCCTTAAGAATCTTAAAAACCCGCTCCGCGACATCCTGGACCCCAGCCCCTGGGAGGCAACACACCAGCCCTGAGTCCCTTTTATTACTATTTACTCTATCTGTTCCGCTAACTACGGAGTCTCCAATTACCAGGCCCAATCTCTTATTCCCCCTACTCACATGAGCATTCTCAGCAGGCTCACCCCCAGAGACCTGCTCCCTTTGGCCATCTCCAGTTGATTCTTCCTCAACTGGAACTAATCGTTCCTTTATGAGGAACGATTAGATAGACTGGGGTTGTTTTCCCTTGAAAGACGTCGGCTTAGAGGGGATCTCATAGAGGTGTATAAGATTATAAGGGTTATAGATAGAGTAAATGGAGGTAAACTTTTTCCACCTTTAGAAATGGATAGGACGAGAGGTCATGGCCATAGGGTGAGGGGGGCTATGTATAGGACGAATATTAGAGGGCAGTTTTCCACACAAAGGGTAGTGGGGGTGTAGAATGCACTGCCGAGTAAGGTGGTGGGAGCAGGCACGCTGGGGCTGTTTAAGGGTCTCTTGGACAGGCACATGAGCGGTATGCAGATAGAGGGATATATTAGGACTGTTTAACTACGGCTTTTTTCCACAGGTAATTCGGTCCATAATTTGAGCACGCATTCGGCAGGTGGTGCGGTACAGCTCTTGGATGTTGATTCATGGGTTGCCTGGTACCTCATGTCGTATATGAGTGCTTTATGTGGACCACCTGAAGGGCACCATGACAGCTCAGAGACTATCGATGTGGCTATGCAGACACTTGGAATTGGGCCGGTGTCTGCGGGAGTTTGCGCGTTCTCCCCGTGGTTGCGTGGGTTTTCTCCGGGCACTCCGGTTTCCTCCCACAACCCCAAAATTCGCTCTTAGGCTGATTGGGTAACAAATTGTCCCTATGGTGAAAATTTTCCAAATTAGGATTAATATATATACTATTATATAGGACTATTAAAATAGGATAATGATTTGGTATTACGGTGGCGCGGGCTCGTTGGGCCGAAGGGCCTGTTTCCCGTGCTGTGTTGCTTTAAAAAAAAAACTGTAGCCTCCAGGACAGAAAATTTGTTTTGGAGGGGAACAGCCCCAGGGGATTGTCTACCCGATTGCTTCTTACCCCTCCTCCTAATAGTTACCCAAGAATCATTTTTAGGAGTGACTATCTCCTTGTTACTCTTGCCAATATCCTCCTCAACCTCTCGAATTATCCTGAGTTCCTCTAATTTCAGCTCCAGCTCCTTAATACGATCCTCAAGGAGCTGCAAATGTGCACACTTCCTGCAGGTATAATCAGCAGGAACACTACTGGTGTCCCTCACCTCGTACATACCGCAGGAGATGCAACGTACTGCCTGCACTGCCATCCCTGATACTTTAATTTACTTTAAGGAGAAAGAAAAAAAAACTTCCCACACACTTTTATTATGAGGTTAGACCAGGTAAAGATGGTTGATTTCCTTCCCTAATGGACATTAATGAACCAAATGGATTTTTCCAACAATTAACAACAGTTTCATGGTTATCAGTAGATTATTAATGACAGTCACTTACTTTTATTGAATTCAAATTCTAACAACTGCTGTGTTGGGATTTGAACCTGGGTTCCCAGAATATTAGTGGGGTTTCTGCATTAATAGTCTAGCAATAATACTAATAGGCCATTGTCTCCTCATTGAGGGAGGCCATTGGCCCTCTGGTCCACCCAAAAGGAAAGGTTTGATGTTCCACAGGATCCTATTCAACCATATCATAAACCAGGGTTCAATCGCTTGTATCTCACCCTTGAATGTCCATTCCCTAGGATACTCCACTCTGTATTTCTCAGTCTCCTTACTGAAAGATTATTTGCTAGTGTTTGTTTTGCACCTCCAAGTTTACTTTGAATTTCCACTACTCTGAATTTACTAATTGAAGAGCTCTGTTAAAGGCTACTAAAGACCAATTCTTCTCCGTACCAAAGATTTGTCAGAGTCTCGCTCTTAACTTTACATGTCCAGCATTTCACAGATCTACTGCTGATGGTATTAGGCTGGACAAGAATTCCCGCTGTGCCAATATCCTTCATTTTTAGCCATAATATTTATTAAA
Source organism: Sphyrna mokarran (assembly GCA_024679065.1). Lineage (NCBI taxonomy): Eukaryota > Metazoa > Chordata > Chondrichthyes > Carcharhiniformes > Carcharhinidae > Sphyrna > Sphyrna mokarran. The sequence continues at coordinate 1,150,746 of JAGIQG010000030.1, forward strand.
TGCTGTCACTTTGCATAATTTCTGACAGGTTTATTTATTCTGCAAATTCTCACAATGTTAAACAACTGACTTTCACACCAGCATCATGTCTGCAAATGACAGCTGCTCCATCTGTATGTGACTGGGTTCTGTATTCAGCATTGTGAACTATATTCACTTGGAAAATGTGATACTGGCAGCTAAGGAAAAAGGTCAGACAGAGGAGGATCAGGGTTGATCTAAATAAGAAATGAATAAGCTTCTGGGCAAATGGAGAAATGAGGGCAACATGAACCGAGCTAAAAGCAAAATACTGCCAATGCTGGAATCTGAAAGAGAAACAGAAAGTGCTGGAAAATCTCAGCAGATCTGATAGCATCTGTGAGAAGAGAATAGAGCCAACATTACAAATCTAGATGAGCCTTCATCAGTTCTGACAAAGGGTCATTGAGACTTGAAATTTTGGCTGTTTTGCTATCAGACCTGCTGAGATTTTCCAGCATTTTCTGTATCGGAAATAGCTGGCAGCAAGTCTAGAGTGTGGAAGAGACACCAAGATCTTGAAGTGCGAATGACCTAAATAAGAGAACGTTTATCCTGCCAATGAATTTACAGGATCATACAGAGGCAACGCTAGTGGTACTTTTCCAGGGACATTGCCCATGCCTCTGAGCTGTTGAAGAAGGTGGGTATCACCACTGCTGTGTAGATCACGGGCTTGGTGCTGGGTCTGAGGTACTGATCTCCAAACACACTCTTCCTCAGGGGACTGAAGGCTCCAGTGGTACACTGAAGTTGGTATTAAACCTCTTTGTCAATGTCTGCCCATGTTGACAGTGGACAGCCAAGGTATGAAAAGTGGCCCACATTGTCCAAGGACTCATCATGAATTTCGATAATCAGGAGCAGGTCGATAAAGGATGTTTGTCTTTCTTTCACATTAAGCCCATGCACTTGTACACCTCAGCAAAGGTGTGCACAGTGTTTGGTCTCGGAGCATGTGCAGATGCAACTATCTGAGGATGGGATGAGTTTGGATCAGGGCTGCAGGCAAGAGAAGTTTAACAGATTCTGGTTTGTTCTGTTCTCCTGCGGGGAACTTGCTAAGGGTGAAATGGAGCATTCCAACAAGAGAAGAACATCAGTGTGATGATACAGCCTTATGCCAGGTTGGCGTTGTGCTGAGGTGATGGTGGGTAGCCTGTGAAGGCATTAGAAGCATTTCAGAGAAGATTCACTTATCGGATTCTGGCAGGAAGGGTTATCTTGAGGATAGTTTGCACAGGCTGGGCCTGTGTCCAATTTGATTTTGATTTATTGTCACTGTATTAGCATACTGTGAAAAATATTGTTTCTGCACGGTGATTAGCACTGCTGCCTCACAGCACCAGGGACCTGGTTTCAATTCCCAGCTTGGGTCACTGTCAGTGTAGAGTTTGTACATTCTCTCCATGTCCACATGGGTTTCCTCTGAGTGCTCCGGTTTCCACCCATAGTCCAAAGATGTGCAGGTTAGATGAATTGACCATGACAAATTTTCCCTCAGCGTATCCGAACAAGCACTGGGGTATAGTGACTAAAGAATTTTCACCTTAACTTCATTGCATTGTTAATGAAAGATTACTTGTGACTAATAAATAAACTTTGCTATACAGACAAAGCATACCATCCATAGAATGTAGAATGTAGTATTACAGTTATAGCTAGGGTACAGAGAAAGATCAACTTAATGAGAGATAGGTCCATTCAAAAGTTTGATGGCAGCAGGGAAGAAGCTGTTCTTGAATCTGTTGGTATGCGACCTCAGACTTTTGTACCATGAATAGTGATCTTATCACTAATAGGGATTTGAAGGATGGATGCTGAAAAGATGTTTTCCTGGTGGGAGAGACTAGATATGGAGATGCCAGCGTTGGACTGGGGTAAACAGTAAGAAATCTCACAACACCAAGTTAAAGTCCAACAGGTTTATTTGATAGTAAACCCACAAGCTTTCGGAACGCTGTTCCTTCATCAGGTGAGCAGAGAGTTCTGATCAGAAACAGGGCATATAACAGTATTCTGTAAACTGTCTCCCCAAGGCACTGACTTCAAAATGTCTTAACTCTGATAGCACTTAGTGGAAATTCACTGGCCACATCCCTGTTTCCTGTGGTCTGGTGACATAGTCAATGTATTTACCCATCAGATTAACGTAGAGAACCTGATAACATTTACAAGATATTCAGTGACATTTTATTCTGGTGTTGCAATTGTTCTTACACTATGAAGATTGTTTAGATTAAAATAACAAGTGTTTGGTCTTTATAATGTTACATTGGCTGGACGGCTGGTTAATGATGCAGAGCGATGCTAACAATGGGGGTTCAATTCCCATACCAGCTGAGATTATTCATGAAGGCCCCGGCTTCTCAACCTTGCCCCCCGCCTGAAGTGCAATACCTTCAGGTTAAATCACCACCAGCCAGCTCCCCCCCTCAGAAAGGGAGAGCAGCCTATAGTCATCTGAGACTGTGGTGAACATATCTTTTAACTTTAGTGAACTGGACAATTAACATAAACTACTGCATCTCTGAAGAATGTTGCATTTGTATATGAAAATAAAACTGCATGCAGGCAATAGAGAGAAAGACTGAGTTCCAGCAGTACTTTGACAGGAATGTGCATGTTCAGATGGAAGGGCTCAGCTCATCATAGAGGAGGTGGGAATTAGGAAACAGGTGAACAGTGTAGTGACACAGTGGTGAACACTGCTGCCTCACAGCTCCATGGCCCTGGGTTCAATTCCCGGCTTGGGACACTGTGCGGAGTTTGTACGTCTCCGTGTCTGCATGGGTTTCCTCCGGGTGCTCCGGTTTCATCCCAAAGATGCGTGGGTTAGGTTGATTGGCCAGGCTAAATTGCCCCTTAGTGTCCTGGGATGCATACGTTACAGGGATTAGTGGAGCAAATATATGCAGGGATAGGACCTGGATGGGATTGAGTTGGGTGCAGACTCAATGGGCTGAAAAGCCTCCTCCTGCACTGGAGAGATTCCAAGAGGTTTGTTTCCTATTAGTGGAGCCTCTCCCCCACATCACTCTGACACAAACCTGGAACTGTATCCAATAGTCAGGGGGACAGACGGATCTGCCAGCCAATAGTTTTGTGGTGGGGGCCACGGGAATTAGAAGCACCATAGAACAGAAGCATGTTTTGCCCAATTGGCCAGCCGTTGCTGTGTGTGCACCAGAATGACGTTTTACAGATGAAAGAATCTGCCATATGCTCTGGGTGGATGGAAAAACAAAGGGCAGGGAAATGTTAGTCTCACTAAAATTTAAATGATGTACAATAGATTTTCCTCAGACTCCCACTTTATAAAAAAAATCAGACATAACGTTTTCAAAGTCGCCAATCCTGTTCCCGATTAGTTTGGAGATCTTCAGTATCACACAGATCCCATAGGCCTCCTGTGCAACGTGGAAATAACTTGTAAAGTCGGCACTTAACAAGTTCCTTAATTAACCAAGTCATAATAAGATGATTTATGCTCACAAGTGCTGGCTCAGAAATGGAGGCTGCACACATTCCCTCAATACCATTTTCTTTGGTCTCCCACCTCTGCTTCGACCCAATTTGGCACACAAAAATCCAGAGTACGTTAATTTTTATTCATTGAGGGCCAGAGAGTGACTGGTTATAACAGTAGATGGAGCACTGCACAATAGCACGGCCAACTGGGAAGTTAATATATACAAAGAACAAAACAGCACAGGAAACAGGCCCTTTGGCCCAACGAGCCCGCACCGCCACCTCGATGTTCCCACTTCTACATGCGATCCCTGTCCATGTTTATAGATCTATGGATTAAAAACCAAATTTGAGACAATTTAGGGAGAATTTGTTTTGCCAATTAGCCTAACAGCACATCTTTGGGATGTGGGAGGAAACCGGAGCACCCGGAGAAAACCCACGCAAGCACGGGAGAATGCGCAAACTCCCACAGACACAGGCCCAAATCCATGTATCTGCACAGCACAGCGATAGTCACTGAGCTGTCGTGTTGCCCATCAGATGGTCCAGGTCAAGCATACACTAATGATGTGAAGCAGTAGGATACTCTTGAAAAAGGTCCAAGAGCAGCCCTCTCACGACCCATCGCGTGTATGCCCCTTGTTAGACAACAAGGTGGACCAAAGCACCTGTAGGATAAAAACAAGTATATCAATATCATCATCTATTTACACACTTCCCAGGGACTCCCACGGGCCTCATTCTTGCTGCAAACACACTTCTTGTCCTAGAATTTAAAAGCCAGAACATTACCGTTGTCCGTGCCAGCGGGATTTTCCCATTCCACTGCACTGAACGGAGATTTGACAACATGCCAAATTCTCTGACCTTGCTGCTGTGGGAGTGTGGCGTGAATGCTGGTAAGATCACGCCCAAGGAGGTCTACAGGACAGCAATGTCTGAACTTGTCTTTGAGTTCACGAAAGCTTAGGATCAAGATAGAATCGTACAGGCACGGAAGGAGGCCATTTAAAAATGCTATCCAATTTATTCTGTTATATCTCTACTCTTTCCCCAGGGCCCAGCAATTTTTACTGTCCTAAGCATTTAACCTATTCCTTTTTGAAAGTTGCTATTGAAAATGCTTCCACTGCTCTCGTGCATTCCTGATTAGAATAACTTGCTGCTCAAAGTTATTCTCAGCTCCCTTCTGATTCTTATGCAAATTATCTTGAAGATTTTACTAACCACCCTGGCAATAACAAGTTTTTTATTCTCATTATGCTCTCAAAATCTTTCATAATTCTGAAATTCCTCTATTAAACCTCTACTTGAGCATCTTTTTTCACAGGAGAACAATCTCAAATTCTCTCTTCACTCTACAAGTTACCAATCTCTTTTTGATTTGATCTGATTTATTATTGTCACATGCATTGGGATACAGGAAGAAGTATTGTTTCTTGCACGCTACCTAGACAAAGCATCTTGTTCATGGTAACTTATGAGTCACAGGTGAATGGTGGAGCAGATGGGCCAAATAGCCCAATTCTGCTCCTTTTATCTCAAGTTTAACATTTCACACAAAGGATAATTAAAAAATATAGCAGTCAGTAATACTAATTGTGTGATATCGTGAAGGAATTAGATTAGCTAAAGGGATCAAGGGATATAGAGGGGGATGGAAAATCAGCATATTAAATTTGATGATCAGCCATGATCAAAATGAAAGGTAGAGCAGGCTCGAAGGGCTGAATGGCCTCTTCCTATGGGCAGAAGAGCAAGGTTCCAACAGTACATCGGGATATGGCTGCTGCATCCTGTGACGTGGTTCAGACTAAAAGCTAGATTCCCGACAGCTGGAGAGGAAAGACCACAGCTGTTGTTGGTCAAAGATTAGAAACAATTTACCTTTGGCTAAAGCAGTGCCAGTCAAATCCGATTTTGTTTTTTAATGTGTCAGGGCACTTCAGGAGCTTTTGCTACCCGGACCCTTCACTGGCTTGGTCGCATCGTTTTGGATCACTATTGCCTGTGATTTAATCTATAAATGGCTGTGATTTCATTGCTCAATGTACAGACTTAAAATAAAAAGCAGAATTATACTTCTTACACAAATAGCAAAACCCACTAAGATTAAAGTAGGTCACATTAATTCCATGATGAGGAACATGCCAGAATAGTTTCTGTTTATTATCGTAACACCAGAAAAAATATTTTTGTCATGCTCATTGGAAATAAAATTTAGTTTGGTTAGCATAACTTTTGTGCTGTTAGTTTGTAAAATCCTCACAGTGCAGGAGGATGTAATTCAGCCCGTTGAGTCTGCACTGACTCTCTCTGATAGAGTATTTTATTCACATCCTTTCCCTAACCCTCACATATTTACTGTGGCTTATTCATCTAACCTACATGTTTTGGGACACTAAGGAGCAATTTAGCATGGCCAATACATCTAACCTGCAAATCTTTGGTCTGTGGGAAGAAACTAGAGCACCTGAAGGAAACCCACAAAGACATGGGAAGAATGTGCAAACTCCACACAGACAGTAACCCAAGGCCAGACTTGAACCTGGGTCCCTGGTGCTGTGAGGCAGCAATGCTAACCACTGTACCACCACGCCACTCTGATTGACAAGGTTGTGAGCTCAAACCCCATATGTAGACTTGAGCATGAATTTAAGACAATACTTCAGCACAATACTGGGAGCGCTGTCGTTTTTAGTTGTACTGTGTGTGGAATGTTAAATTTGAGACCATTTGAGATTTAGGACCAGGATTAAGTCATTCGGCCCATCAAGTCTGTCCACCATTCACTCATGGTTCATAAGTTTCTCAATCCCCTTCTCCCACTTTTTCTCACAACAAAAGAATAAAACAGCACAGGAAACAGGCCCATCAAAACAGCACAGGAAACAGGCCCATCGGCCCAAGGGGATAACCTTCGATCCCCTGACCAATCAAGAACCCATCTATCTTCATCTTAATGCACTCAATGACCGGCCTCCACAGCCTTCTGTGGCAATGAATTCCATCCTCTGGCTGAAGTAATTCCTCCTCATCTTGGTTACATAGAACATAGAACAATACAGCACAGACAGGTCCTTCGGCCCACGAGTTGCGCTGATCACATCTACCAATCCACAGACCTATCTATAACCCCTTATCCTATTCTTTTCCATATACTCATCCAGAAGTCTCTTAAAAGACCCCAGTGAGTTTGCCTCAACAACCTCCGACGGCAGTCGGTTCCATTCACTCACCACCCTCTGAGTGAAAAACCTACCCCTGACATCTCCCTTGTATTTGCTTTGCTAGCACGAGGGGACACAGCTTTAAATTAAGGGGTGATAGTTATAGGACGGATATCAGAGGTAGGTTCTTTACCCAAAGGGTGGTTCGGGAGTGGAATGCCCTGCCTGCAGCAGTTGTAGATGCGCCAAGTTTGGTGGCGTTTAAGAGGTTAGTTGATAAGTATATGGAAGAGAAGGGAATGTTTAGTTTGGAGGGGCATTGCTTTTTATATTGGTCGGCGCAACATCGAAGGCCGAAGGGCCTGTTGTGTGCTGTAATGTTCTATGCACCTTAAATCTGTGTCCTCTCGTACTGACCATTTCAGCTCGGGGAAATAGTCTCAGAGTCCACCCTATCTATTCCTCTCAACATTTTATAAACCTCTATCAGGTCGCCTCTCAACCTACGTCTCTCCAGTGAGAAGAGTCCAGCTCCCTCAACCTATCTTCATAAGGCCTGCCTCCCAATCCAGGCAGCATCCTTGTAAATCTCCTCTGAACCCTCTCAATAGCCTCTACATCCTCCCTATAATGAGGCGACCAGAACTGCGCACAATACTCCAACTGGGGTCTGACAAGAGTCTTATAGAGCTGCATCATTACCTCCTGACTCCTAAACTCTATTCCTCGATTAATGAAGGCCTGGTTGTGAAGGGTTGTCCTTTTACTCTGAAGCTCTGCCCTCAGATGGTAGTCTCTCCTACTAATGGAAATATCTTCCCCATATCCATTCTATCCAGGCCTTTCAGTATTGTGTAAGCTTCAATGAGATTTCCCTCACTCTTTTAAACTCCATCGAGTACAGATCCAACGTCCTCAAACGCTTCACCAGGTTCTGTTTCTTGTGGATATTGAAAATCCTATGGGTGCTGAAGACGAGAAGGAACTTCTCCCAGTATCTCGGGTTAATATTCTTTATTGCCCACGGCACAGAATGGTTGATGTTTTTATTTCCCAGTAGATGTGTAGGATCAAATGACTGTTTACTTGAGTAACACAGTATATCCGAGATGATTGGGAACATTATGAGCGCTCATGAGATTGTGGGAAAATGGGATTTAGCGACAGGATCTGATTCGCCAGGTCCTAACCCCTTTTTACATGAAGTCATAAATCCCAGAGTGGGGTCACAGTTTATTTAGCAGTGTTACAATTAGGCTTACATTAACACTAATGAAATTACCCTAAAAATCTCCTAGTCATCACACTCTGGCGCCTGTTTGGATACACCGAGGGAGCATTTAGCATGGCCAATGCATCTAACCAGCACGTCTTTCAGACTGTGGGAGGAAACACACACAGGCAGTGATGCAAGCCGGGAATCGAACCCGGGCCCCTTGCGTTGTGAGCCAGTTACGCTAACAGTGCCACTATGCAACCCATAATTGCTCTCCTATTCCACAATCATTCTTTCATCGAAAAGGTTGGACTGTTGGAGTAACAACATCGTCTCAAATCCAATCAGGTCTTTTACAGCAGCCCATTCCGCCCGTATGATGTAATCGACCCTGCTGTGCAATGATGGTCAATTATCATGGCAGTTTCTTAATGCCAGGCCATTCTTTTGTTAATCCAGATGACCAGAGCAATACACCATCCTCCAAATGGTAGAGGATGGACAAGAGCTCTACACTGAACCACTCTCCAGAAATTATTCAGTCAGGGTGTGGAGCAGAGCCACAGACAGGAACACGAGTCTGCAAGTGGCCTGTAACTCAAGAGCCATAATTGTGAAAAACACACACCGCTCCAGACAGACTCTACTCTTAGATCACTGCTGAATTGTGCCTCAAGCTGCCCAGTATGTTATTTTTATCTAGGCACTCATGTTTATTTGAAATAGATTGCGTAAAAACAATGAGATCATAAACACAAGCAGGAGTAGTCCTTTAGCTCCTGCTCCACCAGTTTGTAAGATCAAAGCTGATCTAATGTTCCAGTTGTCCATACCCCCTCCCTCAGTCAAGACTCAACCTTGAATAACCCAGCCCTCTCACTCACTGGGGGAAGGAATTCTGAACACCAAACAGCCTCAGAAGAGATTCCTCCTCATCTCCATCACGAATGGAAAGTCCCTTATTAAAAGCCATGCCCTTCAGACCTAGATTTTCCCACAAGGGGAAACATCTCAGAATCTAAAGCAATTCATGCAGCAGTCTGGTACCTGCATGTTAAGTGTCCATGACTAATTATAAGGCTAGCCTACAATCTCATCAGTATGTATTGTTTTACATGTTGACCCTGTTCAAGGTTACAGACCTGGTTTGAGAACAAGCAGAATTCTGTGGATTTTTTTGACTTCAAACATTAACAATTGGTGCAGGTGGTTAATGTGAGTAACATACAAAATGGAGTTCTCCCAGGAATCTCCCCTCTAGTTGCCATGGCTTCGCATCAAAACCTTGTAGTAGGCACATTAAAATGTGATAGAAATAGCAATTGGAGAAAACCTTCATAGTACGTACATGATTTTTTAAAAATGAACTCATTTGTGGGATATGGGCATTGTCAGTATTTATTGCCCACTCCTAATTGCCCTTGAACTTTGCTAGGACCATTTCTGGGGATATTTAAGAGTCAAACCATATTGCTGTGAATCTGGAGTCATGTGTAGACCAGGTAAAGATATCAGATTTTCTCTAAAGGACTAAACTTCCTCTAAAGGACATCAATTACCAGATGGGTTTTTACAACAGTGGTTTCATGATCATTATTAGACTCTTAATTCAAAAATTTTTTAAAAATTGAATTCAAATTTCACCACTTGTTGTGGTGAGATTCGAACCTAGGTTCCCCGATCATTGCCCCGAGTCTCTGGATTGCTAATCCTGCGACAATACCACTGCCTCCCCAAATAACATTAACACTTGGGCATCGAGGGTACATCTTCTTCCTGTGTTTTTCTGTGGTAAATTATTCTTCCTCATCCCTTCACTGCTAGTTAAACTGAAACACAAAGATGGAGGGATAAAGGAATGAACCACAAAGACTGAAAGACTGAAAGTAAAGCAACAAATAGAACAATGAGTGTTGAATAGCTCAACTCAAGATAATTGGCACTCTGCATTCTACACAAGGTCTCTGCCAATGGCATGGTGGCACAGTGGTTCGCACTATTGCCTCACAGCACCAGGAATGCAGGTTCGATTCCCAGCTTGGGTCATTGTCTGTGCAGAGACTGCATGGGTTTCCTCCCTCAATCCGAAAGATAAGCTGGTTAGGTGCATTGGCTATGCTAAATTCTCCCTCAGTGTACCCGAACAGGCATCAACGTGTGGCAACTAGGGGATTTTCACAGTAACTTCATTACACAGTTTGGTATGGCTGCTGCTCTGCCCAAGACTACAAGGAACTACAAAAGGTCTTAAATGAAGCCCAATCTATCACGCAAACAAGCCTCCCATCCATTGACTGTCTATACTTCCTGCTGCCTCGGAAAAGTAGCCAGTATAATTAAGAGCCCCCTACATCCCAGATATGCTCTCCTTCACCTTCTTCCTTCGAGAAAAAGACACAAAAGTCTCAGCTCACAAAAGAATCGACTCAGTATCATCTTCGCTGCTGCCATCAGACCTTTAAATAGACCTACCTCGCACTAAATTGCTCTTTCTCTACAGCCTAGCTAGGAATGTAACATTACATTCTGCACTCTCTGCTTTCCTTCTCTGTGAACAGTATGCTTTATCTGTATAGCGTGCAAAAAACAATACTTTTCACTATATGTTAATACATGTGACAATAATAAATCAAATCAGTATTAATATGTGACTTTTATAAATGACCTGGATGAGGAAGTGGAGGGTTGGGTTGGTAAGTTTGCTGACAACACAAAGGTTGGTGGCATTGTGGATAGTTTGGAGGGATGTCAGAAGTCGCAGTAAGACATTGATAGGATGCAAGACTGGGCGGAGAAGTGGCAGATGGACTTCAACCCCGATAAGTGTGTGGTGGTTCGTTTCGGCAGGACCAATGGGATGAAGGAGTGTAATATTAAGGGTAAGACTTTTAGCAGTGTGGAAGATCAGAAGGATTTTGGGGTCCCGGTTCATAGGACTCTTAAATCAACTTCGCAGGTAGAAGATGTGGTTAAGAAGGCATATGGTGTTCTGGCCTTCATTAATTGAGGGATTTAGTTTAGGAGTCAGGAGATAATGTTGCAACTTTATAAGACTGTGGTCAAGCCCACTTGGAGTATTGTGCTCAGTTCCTGGGCTCATTACAGGAAGGATGTGGAAGCCATAGAAAGGGTGCAGAGGAGATTTACAAGGATGTTGCCTGGATTGGGTGGCATGCCTTAAGAGGATAGGTTGAGAGAGCTCGGTCTTTTCTCTTTGGAGAGACAAAGGATGAAAGCTGACCTGATAGAGGTGTATAAGATGTTGAGAGATATAGATCGGATGGATTCTCAGAGGCGTTTTCCCAGGGCTGAAATGATTGCTATGAGAGGACATAGGTTTACGGTGCTGGGGAGTAGATACAGAGGAGATGTCAGGGGTAAATTTTTCACTCAGAGGGTGGTGCGTGAGTGGAATCGGCTGTCGTTGGTGGTGATGGAGGCAAATTCAATAGGGTCTTTTAAGAGACTTCTGGATGAGTACATGGGACTTAATAGGATTGAGAGTTATAAGTAAGTCTAGTAAGTAGAGATATGTTCGGCACAACTCGTGGGCCAAAGGGCCTGTTTATGCTATAGTTTTTTTTTAGGTTTTATAAAACTGCTTGTGACACTAATAAATAAACTTTAAAAACTTGCCTGGGCTCCAAGCTGAATGGGTGTCAGCGGCTGTGTGGGGAGATAGTGAAAATGAAGAGACGTGCAGCACTATTGTGTACGTGCAGAAGGTGTAATCCCTGCACCAAGGTCCTTGCTTGTATTTGATTCCCTCTTTTTTTCCCTAACATATCAAAAGGAGAGACAGCAGTATACACAGCAGTGCATTTTTCCAGGAAGGGAAGCCTTCATCACCAAAACAATATTGAATTTTACTTTTAAATTAAAAATGTCATCCACAGAAGGGAAAGCGTCAAAAAAAAGAGAGGGCACTCAAGGGGCAAAACCAAAGGTAAGGGGAGGGGCTGTGATGGCAGAAAAAACTTCAGTTATGGAATGTGGGTGAAGACTGGCTACAGCAGGAAACAGCTTTAGGAATCATCCACCAAATACCTCATAAAATTAACCTACTCCTGAAATATGTAATAAATCTTATTGCAGGGAAGGTTTGACACGAATGTGGTTTCTGGAGCAGTAGAAACAGCTTTATTTCCTGCAGGCACAGAACAAGACACCTCAAGGTCAGCATTTTGCTCCATATACTACAAACAGAAAAATCCGATTATAGACTATTAACACTTCCTTTCCACCTGCTTCGTTTTTCCACGATGCCAGTCCTTACGGTGCCTGAGCATCCACCCACCACACGCCCCCAACCCCACCCCACACATCCTTTGGCACTGCACCCCCTTAGAGAACTGTATAAGCAGAGATATGGTACAATGATTAGCACTATTACCTCTCAGGGCCTGGGAGGTGGGCTAAATTCCAACATCGGGTGACTGCCTGCGTGGAGTTTGTATATTCTCCCCATGTCTGCGTGGGTTTCCTCCCACAGTCTAACAATGTGCGGGTTAACTTGGATAGGCCAAATTAAATTGCTTAGTGTCAGGGGGATTAGAAGGGTGAATGCGTGGGGTTACAGGGATAGGGCAAAAGCGGTATTGTTATTGGTGTGGGCTCAATGGGCCAAATGGCCTCCTTCTACACTGTAGGTATTCTATGCCTCAAAGACTAGCACTTTGACCGTGGGGGCATCACTTCACACCTTCCAGTATTTTGCATTGCAGCATTCCACATTCCAGCCCAAAAGGCACTATTTATTTTCCAGCTGCTGTCACAAACATTCTCAATTTGTTGATCCAGAGAATGAGACCAGCTTCTTCCGTGCTGCCTATGGACAGATCAGCAGGTGTCAAAACTATTTTTAAATTTGTTTTTTTAAGATTACATTTTCCACCAAATTTGAGAAACTGTTTTAAATCACTCCACCATTGACAGCTGAGTGTCCATTTGTCAATTAAAGCTCAAAGCTCTGGAATCTTCTTCATCTCTCTCCTATTAGATGATCCACCAAAGACTAACTTTTTGACCAAACTATTGGCTAAGGCCCCCCCCTCACAATCTCCATATGTGGCTCACTGTCAGAAGGGAATCAGTTTAGTGAGTTGGCTAATTCCTGATGCAGTGACACCAACAGCATGGGTTCAATTCCCGTATCGGCTGAGGTTATGAAGATCCCATCTTATCAACCTTGCCCCTAGCCTGAGGTGTGGGAATCCTCAGATTGAATCAGCCTAAGGTCTTCTGGGATAATGGTGACTATTTTTTTAAATGGTGGCATAGTGGCGGTTAATGCTGTTGCCTCAGTGCCAGGTTTGATTCTGATTTTGGGTGACTGTTTGTATGGACTTTGCACATTCTCCCTATGGCCGCGTGGATTTTTTCTGGGGCTCCAGTTTCCTCTCAGTTCAAACACGTGCAGGCTAGGTGGATTGGCCTTGCTAAATTGCTCCTTGGGTATCCAAAGATGTGTAGGTTAGACGGAATTAGCCATGGAAAATGCAGGGGGTTAAGGGTACAGGTCAGGAAGGGGGTAGACTGGGAAAGACGCTCTTTCGGGTGGTAGGTGTAGACTCGATGGGCTGAATGGCTTACTTCTGCACTATAGGGATTCTATTTATCACTTCTTTGAAGAATGCCTTGAAACATTAAAAGGTGCTATATAAATGCAAGTGATTCTTAAAAATTCATCTGTATGTAAATGAAAAGGCACACAGCTTTTAGACTTGCTTGCTAGTTCATTGTAATACTATGTGAAGTGGTGCCAAGGAGTGTTTTATTTTGTTGAAACACTATCTAAACATAAATCATTACGACATAAGGTGCTGAGCCTTCCCGAAAGTTCCAAGTTCAATGTGCTGAGTTGATTCTGTAAAAGGAAATTTACTTCCTTTTCCTTGTCCTGGACATCAACACAACCAATGGTCACATTCCTCCACTTGCCTAGTTAGAGGACATTTCACTTCATTCTAATCCTATAATCGCCTCTGACAGAATCCCTGCAATGCAACAAGAGGCCACCCGGCCTATTGAGTTTACACCAACTCTCACATCTTGGGAACTAAAGGACAATTTACCATGGTCAATCCACCTGACCTGCACATCTTTGGACTGTAGGATGAAACCAGAGATTTGGAGGTGACCCACACAGGCACAGGGAGAATGTGCAAACTCCACACAAGCAGTCACCCAAGACCGGAATCGAACCTGGGTCCCTGTGAGGTGGCAGTGCTAACCACTGCCACCGCCATTGTGCCCCATATCTGCTGCTTCTCCATTTTCCTCTCTACATCGCATTGTATCACTTCTGAGCATACAATAGTACAGCGGGGCCTTACAGTGAGTCAAAAGGAACAAATATATTATAACTCCCCCTTCCTTAATTGGAAATTTTCCCAACAAGTTCAACAGGAACAATAGTCAGTGGGTCATTAATTGCTATCAATTCAGGAGGTTGTCACTCTTGGAAGAGTTGACAGTGAACCTCTGGCATTTTCATCATCACACTGACGTGAGGGACAGCTGATTTAACTGGTGTTGTTGTGAGAATTGGAGGTAGCAGAGAGTGGGGTGTTCACTTGCTCAGCGGTGTCTGGTGATTGGGGGTGGGGGTGGGGGGGGGGGCAGTGGTTTGGGTCACAGGAAAGTCCTGACTGGGTAAAATTGAAGCTAAATCCTCAACAGGCTCCAATCTTAACAGATCAGTCTTTCCAGCCAGTAACAGGTCTGTGTGTCTCCTCCAGGTAAATTCATCGGAGATATGGACAGTGCAAGAGACAGTCTTGTTTGGACAAGGACAGTAGCAGGAATCTGTTTCTCTGCTAAAGGACTCATTATGAGACAAGACCCTTTGCCCCGGTATGAAATTCTCCTTTGCCTCGTGTTCATGCCATTCCACTTGTTCTTAGTGTTGTTGTTGTACAATGTCCCTGGTTTTCGGAGATTTTAGATAATCAGAATGCGGCTCTCCTTTTCAGAATGAGTAATGCTCCCACAGCCTGAAGGACGTGCTGGTTAGGGTGCATTGACCATTCGAAATTCACCCTCTGTGTACCCGAGCAGGCGCCAGAGTGTGGCGACTAAGGGATTTCCACGGTAACTTCATTGCGGTGTTAATATAAGCCTACTTGTGACTAATAAACAAACTTTCCTTTCACTCTCTCCTGTACAGGAACTGATTGAATTTCTTGATGCCAAAAGATGAAGATGTAAATACTTCTGTTCCTGAGTCTGCAGCAATTGTTTTAATGGTGAACAGAAATTGGACATGAAAATATAACGTGAAAACTCTGTTTCCTAAAAATGGTCTCATTTGTATAAATCTGCCTCTCCCTCAAACTAATTGCAATATAAGGAAAGACTGAAAAAACTCGGAGCAAGGATATCACAGCCGGAATTTTACCATGGTGCCGGCCATGGGAATCGGAGTGGGCGAGGGGTGGACCACGGAAAGGTCTTTGGGCAGGATTTTATAATTTGGGGATGAAAGAGGCCGTAAAGTCCTGCCCAGTCCGTCTCCTCACTGCAGGTCTGATAGGCCAATAAAATTGCTGTTTATTTTGAATGACAGTAAGTTTCTGCCTTTCAGGAGAAGGGTAATATCCTGGCCTTGGGGTGGGTGACTTTATAATTAATACAATTACAAATGGTATTTATAAAGGATAACTTCTGAACACTGTTTCCCTTTAAAATACAACAGAAAGACAATATTAAATTCTTTTTCAAACAAAGCAGGGAATGGATTTTTGATCAGATAACAGAGGTGAAAATCATTTCATTGATTCCCTATAGTGCAGGAGGAGGTCATTCGGCCCATTGAATCCACCAACTCTCCGAATATGTTCCACCCTATCCCCATTACCTCCCTTATTTAGCATGACCAATCCATCTAACCTGCACATCTTTGGAGTGTGGGAGGAAACCCACACAGACATGGTGAGAACATGCAGACTCCACACAGATGAAGGCTGGAATTGAACAGGGGTCCCTGGCTCTGTGAGGCAGCACAGCTAGCCACCCTGATGGTTTCTCATTATGGAACATCCCCACAAGGATCATTAATCTCTATACATCCACCTGATCAAAATTTCTCAGTACTGGAGTATTGTGAGCAGTTTTGGGCCCCGTATCTAAGGAAGGATGTGCTGGCCTGGGAAAGATCCAGAGGAGGTTCACAAGAATGATCCCTGGAACAAAGAGCTTATTGTATGAGGAACGGTTGAGGATTCTGGGTCTGTACTTGGAATTAAGAAGAATGAGAAGGGTCTTATTGAAACTTACAGAATATTGAGAGGCCTGGATAGAGTGGACATGGGGAAGATGTTTCCAATAGTAGGAAAACCTAGAACAAAAGGGCACAAACTCAGACTAAAGGAACAATCCTTTAAAACAGAAATAAGGAAGAATTTCTTCAGCTAAACAGTGGTGAATCTATGGAACTCTTTGCTGAAGGAGGCTGTGGAGACCAGGTCATTGAGTGTCTCTAAGATAGAGATAGATAACTCTTGATTAATAAGGGGATTTATTGGGAAAAGGCAGGAGAATGGGGATGAGAAGAAAATCAGTTATGATTGAATGGCGATGGGCTGAGTGGTCTAATTCTGCTCCTGTCTCTTTTGGTCTAATGGTTAATCTAGAGAGCCATTGCTGAACTTCAGAAAGAAATCATCCTTTCTGCATCTTCCGCATCCTTGCGTCTCAGCAAAGACCCGGTTTCTTTTTGTCTCCAACTTTTATTTGGCATTAAACAGGGAAGAACTAATTTAATCAGACAGATGTGATTTTGTGGAACAAGGTTTAATTTACCAAACTGTAGAGGCAGCTTGTTTCGGTCCACTGATGCCTACACACATGCGGAGGAAGTAAGTAATACACTGATCTGAAAGTAATTAGTTACAAAAATAGATGCTTGATACACTCGCCTTTGCAATTTGGGCTGAAAATCTTTTAGATAATTCACATCTTTTTAAAAAAAAAATCAGTAAGTAATCAGCAGAAAGTAATTTAAAAGTTGCACCATTTTGGACAATGTTGTGAATTGAGGGATGTACCCTGTCCCCCTCACATTATGCTGACGAGTTTATCTTTGACAGTCCTGAAGCGTTGCTGATAGATAGTGTAGGATCTATGGCACGGACTTGATGCTTAGCAGCCATGGGGACAGTCACAGTTTGTTTGTAGCGTGGACACACGCAATTCTCAGCAGGGTTGCTGTTTATCTTTTGGTAAATTGTTACTGTTTTCCATGCCCAGTGTGAAAATAGCTTATTTGTCATGCAAAGCACAGGTCAGGGGCTGTGCAAGTCTGCCTCTCCCTCAAACTTACTCTAACTGCACAGGTACAAAGTTTTTATTCCCATTTCCTACCTATTGTTATGATATTTGAGTGTAATTATCATCTTGTGCTATTATAGAGAAACTAGAAGCAAGAGTAGGCCATTTGGCCCTTTGAGCCTGCTCCGTCATTCATTACAATCATGGTTGATCATCAAATTCAATGCCCAGCTCCCACCTTCCCTCCATATTCCTTTACTATGTCTAATGTCTCGGTTGGATTATAAATTGGTGTTGCTAAATTCTTACTGAGTTCTTACCACCCCAATCCAACGCCGGCATCTGTATATAATGTCTCTCAATCAGCAGTGAGGTAAATGACTGGACAATTGGTTTTTAGAAACTAGAAGTAGGTCATTGGGCTCTCGATAATGGCTAAACATTAGACTGGCCTTTACAAGAACTTCTTTAGTTATCCTTTACTGGGGTGATGAGATTTTTTTGCTTACTTGAGAGGGAAAAGTAACCTTGCTTTAATGTCTCACTCTAAAGACAGCACTGCTGAAGTGTAGCACTTCTTCAGTACTGCAATATATTATGCCTCTATTATGTTCTCAAGTCCCAGCTGAAGCACTTGAATCCAGTAGCCTCTGATTCAGGTGAGACCACTATCACTTTTTTCCAAGATGGCGCCGGAGTGAGATAACTTCTTGTAAGCTGTGCCTAGAATACTTTCTAATTCTGTCTTTTACTCTCGTTCAATGCTTCTAAAACTTCAGGATGATGGACAATGCTTTTTGGAAAATTAGTTTAGTTTAGTTTCCTTATTAGTGAGACAAATAGACTTACATTAACACTGCAATGAAGTTATTGTAAAAATCCCCTAGTCGCTACACGCAGGCACCAGTTCAGGAGAATTTAGCATGGCCAATGCAGCTAACCATGTCTTTCGGACTGAGAAGAAACCAAAGCACCCACAGGAAACCCATGCAGACATGGGAAGAACATGCAGACTCCACACAGACGATGACCCAAGCTGGCTCTGTGAGGCAGCAGTGCTAACCATGATGCTACCCTAATCAACAACACAAGAAAATCTTTTTAAAAAATTCTCAGTAAGAAGTCTGAAGAGAATAGTTAAGTCCAACATTACAGACATAACATGTGATGTCCACAGAGGAATTTTCCCATCCTATCAGCTATGGGAATTGTGGCAGGGATGACAGAAAATTTGATGGACTACGTTCTTTATTCCTCCTTGGGATGCGGGTGTCACTGGTTGGGTCAGCATTTATTGCCTATCCCTAATTTCCTTTGGGCTGAGTGGCCTGCTGGGCCTTTTCTGAGGGCAGTTAAGAGTCAACCACATTGCTGTGGCTCTGATGGCATATGTAGGCCAAGCCAGGTAAGGACAGCAGATTTCCTTTCTAACAGACATTAGTGAAGCAGATGGGTTTTTCTGACAATTGATAATGGTTTCGTGGTTATCAGTAGACTTCAAGTTATAGAATTTTATTGAATTCAATTTTCACCATCTACCATGATGGGATTCAAACTTGGGTGCCACAGCATTACCCTGGGTCTCTGAATTACTCGTCCAGTGACAATACCACTGCACCACTGTCTCCCCATTGACCTCAGGCAAGAATTTCCAGTCTTGGGGTACACTTATCTGAAAAACTTCACCTACTAGTGCTGGAATTTTCCAGCCCCACTGAACATCAATGGACTTTAGGCTGGGCTGCAGAATCTCCTATGACAGATCTTGTGGGGCGGAGTTGGAAAATATCATCCACGGTCCACAAGGTGCATTAACCCTGCTGGAAATAACCAACTGCAACATTCAATGCAGAGGTTTTCAGCAGGAGAAAGATCTTTTCACACACCTAAGTTCATTTATTTTCTAATGTTATGATTGATTTTCCAAATAGTTAATAATTACTGCAAAATTATTAGAGTATTGTTCCAGAAAAGCACACTGATCTTTCCATTTTCGATGTATAACATGCTTCTCCCTCTTTGTTAAATGGCACCAATTGTGCTACGTAAGGATGGCTTTCACACCAGTTATTAGCCACCTGTTTTTAATAAAGAATACGTTCCTGGCTTCAATTATAAACTCTTAGAAAAGCAGACCGCCTTCCTTTTGCTGTGAGGACTTGCCAATGGAATTTACAATCGATGGTTCTGATGAAGCTGTTTCAGAACTGACAGCAGTACACCATAATTTGCTACATTAAAAACACAGCATCATAAAATGTCCATTTTATTTTATTTCTTTTGCGTTAACCTTGAAGGGGAAACAACAGATTTGCTGGTACCATTGGAATAAGTTTCACCACTCAATGAAATCGATCCTCATCCACGGCCTCAGGTGGGATTTTCCAGCAGCGCTCATCCCAAAACCAGAAAATTCCATCCAAGGTCAACGGAACTTTACACGGTCCGCTCCTCACTCACTATGATTCCCATGGTGGGCCAAATGAGAAAATTCTCCCTGCCTCAATACCTATCCTTAACAAAAATCTATCAATTTGAGTTTAAAAATTAACAATTGATCAGGCACCAGTTAGCCTTTGTGGATGAGTGCTCCAAACCTCAATATTTTTGTAATGAAACGTTTCTCATTTAGAATGGTCAAGCTCCAATTTTTTTCCCAGTCCTAGAGTCCACACTAGTAGAAATTGTCTTAAACTGATCTACTCTGTCTCTCTTCATATCCTCAAAACTTTGCTCTCATTCATCAAGACTCAATCCATACTCACTTCAATGACAGAATGATGGAGTTGTTATGGCGCAGAAGGGGGCCATTTGGCCCACTGCATCTGGACCAGTTCTCCAAATGAGCATCATGGCTTAGTGACGTTCCTCTCTCTTTTCCCCATGCTCCTACATATTGCTTCTATTCAAATATTCTTTTAATGCCTTCTTGATCACCCCCAGCATAGTTTGAGGCAGTGTATTTCAAACCTGAACCATTGTGTAAGAATATTTTACCTCACATCACCTTAAACTGCTGTCCTCTCGTTTGTGATCACTTTATGAGCAGGAACTATTTCTCCTTATCTACTCTGACCCCTAATGATTTTGAGCATCTCTATCAAATCTCCTATTAGTCTTTTTCTCCTTCAAGTATTTATCCAACTCCATTTCAAAGTGATACAATTGGAAATGTATGCACCACCCTAGCAAGGCAGTGCATTCCCTAACCTTTGTACAAAAACTTTTTTCCTTATTTGGTCTGTTTCTTCTGAAGGTTATTGAATCTTTTAAGGAATCCACTTGAAGTAGAAGGGCTGTGAACAGGGTCATTTGAGGGTTACAAGGAATGAGTTAAGAAAAGAGCTAGGAAGAGGGTGTGAGAAGTCCTTGGCGGGTCGGATAAAGGAAAACCCCAAGGTTTTTTACTCTTATGTGAGAAATAAAAGAATGGTGGAGGGTTGTTGCGGGCTGCAAAGAGACATTGATAGGATGCAGAGCTGGGCAGAAAAGTGGCAGATGGAGTTTAACCCTGATAAGTGTGAGGTGATTCATTTCGGTAGGACACTGTAGAATGGCACTGTAATGAAGAACCAACAAAAAGAGAGGGTCTTACAGAGAAAGATTCAAGTCAGTGTGAACCAGTGCTTCAGAGGTGAAATAGTGACCATCGTGACTCAGATTTTGAACATTGTCTAACCCCAAATTTTGCTGATCCACTGGGATATTTACAGAAATTCCACATCAACCAAACAAATACACGTAATTAAAGCTTTTTGTAAACATGACATCCATTAATTTTGTGTTTGTCATTATAAAGGCAGTGCCCTTTTTAATTAAAATCCTTTTTGATGCTTTACTCAAGTGAATCCTTGCCCAGTGTGTACTAACCTGGTACAATTAAAAGAGTTACATAAAAGAAAAATAAACCCTTGGCACACTAATGTTTCTGAGAGTTCATTACTGAATACAGAGTTATCCACCATTTCAGATGGAAATGAAGATCTTCAGACAGACTTTTCCTGATCTAATTGTGATAGGGAGGAAAAACATCACTTGGAACCTTTTCTCAGTCACTCGTTTTTCTGGGATTATTGATAAAAATCTTAATAAAGAAAAAGGATACTGGGTAAAGTGAGGCATCCAAGAAATAGGTCGCATTTTTGTGTGGAAAGTAGTTGTATGTTTTTCAAATATTCTACTGGAGGCAGCTTTATAATTTCTATTGCTAAAAGGGGACTGGCAATTTCAACACTCTCTTTAGTCAGTGACTGGAGTCAGAGATGTTTGAGGCTCTCTGTGTCCTTATTAATATAAGCAGGCAGTGTAACTGTGACTGTATATTGACTTTGGACAGCGGTATAAACCGAATGCTATCAAACATCTTTAACTTCCATTGCACAGATGCCATTGAATCTTTGATATCCAGCCTACCAGGCATCAGATTAAAAAGAACATTATCTCCAATAACATGACTCATTTCAGTATTTGTTTTTATTCATTTGTGGGAGATGGACATCACTGGCTGGCCAATGTTTATTGTCCATCCCTAGTTGCCTGAGGGCAGTTGAGTCAACAACATTGCTGGGCCTTGGAGTCACACGTAGGCCAGATCAGATCAGGGCAGCAGATTTCTTTCCCTAAAGGATATTAATGAAACAGATGGGTTTTTCCCTGACAAGAGTTTCATGGTCACCAGTTAAGTTCCAGATTTTTTTATTGAATTCAAATTCCACCATCAGTTGTGGAGGGATTTGAACCCAGGGTCCACAGGACGTTAGCTGAATTCCTGGATTAATAGTCTACGATAATGCCACTAAGCCATCATAAAAATGTAATGTGATCTCAGCATAGATTATGTGCAGCCTGTGATCCATTTGGGATTTTGGCACAATTTGAAAAAAAGAGTTAATTTACTGGAAACTGGGAGTCACCTTTGAAAGGCATGGGAGTTGAAAGATTGGCACAATATTGTTGTACAAAACTTTGACTGGCACACTTTTTGAGCATAGTTGTCTCCTGGGAGAGTGGGATTCGTGAATTTATTCTCATTGTTTCCTCTCTGTAGTCACTTTGGAACTATTTCACCCGAGGAATTCTTTTTTATTTACAGGACGTGGTATCAAAGGCAAAAACCAGCATTTATTGCCCATCCCTAATTGCCCTTGAGAAGCGTAATGAATCACTGCATTAAAGGTACTCCCACACTGTGCTGTTAGAGAATGTCAGGATTGAGAGTTAGGAAGGAATGGCAATATATTTCCAAGTCAGGATGGTGTGCGACTCAGATAGAACCTTCAAGCTGGTGCTGATGCCAATGTCTGCTGCCCTTACTCTTCTAGGTAGCAGAAGTCATGGGTTTGAAGTGTTGTTGTGAGTTGCTGTGATGCAGTTTGTAAATGGTACACGTTTCAATCACTGTGCACTGGTGATGGATGGAATGAATATTTAAAAGGTGGTGAAGGGGGTGCCAATGAAGTGTGATGCTTTGTCCTGAATGGCATTGAACTTAAGTGTTGTTGGAGCTGATCACATCCATTTCAGTGAAGAATATTCTATCACATTCCTGATTCATACCTTGTAGATTGTGGAAAGGCTTTGGGGAATTAGGAATGAGTCACTCACTGCAGAATTCTCAGTCTAGTTAAATTGGTGACTTATGGGAAGTTGATGGTGGGTAACTACCAACATAATGCCATTGAATATCATGTGCCTGTCTTGTTGGAAATGGTCAATGCCTTGCACCTGTATGGGATGAATGTTATTTGCTACTTTGCCACCACAATATTCAGGCTTGGGCTATCAGCAGGAGGCTTACTTGCCCATGCTTTACCTGATGCAATGAGAATTCCCAGAATTAGTTTCTCCTGACGATACAGCACGGCACTGCCTCTAACTGGTGGATCCAATCTGCTGGTGAGACCGGAATTATTCAGGGATGGTAATGGAGGAGTCTGGGACATTGGCTGAAAGGAAAGATGCTTGCTTTATTCACATTTTGGTTGCTCTTGTAATTTAATTCCTGAGTCAAACTGGGCATGGATTTTTATGATAACCCAATAGTATAGTAATGGTGACCACAAAACTAACTCTTTCAAATTCCAGATTTATTTAATAATTCCCTAGATGCCATGGGAACTTGTCTCTTGGATTCTCATTCCACTATGCTACCATTTTCAGTCCATAGAAATCAGACATATAATTGCTTCTTGAGCTCTGTCTGATGGCAGGTCTAACCCACAGTGCTGTGACCACCAGCTGAGATAGACATATGCCTCAAAATCCACCCCTGTGAGAATGGGCTCAAACCTCTATTAGCACACCAATCTGTTCTAACTCAGGAGTGGCACAGTGGTTAGCACTGCTGTCTCACAGTGGCAGGGACCCACGTTCAATTCCAGCTTTGAGAGTGACTGTCTTTTAGAGTTTGCACATTCTCCCATGTCTGCTCTGGTTTCCTCTCAGTCTGAATTGTGTGTGTGTTAGATTGAGTGCCATGGTAAATTGCCCCTTAGTGTCGAGAGATTAGCAGGATAAATATATGGGGTTACAGGGATGGGGGCTAGGTGAGATTATTGTCAATATAGCTTCACTGGTTTGAATACCTCCTCCTCCACTGTAGGGATTGTATGGATTTTACACAGGGATAAGGCCAGGGTGGGATTGCAGTTGGTGCAGGCTCATTCTATTCCCAAAGTGTCATACACCGTTACACGCCTGTAACGATAGCTGGATAGCGATGGCTCCAATTTCTTTCCATCACAGGATGGACGAAGAATCTTTCCTGGTCTTACAATCTGTCATTGATGTGTGGTGGAAGCATTGAGATGTTGAGATGTTGATGCTCAATCTGCTTGCTTGCACTTTGAATGCATTTTCTCTGGCCATCAAGTCCTGGATTGGGACTCGAACCTGGAGTTCCTTGTTCGGAGGCACAGATATTACCCACTGCACCACAAAAACCTCCCTTGTCTGTGATCAAATGTAAACATTGCAAGATAAAGTGGCAGATACTTTTCCAATAGTGTTAATTATTGTGAATAACTTCACAATGGTTGCGCATAGGGATTAATTAAAGTTTATCTGAATCTGTTGACATTTGGTTTAATTCTCCTAGAATGTTTATTTCGTTTTGAGGTCTTCAACCTTTAGTGAAACACACTGACTAATTTTAGATGCTTCTTTAGCAATCACTTAATTGAGGGAATGTGTGAACGATTCTCACCAAATATGGCTTTGTGGTTTAATTTAATTTATATTTTACTGAACAAGGATTACCTTATGACATTTGTTTAGTCTAGTTCTTTACTATAAACAGGTTAAAGTAGTTTTTTTGAGCGAGGGTTTTAGTTGGCTTAAACTTTGAGGTTGTTCCGTCTGGAAAATTAAAAAAGCAAAATTATGGATCTGTTTTTAGTGCATCTAAACCTCCACGGAGGAAACAGGCACTTGCCTGCTATCTACGATCAAACGCAGACACCCCTAAATGAAACCGGCCACTCGAATGTTAAAGAACCAACTCTTCACCCCTCAGCCTCTGGAGAAAATGGATGCCATTTGTCCCCTTATCCAAAAAGTGGATCAGAGTTGAAGGGAGGTGTGCCTTACCCCCCCTGTAAACACCCCCACACAACACATATACAGAGGTAGCTCCACACACTGAGGCCCACTGGATTCAGGGGCACGGATGAGTGGGAGATCCTGAAAAGGTGTTCACAGCTTAGAGGTCGTTGATGGGGAGGGGTGGGATTGCTTCAGAGGCAGTTCAGCAGCAAGGGCAGAGGGTGGAATTTTTAAAGAGGTTCCCCTCTTCCTGATGCCATGTCCTTCAATTAGGCATCGAGTGTCTTTAAACAAGAGTCAACCCTCAATTCCTGAAGCACAGAAGCAATCCTGCGCAGGGATACTGCCTGCCTGCTGGGTTCTCTAATGTTGCTGTAATGGGATCACGTCCCTGGCATTCATCACTCACAGGGGCCTCAGTTGGTAATACTGTGGGAAGGCAGTCCATGTACCTTCCCTCCACAAACTTAATGAGGTGGGAAAGTGATGGGGTCTTTGTCCACCATCCTTCCACCTGATTAAATGTCTCATTATCAAACTCACCATGGGGACGTATGGTTCTGCTCATACACAGAACACTGCAGCGCAGTACAGGCCCTTCAGCCTTCAATGTTGCACCGACCAGCAGAACCAATCTAAAGCCCATGTAACCTACACTATTCCAATATCATCCATATATTTATCCAATGACCATTTAAATGCCTTAATGTTGCAAATTCTCTACTGCTGCAGGCAGGGCACTCCACCCCTTTACTACTCTCTGAGTAAAGAGCCTACCTCTGATATCTGTCCTATATCTATCACCCTTCAATTTAAAGCTACGTCTCCTCATGCTAGCCATCGCTATCCAAGGAAAAAGCTTCACACTGTCCACCCTATTGAATCTTCTGATCATCTTATGTGCCTCTATTAAGTCACTTCTTAACTTTCTCTCTAACGAAAACAACCTCAAGTCCCTCAGCCTTTCCTCATAAAACCTTCCCACCTTACCAGGCAACTTCCAGGTAAGTCTGCTCTGCACCCTTTCCAATGCTTCCACATTCTCCCTATAATACAGCGACCAGAACTGTATGCAATACTCTAAGCGAAGCCGCACCAGAGTTTTGTACAGCTGCAACATAATCTCATGGCTCCTAAACTCAATCCCTCTACCAATAAAAGCTAACACACCGCGTGCCTTCTTAACAACCCTATCAACCTGACAGCCAAATCTCCCACAGTAGCAGTTCCGGCTCGATGAGACTGGAAAATTCCAGTTAAGGGCAGGAGTATTGACCATTGAAAAACTTGGCACAAAAATGTAACAACAGAAATTAAGGTTTGGTGGATAGGAAGTTTGTTACATCTACTCTGGATTGTATCTTTTTGTCATTTGTGTAGGATGCTGAAAGGACTAAAGAATTCCCCCCAGCATCGACTAGTTTTCTACTTAAAACACTTTGTACTAGGTTGGGGAAGAATTTAAAACAAATTGCAACCTCCACAACACACAAGCTGGATGTAATTATCCTTGGTCATTATGCTCAGGATGCATGAATTGCCACCATTTGAATATTGTAGCTAAATTTAATCTCTGTGGATATATAAAATCTCCCTAAACTTCCAAGGTACGTAAATCACTACGTCAGCTTGAATTCCAAAACGTGTCAGCACTTATTCTGTTCTTTGGTCAATCTCAGTGACCTGGTCAGATTTCCATCAGGGCAGCCACTTCCTTGTGATTTGTCTCTGCTCTCAGCTCGATGTCCTGTTTCAGGAAACTATAGTCCGATAGCTCTTTGATCAAATATGGGAAGGTATAAAATCAATCTTCTGATGTGATACATTGCAAGCCAAGTGGAATTACTCACATTAAATAATACAGCTATTGTCTTCCTTTATGAGAGACACATTCCGTTATTGGCCTGTGCTATGTTAACTGATCTCAGATCAGACCGTTTGTACAACAACAGGTGAGTTCAGCAGACCTGGACTTAGAGAGGGATAGAATTCTGTCAGGACAGACTCAATGCGGGGGAGGCAGTGGTGCAGTGCTATTGTCACCGGACTAGTAATCTTGAGACCCGGGGTAATGTTCGATGAGCCCTGGTTCGAGACCCACCCAGATACGTAATGGAATTTTAAAAAGTCAAGGATGACAATGGAACCATTGTTGATTTTTGTAAAATTCCATCTGGTTCACTGAAGTCCTTTAGGGAGAGAAATCTGTTGTCCTTACCCTGTCTGGCCTACACATGACTCCACAGCAATATGGTTGACTCTTAAATGGCCTCAGAAATATCTAGTAAGACACTCAGTTCAAGGGCAATTAAGGATGGGCAACAAACATTGACCTTGCAAGTGATGCCCACATCCCATGAAGAAATAAAGAATAAAAAACTGTAAATAGCTTTAGAACTCTCAGGCACAGTGTCTCGGACACAAGGAGTTCGGTCTGTACTGTGCTGTGATTGCGCCTCTGGTTTTGTATCAAAGATATGGAAAATTAGCAATCTTCTGCACAAAAAGCAGTCCTCCTGGGTAATAAAATTTAAAAACTAACACCCTTTGTTTTGGAGTTGCAGCTTGAAGATGATAAAGAGTTAAACAAGGAAAAGCAAGGTGAAGGGGAGATGAACAAGGTTCACAATGGGATGAATGGTGCCCACATTGCTTCTTTGTGGCTTTATCCTAACAAATAAATTATCAGCCAAGTACACGGCTCTCAATATTCCTGTACACAAAGGAATTAAAGGATAGTTAAGATGGTGCTGGAGTATGGCTCCTCCTTGTGAGTTGTGCCCAGCACACACTCATTCTATTCTTCTTTTAAAACTGTACTCGACTCTTATAAGCTCTCTTCAGTCTCTTCCATTTCACCGCACAGTGGTTCGCACTGCTGCCTCACGGTGCTGGGGACCTAGGTTCAATTCCTCCCTCAGATGACTGTGTGGAGTTTGTACATTCTCCCCATGTCTGCATGGGATTCCTCCGAGTGCTCCAGTTTCCTCCCACAATCCAAATGTGCGCGAGTTAGGTTAATCCTAAATGTTAAATTGACCCTAGTGTCAGGGAGCTTTAGCAGAGTAAATAACGGTTATGGAATAGGGCATGGGTGGGATTGTGGTTGGAACAGACTCGATGGGCTCAATGGCCTTCTTCTGAACTGTAGGGATTCTGTGATTCTATGAACGGACCCATCATATATTTTTCTCTTTCTCTATACCCTATGAACGTAACAGTACATTCTGCACCTTCTTCTTTTCTCCCCTATGTACTCTATGAATGGTAATGCTTAGTCAATGTACTAAAAACATACTTTTCACTGTGAATCAATACATGTGACAATAATAAATCAAATCTAATTCAGCTGGTTCTTACATTCAGTGTTTTGAAAGGAAGCAACCCTGGCTGGAACACGGGATGATGACGATGACAATATTTGGAGCTTGGTGCGCAAATCAAGGTTGTTAATGAAACTTTTGATGAAGGGAAACTGATGTGGCCTCCAGCTGCTTGGCAGCTCAGTGTAAATCTTCTGTCCAAACACTGAAAATGTGACCAAAAATTACTTTTGTTCTTAAGTGCCTGGGTTGTGCTTTCAAAAAGCCTGGTTTTGCTGTAGATGTGTTTAGCTGCTGGTAATTTGTCTCATCATCTTATCCCTTTGGGAATGTTTACACCAAGGGACCTAACGTCCATCGTTAGAATCCCTGCAGTGCAGGTGGAGGCCATTTAACCCATAAAGCCTGCACCGACAACAATCCCATCCACGATCTATTCCTGCAACCCCACATAATCCCTTTGATACTTTAATTCAGCATGGTCAATCCACCAACCTGCACATCTTTGATGTGGAGGAGGAAACTGGAACACCTGGAGGAAAACCCATGAAGACATGGAAAGACGTGCAAACTCCCCACAGACACAGTTTCCCGAGACCGCAGTCGAATGTGGACCCCTGGTGCTGTGAGGAGGCAGTGTTAATCATGGTGTCATCATACGACCCTTCTGTTACTGCACTGGCAAATTTAAAAATTAGAATGCACTATAATGGTAAAGTGGTTAGCGCTGCTGCCTCAGTGCCAGGGACCAGAGTTCGGTTCTGGCCTTGGTTGACTGTATGAAGTTTGCACATTCTCCCTGTCGCAGCATGGGTTACCTTTGGGTGCTCAGGTTTCCTCCCACAGCCCAAAGACATGCAGGTTAGGTGGTTTAGCCATGGTAAATACACGGGGTTACAGGAATAAAGTGGGGTTGAAGGCCTGGGTAAGATACCCAGAGAGAGATACTCAGTCAGTGCAGACTTGATGGTTCGAATGGCCTCTTTCTGCATTGTAGGGATTCTATTCTGCATCAAGGCACCAGCTCTGACGCGGTATCATTCTACAGTGTACAACTTGTCTGGTATACTCTCTTAGACACCACTCTTCATGAGGAAACCTAAATGTTAGGGTTGGATATTTTCATTCCAGCTTCAGTCTATGGTGCTTCACCCATCAAAGATGAACAGGTGTAAAGTGCATTCAGCCAATTCCAGAAGCACAGAGCTCCATCGAGTATTGATAAGATTGTTTGATCTGGAGGCACAACCCTCCTGAGCCAAAGCAACAGCAGAGTTCCAATTTTCCTGAGCGCAGGGTTACTGAACAGTTTATAGTTGCATGAACTGCTGAGATCAGTTAACACAGACCAGTGATCAGGATCTATCTGCATTATCTCCACTGCTCTGCATCACTCATGACAGACTACTCCAACCGCATCAAGAGATCGATAGATCAAATAACCGTTAGTTTCTGAAACGTGTGTAAAAAATTGCAGTTCAGAAACAAAAAGCGGGTTTCTTAATAGGGACATAACTGTGATGAGCAATTGTTTCTATTAGATAAGAAGTTTCAGAAAGAAAGTTTTTTTTTAAAAATGGTCCCACTTTGAAAATGTACATCTGCTGTAAGGAGTCCTTCTAACCTGTATTGGCGAGAGCTTTTAAAAATGTAAACATTTCCTGACACAATAGCTCGGCACGCAACTCAATAAACATTGGTTTCTCACTCAACTCACAAAAACTACAGCAATAGCAGCGTTGCTTCTATAGAGGTTTCTATAGAAGTCTCCACCACCCCCATACACCTCCTGTCTAACAATCTGAACTCAAGAATGTGCTTTTCTTCTCTTGGGCCTAATACAGCGGCACAGTGATTGGCATTGCTGCCTCACAGTGCCAGAGACCCGGGTTTGATTCCCAGCCTGGGTCTCTGACTGTGCAGAGTTTGCACATTCTCCCCATTTCTGTGGATTTCTCCCACAGTCCTGAAAGACTTGCTGCTTAGGTCTTTAGCTATGCTAGATTTCCCTTCAGTGTATTCAAACAGGCACCAGAGTATGGTGACTCAGGGATTTTCATTGAAATGTTAATGTAAACCAAGTTGTGACAAATAAATAAACTTTGAAAAGAATCACAGAGTTGTTACAGGGCTGAAGGAGGCCATTCAACCCACTGTCTCTCTGGATGAGCATCAATACTTAGGCCTTTCTCCCAGTAACCCTGCACATTGTTCTTATTGAAGTAAGTATCTAATACCTTCGCAAATATCTCAAAGGAAGCATTCCACTCACTCTGTTAAAAAGTTTTATTTCTCAAATCACATTCACTTTTGGGATTGGGGAGGACTTGCTCCCACTCTGTTTAGTGGGTTCTGGACTGGTTGAATAGTCCATTGTGTGATCTTCAGCCTCTATGACATGTGGCACTTGAAAGTTTGGGCAGATGGGTTGTTTTGAGGGGAGCATCAGATCTCCCTCTGCTGCCTCAGCTTTGCCTCTCCTGTCCTGGACAAAGTCTCTAGTTGTGTTCACCATTTTCCCAAATGGGCCTTCCCATTTCGATCTTTCGCAAAACACGATCTCCTGGCGAATGTGCTGACCTTTCCAGGGGTGCTTTGAGGACATACTGACACAATAGCTCCACACAGACAGTGATCTGAATTGAACCCAGGTCCTTGGCGCCGAGGAACAGTAGTGCTAACCACTGTGCTGTGAATAGATATTTAGTAATGTAACAAATACAGTAGGATGTCAATATTTGGCAAAAGGGGACAATTTAGTTTTGTTGTGTGTATCACAACTCAACTTCAATTCTAAGAGTACTAAATCAAACAGGAGAAGTTAGTCATGATAAAGATTACTGCTTAACACAACAACTGAGTTATAGATTTGATAAGCTTCCAAATTCACAGTCTTGACAAACAGTGAGGATGAGGATCTTTGAGATCCTAGAAGATAAGAAGCAAAAAGATGCCATTTACTTAGTGAACTGTGCTGTCAAATCCTGAATGCCCTGTTTGCTCACAGGCCTGACAAAGGTTAAAAGCAAAATACTGCAGGTATTGGAAAATCTCAGCAGGTCTGGCAACATCTGTGGAGAGAGAGTAGAGCAATTGTTTCAAGTCTAAATACCCTTGGTTAGAGCTGAGGGGGAGATGGTGGAATGGAACAAAGGGAATGTAAATGAGGAAACAGGGAACTGAGGGGTGCTAAAAGTGTCCATTAAGTGATCAGAAAGCTGTAAAGTGCCTAATTGGAAAAAGAGATGCTCCAATTTGCGTTGGAGTTTGCTAGAACATTGCAAAAGGCCAAGGACGAACACGTGGACAGGAGAGCAGGGTGAGAAGTGACAAGCGACAGGGAGTCTGGGTCCTGCCTGTGGACGGACGAAGGTGTTCAGCAAAGCGGTCACCTAGTCTGCGTTTTGTCTTTCCAATGTGGAGTAGACTGCATTGGGAGCAGCAAATGGAATCAACCAGATTGAAGGAGGTGCACGTGAGGCACTGCTTCACCTGAAAGGAGTGTTTTGGACCTGGTGAAGACTGCTTGAATCTTAACATCTTCATCAGAGTATTCAATATCTGCCCCTAACATAAAGGGCCGTATTAACACAGATGCTCTGATGATATTAGGCTAGGATTTGGTGCGGCTGCAGAAGAACATCATGAAAAAAGAATGAAGAGCCCTTCATTAGTTGATTTGTTGCTCAGCGTGCTTTAATAGCGAGTTGGACTGTATGCACCAGTAAAACATGTCTCTCTCCAAAGTGCTAGCATCTGGCACAATAATAAATGATTAATTAAGGGATGCTGTTGCCAGAATCTGTGACGAGACAGTGAAGCCAAGTTGACGATTGCCATCCTGCAGGCTAACGACATTAATGTAGAAAGCTACCTTGGAAATCTCAATCTTCTGAGTTAGATCATTAAAACAATCTTTCATCTTAAATATGAAAGTAATTTTGACACTAATTAGATATTTTGGAATTGTATTTAAGTTGAAAGCCTAAATAGATTAATAGCTCAGAGTAAGGGCATGCTTCCCATGATAAAATTAAATATACTTCAGTGAAGAAAGGTATTTAAAAGCCCAAGTCTAGTCTCATGACACAAAGAGTATGAATTCACTATATATTTTCTTAATGTTGATGGTTGTCAATTAGAAGCTTTGCTGCTGGTTCCATCCAGTGACTCTGTCTACACTTCCCACCGTCTCGGCAAAGCAGCCAGCGTGATCACGGACCCCACGCACCCCGGATATTTTCTCTTCTGCCTTCTTCCATCAGGAAAAGGGTACAAAAGTCTGAGGACACGTGCCAACCCTTCAAGAACACCTTCTTCCCTATTGCCAGCAGATTTTTAAATGGACCTACCTCGCATTAAGTTGATCTTTCTCTACACCCTAGCTATAACTGTAACACTACACTCTGTACTCTCTCCTTTCCTTCTCTATGAATGGTATGTTTTGTCTGTATAGCACACAAGAAACGATACCCTTCACTGTGACAATAATAAATCAATAGTTTCTATTTCAAAGTTTACAAAGTTGATTAAGTAAAATATAAATACAGTTGGGCTTCACATCAACTGTATATCATATCTACCCTCGGCGGGGGGGGGGGGGGGGGGGGGGGGGGGGGGGGGAATCATCTCACATGAGATTAGCCCACCATTGGTCACATAACCAGCACCAAGTCCTCAACTGATATTGACTTGGGCTATTTTGCATTGCCCCAAATCTAAAATTCCATAATGTTTTAAAAAACCAACTAGTGTTATCAATGCTTTGGAATAATTAGCTTCAACTTTAATATCAATTTTTAATCTGTTTAAAAGATAACTTTTTGTAAATCATGATTCATGGGGTGGGGAGGTAATGCCTCAAGCAGTTATTGTCTGGAGGTTGAATTAATAAGCAAAAATGGTTTTAATTAGTAACTTTGAGCTTAAATCACTCCTTTAATAAGAAATATGGGAGTGTCTGATTTCCCTGTAATTATAGTCTGTTAATGAAATGAACAATCTGCTTTCAAACAAGTGATTTCTACAAAATACATGGGGTTATGGGGATGGGGCCAGGATGGGATTGTTGTTGTCTAGTCAGAGGCTTTTTCCCAGTGTGGAAAGTTGATTATAAAAAGAGGGCTCACGCTTTAGGTTGTAAGTTTATGAGAGATGTGCAGGGAAAGTGTTTCACACATAGAACATAGAACATAGAACATAGAACAATACAGCACAGAACAGGCCCTTCGGCCTTCGATGTTGTGCCGACCAAAATAAAAAGCAATGCCCCTCCTAACTAAACCATTCCCTTCTCATCCATATACTTATCAACTAACCTCTTAAACGCCACCAAACTTGGCGCATCTACAACAGCTGCAGGCAGGGCATTCCACTCCCTAATCACTCTTTGAGTAAAGAACCTACCTCTGATATCCGTCCTATAACTCATACCCCTTAATTTAAAGCTGTGTCCCCTCGTGCTAGCTTTCTCCATCCTAGGAAAAAGGCTATCACTGTCCACCCTATCTAAACCTCTAATCATCTTATATGCTTCAATAAGATCCCCTCTTAGCCGCCTCCTTTCTAACGAAAACAACCTCAAATCCTTCAACCTCTCTTCATAGGACCTGCCCTCCATACCAGGCAACATCCTAGTAAACCTCCTCTGTACCCTCTCCAATGCCTCCACATCTTTCTTATAATGTGGCGACCAGAACTGCACACAATACTCCAAGTGCGGCCGCACTAGAGTTTTGTACAGCTGCAACATGATGCTGCGGCTCCTAAATTCAATCCCCCTACCAATAAAAGCTAAGACTCCATAAGCCTTCTTAACAACTTTATCCACTTGACTGCCTACTTTCAGGGATCTATTGACACATACACCAAGATCCTTCTGTTCCTCAACACTATTAAGAGCCCTACCATTAGCCCTATACTCTACACATTTATTGTTCCTGCCAAAGTGCATTACCTCACACTTTTCCACATTAAACTCCATTTGCCACCTCTCGGCCCAGCTCTGCAACTTGTCCAAGTCACTCTGTAAACTAAAACACCCCTCTTCACTATCTACCACTCCACCAACTTTAGTATCATCTGCAAATTTACTGATCCATCCCTCAATACCCTCATCCAGATCATTTATAAAAATTACAAACAGCAGGGGCCCCAAAACAGACCCCTGAGGTACACCACTTGTCACCGAACTCCACGATGAATATCTCCCATCAACCACCACCCTCTGTCTTCTATCTGCCAGCCAATTTCTAATCCAATTAGCTAAATCACCCTCTATTCCACACATCTGCATTTTCTGTAGAAGTCTTCCATGGGCCACCTTATCAAAAGCCTTACTAAAGTCCATATATACTACATCAACCGCCTTACCCCCATCCACCTCTCTGGTCACTTTCTCAAAAAACTCAATGAGGTTAGTAAGGCATGACCTACCCTTCACGAAACCATGCTGACTATCCCCAATCAATTCATTTCTCTCAAATAACTATAAATCCTATCCCTAATAATTCTCTCCAATACCTTGCCCACCACAGAAGTAAGACTCACTGGCCTATAATTCCCAGGAAGGTCTCTCTTCCCCTTCTTAAACAATGGGACCACATTCGCTATCCTCCAGTCCTCCGGAACCACACCCGTAACCAACGAGGACCTGAAGATCAGAGCCAGAGGCTCTGCAATCTCCTCTCTTGCCTCCCAGAGAATCCTAGGGTAAATCCCGTCCGGCCCAGGGGACTTATCCAACTTCAAACCCTCGAGAATTTCTAACACATCCTCCCTATCTACTACAATACTCCCCAATTTGCAACCCTGTACCTCAGTGGGTGGGGGGGGGGCCTGGAATGCACTGCTTGTGGAAGTGATGGAAACAGGCATATTAACAACACTTAAAGTCTATCTTGATAGATACATGTATGGGAAACAGAGGGATAGAAACTACATATCAATGCAGACTTGGCAGGCCAAAGGCCTGTTCTTGTGCTGTATTGTTCTTTGTTCTTCAGTCAACAAGTTGCTAAACAATGTTTAGCATCCCGCTCCAAACTAAGCCCCACATCCAAAATTCTTATTTAGAATTATAGAGGTTTACAGCATGGAAACAGGCTTTTTGGCCTAACTTGTCCACGTCACCCCTTTTTTAAAACCCCTAAGCTAATCTCAATTGCCCGCATTTGTCCCATATCCCTCTATACCCATCGTCCCTATGTAACTAACTAAATGCTTTTTAAAAGAAAATTATATCTGCCTTTTTACTACCTCTGGTAGCTTGTCCTACACACTCACTGCCCTCTATGTGAAAAAATTGCCTCTCTGACCCTTTTGTATCTCTCCCCTCTCACCTTAAACCTATGCCTTCTAGTTTTAGACTCCCCGACCTTTAGGAAAAGATATTGACTATCTCGCTGATCATCGGCCCTCATTATTTTATGGACCTCTGAGATCACCCCTCAGCTTCTACACTCGTAGTCTATCCAATCTCTCCTTATAACACAATCCATCAAGTCCCGATAGCATCCTAATAAATCTCTTCTGCACTTTTTCTAGATTGTTATAGAAATATTAATAGGGTAACCAGAACGGTACACAGTATTCCAAGTAATGGTCTTACCAATGTGTCGTACAACTTCAACAAGACATCGCAATTTCTACAACAAAAACAGGAGACACCAGAAAAGCTCAGGCAGGTCTGCCAGCACTTATTAGGAGTGAAACAGTTAACATTTTGAGTCCTCTGACTCTTTGCCTATTTCTATCTCTGAAATGCCCCCAAAATTGTACTCCAATATCTAGCTTGCACTAAGTCCTGCTCATCAATCTCCTTGTCAATCTTCATTGATGCCTTGTCCATCAACTATATAATTCCCATTCTCACCTAAAAATCCCAATAAAACCTAATTTCTTTCCACCTTGGTAAACTCCTCCAACCTATATTTTTTTTACATTATCTGCTCTCTTAACTTGGTCTTTTGTTAGCTCCTGATCCACTCCTGTGCCATGTATGACTCGTGGCAATGGATTAACCATGTTCATTCTATAATCCCATCAATCATTTTCACAGAAACTTGCACCATTTCTATTAAAGCCTTAGTTTGGATTCTTAGCTATGAAGTGTCTTGAAGAGATTTATCACATTTAAGATGTTATATAAATATAAAAGGCAAAATACTGTGGATGGCTAAGTTTTTCTAGCATTTTCTGTTTTTGTTACATAAATATAACCTCCCATGGTTGTGAAAAAAAGTAGACATCCCTTGTTTTAATGGATTAATTTAAATTCCCTTATCATCACGACTCCTTATTTGGCTCTCTACCCTGTTAGGTCCGATAATTCTTCGACGCCAATCCCCCACACTGAAGTCAACATAATTTAAACAAAATCCTTCAATTTAAAACAAAATCAGAAATATCCAACAATCCTTAACATCGTCTCTTGGCTATAATTTTTTGTTTCCTTTTGGAGTCAAAATTTTATATCAAGTCAACCAAAAGTCAACACAGCTGGAGTTCATGAACTCCTGCTGTGTTGGCTTTGGGCCAGAGGCTCAGGTTTAACTAATTCTTTCATCTGTATTTTAGCCAAATTGCTTTGATTAATTATTGCCTAGCTCAAAGCCTAAAGCTTGTGCTTTGACCATCCCTTTCAATCATTTGGATAGTTTTAGTGGACAACATGCTGGCACAGTGGTTAGCACTGCTGGGGATTGATTCCCAGGTCATTATCTGTGTGGAGTTTACACGTTCTCACCATGTCTGTTTGGGTTTCATTGGTTGCTCTGGTTTCCTCCCACAGTCCAAAGATGTGCAGGTTAGGTGGATTGGCTGTGCTAAATTACCCCTTAGTGTTGGGAGACTAGCTAGAATGACCTCCTTCTGTGTTGTAGGATTCTGTAAATCTGCACAGGTTTATAGAATCCTAAGTGCAGAAGAAGGCCATTTGGCCCATCAGGTCTGTGCTGATCACAATCCCACCTTAGCCCTATCTGCATAACCCCATGCATTTACTCAAGCTTGTCCCCAGTGCTAACAGGTAATTTGGCATATCCAATCCATCTAACCTGCACATCTATTCTAAAAATCCAAAACACCAAATGAGTTGGAATTAGTTCCTGTTAAAAGTGAGTATTTCAAAAGTGGGATTTTATGGCCTCACTTGGATGAGATCACAAAATTTGCCCGAGGCTAGACATCTCCAATCTGGGAACTTCACCTGCTCTGGGTGGGAGAGATTTGGCCAAGTGTGAGAGACATACTTACGTAAAATTGGAATGGAATTGAGATATGATAGCAAAGGTATACCTCTAAATGAACCGAAACTCAACTGTTTTAGAAATTGGGAATTACTAGGACTGTAAATGACTGATGTATTTTTAACAGTATTGTCCCAACATTACTGGGACAGATGGAATGCACATTGTAGGAGATGTGAACAAGCTGGGTTGTATCAATGTACTTCAGGATTTGAGATATGAAAGCCCTCTGAATATCTTTCTGAAGACTAATACTTTATACATGAGCCCATCCCAAGTAGTGTCCTTATAGAATTGAATCTGATTACATCGCAGAAGGAGGTTATCCAGATGATATCCTGCCAGGTCTCTGCAGGAAGTCCAACAGATTTATTTGCGATCATAAGCTTTCAGAGCGCTGTACCTTAATCACTCACCAGATGAAGGAGCAATGCTCCGCAAGCTCGCGTTACCAAATAAACTTGTAGGACTTAAACCTGGTGCTGTCAGACTTCTTACTGTACCCAGCCCAGTCCAATGCTGGCATCTTCACATTAGGTCCCTGCAAGAGCAATTCCGCTAATCCCACACGCTGACCTTCTCCATATAATCCTGAAAAGATTTTATTCTCAGATATTATTCCATTCCCTTTTGAAAACCACAATTGATCCTTCCTCCACCACTTATAATGCTTTAAATCAATGATCCATTGTACATAACCTAGTGAAGTGTACCATTTATACAACATCTGGACCCATGTCCAATAGATTCTCATTGTAGGAGATGGGCACAAAATTACATTTCATGACAGGGAAAACAAGGATAAAACCATCACTTTGGACAGTGAGCAGTTATTCAGGAGAAACAGAGGGATAATAACAAAAAAAAATTATACTGTCCTTTAGTCAAAATAGCTAAATTGTTTCCCTATATCATTGAACACAAGTCCTGAAGTGCACACATTTTTCTCCCAGTGTAGTGATCGTCCCTTGAAGGGAAACACAGCAGAGTAAGGGTCACCTAGCATGGTTGATAATCTGGGTTGGGAAATCACCATAGATGGAGGGGGCCATTTAGACAAGGAGTATTCCAGGACTAGCTTCAGACACACTATAGATTCTTGTAACTAAATCTTTAATGAAAATGCTTCATTACACCCAGAAATCAAATTGGGACTTAAGTGAAAAATGTTTTGCAAAAGGAGAGCATGCAGGGAGCTCAGAGACTCCCATGTGAAGCAACAACATACGGAGGAGCAAGGTGAAAATGCTTCAAGGACATTTTCAGGTGAAAGAAAGGTCTTCCCAAGACACACATTTCAACATTACTCCACATGCCAGGCTCTGGAATATTCTGGGGAGGAAAGGCAGGTTGGAGATTGAGAAATGGTGAAAATAAGTCGTTTCACTTTTCTCAGGTTATTTTTGGGACATTGGAAGTCGATACACACGGGAAAACCATTAGTTCAGAAATGGACCAGAACACTGCATTTGCCTGACGAAGGCTATAAAGTCGAAAGCTCGCAAATTTACTATCAAATAAATTGGTTGGATTTAAAATTGGTGTTGTAAAACTTTACTGAGTTTACCCCAGTCCAACGCCGGCATCTCTACATCATTGGTAATAGGAGACAGAGAGTAATAGCGGAAGGGTGTTTTTCTAGCTGGAGGTCGGTCACTAGTGGTGTGCCGCACCATTTGTAAGATATATAAGTGACTTGGAAGAGGAAATGGTGTGATCAGCAAGTTTGCAGATGACACAAAGATGGCTGGACTTGCGGATAGTGAGGAGCATTGTCAGGCGATGCAGCAGGACATAGATAAGCTGGTAGCTTGGGCAGATGGATGGCAGATGGAATTCAATCCTGATAAATGTGAGGTGATGCATTTCAGGAGAAAGAATGTAGGGAGGAGGTATATGATAAAGGGTAGACCTATTAAGAGTATAGAAACGCAGAGGGGTGCAGGTGCATAAGTCTCTGAAGGTGGCAGAGCAAGTGGAGAAGGTTGTGAAGAAAGCATATAGTATGCTAGCCTTTATAGGAAGGGGTATAGAGTACAAGAGCTAGCCTTTAATGTTGCAGTTGTATAAAATGCTGGTTAGACCTCATTTGGAATACTGTGTCCAATTCTGGTTGCCTTACTACTAGAGACCCTGGAGAGAGTGCAGAGGAGGTTTACCAGGATGCTGCCTGGTATGGAAGGTCTGGGTTACGAGGAAAGGTTAGGCAAATTGGGGCTGTTTTCTTTAGAAAGACGTAGAATTAAAGGAGATCTAATCTACAAGATTATGAGGGGTATAGATAGAGTAAACAGGGTTAAGCTTTTTCCTAGGTTGGAATCAAATATCAGAAGGGCCACGGGCTTAGGGTGGGGGAGGAGTTATAATTTGGATGTTAGAGAGAGTTTTTTCACAGAGGGTTGTGGGGGTATGGAATGCACTGCCAAGTAAGGCGGTGGAGGCAGGTACGCTGGAGTTATTTAAGAGATACTTGGATAGGCACATGAGCGGAATAGGGATGGAGGGATATATTAGACTGATTTAAAATAGGGATCATGAGCCTTGGGATGTTCCTGGGAATTGTATAAGTTGGGCATGTTGTTGATGTATTTCTGTTTTATCCTACAGGTACTTCGGTTCACCTTGTTGACTAACAAGGGGCATACACGCGATGGGTTGTGAGAGGGCTGCTCTTGGGTTGTGAGAGCAGCCTATTGCTTCACGTCGTTAGTGTAGCTTGACCTGGACCATTTGATGGGCAACATGACAGCTCAGTGACTATCGCTGTGCTGTGTAGATATATGGATTTGGGCCTGTGCTTGCGTGGGGTTTCTCCAGGTGCTCTGGTTTCCTCCCACACCCCAAAGATGTACTCTTAGGCTAATTGGCAAAACAAGTTCTCCCTAAATTGTCTCACTAATTTGGTTCCAATGCGGATTTCCATAAATATAGACAAGGATCATGGGTGGAAGTGGGAACATTAAAATGGCGGCGTGGGCTCGTTGGGCCGAAGGGCCTGTTTCCCATGCTGTGTTGTTCTTTGTTCTTTATGTCAGAAGCAAACAAGGAGTATAGTGAGACATTGGACCTTTCAGAAATGATTGTAGTTTCAAATGAAGGAAAGCAAATGAAAATGTGATATTCAGCTAATTCATTTTCAATTAGAGGCTGTTTTGTTTAAACAAGTTGGAACAAAATACGATAAAAGAGTCAAGTAATTCCTGTCAGGAAATACAATTCAGAGCTATTAGATTTAGAAATACATTGAAATAATATTGTGAACAGTAATGATTAGAGCAGGTGCTATGTCTAGAATGGGGTGACACAATGGTTAGCATTGCTGCCTCTCAGTGTCAGTGAGCCAGGTTCAAATTCAGCCTCCAGTGACTGTGTGTGGAGTTTGCACATTCTCCCTGTTTCTGTGTGGGTTTCCTCCAGGTGCTCCACTTTTCACCCACAGTCCAAAGATGTGCCGGTCAGGTGGATTGGCCATGCTAAATTGCCCTTAGTATCAGGGGGATTAGCAGCGTGGGGTTATGGAGATAGGGCTTGGATGGAATAGTCAGTGCAGGCTTGATGGGCCAAATAGCCACCTTCTGCACTGTATGGATTCTATTCTAGAATATACATACCCTATTATGTGATAATATTCTGGGGTAACAAGGTGACACATTGAGCTTGCACACTGTCCTTTCATATGTAATGTTTTATTTTTAAGCAAATTGCAAAAGTGAAAATCTCCTTTACAGCTGTAAAGTTCTAATATCAAAGCAGATCGGAAAAGATCAACCAAATTTCTCAAAGGCAACAGTCCACAAGAGCACTTCAAAGTTCAGCCTAATTTTGGCAATCTTGCTTAGATAGACCATAAAGATAATTATTATTGGAAATGGAATGAACTCATTAATGCACGAGGAGAGAAATTCTGGTGATTTACATTGGCTGCACAAAGTAGGAGAAGAATAAGTTGCCGAATCAATTATCCCTCTAATTTTGTCCATTCATACGTGGAACAAATTGTTATCGTAGAATCCCTAAAGTGCAGGAGGCCATTTGACCTATCAAGTCTGCATCGACCACAATCTCACTCAGGCCCTATTCCATGACCCTACATATATACCCTACTAATCCTCCTAACACTAATGGACAAACAACCTAATTTGCACATCTTTGGACTGTGGGAGGAAACTGAAGCACCCAGAGGAAACCCAAGCAGACATGGGGAGAACATGCAAACTCCACACAGACAGTGATCCAAGCCAGGAATCAAAACTGTGTCCCTGGCACTGTGAAACAGCAGTGCTAACCAGTGTGCCACCATTTCATCCCAATTTGGATATGTAGCCATGCCTTCAGCAGCCTTGGTCATTAGCTCTATAATTCCCTTCATCCTTATCAATATCAGGGTACAGGTGAATGACCTCACATCTGGCTAACCAGACACCAATAGTGACTGTAAGCTGATTTCCTTCACTCAAGTGAACCTTGGTCCCCACCTGATCCATCTCGGAAAAGCTCGGAGTGGATTGCCACGCACTGATTGGCATCGCACACTGGTGAACCTTAATCCTACTACGAGCTCGCCAGGAGTGCTCAAGCCAACCCCCAGTGGCTAATAAGTTGAATAACTCTTTGTGCAGGTTAAAAAAAGAATGCAAATAACATGAGGAGTGACTTGGTCATTAACCTAGAGTACATTTGCAATCATATCAGTTTGCTTTCCTCAAGGTGTTTGGATTTTTCCTGAAAATCAGCAAATTCTGAAATCTGGCACAATTTAGCTGTCGGACTTGGGGTATTCTACCTGTAACATGCAGATACGGTAGAAACCATATCCAAAAAACCTATTTGCCTTTGTTCTGACAGAAGAGTTAAGGGGATGTAACCTTCATAGGCCTTCTTAAATTAACAGAATTTCCATTGTAGCTAGCTGGAACACATTCAAACTTAACTGAATTCAAATTTACTAATGAGATCAGCAGTGGACAATTGCAGTGTATTGAAGATCTGAGCACTTCCAGACTCGCAGACTATGTAATAAAACAATTTATATAGCACTTTTCATCACCCCAGTACCTCCTACTCTGCATCAGATCTGGTGAAGTATAGCTATCCCTCCTTTAAACACCCTAATGAGCTCATACCGACTGCAAAATTGGCCCAAAAATTTTCTTAAATCTTAGTAACTTGCCAAGTTTTAATAACTTACTCATGCTCCCACTTCCAGCTCATCCCCTCTCCCAACTTGCATGGCACTTGATAAGTCTTCAGGCGGCCAATGCTTACACGTAGCTTAGAGGGAACTTGGTGCCTAACTCTGACAGTATGGATTTTGT
Organism: Sphyrna mokarran; assembly: GCA_024679065.1. Taxonomy (NCBI): domain Eukaryota; kingdom Metazoa; phylum Chordata; class Chondrichthyes; order Carcharhiniformes; family Carcharhinidae; genus Sphyrna; species Sphyrna mokarran. The sequence continues at coordinate 1,193,325 of JAGIQG010000030.1, forward strand.
AATCAATGACAAAGCTGCGATACTCCCTGTCAATCTCAAAGAAAGCTGCCCACAAAAATCTCGAGATCTCTATAGTATTGATGCCCCCTTTTCCAATGGCAACTCAAACCTGGTGCCAAGTCAAGGGGACCTTTAGGCATCCAGCAGTGTGAAGCGGTAAGGATCCAATCAAATTGAATCATTCTCACAAAAGGAAAACCAGTAAGTGAACAGCATTTCAATAACAAAATAAATGATTGCAATTGAATTATGACAGAGGCTTAAATATCAGTACAGCACAATGTCAGCACTACTGCCTCACAGTGCCAGGGACCTGGGTTTGATTCCTGGCTTGGGTCACTGTCTGGGTGGAGTTTCCACATTCTCCCGTGTCAGCATGGGTTTCCTCCGGGTGCTCTGGTTTCCTCCCGCAGTCTGAAAGAAGTGCTGGTTAGGTGCTTTGATCTGAACAGGCGCCGGAATGTGGTGACTAAGGGAATTTCACAGTAACATCATTGCAGTGTTAGTGTAAGCCTTGCTCGTGACTAATAAATAAACAAACTTTTAAGGAATGCCTTAAAGGAGGAAGTGATTAAGAGGCACAGTGATTTAGGGAAAGAATTGCAGAGCATTCAGGCCTTTCTTCCTTCAAGTTATATCTTACAACCTATACCTTTGATCAGATTTTTGATAATTAATCCTAATATCTCCTTATGTGTCACAATGTCAAATTTTGCTTTCTGAAATGCCTTGGGTCATTTTAAAAGGCACAGTGTAGGTACAAGTGATTGCTGAATGTACTGTGTATGCACTATGGCACTGTCCTTTGAAGTAAGCAGTGATACCCAGGTAACAGCGCCAAGGACCCATGTTCAATTTCAGCTTTAGGTGACTGTGCCTGTGTGGAGTTTTCATGTTCTCCCTGTGCCTGTGTGGATTTCCTCCCACAGTCCAAAGATGAACAGGTTAGATGGATGGTCTATACTAAATTACCCCAGAGTGTCCAGAAATGTGTGGGTCAAAAGGATTAGTGGGATAAATACAGGGGGTTACGGGGATAGGGCCCGAGTAAGATGCTTTGTTGAAGATCTGGTGCAGACTCAATGGGCTGAATGGCCTCCTTTTGCATTGCCAGGATTCTATGACTCAGGAGGAAACATTTCTATTTAGTAGCAATGGTAAATGTGATTTCCTGCCTGTTAAGGCAATTGTAGTATTCTGAAATTGGCATTGTACGTTTTGTTCGCTTAAGACTACCACACACACATGTACTAGCAGAGGGACTCTGGAAGAAATTAAAAAGAAAGAAAAATCCACATTTAACAGCATATTCGGTTCTAATTCTGAGTGATTCTTACCAAGAGTTTCACATTGGTAACAAGAATGGTCAAAAAGAAGCAACATTTCTCTCAGGTATGAAATATTTGGACATAATCTCTGCACAGAGTGAATGAGTAATTTTAAATTGGAAACTTAGGGACACATTTAGACTACGTTAAACACACACAGGAGGAACTCCAACTAAAAAATTAACAACAGCAAAGTACACACATTTATCAAACACACTGATCTTGCCAAAGTAATCATCCAATCGAAAGGAAAATAATCATGGTTCATTACAGAGAAGTTTTGTTTTATCTTGGATCATTGATCACACATTAGCACAATGTTGCTGCCCAGCATACTGTTATCAATGTCTAATTTAATCACTTTTTGATGTGCATTCAGAGCCAGCTTTTATATTCCCATGTTGACTTTCTGTTGTAAAGTTGCAAAATGCGTTGGTGTCTGCATGTTATATTAACATTTGGCTTTTAGGTCATAAAATCACAGAATTCCTGCAGTGCAGAAGGTCATTCGGCCCATTGACTCTGTACTGACCACAATCCTAACCAGCCCTATTCCCATAACCCTGCCTATTTACTCTGCTAATAATGATACTACTCACTGATACTAGGGTCAATTTAGCATGACCAATCAACCTTTGGATTGTGAAAGGAAACTGGAGCACCTGAAGAAAACCCATGTAGACATGGGGAGAGCGTGCATAACCTCAGACTGGAATTGGACCCGAGTCCCTGGTGTTGTGAGGCAGCAGCGCTAACTGCTATGCCACCCCCGGAGGCAGAATTACACTCTGTCCTTGTTGAATAGATATGGAAAAGCTGAGTAGATGAATAATGTTGCTGCTGTCTGGTTATTGAAATGTGTCGAAGAGCTTGTTCAAATGGGGACGTTCAGCTGCTTTGATATTCCACCTGGGGATCTTCTAACATCAGATGAGCCAGACAAAATTGACAGCAGCAGCAATGTAAGCATGCCAGATCTGGAGAAAGAAAGACCACTTTCATTGGCAACTTTGCCCTCACGCTGCTAGGATCAAATATAAAGGCAGCTTTTATGCACCAGTCAAAGAAGACTTGAGTTCAACATACACTCAAACACAGCATTGCTACATCCAATTGGTCTGGATTCTGAACTCAAGTCCTGCTTTGGGAATCAATACTTTAACCGAAAGAAAAGGCAGTTGCAAAGAGAGCCAAGCAGGGTCACACATGACTGTGTACAGTTTTGGTCTCCTTACTTGAGAAAGGATAAACTGATGCTGAAGAGGGTGCAGAGGAGATTCACTCGGCTGATTCTCGAGTTGAGAGGATTGGTTTATGAGGAGAGACTGAGTAAACTGGGGCTATACTCATTGGAATTCAGAAGAATGAGAAAAGATCTTAAAGCAACATAAGATTATGAAGGGAATAGATAAAATAGAGGCAGGGAAGTTGTTTCCACTGGCGGGTGAAACTAGAACTAGGGGCCATAGCTTCAAAATAAGGGGGAGCAGATTTAGGACTGAATTGAGGAGGAACATCTTCACACAAAGAGTTGTGAATCTGTGGAATTCTCTGCCCAGTGAAACAGTTGAGGCTACTCATTGTTTTTAAGGCAAGGATAGATACATGCATTGTTGAACAGTAATGGAATTAAGGGTTATGCTGAGTGGGTGGGAAGTGGAGCTGAGTCAATGAAAAGATCTTATGGCGGAGCAGGTTCGAGGGGCCAGATGGCCAACTCCTGCTCCCGCTTCTTATTATAAGGATAGAAATCATACTGAAACCTATTAGCTAAGAATAATTTAGGTACTGTAATGTGATGGGCATGGGATTCATTTAAATCTGGATGATTGGGTTGTATGACCTCCTCATTCACATTTGGGGGAGAGAGGGGTTGACCAGCACCTGAGTTTGGTGGGCCTTGGCTTGGGGTTTGATGGTCCAAGGCCAAAGATTGGTGGTGGATGGAGAGACCCAAAGGTGGGATGGGGGTTGGTGGGTGCCGAGACTTGGGGTGTAGACTGGAGGGATTGACAAAGTCCTGAGATTGGAGGGGAGGGGAATGGAGAGGCCCTGGGAGGGGGATTTGAGACCAAGACTTTGGAGGAGGAGAGTCAGTGTGTGTGGCGGGGGGGAGGTTTGGGTGTTGGGCCACAGGAAGGAGATTGGGTGAGTAGTGTAGACGAATGGAACCACCATGGAATACTGAATGGATGTCATGGGATTGGGAGGGTAAGGGGAAGGGGGGGAGGCACCAGGGTGCCAAGACTTATGTCAGTTAATTCACATCCTGTATGTTTTCTTTCCAGTACAGCAACTAATTAATTAATAAAATGAATTAAGACCTGATGGGGATCTGCTGGTGTTCTCAAGCACAGTGGAAAGAGCTCGTGGATAAAATGAAACAAATTAATAAAGATAACACTTAGTTTCCACGTGTTGTGCACACTTCTGATCATACTTGATGCCGTTGAATGTACTTGATGCTGAAGATGGCAAAACACTGCATAAAAAATCCATTCCAAACAGGAATATCTGATGTCAAACGATCATTGATTTTGCATTTGAGCTCACTTGAACGCAAAAGTGACATCAAATCTGGTAGGCTGTAATCGCGATCACTACATAAATGAAAAAGATGCAAGGGTCACCACTGCCCCAACAAAAGGAAATGTCCAATAACATTTTTCATGTAGTTAGAGCCTCTTTAAAAATGAATTAATGAGGTACAAAATATTTACACTTCACTAAAGGTTAATTAAACACAATCGAGCTGCAAACAATGGTTCCAGATGTTTCCGCTACAACAAGGACAGTTTATTTATGAACAAGCAAATCTCCAGGAAACTGAAAGAGATAAAGCTTGTGGTTTATGGGCATCAGACTTCACAGCTGGAATTTATTTTTTAGTTAACGTTTCCACAATCTTAAATAGTGTCAAATGAAGCTGGAGATCTGGATAATAAAATTACTTGCGTGCGATACAGCAAAACACACTGGAACCTGCAGAAATCATCTGTATTTTGATATCTTTCAGTCATTGCATTTCTCCGTTTTACACAGTGACTTTAGCCCAGGGATCTCACTGATCTATTCATCTTGTGGAACTTGTGATGGTAGTGGGGATTGGCTTTTCTTTTTCAATCCAATTTCCACCAAAATGTGGATTTCGAACACCCATGGCATTATTGGATATACTGTTGGTGTTGGAATGGTATCTGTTCAGAAGTTGAGCTGCGCATCTGCCGATTCAGTAGATAGCATCCTTATCTCTACCTTGTGGGTTCATGTAATACTCCTGGGACATGTGCCCAAGCCCTGTCTCTAACCCAGTAATTCTAACGCTCTATTCTATCCTCTCCTTTCCTTCTCTGCTAAGTACTCTATGAACAGTATGTTTTGGTTCTTTGGCACACAAGAAACAATACTTTTCACTGTATCCCAAAACATGTGCGATAATAAATCAAAATCACACAAACCCGATGCTGGAAGAGCAAAGATACCATCTTTCCATTGAAAGGCCCTACCTTTCTGCTCAAGTAAGATCTTCCCAGTATTCCTCGAACAACATCACTAACACAGCTTATCTGGTTATCACATTGTTGTGGAAGCTTTCTGTGCACCAGTTGGCTGCTACGTTGCCAACATTACAGCAGTGATTACACATCAACAGCAATACACAGGGCATCACGGTGGCACAGGGGTTAGCACTGCTGCCTCACAGAACCAGGGGCTTGGTTTCAATTCTGGCTTGGGTCACTGTCTGAGCAGAGTCTGCACGGTCTCCCTGTGTCTGCATGGGTTTCCTCCAGATATTCTGGTTTCCTCCCACAGTCCGAAAGATGTGCTGGTTAGGTACACTGGCCATGCTAAATTCTCCTTCAATGTACCTGAACAGGTGCAACTAGAGGATTTTCACAGTAACTTCATTGCAGTGTTAATGTAGAATTGTAGAATCTACAGTGCAGAAGACCATTTGGCCCGTCAAGTTTGCAGCAGCAATAATCCCAACCAGCTACTACCCTTTCCCTGTAACCCCACATATTTACTCTCCTGATCTCCCTGACATTAAAAGACAATTTATCATGGTCAATTGACGCACACATATTTGGACTGTGGAAGGAAACCCACGCAGACACAGGGACATTGTCTGTCTAGAGTTTGCACAGTCACCCGAGATCAGAATTGAACTTGGGTCACTGCTGCTGTGAGGTACCAGTGCTAACCACTGTGCCACCACGCTGCCTATTGATGTAAGTCTACTTGTGACGTTAATGAATAAACTTTACATTGGAACAGTCTAAGATTTTAAAAGGCACCATATAAATGATATGTTATACTCCTGTTCTCTTACTGAAGAGGGGAGGGAACTGTTGCAACTGACTTAAAATGTGATTGGGGTGGGATTTTCCAATCTCATCTCTGCCCGCTCTGCTGCCAGTCAGAACAGAGAATTTGGCATTCTGGCCAAAATAGAACATAGAACATAGAACAATACAGCACAGAACAGGCCCTTCGGCCTTCGATGTTGTGCCGACCAAAATAAAAAGCAATGCCCCTCCTAACTAAACCATTCCCTTCTCATCCATATACTTATCAACTAACCTCTTAAACGCCACCAAACTTGGCGCATCTACAACAGCTGCAGGCAGGGCATTCCACTCCCTAATCACTCTTTGAGTAAAGAACCTACCTCTGATATCCGTCCTATAACTCATACCCCTTAATTTAAAGCTGTGTCCCCTCGTGCTAGCTTTCTCCATCCTAGGAAAAAGGCTATCACTGTCCACCCTATCTAAACCTCTAATCATCTTATATGCTTCAATAAGATCCCCTCTTAGCCGCCTCCTTTCTAACGAAAACAACCTCAAATCCTTCAACCTCTCTTCATAGGACCTGCCCTCCATACCAGGCAACATCCTAGTAAACCTCCTCTGTAAAACTCCATTTACTTTCGACAGCACCACAGAATCCCAGCTGTGAACGAGGCTGGAGGTTTTTATCCGAATTATGATGTGGTGAACTTTTCTTACAAGTACATTCTAGACAGAGAAAGAAACTACTTTTACAATGTTAAAGCAAAATACTGCAGATCCTGGTATCGGAAACAAAAACAAAAAAATGCTGGAAAATCACAGCAGATCTGACAGCATCTGTAGAAAGAGAATAGAGCCAACGTTTCGAGTTTGGATGAGCCTTTGTCAGAACATTTTACAAGGTGCTGTTTCACATTTTGTGGGTCACTTTACATTGCAGCACTTCCTCAGAGTACTATACACGGAGTGGTGCAGTCCTTTTACACCGAACTGGTGCAAATTACTTTGATTGAAATGTCTCCTGCAGCACGTACACCAACTCCTCACAACAACAACAACTTGCATTTCTACAGCACCTTTGATGTGGATTAAAACCAATCTCCCAAGACATGTCGCAGGAATGTTATCAGACAAAAATTTGACACTGAGCTATATAAAGAAATATTAGAACACGCGGCCAAAAAAAAACTTGGTCAAAGAATGATTTAAAGGATAAATGAAATTATAGAGCCAGGCTGCTGAAGGCTACTTTTTCAGATTGGGGCTACACGGTGGCACAATGATTAGCACTGCTGCCTCACAGTACCAGGGATTCGAGTTCAATTCCTGGCTTACGTGCGAAGTCTGCATGTTCTCCCCATGTCCGAGTGGGTTTCCTCTGAGTGCTTCAGTTTCCTCCCACAGCCCGAAAGACATGCTGATCAGGTGCATTGGCCATGCTAAATTCTCCTTTGGTGTCCCCGAACAGGCGCCGGAGTGTGGCGCCTAGGGGATTTTCTCTAACTTCATTGCAGTGTGACCTACTTGCGACCCTAATAAATACACTTTATACAAGATCCGTATATCAGTAGGGAACTGAATATTGCAGGAACGCAGACTGCAAGAAGGTGTTCTCAGCACCAAGTTCAGGGAACGACCAGCATTAAAGGACCAGGAGAATGAGAGATTCAAATGCTTAAAAGAACTGCTTTAGTTAAAATGAATGAAGGGAAGTGACCCCCTCCCTCTCCCCGGATTTACAGTCAATTAATCAAGTAGGTCTCCGCATTAAGCAGCAAGTGTCAAGATTGCTGAGTTTCTTGGTCAATCAGAAAGGACAGGAGAGATGTACGTGTGCCGAGATTGTTATTTCTTGCCAGCAAGTTGGAGTTGGACCATCGTCACAGTTTTGTGATGAGGGGTGAGTGCTGCCTGATCCACTCTCGGTCAGTGCTCTGTCACCGACTCCCAGCCCAAGGGCGTTAGCTGTGTTTACTGTCGGCTAAGATTGTATCAGTAACAGCATTTTACATGAGCAGTTTTGACCATGCTGCGGCCAGGAGATGGTAAGGCAGGCAGATGCGATTTGTTAGCGGTCTGGCAAGGCTGGTGTTAAATCGCTGAACACACAATTACTCATTAACAAGACAGGAAATCCTGCCAGCAAGAATCAGCACATTTTCAGAATGGGAATCTAGTCGGAGTGCAGCGGTCCCTAAAACAACACTAATTGATGATTAATCCTGGTTATTCTCCCCGCCCCAAACCCTGCAAAAAGTGAGGCCATCAAACTCCCTATCTGAATATTCAACATCCAGCAGTTTGACAGTTTCATTTTAAAGCTACGGCCCCAATTGAAAACCCCTTTGAAGAAAATTGAGACCACAACTGGTCAGTAATACAAAAAAAAAGAGGCAAAAATAGCTAAATGCGGATATTAAATATCTTTAGCCTTTTTATCCTTGGGTGCAGGGAATTCAATAACAGCACAAAAAAATAAGATTTTTCTTTTTAGCTGCAGGAAAAATTGGAATTCTTCCAATCTGAGACATTAGAAAAGTGAATCTAACTTTTTTATTGTAAGTTCCACTCTCCCCTCCCAAACACACACAGACCGATTCCAGCGACGATGATTTTTGTGGAAACTCAGTATTTGACTTAACACTTGCTGGGAACAGTAGAAATGTTAATCACAAGTCGAGAAATAGGGAAAGAAAACCCCACACAAATAACAGACTACACAGGAAGTGGACTGCATGCTAAATGTTTCATCTGCTGCATAGCTTGGTGGATTTTTGTGTTACGTTAGAAACAGCAGTGAGATTTTTTTAACTGGAGAACGGAAAGGTTTTATATAAATCTTATGGTCTCATTAATAAGAATGCAACAGGTCCTGTCATGGGCATCAAAAGGTCACAGACACCTAATCAGCTTGAGACAGTTCCACGAAAAGATGAAGTCATTTTTTTTCCAAGTTAAAATAAACAACATTCCTACCTGAGAGGTCTCCCTCACTCAGTTCCCCAGATTCTCCATCCATTTTTAGGATTTTTTTTTGCTTTGAAGCTTTTTCTTGGAGACTGCTTGTTCAGCCCGGTGTCTGCTGCAATACACACGACACACAAGCACTGCTGTAACTTACAAACAGTCTGATCCTAAAGTGAGTCAGCTTTGGGCTCTTTGCCTCATCATCGCTCTCTCTCTCTCGCTTTTTTTTATTAACACACACCAGAGAGCAGAGCTGCTAGATGATTGGTTGTGACGTCCAACTCAAACCCATTCTCTGAAGGCAACTGCCTGATGTGGAAGAAACTAAATCCTCCGACCAGAACTGCTTAAGTTCCCTTTGTGTAAACACACACAAAATAACGCCATCAACACTCAAACCATTGAACAGAATCTGCTCAAAGCAATATAGAGGCTTCAAGCCGACTAAATGATTGATAAAGTGATAGACTTTGGAACCCAGCTGTTTGTTGGAATTAGTTCAGGGCTCACTGCTAACAGCTAACGGTTCTTTCCAACCCTCTGAAATTAGATTAGAATTATTATATGTGACATTCCATCCTTCTTTGTTGCACAATGTCTTCATTTTTTGAAACGGCAGAGAGTGCAATAAGGTTCCTACAGTGGATAAGGGTCAGATTTTAAAGTTAAAAAGTTTGCTTATTAGTCACAAATATAACTTACATCAACAATATAGTTACTTTGAAATTCCCCTAGATTCTGGCTTTGTTTAGATCTATCAGGTCAGCTACAGATACACCCACTGATTTCTGCTTTCCCTATTTCATTTGACTAAACTTTCAAAGAGAAAAGAAAAATTGGCAGGCACTTCTGTTCCACTGAACTCCTCTTGAAGAGAGAGAGAAAAAAAACTGGTAGGTGTGAGTCACTTCCCTGGCCTGTGCCATTATTCATGAGAAAGTCTGTTCACTTCTGGACATGGTTTCCTGGTGGGTTGAGGGGAGAGATGGTAAACTCTGCATTATATTCACATTCGACCAAGTACAGCCTTCATCTGCTGATGGGCTCTGGGACAATTCTGGTGTAAAAAAAACATGGGACTTGATGCACTTATATTTTTAAATGTTAATTCTGAAGGAAATAGTTGGTTCTTGAAGTGTTCCTTTCCTGCAATCCTCTCTGAGTTTAACATATAATTTCTTCTGTGGTATTATTGAAAACAAGAGAGATATCACACTTCACTCTTTTGTGTTTATTGCAGTTGCTTCCCCACCCCGTGCAGGCATTCATTCAGCATAAGCAGCAAATAATCATTGAATCCCCATGGCGCAGAAGAGACCATTTGATCCATCAGTCCACACTGACAGAGTATCTTACCCAAACCCTCTCCCCCAACCTATCCTCATAAACCCCACACATTTACCAGGACCAATCCCTCTAATCTACACACCTACCACATTAAGGGACAATTTAACATGACCAATTTATCTAACCCGCACATCTTTGGACTCTGGGAGAAAACGGGAGCATCCAGAGGAAACTCACTCAAACATGGGGAGAATGTGCAGACTCCACACAGACAGTCACCCGAGGTCAGAATTGAGCCAAGGCTGTGGGACAGCTGTGCTAATCGCTGTGCTGTTTGATTGCAGGAGGCATGACAACTTCTGATAAGCCCGAACTTGACATTTACATACATGTGCTTTTCTGCAAATTCCCTGTAATAATTAAATGTCTCAGTGATTAAATGTATCTCTGGAGGATATCCCCCTACACTTCAGCCATTATTCAGCCAATTTATCCATCCTTGTGACATTGAGCAGGATTTGCTGCATGGTGGAGGAAAGCAGACTGCCATTGGCTAGCAGCAGAATATCTGGTCCTGCTGTTGTCAATGGGGTTTCCTATTGAATACATCCCTCATCACTGGGAAACACATGGCCTGGGTGTATGTAATGTCCTGACTATGTTAGGGGTTGTGGGTTTTAAAAGAAAGAAAATTAGGTGGTTTGCACACATTGATTCAAAATAACACACAACACATTTTATTGAGGAGCTGCTCTCTCTTTTAGGGCAAAAGAAATAAACTAACTCAAATGAACTCAGGGACAAAGTAAAAGGGGCAGCTCCTCGGAAGGAAGGAGAACAGTCCGAACAGAACCAAAGTACAAAGGAAACTTAAAACATTAAATCATAATGTGATTATCGGAGTCTGTAATGCACCCCAGCCCCCCGCAGTGTCCAACAGGCAGAAGAGCTGCTCCCACTGCACTGCAAAGTATAAAACAGAAAGTAAAGCAGCAGCCTTATCACACATCCCAATGACATCACCATCAAACCATGTGGTCAGCTCTTAAAGCTGTCTGCACCTGTTTTAAAAAAATAACACCTATTGGTGTGATCCCACTGTAGTGAATATCTGGAATGTTCTGGTCTACATCTTACTTTGGTCTGCGTCCTACTGAAATTGCAAAGTAAAAAGACTCATAACCTAACTAGATGATGTGTCGGGTGCAGGGTGGCACAGTGGTTAACAGTGGTCACAGTGCCAGGGACCGGGGTTCGATTCCCAGCATGGGTCGCTGTCTGTGTGGAGTCTGCACATTCTCCCCATGTCTGCGTGGGTTTTCTCCAGATGCTCTGGTTTTCTCCCACTGTCTGAAAGACATGCTGGTTAGGGTGCATTCACCATGTTAAATTCTCCTTCAATGCACCCAATCAGGCGCTTTGGATTTTCACAGTAACTTCAATGCAGTGTGAATGTAAGCCTACTTGTGACTAATAAATTAACTTTAACTTTTGCTTGACTGTCAGTCAAATAATCTCCTCCTCCTCCCCCTCCCCACTAATTTTCCCCATATGTTTATACCTGGAAAAAAGAAATGTTCAAAAATCTTGATTAAAAGGTTATTCTTTTTAATGTTACTATCGCTTTTCCTCCAGGCTTGCACACAGCAGTGCCTTGGAGTTTGATCTTTAACCTCTGCAGATTCCGAACCAACCCTGAAGGTTGGCAACCCTCAGAATCCTTCCATGTTCACAGAAGGATGTGAACATCCTTCTGGATGTTCACATAACATCCAGAAGGACCTGGGTGTTATGTGCTTAGACCATTGAAGGTGACAAGACAGGTGAAGAGAGCAGTTATTGTAGTGTATAGTATTTTGGGATTTATTAATAGACACAGAGTGAGGATTGAGGGGTGGAATTCACCCACTATAAGAACTGTAATAGGCAGGGGCAGACCATGGAAATATTCAATGACTTTAGGCAGGATTTTCTGGTTTTGGTTCAAGCGTCTCTGGAAGTTTCCACCCAGACAATATAAGAGCCCGGAGGTTCTGCTGAACAAGACACTGGTTAGAGCTCAGCTGGAATATTGTGCACTGTTCGAAGGCACTACATTGTAGGAGAACGTGAATGCATTGGAGAGAGTGCGAAAGAGGTGTACAAGAATGGTTACAGGGATAAGAAACTTCAGTTATGAGGATAAATTGGAGAGGTTGGAACTGTTCTCCGTGGAGAGAAGAAGGTTAAGAAGATATCTGATACAGATATTTGAAATCATGGGCGGGCTGAACAGAGTAGATAGGGAGAAACTGTTTCTCTTCATAAAAGATCAAGAATGAGATTTAAAGACATTTGCAACAAAAAATGGGATGTGAGAAAATCTTTATCACACAGCGAGTGAATAAAGAATAAAGATAATTAAAGCAGAGGAACAGACCCTTCAGCCCTTCAAACTTGCACCAAATGGTTTGGGCCTGGAATCAGCTTGGAAGTGTGTTGAATGCACGTTCAATCCAGGTATTCAAGAAAATGATTTGAATGGAAACAATGTGCCAGAGTATGGGGAAAAAGCAAAGGAATGCTACTAAGCCATGATGCTCAATTGGCAATGGGCCAAATGGCCTCCTTCTGCATTTTAACAAATCTGTGACTTTCCAAGAAGGTAATCGCTAGGAATTGGCACTCTGGCAGACATCTCCACTCCATCCCTGAGGAGAATGGACATTAATTACAGTGTCTATGCTGTCTTTCCAGTTCAGACCAGGCAAATCAGTCCAGACCAAGGTTGTGGACCAGTTGCTCTGCATTGCACAGTGGAGCAGTAGCTTTAAACACTTACCCACTAGACCACTGAGTGAACTGTAGCAGGGAAAATGTTTATATACCGCACAGTATGGGTGCATAAGGAAAGGATAAGTTACGTAGCGATTAGCTAGTTAATGAACTAGTTAATAGTTAATACTCAGCTGGGAGGAAGTCATGTTACCTGGACATGGAGCTGTCTATAGAGCTCATATTCCTTTATTATATTGTACTCTGAAGGGTTATTTTTCATTATTAGTTAGTGTGCCTAGTACAGATTCCCTAATAGCTTCCATGGGAGCACTTCCAATCGAGACCACCTAGAAGGGTTTGTTTTGGGATTAGTAAGTACATCAAGGAGTGCAACTCAAACCTTCTTTGGCCTCTAGCCTAAAATCACTAAATGTTTTTGTACTTGCAGAGAATATAAGTCTCTATTGTGCACTATACAGTGCTGTCTTACAAACTCGCAGGTGCAGATGTGAGCAGCCAGTAAAATTGGCACTAGTTCAGTAACTCAGCACTGGCGGACAGGAACCAGTGTAAGGAAAAAAAGGGCATCAAACATTGGCTGCAAATTTTTATGTTGAAGACATGCAGCTGCTTTGGAATCAGACATCCCAAAGTACAGACGCCTCATAGAAGGAACATACGAACAGGAGGAGGTCATTTAGTGCTGTTCTGTCACTCAATGAGGTCATCATTGCCCCATAAACCTGAATACCTTAGATTAACAGGAGTCTATCAATCTCAGATTTAAAAATACTGTTTGACCAGCATCAACCACTGCTTTCAGGGAAGAATTTCATATTTCTACCATCCTTTGTGTGTAAAGTATTTCTTCACTTCATTCCTGCAATCCGGGCCGTTACAGGATTTAGATACATGGGTGAAAACTGGGATTTTCACACTGGTGGAATTCTCTTGTCCCACTGCAGAGAAATTCCAGATTTTCCTTTCCCTCGGCAGTGGTGTCGGGGTGTGAGTTGCCAGAGAATTCTGGCTAAGGAATCAAGGGAATTGGAGTCCAGTTGAAATGACAAAATATTTCACATTAAACCAGTATTGAAACTCAGCTAGCATATCCCGATTAATTAATTAATTTATTAATTGTGGTATCAAGTCCATTGTCCATGCTCCAAATAACCTCCTCCCACCCTTCAGCCCCAAATGTCCTGTATTTCCAACATTGGGCTTTTTGCTATATTCTGTTCCCTGACCCATCCCCTCCTTTTGCTCTATCATTGGCAGCATTTCAGTGTCACCCCCATTCCCCACCCCCCTCAAGTTAAAAGTTTAAAAAGTTTAAAGTTTGTTTATTAGTGTCACAAGTATGCTTACATTAACACCTCAATGAAGTTACTGTGAAAATATTCTAGTCACCACACTTTGATGGCTGTTGGGGTACCCCGAGGGAGAATTTAGCACGGCCAATGCACCTAACCAGCACATCTTTCAGAATGTGGGGGGAAACCGGAGCACCCGGGGGAAACCCACACAGACATGGGGAGAATGTGCAAACTCCGCACAGACAGTGACCCAAAGCGAGAATTGAACTGGGTCGCTAATACTGCAAGATGACAGTGTTAATCACTGTACCACCGCGTCATCTCAAATCCCACTAAGCTGCCCAGGCCTCAGCCCCAAATCTCATTTTTCACCCCTTTTGCAAAATTATCTTTAACATGACACAGTGGTTAGCCCTGTTGGCTGACAATGCCAGGGATACTGGTTTGATTCCAGCTTTGCGTGACTGTTTGTGTGGAGTTTGCACATTCTCCCCATGTCTACGGTTTCCTCCCACAGTCCAGAGATGTGCAGGTTAGGTGGATTGGCCATGCTAAATTGCCCCTTAGTGTCCACAGATGGGTAGGTTCGGTGGATTAAACATGCTAAATGTGTGGGGTTATGGGGATAGGGAGAGGGCAGAGCCTGGGTAAGACGCTCTGTTGGAGAGTCAATGCAGACTTGGTGGGTCGAATGGCCTCCTTCTGCGTTGTGATTTTATGGATTTTACGAGTTCTGCTGTGAGGTGCCTTGGAGCATTTTCTGAAGTTAAAGCTGCTTGAGGAATGCCTGTTGTTGTTCGAAGAGCATATTCAGGATTGGGTTTGAGCTCGCTTCCGCTGAATCACTGGTGTTTCTTGAATTTCCAAGAGTGAGTTTGCAGCTGTAACTGTTGGCCGCCAATCGATATTTTAATTGTTGCACCATTTTTCTGCTGTACAGCTGCTGTTTTGTTTGTCAGGATTTGGGAGGATAGTGACAGCATTGATAAAAAAAATGAAAAAAATGGGTAGATCCAATCTTTAACAAAATAGGTAATTGCGGAAGGATTTAAACTCAATAAGCAGATTGTGGGAGAGGCTGAGTGGTCAGCAGGTAAGAACCACAGAGTAGAGGTGAGTTCAATTTGGCTACACCAGTAGAATCCAAGATATAATTTTGTTAAAACATACACATCAAAATGAACTGGTGTGTACATAGAGGAAATTGTGCTTCAATTTCAACATTTTATGTGGGGTAATAATGGAATAATTACAAGTCAGCTGAAAAATCTATGTTGGGGAGTTTAAGATAATTTGAACACCACAATGTATTCAGCCCCAAGCATGGCAAATTCAATTGGCTGCAAAGAAGCTTTGAAGCTCAGAAAGCCAAAGGCAGTTGGTAGAGCGTTTTTATACTTGGGGAACTATAAATAGTGTTTCCAGCAGTCAACAGTTCTATCAAAAACATTTCAGCTAAATTGTCTGTCGAAGATCATTTACCGTCAAATGTTGTATTCTGCTTTTTGACATGATTAGAATAAACAGCTTGTGATTTTCCAACAGTTTTAATGTTGGTGCAGCAGGCAGCACTGCAATCTGCAAGGGTGAATTAAGGTTCAGTTTATTTACCATCATTCCAGTGAGACTCTGCACCAAAATCCAGTTTATTTAATATAATTCTGTGGTACCATTAGAGGAAACATTAGAACACAAACACAAGTTTGCAGTGCAGCACGGTGGCGCAGTAGTTAGCACAGTGCCAGGGACCTGGGTTTGATTCCTGGCTCGGGACACTGTCTGTGTGGAGTCAGAACATTGTCTCTGTGGGTTTCCTCCTGATGCTCCGGTTTCCTCTCACAACCCAAAAGACTTGCTAGTTTGTGGTGTGGAATAGACTGCCTACTGTGATAGTGGAGTCGGACATGGAACTTTCAAGCAGTTATTGGATACGCACATGGAGCACACAAGCGTTATAGGGAAAGGATAGCTTGATCTTGGGATTGGATATAGCTCGGCACAGCATTGACGGTCGAAGGGCCTGTACTGTGCTGTACTGTTCTATGTTTCTATGTAGTTAAGTGCTATGTTAAATTCTCCCTCAGTTTAAAGTTTATTTATTAGTATTACGAGTAGGCTTGCATTAACATTGCAATGAAGTTATTGTAAAAATCCTCTAGTTGCCACACTCTGGCACCTGTTCAGGTACATTGAGCGGGAATTTAGCATGGCCAATGCACCTAACCAGCATGTCCTTTGGACTGTTGGAAAAAAACCAGAACACCCAGAGAAAACCCATGCAGACACAGGGAGAATGTGCAACCTCCACACAGACAGTGACCCAAGCCAGAAATTGAACCCGGATCCCTGGCGCTATGAGGCAGCAGTGCTATTCACTGTGCTATTATGCCACTCTATTTATGTATATAGCAAACAATAAGGAACCCAGGATTTGAATCTTATAGTAGCCATTAGACACCAGCCTCAGTCACTGAAACAACCTTCTACCATCACCCTTTGTGTCTTATTACTGAGCCATAAGAAATCTCTTCTCATGTGAAGTTCTCAAATCCTGACGCCACCTTGCTGGATCTATGTTGGATGCTGTGAATGACTTCAATGCCCTTTCTAAATTGCACACGTTACTCGAGCTGTGACCTCGAGCTGAACTTACATTCTATGTCATCGCTCTTAGTAATTGCTGGATACTGTAAAGTTGATATGTGACCTGAAAGGAGAAAAACTAGAATATTCTTCCAATCTGTCCCCTGCCTGAGCAGAACTGTGGAATGTAATGTGGGAGCAGTGACTGAACAGAAATCTCTCTACTCTCTGCCTCTGGAACTAGAGATACAGCTTCCAATGAAGTCTGGTTTTTGCAAGTCCTTACGAGTTCATTAGCAGTCTGACTTCATTTTACAAAGGCACTGCCTTATGGTGAAATTAAACCCAGCTCCAAACCCTCTTGGTCATACAGAACTGCATGCAGACGGAATCTGAATTTATTGTCTCTTTTAGATGGAGTCACATTTCACCAAGTACAATTGGTATTTTTATTATAATGCATCTCCAAAATGGAGAAATAAAAATGCACAAGGCGACTCTGCAGCCTTGATTCCAGTTTAAACCAATTTTAGTAATGCATGTTTAAAAATAACTTGCTAATCCTCCTGTTGTAAAAACTACTGAAACAACTCTGTCTCCTCGGGGTTTTTTCCATTGTTCCAAAGTTTCCCATTGTGCTATGTCCATATTTATTTATTGGACAAAATCTTGACAGCACCCAGCCTCAGTGTGAATCTGTAACCTGCCATCACATTTCCTCGCCCTCTCTCTCACTAGTTTATTCTTAGCTGTTTCTTCATGTTGCTG
This sequence comes from Sphyrna mokarran, assembly GCA_024679065.1. Classification (NCBI taxonomy): domain Eukaryota; kingdom Metazoa; phylum Chordata; class Chondrichthyes; order Carcharhiniformes; family Carcharhinidae; genus Sphyrna; species Sphyrna mokarran. Next base: position 1,210,626 of record JAGIQG010000030.1, read on the forward strand.
CAGTGTAAAATAAACCTCCACCTCGTGCTGCTGTGGATACATTAGATTCACAAACACCAGGCATTTCTTGTGAAATTTTCTTTGGGAGTTCACAATTGCAGTAGGAACGACAGCAAAACTCTCAAATTGACAGGAACTTTGGGAGTCCGCAGATGTCAGTAAAACACCGAGATTTAAAAATTGCTGTATAGGATAATCCAATTCTCTGCATTAAAGTGACACAGTGGGACATTTTCCAATGCTAAAGCTGCTTTGGAAATGCATGTTTTTGTGGGGTGGCATAGTGGCACAGTAGTTAGCACTGCTGCCTCATAGCACGAGGGATTGGGTTCAATTACAGCCTGTCTGTTTGCACATCCTTCCTGTGTCTGCGTGGGTTTCTTCCAGGTACGCTGGTCTCCTTCCTCCGTCCAAAGATGTCCAGATTAGATGGATTGGCCATGATAAATTGCCTCTTAGTATTAGAGGGATTAGCAGGATAAATATGTGGGGGGGTGAAACTTGGGTGGGTGAGTTAGTTGTCGCTTCAGACTTGATGGGCCGAATGGTCTTCTTCTGCACTGTAGGGATTCAATGACCTCTTCATAAAACTTATCTAAAAACCTAACCTGTACATCTTTGGACTGCGGGAGGAAACCGGAGCACCTGGAGGGAACCCACACAGACATGGGGAGAATGAGGAAACTCCACACAGACACTGGATTTGAATTCAGGTCTCCTGCTAACCATTGTGTCACTCTGCTGCCCCATGAGCAAGGATAAGCCTGGAGTGTGAGGGGCAGGAGCCAAGGCCATGAACAGGACAACTTCAAGACCCTGAGGCTGACCAAGAGCCAGGAAGGGAAAGTGGGGACTGAGTCAGACTGACTGGCAGCACCCCTGAGAGAGAGAATTACAGAACAGCAATGAAAAGCTGCAGCAGGAGGTCAAGATTGGTGAGGAATCGAGGAATCAAGTTCAAACCCATGACAGAGATCTGCAGTTTTGACCATGAATATTCAATGTAAATAGTTTATTTTGTTGAAGTTGAGCTTTCCCTGGAGAACTCTGATGCCAGTACAGGAGACATATCTTGATTTTTAACTTTCGTACAAACTGTGAGCTTGGATTTCATGTCTTGCTGTAAAAACCCTTGAAAAAGTTACACTTTATTGGATGTCATGTAACTGAGTTTTTAATGGAGTGCTAAGTTTCTAATTACTGCTAAACAGTTTCACTGTCCCTGAAAAATGAATTTTAAATTCATGGAATGCCACATTTTTCCGCCATGTTAGAATAGTCGGCGTATTTGAGGACATTTGAAAAGTTTATGATTTTTGGATTTCCAGTTTAATCCTGTCTTTGTCCCAATTATTTATTTTGTTTTCCAGAGGTTTAATTAAAAGAAAAAATGAATGCCTTGTTGTCTGTGGGAATACATCAGTGTGATTGGTTGTTTATCTTGCTTCATGGCATTACCGTTCTTGATTGGCTAGAGATTGCCTTTGCCTTGGTAGCAGATAGAAATGAATATTAGGAACGTGAGGATCCAGATCAGAGATTCTAGACCTTTCTGTTCAGCAGTGAACGTAAGCATATTATCACTGAAATGCAGACCACTTTTACTCAATGTTTTGTGCTACTTTCATCAGTTTATTTTCTCTAACATTTTGTTTCAGTTGAGTGAGGTGGCTCCTCGATGGCTC